>CM055060.1:49951181-50089425 GCA_029204045.2 Tillandsia leiboldiana | reverse complement strand
ACTGAGGTCGTGTCTTTCTTAGTGGTTGAGTTTTCCAATTTGATCTGATTGATGATCAAGTTCCTGCTGTCTCGAAGATATCTGTGATGTGATGACAGAGATGCGTTACATCCGTGTGGGTAGCTCCCCTCGAGTGCCGCGCTCGGAGTAGGCTTCAGACCGTGGTTGGGTTTCCGGTCAGACGGTGTTGGTTCCGGTGGAGACCGTGTCGGGTGCCGTCAGACCGTGTTGGGGTTCCGGTCATTTGGACAGAGCAGGCAGTGCCAGGTGTTTTATACCCGGTTCATGTCGGATTGAGTTTATTTCGGTCAAATACTTTTATGGTTAGCACTCGTGCCTGGGGAAGAGTGCAGACTGGTTAGTTGAGTTTAGATCAATGTTGGTATTGTTGAGGACGCCAGTCTGGTTGACGGTGGTCCCGAGTTGATGCGAGTACTTTGACCGCTGTGTGAGAGGTGAGGCATCGTGATTCTACCGGTTCTGAGAGAGAGAGCGGGGACTTTGACCATAGCCTGCATGATCCTCTACTCGATAGGTGAGCTAGGTCCTTTGGACGCCCTACGTAATTCCTGCCCGTCTTTGGAGGTGGTTGTAGGCGGATGCAGGTTGACTGGACCAGATGTGGCCAGCAGCTCGATTGGGTCGTTGTGCACTTTATGTGCTAGTGGTTGCATACCACTGTTTGGTTCTCCCCTTTTAGCCTTTAGTGAGGGGCAGGGTAGCTGTGAGAGTTTTCAGCTTACTCATTTCAGTCTTATGACTTGGGTTAATTTTTGTCTCTTGAGGACTTGGTGGGCAGACCGTCGGGTCTGGCGGTGGTACCCACTGAGAACTCCCGTTTTGGAGTAGTTCTCACACCCTTTGGGGTTTCCCCCTCTTTTTCTCTCCTCTCCTTTGTTTTGCAGAGTCTTAGCAGGTGTTGCCGACTCTGTGGTCGTTGATCGTGGCGAGGAGTCGCGAGCTAGATCCCTACCCGGCGTTGGAGAGTAGCGGTACCCTTCTGAGGAGATCATCAGTAGATTAGCTGTTTCTTTTTCCCCTTTTGAGAGACACTTGTAGTGAGGATATTTTGTATTGAGAGGACTGTACACTGTTGTTTATATATTGGAGTTACCTCCCGGTTGGGTTTAGAGCTTGTACTCGAGGATTTGTATTATTATTATTTTGGGAGGCAGACAGTGTTGTTTATTTCCAGTTGTACAGTGATTGATTTTAGTTACAGCAGATTTTTATTTATAGCTCTGATATCTGTTTAGTTATAGAACTTTTCTTGCAGGTAGGAAGCTTCGCCTATGCAGGTTGGCATAGGTGGCGGGTCTGTTTGGCGGGCCCGGGTCGCAGTTTCGACCCCGGGGCGTGACAGATTAGAGTGGTATCAGAGCCTAGGTTGTAGGTCATGGTGGACTTAGAAACCCTAGGCTTTTGGTTTGACCCTTGGTTGACTTTGTGAGAGTCGTGATTTTTGCGAGAGTCCTGATTGAGTTTTATACCTCTCCCGAGGGACGGGAGGAGTGATTGGCATGTTTATTCTCCTAAGTGATTATGTTGGCTGCAGACAACATAATGCTGTGGAACGGGTGACATGCTTTAGACTCTCGCTGGATTGGGTCGAGTGTTGTTGTGTGCTGTTTTGTTGTTTCGTCGTGGCGAGCGGTGTCTCCCCGACGTTGGGTTTTGACCCGTGTGCATCCTGTCATGGCAGTTGAGCTTGAGCAGTTGGTTTTGGGCCGGATACCTGGATTGAGGTCAGAGAACCCCGGACCCAGATGACAGGATTGTCAGAGGCTTATCAGCGGCTGTGGGAGCAGCTGGTCTTGGTGACACAGTTGTCGGAGCACTGAGTAGCCCCCTCTGTGCCAAGGTTTAGTGTCGAGGCACCGAGGCAGGGTGGATGGTTGACAGCTGGTGAGCTGTGGGACATGATCGACCAATTGAGCCATATTTGGCAGACAAACCACCCCGACTCGTAAGATTGAGTTTGGAGCCTTTGGAGGCAGAGTCGTGGCTGGTGGTGATGGAGTGATTAATTGAGAGCCTCCCAGTGCTTGAGAGTGTATGCAGTTGTTGAACCGCGCGCTCCAGATTCGAGGGACGAGGCGCATAGGATATATGAGATTGGGAGTGGATTGCGCCAGGACACCTTTCTGCTATTCAGTCCCTCCATTGTGGATTTAGACGCCTCGTTGGAGCAGGCACAGTGTATGGAGCGCGGCATTGCAGTTCCTTTGGATAGGGATCTGCCGCCAGAGGTGAGTTCTGGACTTGGCGCTTGGCGCCGGATGTTGGAGGACAGATCGGCCGGCAGGGGCATGACTAATTTTCTTTTCTTGGATGACGAATTCCCGAGATGTCAGAGGTCGAGCGGACCCGAAGGCGACATCAGTATTTTATCTGAGTGGCGCAGCGATAGCGTGGATTTGTTATCTGCGGAGGATCTTATTCGTCGCCTCATTGTGGTCAGAGACAGAGGTCGTGCTTCCTAGTGATAGCCCTGATTTTCAGGCAGATTGAGCGACAACCACTTGCTTTGAGCGGATGAATCTGTGCCGCCCGGTTGGAGGGCGCCACGGTAGTGGATTGAGTGTCGCAGGTGGGATTTCACCACGGTAGTCGGAGTTAGAGCATGTTCCACTCTTACCTGGGTTAGAGGCAGATTTGTTACCACGTGCACTAGAGGTACAGGTTCCTGTTGTTGTTGTGCACGTGGAGGAGGCTTTTGGATCATGTCCAGTGCGGCCGAGACCAGCGAGATGCCGGCAGAATATTGGAAATTATAGCAATTAGGTGTTTTGACCTTATGCTTGAGAATTGTTGGGCACTATGCCACAGGATGTTCGACTGCGGCAAAGAGGACTTGATCTTCGGCAAGACAGGCAATTGGAGGCTTGCTCGTGGAGGTTGTTAGAGCACTCTGGTTTTAGCGACCGGATGAGAGGTGCTTACGGCGGCACCGGGACTCAGGGATATCTCTGTTGCCCGCGAGATCCCGTGTGTGGATTCACCTTAGTTGTTGGTAATGCCGCCGGTTAGGGAGATAGAGATTGTGTTTGATGTGGTTCGAGGGACCGCACCACCCTGGACAGCACCTCATTGGATATCGCCGGTAGGGCTGAGAGAGACCCGATGGCACTGCTGCAGGGGCCGATGGATCGGGGGGTCTGTTTGACCTAGTGCCACGCCGTTGGTATACGGTGGGGATGCCACATCGTTGATACACGACTGTGAGGATCCTTTTATGGTTCGAGTGTAGACAGGTCCGGGTGGTATCTATGACCTTTCGATGGAACTATACTCCGGCAGTTGGTGGATGATGCGAGCACCCACTTGGTGTTAGACAGCTGAGGACTTCGCCTAGGTGGCGTTTTGGACGCGGTGAGGGCATTATGAGTTGTTAGTGAGGCCAATGGAATGACGATTGCCCCGTGGATTTCAAGATCTGAGGAATAGTAGGTCCCGGTTGTACTTGGACGGACTGGGAGTGGTATTTTCCCGGTGATATTTTGATTTACTCCCAGAGTGATTTGGAGCACGAGGAACACTTTGTGAATGTGCTACCATGCCGTGTGGATGAAGTTGTATGCCAAGTTATCGAGGTACAAGCTGTAGCTGCAGAAGCATACCTTCTTGGTCGCTTTGTTCGAGCCGTAGGGGCGGCGGTGGAACCCGACCTAATGGATGTTATTCGAGTTGACTGAGACCGACTTTCATTCTTGAGGTGAGAAGCTTCTAGACTTGGCGGTGCCGAGAGAGCATGGCCAATGGATAATGTGTCTGATATTAGCGCCAATGCTAGTGTTTCCTGTGTTGGGAGATGGAATTGTGGGATTTAGTGATGCCTCCCATTGTGGCGGTGGAGTTACCGTGGGTGGATTTTCGGTCCACACTTTATTAGTCCAACCCTATGAGTGTTGTGGCAGGATGAACCGCTGTTTTGCAGGCAGCTTAGATTCCACGGTTGAGCCTTCAGTACGCCCTTTATTCCCAGCTTGGATTGTTATACCTGGGCGTAGGCCATGCCTGCTTGGCTATCAGTTTTGATTACTCAGCATCTTGAGTGGGATTTTCGCGGATTGTTGTTGCTGATTTGGGATTTTGACCGCGAGTTTGAGCCTCCGCTTTTTGATCGCCTTTCGAGCCAGTTTTCCCTCCCGTTCACTGACGGTTTGGTCCCCGTCAGGGCATCTTTTCGACCCGGGGGTCTGTTGGAGTTATGTTGGCTTGTTGAGTGTCCAACCGTGGCTTGAGATTGTGTCTCTTGAGGATCCCTTTTGAGGGTAGCTCGTGGTCGAGTAGGCCACTCGGGTGATTTTGGATCGGAAGTAACCGAGTGAAGACCCCAGCTTATTGGATCTTTTTCCTCATAGGATGAATTTGTGGGTATACTTCGGGTGATCCTGGTTGAGTAGACACCAGGAGGTGGTCTGGGGCGTGTTGCGCTGTTGATTATTCTGTTTCCCCCGGCTCTTGATGGGGCCTCTGTGTTGTTGCACGTCTCAGCTCTGGAGTGTGTTTTACTTTTGGATCCCTCGCCGTGATTGACTTGTCTATTGAGATCTGTGATTGTCGGAGTACGAGGAACGCCCGTTGCGGATTCTGGCTCGAGAGATGAGGGGATCGCGCAATCGGGCCATGCCGTACTGGGTATTGTTGTTTGGGGAGTGATCACGGGGAGTGTGTGGTGTGTGGGGAGCTGGAGGCGTGATTGATGGATACCTACCCGTGGTATTTGTGACTCCTGGGGGATCTGATCTAGTTTCGAGGACGAAACTTTTCTTAGTGGAGGAGGATGTGAGGACCTGGATCCCCACGTCGAGATTACTGGATCATCTACAGCTCCCGGAGGCCTATGTGGCGTGTTGGTGGTATTTGTGCCCCAATTGGACATTAGTGTTGGGCTCAGTGTGTTTAATGGATCACGTGGGTGATCATTGGGCTCCGTCGGATCGTTAGAAGTGGTTTCGCGCGCCAAGGATATTTAAATTGGACTCAGTGCGAAGTTTGGACCAAGGATTACCTTTCCGGATGCCTTCGGCAAATTTTGGAGTTGGAATTTGGCAAATCGGACTTCGGATTTGGATTCAGCGCGCGGAAAACGGTTAAAACGGACTACCCACTTGTCATTTTTGAGCTTCGGGTACTGTTCATGCCGGAACAGTGTTCCCGGCGGCGGCGGCAGCGGCGGAGCAGCCGCAGGCGGCGCGGCGGACGGAGGCGCGGGCCGCCCGGTCCACACGGCAGGCGTGCACTGGGGGGCGGGACGCGTGGCGGCTCAGGAGTGGGCCGGTCCGCGGGGCGCGGTCCACGGGGGAGTGCGGGGCGCACGGTGGACCGGGGTGGACACCGTGGCATCATCCTAGAGGTGGGTTCGCGGCGGTTGGTCTACGCAGTTTCGGGATAGCTCATGGTTTACGGTGCACCGGGCTTGGACACGTGGCAGGTTCGCATTGGTTCGGTCCACAGGATGTTCGTGCACCGGGTTCACTAGAAAGTGGCCTGACACGTGGCGTTCCCCGATTGGTGGGGCTACTGTGCGCGGCAGGGTGGCAGGCGGCGGCGTCAGGCGCACGTGGGCGCGGTCGGGCGGATTCCCGCGCTTGGGGAGGACACGTGTCGTCGTCCGCGGGTGGCCACGCGGTGCGACGGGTACGGCTGGAGCGGCTGTCGCCTGTTTGGCGGGCGACGTGGAGGCCTGGATGGGATTCGGGCGGCTACAGTGTTCGGGCGCGGGGGGTTTCGGGCTGCTACAGTGCGCGCCCGAAAACTCCCAGCGCCCGGAAACGGGGACTTATTCGGTATTTTCCCAATTGTTTCTGCTGCCTATAAAAGGCGATCCGAGCTCCCTTTCTTCCCTTTTTCCGCCATTTCCGAGCCTCATCTCGCCTGGGTGTCTTCAACAAAGATGATCCCCGAGTTTGGATGCATCTTTCTGCAAAGTTTTGGGATTTTTGGTGGCACGCTTATCGAGGTTTCTATTTTTACGGCGCGGCGCGACGCTCGTTCGTTTGTGGTCTTCTTCGTCGCGTTTTGGTGCGAGGACTCCCCCGGCTTACCCCGAGCACCTTTTTCAGTGATTCTTGCGCCGTTGGCTTCACGACAGGTAGGGCTATGTTTCCCATGTTTACTGGTTTTTCCCATTCCGAGTTTTTCATGGGTCTTTCGGAGCATCTTGTAACCCCTTTTTCTGGGCGGAGTTTTGGGACAGCGGTGCGGTATTTTGGCGATATCTTCGCGCACAGGCATCGGATTGGGGCGATTCAAGAGGCGATTTGCATCTACACATCACGAGGAATATGCCCAAATTTTCTTGGAATTTTCCGAATATTTCTCGAAGGTGAAGATTATCTGTGAACAGTAATTGTTGCTACAGTTTTTGGGTGTAGTTTGATTCGGGGTGGTTCCCTTGTCGGAATTGTTTCTCAGTGTAGGAAGCTCGGAATTGGACGTGCAGGTACTCGTTTCGAAGGTATCGACGCGAGGATTACTGTGGTATTTTTGTTGGATTTTTCTGGGCACTTGCAGCAGGTGAAATATGCGCGGCTTTGGGACTGATTTTCAGATTGTGTATGTTTGGTTAATTTTGGAACAAAAGTGTAATGTTGAGCGTTATTGTTGTGCCCAGGGGTGTTTTTAGCTGTTTGAAGCCGAGGCTTGCGCGACTTGTACCGTGGGTGATATGTTGGCAGATTTTGGACCGCGGGCGTCTACCCACTTCACCGACTTCAGGTTTGCCTTGGGTTAAGCGCTTCAGGTGGGTGAGCTTATTATCAGTAATTGTTTAAGGCAATGTTTATGTTGTGGCAAGTATAAGCCCACTTGTGGGGATGTCACCCCTCTATGACTGATGCATGCATGTGTAGGGTACATAGTCTATATTGGCAAGTAGGTAAGCTTGTTATTGATATTGGTATAAATGTTTGCAAGAATAGTATGTATGAGGTATACTGAGGACTTGCATGAGTTGGACATCTATGTGATGATTAGTGTAAGCTTACCTAGGATAATGTTACCCTATGAGATTATGTAACATGCCATGTTAGCACATAGCCTTTCTTGTGATGGATTATGCTTGGGACAGGGTTTCGTAGCTATGTGCGGATTTGTACTCTGAGGAGTTATTATGATCATTCTATTGTTGAACCCTGAGTTGTGGACAGGTCTAGTTTTGAGATTCCGGCATGTTGTTTATTCCTAAAGGAACTATTATTATGCTTTACCCCCTTTATTTCCTTGAGGACATTTGCATGCTTGTATGGTCATGTAGTTAGGCCATCTTTTACTGCTGCACTATTTATGGGAACTTGACTTAGGAGAAACCATGCTTTTCCTTTCTTCGCTTTTGCTAGTCAAGTGGTCAGTGCTGCTCGGGTTCGAGCAGGGGTCTGGATGGGGTAGTCAGGACTTCGCGTCTGGGACAGGTTGGTTTAGTTGTGGGGCTTTGCGGCAACCGCGGATATTGGGCGGTTGACCGGATGTTTCTCTGTGCACCAGATTTGGGTGTCAGTTTTACTTAGTGGATGGAGTTTCCCACTTATCGTTTAGTTGCATCCGACTGAGGTCGGGTCTTTCTTTAGTGGTTGAGTTTTCCACTTTGATCTGATTGATGATCAAGTCCTGCTGTTTCGAGATACTGTTGATGTTGATGACAGAGATGCTTTACTCGTGTGGGTAGCTCCCCTCGAGTGCCGCTCCGGAGTAGGCTTCAGACCGTGTTGGGTTCCGGTCAGACCGTGTTGGGTTCCGGTGAGACCGTGTCGGGTGCCGGTCAGACCGTGTTGGGTTCCGGTCATTTGGACAGAGCAGGCAGTGCCGGGTTTTATACCGGTTCATTCGATTGAGTTTATTTCGGTCAAATACTTTTATGGTTACACTCGTGCCTGGGGGCCGAGTGCAGACTGGTAGTTGAGTTTAGATCAGTGTTGGTATTGTTGAGAGCCGTCTGGTTGACGGTGGTCCCGAGTTGTTGCGAGTACTTTGACCGCTGTGTGAGAGGTTGAGCATCTTGATTCTACCGTTCTGAGAGAGAGAGCGTGGACTTTGACCATAGCCTGCATGATCCTCTACTCGATAGTGAGCTAGTCCGTTTGGACGCCCTACGTAATTCCTGCCCGTCTTTGGGAGGTGGTTGTAGGCGGATGCAGGTTGACTGGACCAGATGTGGCAGTCAGCTCGATTGGGTCGTTGGTGCACTTTATGTGCTAGTGGTTGCATACCACTGTTTGGTTCTCCCCTTTTAGCCTTTAGTGAGGGGCAGGGTAGCTGTGAGAGTTTTCAGCTTACTCATTTCAGTCTTATGACTTGGGTTAATTTTTGTCTCTTGAGGACTTGGTGGGCAGACCGTCGGGTCTGGCGGTGGTACCCACTGAGAACTCCCGTTTTGGAGTAGTTCTCACACCCTTTGGGGGTTTCCCCCTCTTTTTCTCTCCTCTCCTTTGTTTTGCAGAGTCTTAGCAGGTGTTGCCGACTCTGTGGTCGTTGATCGTGGCGAGGGAGTCGCGAGCTAGATCCCTACCCGGCGTTGGAGAGTAGCGGTACCCTTCTGAGGAGATCATCAGTAGATTAGCTGTTTCTTTTTCCCCTTTTGAGAGACACTTGTAGTGAGGATATTTTGTATTGAGAGACTGTACACTGTTGTTTATATATTGGAGTTACCTCCCGGTTGGGTTTAGAGCTTGTACTCGAGGATTTGTATTATTATTATTTTGGGAGGCAGACAGTGTTGTTTATTTCCAGTTGTACAGTGATTGATTTTAGTTACAGCAGATTTTTATTTATAGCTCTGATATCTGTTTAGTTATAGAACTTTTCTTGCAGGTAGGACGCTTCGCCTATGCAGGTTGGCATAGGTGGCGGGTCTGTTTGGCGGGCCCGGGTCGCAGTTTCGACCCCGGGGCGTGACATAATCCCGCTTGTTTGCATTCCTAATCACGCTCTCATTTGTTTTATGTAACTTATCCGGACTATAATGTATTTTTCTTCAAATTTTTTTAAATTTAAAATTTTATTTTTGCTAGATACTTTTAAACTTATTTAATTTGAATTTTTTATATTTTTATTACAAAATTTGAATGCAACGTCTGCTAATAAAAAAGTATGAGAGTTATCGAGTAATTCAAATTAAATAAATTGAGAAATTAAATATTAAAATTAAAATTTTTATAGGCTGGATAGATATTTTAAAATAGTAATAAATATTCATTAACAATAGAAAACTATTTTAATTAGGATTTTGGTATAATATAATTGATATTTATTTTTGAAATAGTACAAATTTATTGAAATACTATAATTTACAAAAGTCTAAATAATTTTTAATAAAAATTAAAAAAAAATAATGTGACAGATAATAAAATTATAATAAAAAATTAAAAAATCTAAGATATACATACACCGAAAATATAGCAATAATATTACTCTTTTCTATTATATAATATAAAATAATAATTATTAAATATTTATAACGTTATATGAACATCATTCAATCCGGTGCTTAAACTACTACTAATAAACGGCTTTTTTAAAAAAAAAAAATTTATTAGTCAAATGTTAAAAATACGGATTTGGCTCTAATATCATATTTATTTAAAAAAAAATCAAAATTTCTTGGATGACGTCAGATCCTACCAACCGCTGACGTATGCGAATGTAGGAACGTGGCTTCTCTGTGTTGTCCCCAAACATAATTTCTTTTTCTTTTTTTTTTCAATGTCCATTGGAGTCGACGTGGAAAAGTCAACGATGACTTAAGATAATGTATGTATATAAATATATTTATTTTGTTTTTTTTAAAAAAAATTGTTTCAAATTAAGAAAAGAAATATAATAACTTCGATTAGTTTGAAGAAAAAAAATATTTTATTTGTGTTTATTTGAAAAAAAATTATGATATTTAATAGGTAAACAAATATGATCAAATATATTGAATAAGATATATTATTCTATAAATAAAATATTTTGTTCTGCCAAATTATAAGCGTTAAAATTTTAAAATAAAAATAAAAATTAGTTTTTTTATCTTCAAACTATTTTATTGAATATTTAATTCCAACATCCAAAACATATTATTATTGTGGCAAACTTTCATTTTAGTTGTTGATGTGTAGGTGGTTAAGTTGGTGGGGTTTCTCCTTCCCAGGGACCCGCTCTAGTGTTGATATAAACAACTGAGAGTTAATTAAGTGCACATCGTGTTAAGATTATTTCTAGATTTCATTTTGTTTTAATTAAAAAAGAGAATTTCAAATCATTTTTTTTTATCTTATTAATTTGGTTGGGCTACAAACTCTTCTAGATCCGTATGAAAATGATTTGTCATTTACACATGTTTATTTTGTTTTTTATTTAAAGAAAGATAGTATGCTATTGATTTCGTTTATTTTGAAATAAATTTAACTAAACAACTAGATTTCAAATTCGGGACCTCGGATATCAATCACCAAACCCTTTATCACTTATACATGCTCACTTTGATGTAGAAGATTCAAAAGTTAAGCTCTATATAACACTACAAAAAAAGTAATATTTAAAAATATTTTTTTATACTTAATGATGCTTAAAAGCGTCTTAATATAGTCTAACGAAGCATTTAAAAGTGCCGGTTAAAACGTCGGCAAATGAAGAGTCGCAACGTGTATATATATATACCGACACTTATGCCAAGGGTCAGTAAAATATTTTCTGACGCTTTAAAGCATCAAGATTTTCTAAAATTATGATACTTTAAAACATCAAAAAATTAAAAATAATACTAAAGTTTATTTAAAAATAATAATAAAATTTATTATTTAATAAATTAATTTAATACAATAAAAAATTTATATGACGATACTTTTTGAATGGTCGATATTTACTATATTATAGAGACATTTGAAAACGTTTTTCTGACGTCTAAAAAGTATTTAATTAAAGAGATAATTTTTGAAGTGTTTCAAAAATTTTTGGATTATAGTTGGTGAAATTCCAATTAGTTATTATTTTCATATGGTATATTAAAGATTTTATTGGGCATGCATGCAAGTTTAGCTAAGGTGTGAGCTAGGTGTGGTGTTGTTGAAAAAATAAAGCCTTAATTAATTGCTGTAAATTTGATAAAAAAATTTGGCAAATTTTATTTTTAAAATTTTCATATACTCTTTATTTTTGTTTTTATTTTGTTAAAAAAAAAAAGCCCTACATGTATAATCAATTAAATTAAATTAAATTTTCCCGTTAATCTTTTTAATTAAACCTACAAATTATCTACGTAAGCTTTAGCTCATTTGCACCTCATTATTGCGTTATTATTGCGTGTTGCTAATTACAACCTATGATTACAAACTAATCCTATTCCTAGTCTTAATCACTAGCTATGTATGCATGCATATATAACACATGCAAAGTGCAACAAATTAAGTATAATTAAATTACAGAAAATCTTCCAGTAATATTCTATTTGTTTACTTTGTTTTCATGTCTTTTAAAAACCTACATTTTGTCCCATCATAATTACCGAAATATATATTTATCCCCGCCGTCATCATTCCGTGAGTGAACCGTCAATTTTTTTAAAAAGTTAAAACCGAGCAAAATGTAGGTTTTTAAAAAATAGAAGGAAAAAGTGAAAAAGCAAGATATTACAGAAAAATTTTCTGTAATTTAGCCTAAATTAAATATAAAAACAAAAATTCTTTGCTTATAAACTAATCCTATATTAATTAATTAATTAGTCAAAATGAACCAGAACGACGGCGTAACCACCGATAATTTTTTTAAAATTTTTAAAATCATGAACTCGTGATAGTTAAAATACCTTTCTCGTGTTCAGTTCCGCATAAGTCGCGTGAATGTTATTAATATTACTTCTTTTTTTTTTTTTTTTTTTTTTTTTTTTTTTGGGTCTTATGTGGAAATAATCACTAACCTCCACCCTATCCTTTTCATTAATTAATTAACTAGCTCTTAATTGACCGTGGATTTATGGATTCCCTATCTTGTTAACTACATTAATTACATGCTTCTTCCACACGTGTGAAAGAAAAGCTCGTGCGTGTGTATGGTGTATGAGTCACCATGCATATACATATTTATCTAGCGGAGGCTCCACGTGTTTTTTCATTCACATCCACAGGATAACAACATGAGATTTGATGTGACGTTTTGCCAACTGAAGTGATAACAATTTAAATTTTAAATTTTAAAATTTAAAGTTATTTTAAAATTTTAACTAGGTAAGTTTTGAGCGAGGTCAAGTCGGTGAAACCAAATTTAGCTTAGTTGAAATGTGGCCGCGTTCGAATCTGGTCAGGCTCTAACCTGTTTCAGATCTAGTTGTTTGATGCTAGTGGTCGAAAGTGTGTCAACGTTGATATTCGTAAAAAACAGATTCAGAAAAAAAAAAGTTAATATCGGAAAAAAAAAAAGAATACACTAATATTTACGTGATTAGACTATCAATCTACGTCAACGGACAAAAATGAAAAAAAAAAAATATATTAATATCGAAGATGGAGTAAAAAATAATTTTTCTTAAAAAATCAAATGCTAAATATAATTGACGCGTTGCGCGCATATAACAATTTCGTTTCTGAGCTCTGCGACCAAATTTGTGACACCTTCAAAATTTGAATTAGTTCTGTATATAAATAATATAATATAATCACTAAATCTCTTAATCCGGCTATAATATTTTCGGTGGTAATTAAATTTAAGAGGCTAAGAGAGTTAAGCGTGTTAGAGTTGGAATAGTTCATAGGAAGTTGGGATGTTACAGTTGGTATTATAGCCATTCACCAGTCGAAAATGTTCGGCTGAGCCAGGATTATATAGCGGATAGCAGGACGAAGCCATGATTTTAATTTTAGAGGGACAAGGTTTTTAATTTTAGAGGGGCCAAAAATAAATTATGCAAAATATATCAATCTTTAAAAAATATTAATAAAAAAATTATATATAAATAATTTTTTTATTTATTAGTTTTCGAGATATTAATATTTTTTTTAAAAAAAATAGAGTATAGCTCATGTCTTTACAATTAAAATAATAATAATTTAGAAATCTATAAAAAAATAATGTCAACAAATTAAGTATTAAGATCTAGAATAATTTGCAAATCAAGTATTACGATACGTTGGAGTTAATTAAATTTGTATTTCGTGGCCCAAAAGGTAATATTATTTTTTTAAAAAAAATTTATTTTGGTCCCTAAAATTTATACCATTTTAATTTTTTTAATAACTTAATAATAAACTTTTATATAATTTTAAAAATGTTGGAGGCCATGGCCACTTTGAGTCTCCACATGGCTCCGTCCCTAGCGGGTAGAGCGAGGCTTTCCATGACCGTTGTGGGTGGAGTACAACTCCCCACAAAGTCGGTTAAAGCTAGCGAGACGAATCTCATATCGTTTGGCGTTTGTGAATTTCTTTAAGCCTGATGAGAACGTTTGTGCTTAAAAGAAAAAAAATATGACAATTTCGAAATTTGAATTAGTTTTATATATAAATAATATAATAGAACTAAATATTTTAATTCGACTATAATATTTTGAATAGTAAACCGACCTAAAAGATTAAAAGAATTAAACTTGTTAGAATTAAAATAATTCTAAAATAAATAACTCTACAAAAAAAAATAGATAAACATATATCACACTTTAATTGCGAACAAAATCTCAGTTACGTATATCACACTTTAATTTGTATATTGTTGAGTAATAAAAAGATAAACATATTCCTCATGATCAAATTAAAGCCATGCACAATCCAATAGTAAAACCTGTTCTTCTACAGTGTGTACATAAACTTTTTGACCATGTAATAAATTTTTGACGTGTGTACAAAAGTATCTTTGATTTTCATGTCCGCTACTTTATTATTAATAGTGAGTTATTTTTGAAAATATAAAATTTAGTTTTACGGTTGATTTTTCATTAAATATAAGTTATGCTATTTAAATTATTTAAAAATTAAATTTTATAATTTTTTAATATTATTTATTTATTAAACGAGTTGTCTTAAAATAATTGGTCGAAAAAAAAAATTTATAAAAAATAATGATAAAAAACCTAAATTTTAGCATGAGTACTAATTTTTCTCTAAATAGCTAGTGATTTTTTTTTTATCAAAATATTGTTGAATTTAAATTTTTATAGTCACTAAATTATTAATTTTGAGACGTTTTAAAAACGCTAATCAAATGATATCAAAACAATATGAAACTTGATTTCACTGATTTTCGATAAAAATTGAAAATTTAAACTATGTAAAATAAAAAAATAAAAAATGAAAAAGCTTAATACTTAAAAAAATTTAATAGGCGTAACATGCGAACTTGAATTAAATGTAAAAAAACTTGAACGAAAGCAAAAAGTCTGACAAGACTTGAACTTCTACCTTCATTCCATATTAAATAATATAAAATAATTATTTATTTCTAAAATTTTAAGTTAGTAAAAAATATTATTTTTCATATTTATATTCAACAATATGATATATTTGTTAAATTAGATTAAATTTAAAATATACTTGTGGTGTTCCAGAATCTTAATTAATTGATGAAACAACAACAGTATCAGTAGCTGGTTGATAGCGCAAAATGAATGCGAAAACAGTCTCGGAGTATGATTTTTAGCTGGAACTGAAGTTCTGGCTAGTTTCGAGTGCTCGAAAGGATGTTTCGGGCGCCCAAATGTATGCGAGCTGTGGTTGGTACTGAAGAACATTTCGGACTCAAGATTCAGATGCCCGATTTTTACTGTAGCAGTACGAATTGGGTTTTTGAGCTTCCTCGTGCGTATCAAGTCTTTTTGACACTTGGCAGTTGGTAGATGGAGTTTTGGACGCAGGTTCTGGGCTCCCAGAAAGTTTTAGATGCAGCTGAGTTTGAGTGGGCGATTAACCTGTGCCAGAGCATGCTTATACTAAAGGTTTCAGATGCCCGAATTGGAGTCCAAGCGCCTGAATGTGGGATTTTACTAGTGAACAGGTTTGTTAAGGAATTTGTATTGGCGTATTTCGTGAAGTATTTTGAGTCTTGAAGATTGAAGATGAAGAATTGGGGATCATATACATCAATCTCAAGAAGAATGAATTCAAAAGGATCAGGTATATTTAACTAAATAATTTTGGTGACCCGAATACATTCTTATAGTTTAGAAATACTTGGAATATTTTTTCATTGCATAAAAATAAAAAAACTAGACTTTTTGGAAGTTCAGGATCCGGACCAGCCACATCCAGTCCGGACCCTGAACATGTTTTGGTTCATGCAATTTTCTAGTCCGGACCTCCCCTGGTTCAGTCCGGACCTCGAACATTGTTTTTTATTATCGCATGATCCAATCCGGACCTCCCCTGTTTCAGTCTGGACTCCGAACTGTGTTTTCAGGAAATTTTCTGAAAATTGACGACAGTCCGGATTAGATTTATTCCAGTCCGGACCGCGGAACGGAAAAATTCCAGATAAGATAGTTTTTGATGCTTATCTCTTTCCAAAGTTTCTAACCTATAAATAGACCATACTTTTATCTCTTAGGGTGAATCGAAAATAACCGAAAAATAATATAAAAATCCACATATATAGAGAAGAAAGGAAAACACGATTAAATTCATGTTTCTTCATCTATATTGTTCAATTTGATTCTAGGGTTTCCAAACTCATATTTCTTGTAGAATTAAATTGAAGAATACTTAGATGGTAATTTCTTATCTATTCTTGATCTAAGTATTCGGCGGATTATCATCACCAAGAAAACAATGATTTTCCAAAATTAGCGTGTGGATTCGCGTGGCCTTGTGGATTCAAGGCGCTACCGCTCTCGTGGATTCGGAGTGAGGTACGTTCGTGTGATCGATACGTATTACATTGGTGACCGTGGATTCGGTTGGACATCGTGGATTCGACGTTGGACTTCGTGGATTCGAAGTTGCACGCAAATCGTGGATTCGAGGAGCGTGTGGAGCGAGCGGAGAAGATCAACTAGGAGCGTATGGAAAAGGTTGAGTCGTAGGGTTACGGTAAATCACCTTGTACGTGTTTAATCTTAGTGGATTTCGCCGTGTTATCGGTCTCGTGGTTTTTTACTCCTGTGATGGAGTTTTCCACGTAAATCTTGCGTACTTTATTTATTTTCCGCATTAGGTTATTTTTTACGCAACGATTTGGTGTGTTTATTGTTTACACCTATTCACCCCCCCTCTAGGTGGTTTTTTCCCTATTCAGATTCATTATTAACATAATCCACAAGGTTAGCCCTCTTTTACTTTTTAGGCTTATTTTATCCAATAAAAACCTCTATAAAATGACCCCTTGCAGCACTACAATAAAATTAGGTTATAGGGACACATACTTATGACACTTTTGTATAAGTGTCCTATCTATATTCCATCTATATCCAAAATTAAATTATAGGGACATATTTTAGGACACATTATAAAAATGTGTCGCTATACACCCTAGCGACGGCACATATAGCAATACTAATAATAAGTGTCGGTATTTTTGCTAGCGACACTTTTTTCAGATTTTAGAAATACTTAAAAGTGTCGTTATAACATAATTTTGTTGTAGTGTTGTGTCCCGTGAGGAGTCTTTTACTTCCACAACTTCAGAGATCAAGTTTTGCTGAGGATTCTACCCTAATTTTCATCTTCTTCCTCCGCTACTCACTACTGGATTTCTCCAACAGCAGCAGTCACTACAACAAAATTAGGTTATAGGTACATATTTTTGTGACACTTTTGTGTATGTGTCATATCTATATTCCATCTATATCCAAAATTAGATTATAGTGACATATTTTTTAGACACATTATAATAATGTGTCGCTATACACCCTAACGACTGTACATATGTAGATTTATGGATCCCCAAGGATCTAAATAGGTTCTATTAAACACCTAGAGGGGGGTAAATAGGTGCAATATCCAAAATACCAATCTCAGTGCAATTTAAAAATAAATGCGGAAAATAAAAATAGCACACCGAAATTTACGTGGAAAACTACATCACAGGAGTAAAAACCACGGGACCAACACGCAATAACAATCCACTAAGAATTTGAAAAATAACAAGGTAAATTACCTACTCCACGGACTCCAATCCCACCTTCAACGTCTCCGGATCTTGCGCTCACCGACTACAGGTCTAATGCACACGCCCGAATCCACGAACGCCACTCGAATCCACGAGCAACACGTTTCGAATCCACGAAACGCCTTCAACACATCGAATCCACGATGCCACGTCAACTCCTTGACGCAAACTCAGTCGTTACGAAAGTATAGGCTTCGATGGTGATCCTTTGCTTAGAATATCATTAGAGAACCATGGAAGAAATCTCTAAGCAAATATTAGATCAATTCGACAAAAAGTATCTCTTCAAAGAACCGTCGAATTGGCCTAAAAGAGGCTAAAAGATGAACGATAAAAACTTAGCCTCTAGGGTTGCTCTAAAGTGTTTCTAAATTGGTCGGTGCCTCTTGAGAAATCCTAAGTATCTATTTATAACCTTTGGAATTCAATCAAAATCGGTTTAGCATTCTTACCATATAAGAACATTGTGTACCGGTAATGAATATTAGGTTCCGGTACTCAATGACGCAACAGACAGATTTTCTTATTGCGTTCCGGTACTCAAAGTTGGGTTCCGGTAGTTAATGTAAATTTCAGAAAATCTTGTGTCGGGTTTTGAGGAACTCAAAGTGTGGTTTCGGTACTAAATGTAAAAACTGAATTTTTTAAAGATAAGTTTTAACGAAACAAACAATGTACCGGAATTCAAAC
Source organism: Tillandsia leiboldiana (assembly GCA_029204045.2). Taxonomy (NCBI): domain Eukaryota; kingdom Viridiplantae; phylum Streptophyta; class Magnoliopsida; order Poales; family Bromeliaceae; genus Tillandsia; species Tillandsia leiboldiana. Next base: position 50,071,668 of record CM055060.1, on the reverse strand, counting down.
TTAAAATAAGTTATGAGTTAAAAACCAAGTTTCCAAAATCTCTACTAAACCGGGTTTCAATAAAATCATGATTCCAAAGATTGTAAATATACTTAAATCACCATGATTAATTTAATCATACCTAAGTGTCAACTTGAGCTTTTATTGAATCTTCTCCGAGTCTTCGATTACTGATTTGACAATTTGATCACTTCAAGACCCCGACTCAAATAACGAAATATGCCAACATAAAAAGCCGTAACAACATATAGTGATATTAATAATAAGTGTCAATATTTTTGTCAGCGACATTTTTTCAGATTTTAGAAATACTTAAAAGTGTCGCTATAATATAATTTTATTATAGTAGTACAGACAATGTGCCTTGCTCCGACTTCTTCTATGACTCTGGTGGTGTTTCAAAGCTCGGGACTGTAAGAGAAGGTCTTACACATCTAGTACTTGAAATAGAGAGCTTGTAGAGGGATTTACTTCATCACATTTTTAAGGCATTTATGGTTTAATTGAGAATTTAGTAAAAGTTGTTGATTTTTTGTTGAGTTGAAGCTTTAATAGATTTTCTTCATATTTTTCTCTTTGATCCGAGCTTTTAATTGATTGGGAATGATCTTAATTTCACCAAGAGCAAGTAGGAATTTCATTTGAGCTGATTTGAATGTTGGTTTTAAGTGAATTTCTATTTTTATTGAATTCGTCAACCGAAAAATAGATTTTTGGAGAATTTAGTGTTCTTGCGCTAGCTTGAAAGCACTTTATGATTGTGCTAGATGCTGAATTTTTTTGTGATAAATTCTAGATTTGGCTGTTTTGAATCTTATATTGAGATTATCATATTTTCTATACTTTTTTGTATGAGATTGATTGGTCATTTAGTTAGGATTCACTTGATTTTACACTACCGGACATTACATATGAATTTAGAATGTGAAATTCTTATTTTTTATGATCCATCAGTTCATTAGTATTTGGAGTGTTGAATATGAGTTAAAGGTAGTATAGTTATCTTTGAGTCGCGCGGGGTTAGATATTATTGGATTAGTGACTATATAAATTTACAGTAGCCATGGGATTTGGACGGCTATACCAGATTATTGATTTATACATCGAATTAGATCGAGATTATTTAGTGGTGGTTAGAATGATTTACTTTGGTCATAAGTATTGATCTTAGCATGCGGCATATTTGACTTGGTTATTTTATTCTCGAGCGGGTCACTTTTCTTGAGTGCCACTCCAGAGTTAGACGACTTAATTGTTTACAGTATGTTTTAGTGAGATCAGATGTGAGGCTAGTGCATGCGGGACTAGGCTTTCGGGCCAAGCGGTTAGTTGGGTTGCTCTCAACAGTTTATTCTAGTTGATGCATATCATTCCTTATACACTTGTTCATTTTTATATTAGTATAGAGATATAGTAGTGATAGATTTTCTTTTACTAGTTTATTTATTTATTCTTTACTGTCTTTTCTCTTATGCATCTGATAAATCTAGTGGGTGTGTTGTAACCATCAATGACGGTATCGACTAGAGATTACTGATTTTTAGTAATTCTCACGCCCTCTGTTGACCCCTTATTTATAGAGTCTTTCATACCTGTCGCGGCGAGTGCTGACCAAGATAAGAGGATCATTGGTTAGATAGCTCTCATACTTGAGTTGTTGGTTAGTAGAGTACCCGGATGGCATTTTGTGTTTAGATTGCTACATGTTTAATTTGGGTCTGATTTTGCCAGCTAGTTACTTTTTATTTACGCATCTGGGAGATAATTAGTGTATATTTCTGAATGATATATCTGTACAGTTTAGTTTTTAACTAACTTTACTTTTAACATTATTTTGCTCTTTTGTATGATTATTATATATATGAGCAGATTACTAGTTTCGTGTGCACGGAACTTTCCGTGTATGCGTTGGATCTGTTAGTGGGCTCAGATTTCGGTATAATCCACAGTGTGACAATCAATACTTGTCCATATACTATACATAATTTTTGTATATTGCGAAGTACATAAATTTCTAAATTTTTCAAAAAAACACAACACTAAACACTTAACATTATCTTTGGGCGGTTCCTTAACACTTACTTTCAAGCGCACGAGAGACAATGGTCCGAAAGGAGGGACACAAACGAGACGGGTTCGGGATGGGATGGCTCTCCTATCTCCTACTCCGTTTTTTAATGAATTAGAAAGCAGATCGAAATGAAAGCTGATTCTTAATAATTTTTTGATGAACTAAAACAGATCAAAAAAAAAAAAGAGCTTTCTGCTTCCCGCTCTAGACAAATTCAGAACAAATTATATTTTTTACTTTTATTTATTATCGTTTCATTCAAAACGTATCAGGATGGAAGCACCACGAATTCGAGCTATTTACATTCCTATCCAATAGTCACAATATCCCTATCTGAATTAAATGCTAAGAGAAGGGCACATGATCTAGAGTATGAATACCTGTGCATGAATAGTTGTATTGGTACGTGTGTATATATATATATAATCATGCATTCTTACGTGTGTATATATATATATATATATATATATATATATATATATATATATATATATATATATATATATATATATATATATATATATATGTATATATATATAATCATGCATTCTTGTTGGGCAAGGTATTTGTTTCTTCTTGTGATTACATTAATTACTTTGGGAGTTACAAGGAATATTCCTGTAGAAATGTCACATCCACTAGGGAATAACATGAAGTGTCTAAGAACCCTCTAATATAGAACATTCTTCTATTGCGTGTGAGAGACCGTGAGGCTGTGAGTCTTGCATGCATGGTCCCTAATAAAAATAGCAGAGTCAAACAGCGTTAACGGAATGGGCAGATGAAATGTATTAAGAACCCCTCCTCAAGTATAGTCCAATTTCAAACATTGACCTGAAGCCCTATTTAAGTATTTATTTTTACCTAACCCCTCTCTTTAATATATGTCCTTTTTGCTATTCAGAATTTTTTAAGCGTACGTAAACAAATGAATGAGATTTAATTATTTTTCACTTTTGCAGTTCGTGTTTGAAAAGTGACTCCATCGCGAAAGAATTTGATAAAATATTCTGGGCTTTTAATATTAATTTTGGTTCTTTATACAAATTCACACTACAATGCTAAATAAAATGACTTTCTTAATTTGTAAAATCTCTTTATATATATATATATATATATATATATATATATATATATATATATATATATATATATATATATGAAACTCTCGCAAATCTAGTTTTTTTTTTAAAAAAAAAAAAAAATTAAAGCCATAAAATAGTTATAAAAAATATCGACTTTGTTAACTTTCTCAAGAAAACTTCTCTAAACTGAAATAATTAGGATGCTATCATATTTCATTGTATGACAAGACATCAAATTGACTAATTTATTTGATAAAAAAAAAATTCCAAATTATTTTCCTTACTGGTGTTAGAAAAATAATCGCACTAACTTTAATTGTGATTAAATTATCTAACTAGTTTATGTTTAAATTTGAATAACATAACTTACCTTTAATCGCTATGAAATTTCAGAAATTGTAGATAAAAATAAACCGAAATAAAATTGATCCGGAAGCGTGCGAGGCACTGCCCTAAGGCGTATTTCCGTCCTTCGTGCGGATTAATCGGAGATACCACCCCAAGGTACGACCGGAACTCCCCTTCCTACGAGCACGACCGCGGAAGAGGTTGACGAAGTTTCTTTCAACACCCGATAAATAAAAACACTTAAAAAGAACAAAATAAAATTAAAAAGAATATATTTAAATTCTTTTGCTCTCTTTTTCTTTTCACTTTCTTTCTTTCTATCTTTTTTGGACACTCCCTATTATCCACACCCTATCTATATATATATATATATATCTATATATATATATATATATATATATATATATATATATATAGGAGTAGGAAGAGAGTCGATGGACCTATTATTAATTCACCTGGTGAATTAATACTCCTAAACGTATGAACGTTGGGTTCCAACGTTCCAATGCTATAACACCTAATAAAGACATTAAATAAATAACAATAAAAATAAAAAAGTAAATTAATTAATAAATAAAAATAATAATAACATAAAATTATTATTGAGGGTTTTAGGAATTTTGATTTTTATTCCAACAATCCCTCACAAAAAATCAAAATTTCGAAATAAGAATTAAACTCAATAATTAAAATAAAATAAAATAAGATTATCGGGTGTTTATACTATGTAATAGGTAAGGTGTCTTTAAGAGACTTAACCTCACTTAGTGTAAGCAATTTTCATCAGAAGGAATCGGAGTGAACCAGGTCTTGAACTACGTTCCTTTGACCCTGACTTCAACTGCCACACACACAGTACAGAATTCTCCGTCGCGAGTCTGTGCATTAAAGGCCATGCACAGTACCTTGATTTTTCATAAGAATTTCTATGGACAGCCCACATCTCATAGTCGCGGCCTTATACGAATATTCTTATATAGGTGGTCTCCTCCAAGGATGTGTGTAGAGTCACATCTCGCAAAAATTATTGCCTCGGATTCCATTAAGAGCTATAAGCTCAACCTCAACCACTACACAGAGCACAACTCACCATAGGGATGGACTTGGAACTAAAGTTCCTCTGAATAAACTGTAGAAAATGCTCTTTGGCCAACCTGACAGCTTGTTTTTACCACATTGAACCTTCTTCAAGGGATCTCCTATCACAAAGGTTGGGTTCCCACTGCAGGAAGGCCCTTTATGGGCAAAGTCCCATCCCCCTCGATGACTTTAGGACCTTAGTCCTATTCAGGTCTTTCGTCAAGCAATCTGCAAGATTCTTTTCAGATCTGATAAAACTCAAAGAAACAACATTATAAAAATTAGACATCTAACAAATTTGAGCCCATAAGATAGATTACTTTTAAATTAACGAAATATTTTCTCTCGAGCAATCTAATGAATCATATTAGGATCAACAGAAATATTAACAGGTGAACAATCAGGATACCCAAATATATCAAGCTGATAAAAAAACTTTCCCCCACAAGTTCTGAGATACATCAGAACTTAAAAATATAACATCAACTATGTCTAATAGGGTTTGGTTCAATCTCACTAAATCGGTATTAGTTTTCTATTCTGATTGAAGGAAGTGCAACCCTAATTTTAATAGTTCTCTAAGTTCATAAGCAAATCTGGATAAAATTGAAATAAATTGTCCAGTAGACAAATAGCTTGATAGGTATCTAAGTTTGAAATATTTTAGATAATCTAATTGAGAGAATAAATTTTTTAAGACTAGCAACTATGAGCTACAAAAAAGATTCAATAAATCTTTTAATATTATAATTATTTGTTTTAATATATATATATATATAAAACAAATACACATTGTTTAAGATTTTAATATTAATCTTTTTATCTCAATTAGTTCAATAGCAAACAGATGACCCAAACAATTAAAGTTTGAATTTGATTTAAATATTTTTGGATTTAAATGCAATCAAACAAGATATGTAAACTATAGTAAATAAAATAAAAGTAAATTAAAATATATAAAGTAAGTTTTGTGTTTATTGGTTATGTGTCTTTACCACAAGACTAAGGTTGCAGGTTCAAGTACTACCTAAGATAATTTTTTTTCTTTTCAGTAAATAAATTTTTTTTTTTTTTTTTTTTTTTTTTTTTTCCGAAACAGTAAATTTTTTTTTTTTACTGTAGCAAATTTTTTTTTTTTTCTCACGAAGCTAAAGCAGTAAAGCTAAAACAGTAAATAAATTTTATTTTATTTTATTTATTTTACTGTAGCTAAAAGTGAAAACAGTAAATATATATATATATATAATAATTTTAAAGAGAGCAAATTAATCACAATAATCTATATGCAATTAAAATTTTAAAATGCTAATTTCAATATGTTTAAATTTGAATATTAAACATACTAATAAGTTGACAACAAAATTATATGCAACAAAAATTTCGTATTAGCCCTCGTTAGATTTTAATCACAATCAAATCAGATATACGCCTTAGACTGTTAGAAAAATAATCGCACTAACTTTAATTGTGATTAAATTATCTAACTAGTTTATGTTTAAATTTGAATAACATAACTTACCTTTAATCGCTATGAAATTTCAGAAATTGTAGATAAAAATAAACCGAAATAAAATTGATCCGGAAGCGTGCGAGGCACTGCCCTAAGGCGTATTTCCGTCCTTCGTGCGGATTAATCGGAGATACCACCCCAAGGTACGACCGGAACTCCCCTTCCTACGAGCACGACCGCGGAAGAGGTTGACGAAGTTTCTTTCAACACCCGATAAATAAAAACACTTAAAAAGAACAAAATAAAATTAAAAAGAATATATTTAAATTCTTTTGCTCTCTTTTTCTTTTCACTTTCTTTCTTTCTATCTTTTTTGGACACTCCCTATTATCCACACCCTATCTATATATATATATATATATATATATCTATATATATATATATATATATATATATATATATAGGAGTAGGAAGAGAGTCGATGGACCTATTATTAATTCACCTGGTGAATTAATACTCCTAAACGTATGAACGTTGGGTTCCAACGTTCCAATGCTATAACACCTAATAAAGACATTAAATAAATAACAATAAAAATAAAAAAGTAAATTAATTAATAAATAAAAATAATAATAACATAAAATTATTATTGAGGGTTTTAGGAATTTTGATTTTTATTCCAACAACTGGAAACCTATCCATATATATATATTCGCGTCACGCAAAAATTTAAGTTTATCAAGTTGATCATATATTAATATAAACTTTTTAAAATAAAATACAATCTAATCAACACCGTTACGTTTTTATCGTGTTATTATTATTTCGCCACGCGGCGTTAAGAATCCAAAGTTGGTCGAGCATCACTTTCTTATGAGGGACAGCCAAAGCCATGTTGCTTGTATTCAATCCTTTATTAGACTCAAAACCTATAATAATATTTAATAAAATAAATAAATAAAAAGGGTTTTATATATATATATATAGCTCATGCACTTATATTTGTATTCAAAACTTATATAACAAATTCCGCTAGTACACCAAAAACCTTTCCCTCTCTTTTCAAACTCCCTCTCCCGCAGCTTCCTTTTTTGTCATTGACAAAGTCAAGGACCTTCATTGGCATTTTCCCCCTTAAATTATTTCACAAGCAAACACCACCATTATATATATAGGTCGAGTTATCATTAGCCTTTTAGTTGTGAGCATTTAGCCTCTCTCTCTCTCTCTCTCTCTCTCTCTCTCTCTCTCTCTCTCTCTCTCTCTCTCTCTCTCTCTCTCTCTCTCTCTACAAAGTGTTATTGATCTACTAAGATGGCTAAGAGTTCATGGAAGTCATTTTTCAATGGTTGCTTCGGAAGTGTTGTAGAGATCAGCACAAAGAAGAGCACAAAAGGAGGAGATCAAAAGAAGAGCAGCTACTGCAGCAACAACAGCTCAACTTCTCCTTCAAGGCTCTCATTCTCAAGTTTGGGTTCAACACAAGCCCTCTCTCCCGAAGACCTCTCCTTGACGCTTTCGGGTTCGAACCTCCATGTGTTCACCCTCGCGGAGCTCAAAGCCGTGACCAAGAACTTCTCCACGACCAACTTTCTCGGCTCCGGCGGTTTCGGGCCCGTCTATAAAGGATTCGTCGACGAGAAGCTGCGGCCCGGGCTTAGGGCTCAGCAGGTGGCTGTGAAGTACTTGGACTCAGATGGAGTGCAAGGACATAGAGAATGGCTGGTAACTAATTATATAAGAAATTAAATTAACTATCATAATAATTGATCTTTCTTTTATTATAGTAATTAATTAAGTTGATGATGATCTTGGTACTAATGTTTTCTTATTCTTCTTCTTTTTGTTATTTTGTTAAATAGGCTGAGGTGATCTTTCTAGGGCAATTGAGGCATCCTCATCTGGTGAAGTTGATTGGTTACTGCTATGAAGATGAGCATAGAATGCTAGTTTATGAGTACATGACCAAAGGAAGCTTGGAGAACCATATTTTCAAAAGTAAGTTCATTTTATTATTATATATTACTATTTTGAATCATTTCAAATTTAGTTAATTTAGTTCCTAAATCATTTGAAAATTAGAGCATATATATATATATATATATATGATCATCGGAAAAAACTGAGTACTAAGTTAATTTTTCTTGTGGGGGCAGGATATCTAGCTACTTTACCGTGGTCGACGAGAATAAAGATCGCTGTCGGAGCAGCGAAAGGCCTCGCCTTCCTTCACGACGCCGAGAGACCCATCATTTACCGTGATTTCAAAGCTTCCAACATATTATTAGACTCAGTAAGTCTCCATATCTTTTTTATTTTATTATTATTATTATTTTTTAATATATATATATATATAGAGAGAGAGAGAGATTGGAATACTATTAATAGTACAAAGTCATTGGTACTATTAAGTTTTTAATCGTTGAATTAAAAAATGTGTGGTTGATATGATAGTGGGCCTTTGGGTTAAATGGGTGGTTGGAAAAATAGTAAAATCTAACCGATAAAAATAATTAAAAATATTGATCTAATGGTAAAAAATTTGATAGTACTAAATACTTGGTACTATCTATAATATAGTAGCCGAACTTTTATATATATATATATATATATATATATATATATATAAATAATGTTAAAAAAATTATAATTATAATTAAATTTGTACTTAAAAATACTTTGAATTGACTAAGCACCAGAAATAAAAACAAAAAGAAAAAACAACCAAGTCAAACTGTGGTTTGTATTCAAAATTATCGGTCAAAGTGCTAGGAAAGTTTTGACTTTCTTTTTTTTATATATATATTTTTGAATAGCATTTGGAAGAACTTTCCTATTCCAATGAGAGTGATTGAAGCGAAGTTGAGCACTCATCATCATACTTTTTTTATACATAAAAAATTATTAGATGTAATAACTGCCACGTATTAATGATTTAAATAATAAAGGAGCATCTCAATCAACTTTCCACCTCAACGTCCCCAACCCTTAGCTTTTATATATGGGGTGTACATTTATATTTACCCAAAAGAGATATATATTCTATACCCCACCTTATCCTGGGGTGGATATATTTTCACTCGTCACATCGAGTGACGAGTAAAATTTACCCTATCCCAGAATGAGGTGGGGTATAAGATGTACACCCCCAAGGGAGTGTACACTTATACATTCCCTCTCTCTATATATATATATATATATATATAGAGTAAAACTTATATACTTTCAAAAAAAAGCATAAGCTTAATTATATTTATAAATTTTTTATTATTAAATTTATATTTTGTGTTATTATAAAATCAACTAAAAAGAAAAAAAAATAAAATAATACAAATCTTAATACAAATTTAATGATAAAAAGTTCATAAACATATTTAGAATTGTACTTTTGAAAGTATATAAACCCTATTATATATATATAACTAATCTGTTATACTATCAATAATAGTACGGAGCTTCGATACTATTATCTTATTTTTATTTTAAAATATTTAAAATAACGATGCATATAGTTAACTATGATATAGGGTATATAAAATTTTTAACAATAAAATTTTATTTTTTTTAATATTATTTATTTAATAAATAAATTATGTTAAAATAAACAGTAGAAATTAAATAAATTTTAAATTTAATTTGAAGTAAAATTTTTAAATTCAAAATTAAAGATGTTGACTTTGATTTAGATAGTTTAAAATCTTTTTTTATCAAAAGTTAAATAAATTTAGATAATTTTACATCGTTAAAATACAAATTTACCATAATAATTATTAAAATTAATAAATTTAAAATAATTTGATCATAAAATAAACTGTAAACTATATAGAATACTCTAAATCTGTCTTAACAGGGTGATTCCTTATCTAAAAATTTTGAAATTAAAAGCGTAATTATAATACGGAAGCTCCGGTACTTAAGATAATACAGACGTCTCTCTCCATATATTTATACATTTATATATATGGGTTTAGTTAGGGTGATTGTGACATGGGCAACCAAGTAATAGTCATAAATAATTGTGCCAACTCTAAACCGACGATTCTTTATCCAATTCCGTGTACCAAATTTGTATTTGACTAATAAAAAGTTGGTATGACAAAAACAAGGTAGAATTTGAATTTTAGCTTAGAATTAGTGACTTTGGTCAAAATTAGCATTTGAGTACATGGCAAAAGACAAAGGGGTTTCCAAATAAAAGCCAAAATTAAGAGACTAATTTTCTACTATGGTGGTTTTAGTGGTTTTAATTACATCACCTAATCATGTTACTCTCACTCTATCTGTAGGACTACAAGGTTAAGCTCTCGGATTTTGGACTCGCGAAGGATGGCCCGCAAGGAGACGACACTCATGTCACGACGCGCGTCATGGGCACGCAAGGCTACGCAGCCCCGGAGTACATCTTAACGGGTACATATTCAGATCCAAATAAGTCTCGTAACACATTTTACGGCTGGTTACGACGGTACTAACAGCGAAATGACATTTTATTTTATTTTCAGGTCATCTTACCGCAAAGAGTGATGTCTACAGCTTCGGAGTTGTACTGTTGGAGCTATTAACTGGTCGTCGATGCGTCGACCGAGCTCGACGAGGTAGAGAACAGAACCTTGTGGACTGGGCCAGGCCTTATTTGAAGAAGCCCGATAAGTTATACCGGATCATGGACCCGACCCTCGAATTACAGTACTCTCACAAAGGAGTTCAAAAGGCTGCTTTAGTTGCTTATCAGTGCTTAAGCCACAGACCAAAATCACGGCCTAGCATGAAAGAGGTCGTCGAGGCGTTGGAGCCACTTTTGGAGCTCAAGGATGTGCCGATCAGCACGTTTGTGTTCACGGTCGAGAGGGACGAAGACGAGGAAAACGGGACGAAGAAGAGCGACATGAAGGTTGAATTGGCGGGCGGAGAGGAGCAGCAAAGTGATCATCATGATCACCATCATGTAAGGCATAAAAAGATGTATCCAAACTCCGCTATTCATGCCGACACCGGGCTACGTAGGAACCGGACCGGATCGTACACCAACTCATTGCAAAATGGCAGTAACTCACCGAGCCACCAACGCGATAGAGGGGCGTAAGTCGCGGCGAACATCGACTTAATAATTGTACATATAGAGATGCCAAAATGGCCAATTGTTTGCCTGTACAATAAGTACAGTATGATTTTTTTGTTCTTTTGATATGAAACTGAGAGAAAACTCAAGCTCATTGTTCTTTTTGTACTCTGCGAATCAAATTATATATTTTCGAAACAATCAAAAGAGTAAATTGTGCAAAAAAAAAAAATGCAGAGAAAAAAAAAAATTGGATGAGATAAACATACAAGGATCATGTATCTATCTATGCAGTATCATCAACAATCAACTAAAAAATCATTTGAAGAGAAAAAGAAAACATTAAAGAATAAATTTCTTCAGTTGATAGAAGGAAAAAGAAAGCTGTAATTTCAACAGCTGTTTTCTGAATTCAGTAATCAGTAGCTGCATGTTGACGAAAATATAACAGCAAATCCTGGTAGCCAAAATCTAATGGCAAAATATAATAACAAAACCTGGTAGTTAAAGCAGAATTAATCATCTTTATGTTTTATTTATTTATTTATTTATTTATTTATTTATTTATTTATTTTTGTGTAAGAATCAAAAAGCCAACCACCCCCACCACCTAAAAAGAGCACTAAACAATTAAATCATCTTACAGGAGATGAGTACGCGGGCCCAAATCTTATATCAACAAAGAATTAAATAATAATAATAATAATAATAATAATAATAATAATAAAAAAAAAAAAAAAAGAAGAGTAGGACTGCTATACTCTTATAAGTATAGACCCTTCGTACTCATATTTTTTTGCTCTTGGATGAAAGAATGCGCGGTTAGGATGATAGTGATTCTCCTAAAGTTTAGTGGGTTGTTGGTGAAATAGTATAAACCATAAAGGATCACTATAATCCTAACCGTATATCTCTTTATCTAAGAGCCGAAAATTTATGAGTACGAAGGAGTCTATACTCATAAGTCTATAGTAGCCAGACTCAAAAAAAAAAAAAAAAAAAAAGAAGACCCAACATACAATGATAAATAGATGAAGAACATAGAAGAAGACCAAAACTGCAGAAAATATTAAACTAAAGCTAATCATCAAGGAGCCATTAAATAGGGTAGCCACGGTGAAAAAAAAATATAAGACAACAAATATATATAAATATATACTAATCAAATAAAAACAACACTATACGTGAACCAAAAGTAATTATTAAATTGTGTTTAGATCTTAGTCTTTCTTGAACACCCAACATTTTCAACAGAAAATGTGTTTATTAAGCTGCAAATTATCACTGTTTGTTGAGTCCGAAATTATCGTATCGTTGGTGCTAACCATTAATTTCAAAAGCTCGAGCTGCTAGAAATACGCAATCAATTCTTTTAAAGCGTATAAATACAACGCCCACAGGTTTTACGCAATCAATTCTTTTAAAGCGTATAAATACAACGCCCACAGATTTTGACCGGACTCAACTCATCTGAACATTTGGTCTATTGTTGGGCATTTTGTTGTTAGATTTATTGTGAATCGCAAGCCCACTCAACTTATTAGTCATTTGTGCCTATTGTCACGTATCAAAAATTTGGACCTATTTTTAACCCATAAATAAATAGCCAACATAAATAACCAAAAACCGAAATACATAAAATTTCATATCATGAATAAGGAACAAATGTGAATCTAACAGTGTGACAACAACTCTTGGAATAATATAGCCTGTGCATATTTGGTCTCAAGACTAACCAATCTCTATATGTCTTCGCTCCAGATCGAAATTCAACTTTTCCGCATTTTCTTGTTATCTGTACATAACCTGATCAGATTCATCTCTCCTCTGTTAAAAACATAAGAATCTAAGCAAGGATCATGGCGAGGCCGAGCTATGAAGAACAAGGTAAAAAGATCGTATAACTGCTATCGACGCTTCTGTATAACAACTAATCCTTATGTTCCAGTTAGCAGTATCATGCTTGTCAAGATAATATTCATCTTGCGTGCAAGAATGTGTTCTGTTTTAATCCGACTACGGCAGTAGCTGCAAGCTACAGTGTAGTTCTAAAGTCCTTCAGATTATCGATCTGCCAAATCTGCAAGTGTGATTGTGTGAGGAAAATTGTGCAAGCTCTTAATGTTCTTTTACAAAATTCGCACAAGCTTTCAATTTCAGGGGAAAAAAATTACTATACTGGCCTCTTTACTTTGCGCTCTACAAACATATTGAAGGGACGATTGATTATTGATCATGACTCAAATCCACACAGCACAGGAGCGTAGAGATAAACCAGACCTTATGTAGATGGAAATAGATTTGAATAACTGTAAACAACAAGTACGAGGGTAACAAAGAAATAAAGAACGGGAAAGAATACAAGAACATAAAATTTACGTGGCTTGACCAACGGATGCGTTCTTTGATTAATTCGCAGCACGACTATACAAGGAGTAGATTGAGTTATAAGAATTTCTCTCTAAAGCTCGCCCATATTTTCTTCTCAATTAGGATTTCGACAACAATGAAGCTCTAAACTCAAAAATATAATTAAAAAGGCTTAAAACTAGAAAACCCCAATTCTAGTACGAAACAATCTCCGTCGGTTATCCGAATTCCCAATTCATTTCTAACCGTAGATCTCCACTTTAAAACCCTCTCTAGGATATTCCTTGACCAACCCTAATCTTAAAGCACAAGGTTAAATCAAGTTGGAGTCAAATCTAATGTAAAAAATCGTCACAGCCTTGGGCTCTGAAGCCAAAACTGTGGTCTCCCAAACTGGAAGTTCTCATTTGGAGACTTCAGAGCTCACCAATTTGACTCTGGAGGTGGACTGCCAATCCAGCCAAAAATACCTTTGGACTATGCGGAACTTCAACTTGGACTTCCGAACTGGCTTGTGATCCAGAACACACCAATTTGACTTTGGAGCTCAACCTCCGGTTACCTCAAAACCTCCGCGTTTGACCGTAGAATCGACTCAGAATATGACTTCACATAATCCAACACATATTAGTATGGGACTTTCTCTTCAAAAAAGCAAATAAAACAAAAACTATATGAGGCTTGAATACCTGAAGGCTGCATGAAAGAGACAAAAAGACGTAAAAACAAACTCCAAGTGATACAGACAAATACATTGAAGAGGAGAGAGCTGTTTGGGCTAAAAATTTACTATAGATCGCAGTCTAGTCTTCGGCAATTTTGGCTTCCTTAAGGATCTTCTGTAGATGATCTATCTTGGCTTTTAAAATGGTGCTCTGTTCTAAGAATGATCATTCTGCGAACTGCATACCATGTGGGCAGTGGAGATCTAACTGCACATTGATAACGAGGCGTCAACTTAACCACTGCTTAAAATATTATAGCAGGATTATGAGATTTAGCTTTTCTATATGTATAAGATTATTCCAAATTTTGGAGGTGTTCATTTTTTTCCACTTAAGTCCCGATGTTTTTGTTAGGCTTAAGCACACTCACTAGTATCGAACGATATGAGATTCGTTTCGCTAACTTTAGTCAACTTTGTGGATAGCTCCACTAGCTCCACCCACAACGATCGTCAGCGGGAAAATTGTGCTCTTGTCCGTTGTATGATTTTAGCTCAGCCAAAACTTATCTGATACTCATAATTGATGATTGTCTCTTATACCAATTGTGACGCTCCGCTTTCTACGGTGCTCATTCATTTGTGCCTAACCACCGCTTAGAACCCCATGGTAGGTTTAGACCTACTATACCTTACATATAGAATTACCTCAAATTATAGGGGGTGTCACATTGGCTCTAGACATGATTTCTTGTTGCCAGCTTCTTTTGCTTGGGAAGACCAGTTCAAGCTTTGTTTCTGATCAATGTGGTTTGCACAAATCAATGCATCAAGTAGAATAATCACTAATTTGAAGATCAGCAACAGATCATATGGTAATAGGAGAGTGCCAGGATTGCAGATTGGGTTGGATGACATATTCACTAAAACTCAAATATATGTTTTTTTTGGCAAGTTTAAGAAGCAGGAACATAACTGGAAATTAGAATAAAAATGTTCATTTATTTTAAATGGAGAAAGTGTGATGGGCAGATAAAAATAACAATGCCCACTTTCCTCTTAAATGATGACAATATAAAAGTAGAGAAAGCAGTTACTACCATACTGGGACTATAATTTAAAAACAAGTGTAACATAATTCAAATGAGAATTGTATAAACACAAATGAATGCTTATAATTCAAAAATATATTGATGAAGAGTTGCTACAACCCTACTGCTATTGCTATGCCTTTCATTGGCATAAAAAAGGGTGTACTTCGAATTGCCCAACTCTGATTTAGTTCATTCTTACTTTTTTACCCTGCAGATCAAAAAATTGCAAGTTGCCTTTACGTTTTCACTTTATTATTTTGTGGTCCAAAATGTTGCACTTTTTTTCGTATGATTTTGCTCATTTTTATTTTTCCATCATGGGGTTCTTCCAATTTTTTTTTAGCCACCCTACTGCACATTTTTTGATAAAATAAAAATTAAACTATAAAGGGCGCAAAGTGTAATAAAGTAAAAATAAATTAAATTAATTTGAAGTTTACTTTGTATAAAAGAATATAGTAATTCTAGGCTAAATTATAAAACACCCTCTTTCACTCTAGTTCCGATCTCAATTAACCTCCTACGTTAAAAATTGCATCAGTTATTATTCTATACTTTATAATCATCTCAAATTAATGGATCCAAAAAATTTAGAAAATTTAGAAAATGGAGATACATTGTTTCACATCAACATATATCCAATTTGTAATTCAAAAAATATATAAAAAAAATAGAAAACGGAGATCTTTTATTTTGCTAATACTATTAAAATTGATAGTTTATTAATCAATTTATTCAATTTATATAATTCTATTACATTACTTATAGATAACTTTATCTGTGATATTATTTTTATAAAATTTCATAGCTGATTTCAATAATTATTCTAAATAGCTAGACCTATTTGAGATAATAACAAAATTAAGACAAGTGCTACAGTGAAAGGAGGATTTTTATAATTTAGCCCATATTCTAAGAAGTATTGCTTTCCATCTAAGAAAATTTTCATATAACATTTATCATATTGGGAAGGAACTAGATGCTGATCCTGCGCTAAACAAAAATCGAACAATAATAATGTGAATTTCAAGTGTAAGATACAGTAAAAACTATAAATTACATTATTTAAAGCATACCTCTGATCCAGATGCACTTTATCATTGGTTTTGGCTCGTCCTGCACTTACTATCAGCATTATTCCGAGGCTGGAATAAATTATTCAAGAAAAAATTTGATTTTAACTCCTCCAAAAGTTTTAATATTAATTATTTCATAGAATAACATACGTTTTTTTTTTATAAGATGACTTATTTTATTTGAAAAAAATAATTTAAAGACCGAGTATGATATTCAATTCTAAATATTTGATTGCTCTGTTCATCAACCAAATGTACAATCTTCTTAAGTAAATTATAAAAATATACCAAATAAAATATTTATACATCTAAACAAAATCCACATATATATCATAATGTATGATATAATATATTTTTTTTAAGAGAAAGATAGCATGCTACCCGCTTCGTTTATTTTTGAAATAAACTTAGCTGAAAATGTGAAGCAACTAGGCTTCGAACTCGGGTCTCGGATATCAACCACCAAACCCTTTGCCACTTGCACTAGGGGTGGTTGATATGTATGATATAATATTGGTTTCAGGCTTTCGGATCATCCTGCGCTTGCTTACAAGTTACAACTAATGATATAAAGCTGTAGGTTCAGCTACTCCTGCACTTGCTAAGTTTGGATAGAAATATCCTCTAAGAAGTCCACTCAGGGCAGTTTGGATGCACAGTAAAAATTTGCCATGAAATTTATATACTGTGATTTTGATCTAAATGAAATAAAAACTTTTGTAAGTTTAAAAAATTTCACGGTTTTAAATTTTAAACTCTTTGAATGCATATTGCACAATTCAACAAAATTTCTTTCAATCTAAACTTTTAAAAAATAAAAAAATATATTAATTTTATATTTTAAAATTAAAAATTTCATAATTTGAAATTAAAATTTAAAACTCAAAATGTGGTGACCCGGATCTTTGCAGGGCTTCTACAGTGTGACCGGCAGCTTCTGGAGGACTATGGGGCATGTCGGCGGTGTTTGTGCGCCAATTTGGACACAAGTGATGGACTCCGGGCTTAAAATGGATCGCGTGGGTAATCGGGGGACCCCGTCGGATGTTTAGAGGTGTTTTCGAGCAAAACGGATATCAAATTTAGACTCAGCGCGAAATTCGGATTAAGAACGCCTTTCCGGGAGCCTTCGGCAATTTTTAGGATTGGAATTTGGCAAAATGGACGCCGGATTTGGACTCAGCGCGCGAAAACGGTCAGAATGGGCTATTTACATGTATTTTTCGGAGTTTGCTACAGTAAAGTTACTGTTCACTGCCGGAACAGTAACTCCGGCGACCGGCCGGCGACGCGGCGGCGGCGGGCAGCGGCGGAGAGCGGCGGCGCGGCCTCGGGCAGGCGGAGAGCGGCGGCGGGCAGGGCGCGTGGGCGCGGGCAGGTGCGCGGTCCACGCTGCTGCCGTGCACCGGAGCGGAGTGCCACGTGGCGTCTTCCCATTGAGTGGTTCACAGGTCGCGGTCTACGGAGCAGCGCGGTGTTTGGTGGACTGGGCGGGAAGACACGTGGCAGCACGTCATTGGTTCGGTGTTTGGGGTGTGGTGCACCGGGTGCAGCGAGCGCGTGGCCTGGACACGTGGCGCGCGGGGATTGGGCGCGGCACTGTGCGCGTGCAGGCGGCAGGGGGGCGCGGCAGGTGGCGGTGGCAGCTGGCGTGGCGGCCACGGCGCCGACGTGGCGCACGCGTGCGCCACATGGCGGCCCGCCATTGGCGGGTGCCAACTGCAGCGTTGACCGGATTAGGGCCACGCGGCGCGAGAGGATTGGCTGGATCGGCTGTTCCGTGTTCAGGGACACGTGTCGGGGCGCGGAGCGGGTCGGACGGGTGCGCGGTCCGGCCGGATCCGCTATGCCGAGTGGGCCAAGTTGGGCCGGGCTACTGTTTGGGCCCGGTTTCGAGGCCCGAAAGATTCGGGCGCCCGAAACCGGGGACACCATTGGAATTTTTCCAATTGTTTCCTGGGCCTATAAAAGCAGCCCACCTCTCCCTCTTTCTTCCCCTTTTTCCGAGCTTTAGAGAGTGAATGGGAGGGAGAGTTCTTTATGAAAGTTGTTCCCCTTGATTTTCTTGAGCTCGTGGTGGATCCCCGGAATTTTTGGAAGCTCGGCAACGGCGATATCGATTTTACAGTTCGCCTCGGTTTTCTCCCCATTTCGGCCTATTACCGCCACAGTTCAGTCGGAAATTCGCTGTGAGCAAACCAGGAGGATTTTTTGGACGATTTCTTCGACAGCATGTTCCTAAGAGGTAAGGTTCGATTTTTGTGTTGATCGCTTTGCTCCATTTCCCACTTTTGGCACGTTTCCCGAGGCATCTTTGGCCCCCATTTTTCTGTGTTGGATTCTGGACAGCACCGGCTTGTCGATTTTATATCTCAGCCTAGGAGCATCGGATCAAGGCGTTTAAGGACTCGATTTTGATCTACTCGTCGCGAGGAACACTGTGGTGATTTTTCTGGGATTTTTGGAAATTGTTTCGAAGGTGATAATTAAGCTTTTCTTGGACAGGTTGCTACAGGAATTTTGATTGGAAGGTTTTGAGTATGCAGCGGTGTTTTATTTTTATCTTGGCCTACAGGTATCGGATCTGGGCGTATGAACAGTCGTTTTGGGGCTACTCTTCGCGAGGGACGCGACCGTGAATTTTCTGGATTTTTTTGAGGACTGGATAGAGGTGATATTTAGCCATTTTTGGGGCTGATTTTGGACAGTAGGTATTTGTGCAGTTTTGGGATTAATTGTGCGCATTGTTCTGTGCAGTGGGACACAGTTTTTGGTGGATTGCTGTGTTAGAGGGCTGCGGGCAGCAAGGAGGTTTCTTTTGGTGCTGTGCGCGCTTTTCGAGGTGGGTGGTTGTTGCATGCCTCATCTTCTGACTTGCTCACTAAGTTTATTAGAGAAGCCACTATTGAACATATTGATTGATTACCATGCTTGATTAATTGATATAATTGTGAGCCTATCATCTGAGATTTATTCTGTGGATATAGCATGTTGGAAATATTATTGGGATAATATTATTATGGAAACATGATTGCGGGGACATGTTTAAATCTGATAATTAATATGCCGTATTAGCACATAGATCTGCTGAAAGATGGTTAAATGGACTAATTAAGGGGACATGATGACATATCCATGTGCGGGTTTCACTTTGGGATTTATTATGGATCAGGGATTATACATGTGTAGTTGACTGATGATTTTAGCATGATTGTTATATTTATGTGGATATTATTAATTGTTACACATGTAGAACTGTTATTTGACATTCTCTCTCTTTCACATTGCATGAGGACTTTTGCATGCTTGTTTGGACATCTAGATAGGCCACTATTTTATTGCTACACTATCATATGAGGATTTGACTTAGGATAAACCATGATTGCTTTCTTTCTCCTTCTTATTTAGACTTTCGAGTCATGTTGCTCGGGTTTGAGCAGAGGTTTGGGATAGTGTAGCCGGGACCTTAGGGTCAGAGACAGGGTGTACTTGATGTTGGATCGTGGGTTATTGCGGCAACCGCGGACAGTAGGCGGTTGACCGGATCTTGATTATTTTACCCGATTGTGGGTTGTGGGTTATTGCGGTGACCGCGGACATTGGGCGGTTGACCGGATATTTACTATTGCATCAGATTGGGTATCAGATTTCTCTAGTGGATGTGGTGTTTCCCACTTTTTGAGTACTATTACATCAGATCGGGGTTTCATTAGTGGACGGAGTTTCCCACTTTGATCATAGTCATAATCCAGTCCTGCTATTGTGAGACATTGGTTACAGAGATGCTTGATACAGAGATACTATACTCGTGTGGGTCGCTCCCCTCGAGTGCCACTCCGGAGTAGGCTTTAGACCGTGCCGAGCGCCGGTCAGTTGGTGAGTTGTGAGTGCTGATTGGGATTTCGAGCCGTATGTGATGGTCCCCTACTGAGTTCTTGAGTTCGACAGCAGAGCAGGCAGTACCAGTTTTTACTGGTGGTACTGGATTGGGTTTATTTGGTCATATACTGTTTCCTGATGCATTCATACAGTCATTTCTTCCAGTATTGCATTTAGAGGCATACTAGTAGTGGTTTCCCCTTTTATTCAGTAGTTCTGTTTACAGCTTTACCACTTGTCCCTTTTCTTGCCTCTAGTAGACTTAGTGGGTACGCCGGAGCTTGAGGCTTTACCCACAGGGGGAGGCTACTGGTTTACTAGTGGTTCTCACCCCCATTGTTGTTTCCCTCTTTTCTTCCTTCTGTTTTGCAGTGTCTTTTGCGGGAGTTGCTGATCTTTCGGTCGTTGTTCGAGGCGAGGGAGTCACGAGCTAGATCCTTACCGCCCGAGGAGTGTAGCTGTATCCCCTGGTTGGAGATTCCTTGTAGCTGACAGCTGGTTTTTATTGTTTACTTTGAGAGGGATTTTTTGTATTTTGAGAGACTGATGTACTATGATTTTAGTTTATCTCCCTTTTTATAGTTGAGAGATGCTGTACTGAGGACATTGTAGGATGATTATCTGTATTCGAGGAAATGGATATTGTTCCCTATTTTATGTTGTACAGTGATTGGATTTTATCTTACAGCATTTTATTTCCGCTCTGATATTTGTGTAGCTATAGTACTATCTTTTGCAGGTTAGACGCTTCGCCTATGCGGATTTTAGCATAGGTGGCGGATCTGTTGGCGAGCCCGGATCGCAGTTTCGACCCCGGGGCGTGACACAAAATTTAAAATTAAAATTTGAAAAATTGAAAAAAAATCTAAATTTAAAGTTTAAAATTTAAAATAATAAATTTTAATGTTTAAAATTTAAAATCAATATTATAAAATTTTAAATTTTAAATTTTAAATTTAATTTTTTTTATTTGAAATTTGAATTTTTAATTTAAAATTTGAAATTTGAAATTAAAATTAAAATTTTAAATTTTGAAATTTGAAATTGGAAATTTAAAATTTGAATATACATTCAAATTTTAAAATTTTAAAATTCAAATTCAAATTTTAAAATTTAAAATTTGAAATTTATTTCCTAATTTTAAAATTTAAAATTTTAAAATTTATATTTTTAAATTTAAATTTTTGTGTTGAAAGTTTAAATTTAAAATTTAAAATTTAAAATTTATCCTATCTTGGAGGTGAGGCAGCTCAAGAATAGTGAATTTTTTTCTTTCGTTTAGAATGAATTTTTACTTTATCCCATTTTTTAGGATATAGTATAACTATACTTAAAAAAAAAATTATATTTTGAACCATCCAAACTTTCATGAAAAAAAGCATATTTAACTATGCTATATTTTTCTGGTGCAACCAGGGTCTGAGAGCTTCCTTAGTAAATCATGAAAAATATCAAGAAACCACAATTGTTGATCATTACCTCATACAACAGGACATTAAAAATTTCATACCATTAATGATATCGAAAAATTATAAAAATTTTAGCTGTATTTTTAGATTCAATCTGACAGAGCCAATTTTACGATATGATTTGTTTAATGATTAATATTAAGATGAATTTAGTACCAGATCACTAGGCAATAATATTACAAAATCATAAAGTTTGATTTGTAGTAAAGTCGAGTAGGCCTGATCATATTTAACAGAGCTAATCGTTTATTCAGATGTCCTATCAAGAAAACAATGCGGAAGTCAGCAATTCTGTTTCCTTCTAACAATATTCTAACCATATACATACACAAATTTATATCTGCTGTATTTTTATTTGCATATATCTCTATTATTGAGCATTCATAATTACAACCAACTAGGCAGCCCTCTAATTCTTCTTCACTAATGAGGGAAATCAAATATTCTGTTTGTTCAATCTCACAACAAATCATAGCATGAATCAATTTCTTATGCATGATTTTGATAGCAGTACAGACTGAGATACTAATAACATAAATTTTCAGCAAAAGCACCTCAAACCATACATTTACAAATACGTGCTCCACATCTAACTAAAATATCCAGTGCATATTATGATTGAAAAGTTCATGAAGTCCTTCTGGAAATTAAATGTTTCAGTATAAATTATGGAATAGTCCATCAAATAACAGGATATTCTACAATGTTAAAATGTACTCTATCAGAAAAAGTCAACAATACTCGGTAAGATGCGAAGAGGATGTATTACACCAAATATTGGTAATGAAATCAAAATTCTCGAAGTCCAGGTGCTCATCTCGAAATACGATATAGTTCGAATAAGGTTTGTACACTATCTTTTATCATCTACTGCAATCTATTATTCGATTAGGATGCAAGAAAAGCATTCCAAACTGCCGTAAAAATGAACTAATTGTATCACGAGTTAAGTCCACTTGAATTCTGACCTTCTTGGCGCCAGGAAGATACAACTGAAGACAAGTTCAACAGCAATTTTTAGTTGAGCCTCCTGTTTCATCAAATCAAATCATGGAGATTAAATCTAGTGGTGCTTTCCTCCGAAAGCAAGCAGAATCAAAGTCAGCAAGTTGAATTCTCAGCAAAATACTAGAAGGTTTATCACTTGAACACGAAAAGCTTCCAACTACTGCTAGATACCTGAAGAGCTTTTATGTCTTCTGATGACAGCCTCCAAGTCATGGTATGCTTAAAAGTTGAGCTTGGGGAGGGGGAAAAAAACACTTCTCATATATCGAACTATAAAAACCATTTTGCTGTCACTTAAGATTATTTTTGAAATAAAAACATTGTTTGCTTACATGATTTGTACAGGGCATGGAAGATAAAAATTTCAATACCTTTTCATTCGCTGACATAAAAATGTTTAGCTCACCATGTGTGCCAATGGGCCAATTGCTCTGATATTGTATCATGACAGCAAATGCAGAAGATGCATGTAACCCCCGTGACGCCGATGCCCATCATATACCACTCACTACTAGCTTCAATGAAATAACATATTTCAAACTAATTTAAATAAAAAACTCTCAAAAACATCATAGGGATCAAAGTGATCGAATACATTGAAGCTCTAAAACAACTGAATGCTAATGCACCTACTGTTAGAAAAGAAGCCTACATGGTTATGAAGAGCTTCTTGTGCGAATCACGAAGGCACAATTAAAGGAGAAGTGCAAGGTCTCAACATTCATGACAAAGCATTCATCAAGAGGTATTCCATAGCAATCTAAATTTTGCACCTGGAGCTAAGTCATAGTTACTTAAATTTTCACAAAGATAACAGGACCAAAATCCTCAGAACAATCTGAAGGTAGCAGAAAATATTCCATAGCAATCTAAATAATGCATGTCAAATGCCAGAGAAATCCCTGTAATGTAAAACGGTTGCACGCTGCTTAAGTTGATTGGCAAGGTAGTAAGTTGGGCCTCTGAAACAAAACCTGCCAGTGAAAACGCAATCTCAATATTTCCATTCAGATAAAAGACGATTGCAGTACCAACATATCCGTCCTCACAATCTTCATTTTTAAATTTTTGCGGCCTATGCTCAAGCATATGAAACGCATGGGCTAAAATCAATATGTAGGGGAACACAATTCTTACTTTCTTCAAAAGCAGTGAAATTACCAAAGCCATGACTAAATCTTAGAATTGGTTTCAACAACTTTAAGCCTAAATTAAATGTTTAAAGACATAATATCCAAATTATGGAGTTGTGCTACTAGAACAAACACCGTAAAAACACACGGACCTAAAGCATGAGATTCTCCTGCTGCTATTAATATTAAAGACTGTTGGGTTTTAATTAGTTTTTGTGATTTAAAACTTGTGTTTCGGCCTTTGGCTTTTCTGGGCAGCCCAATATCAATGGGCTTTGTCTGGGAGCCCAAACCCATTTTTCCTTTACATGTGATGTTTAGTCCCACATCGAAAATTCATCACATGTAGAGTGGGTTTATTTTCTCCCTCTCTTGTGTATGTATTGGTTAGGAAGTGAGAGCAAGGCTTTTTCAATACACACACACGGGCCGGGCCTACGTGATTTTGACTTGGTCCATTTGACTTTTGGTTTTTGCATTAAAAGCCTACATTGGGAACTTGTTTCTCAGCTACCCAAAGGCCTTCCTTGGGAAGGGCCTTTGTGGGCTGCCCGAGAAAGGACCCGTTGGAGCTTGTCTCTTGTGGATTTTGGGCTCTTTAAATGGAGAGGAAGAGTAAGCTTTGTTGACTTACTCAAGCTACAATTCTCTTCTCTTAATTTACATAGCTACAATACACTGTGATTTACATTTTCCTCTTTGAGCTTCTATTTTTGCTGGATCTCTGAAAGACGTTGGGTTCGCTACGCACCATCCCGGAGTCGTTGCCAACGGGATGGACAGTGGTCGTTGTATCGCTAGGGGTGATTGCCGGAGCCTCGCACGTAGAGGGACAATCTTGCTTTTAGGACAGTGCTCACGCACGCCTCGACATTCACAGGCTTCATCTAAACTTTGTTTTATATTATTTTGAGTTTAAATCAAGTTTAAATTATTTAAAAGAATTAATTTGAAAAGATAAATTTTTCTAACAATCTAGAAGCAAGATTTAATTTATATTATCTTTTCAAATTATTAGTGAAATACTATTGCACTGTTAATTAGAATAATATTGTGTACACTGTTGTGATATAAAATTGTAGTTTTTTTTTTATACTTCGTAACAATTAATTATTCTAATACTGTTTGCACAGTGAATCAGATAAACTTTTAAGTAGTATAATAGTTGATCTACTGTTAGTATAGTTGTATCTTTTCTTAAAAGTGTCCGTGAACTAGTTATTTAATTATTTTTAATACTGTGTTAATATAGTGGATTAGATAAATACTGTTGATATATATTACTGTAGTGCAACACAGTACAACTTGTGTACACTGTTTCTTTTATACTTCTGCTTTTACATAGTTGCGAGTTTACTTCCTTAATTAATTTTTTTTTTTAATACTGTTTGTATTAATTAGAATAATAGTGTGTTAACATATTTAATTAATCTACTCTTTTATACATCCAACTCTATTAGTATAGATAATTTATAATATTAATTGCTAGTTTAAATTGGTAGATAGTAAACCAATGTCTGACCAACTACAGGATTTTGAGTATATTATTGAGCAGCTTAGATCTAGTGGTATAGATCTAGATGAGAGTTTTCTAGTTGCCACTTTAATAGATAAGTTGCCTCCTTCCTGGTCTAGCCATGCTAATGATCTGAACCACAATCAAAGAGAACTTTCCCTGAATTTTGTCCTAAGATCTCTTAGGATAGAAGAAACCAACCGAGCTAGAGATAAGAAGCCTAGCGAGCCTTCTACCCAAGCCAACATAGTAGAGAACCCGGAACCTAAGGGTAGAAATTTTCAACCCTTTAGGAACTTTAAGAAGAAGCCTTTCCAACATAGAAAGTTCAACCCAAACTTTAAGAAGCATGCACCTAAGGGGAGTGGAGTGAATTCTGGATGCTTTGTGTGCGGGAAGACGAACCACTTTGCGAAGGACTGCTATTATCGTAAGACTCGACCTTCCGCGCCAAAGAAGAAGGGAGCTCCTCCTGAGCGTCAGCTGAACATGTTGACTGACGTACCCAGCCCTTCTGACTCCACTATCAGGTTAGAAACTAGCTTACCCGAGGTTAACCTTGCTCTTAGGTCTTCTGATTGGTGGATTGACACTGGAGCAAATGTACATGCTTGCTCTGACCGTTCTTGGTTTTCCACTTATCAGGACTCAAGTGAAGGATTGGTGAACATGGGAAATGCAGCATCTTCGCGCGTGCTTGGGACTGGTCGAGTGGACCTAAAGTTGACCTCTGGGAAGACTCTTTCCTTGCACGGCGTGCATCATGTTCCTGATCTTAGGAAGAATTTGATTAGTGCTTCTCTTTTAGTTCAGCAAGGTTTTAAGTTTGTTTTTGAATGTAATAGGGTAGTAATTACTAAAGGAGTGAACTTTTTTGGGAAAGGATTTTTGAGTGATGGTTTATTTAAGCTTTCTGTGATGACTTCTACTATTAATGAAAGTATGATTTTGAATGTTGTTTCATCTAATGTTTGGCATGGAAGATTGGGACATGTGAATTTTAATACTATTAAAAGATTGATGAATTTTGATTTAATTCCTAAGTCTGTTTCAAATGATCATAGATGTGAAATATGTGTGCAAGCTAAGGAACCTAGAAGACCATTTAGATCTGTAGATAGAGACTCTGATTTGCTAGAACTTATACACAGTGATGTTTGTGATGGATGTAGACCCAGTAGGGGTGGGAACAAATATTTTGTAACATTCATTGATGATCATTCGAAGTATTGTTATATTTATCTGATTAAGAATAAAGATGAAGTTTTGAATAAATTTAAGATCTATAAAGCTGAGGTTGAAAATCAATTGGATAAGAAAATTAAGATTTTAAGATCTGATCGAGGAGGTGAATATACATCAAATGAGATGACTGTTTTCTGTCAAGAATTTGGAATTGTACATCAAGTGACTGCACCTTATACACCTCAATCTAATGGAATAGCTGAAAGGAAAAATAGAACTTTGATGGATATGGTAAATTCAATGATTATTAGTTCTGGCGCACCCGAGAATTTGTGGGGTGAAGCTTTGATGACTGCTTGTGTAATTCTTAATAGGATTCCCCACAAGAGTTCTTCTATATCTCCTTATGAAATTTGAAAGGGTAGAAAACCTAATCTGAATTATTTTAAAGTGTGGGGTTGCCTAGCTAAAGTTAAAATTCCTTAAAATAAGAAGAGAAAGATTGGTCATAAAACTGTGGATACTGTTTTCTTAGGCTATGCAGATGGTAGTAATGCTAATAGATTCTTGGTGGTAAATTCTGAGGTTAATGAAATTTGTAACAATACAATTATTGAAGCTAGAAATGCAGTATATTTTGAGGATATCTTTCCTTTTAGACTAGAGTAGATAGACCTATTCCTGTTGAGACTATAGGTGGATCTAGTAGACTCAGCACTAGTGAACCTATAGAAGAGTCTGAACCTAGGAGAAGTAAGCGTCCTAGGATTGAGAAGACTTTTGGTGATGATTTCTATGTCCTTCTTGTAGAAGATACCCCTTCCACCTTTAACCAAGCTATGACTTCTATAGATGCATCATATTTGAAAGAAGCTGTTAAGTTGGAGATGCAATCTATTCTACAGAATCATACTTGGGAGTTATCTGATTTACCTATAGGTTGTAAGCCTGTAGGATGTAGATGGATCTTTACGAAGAAATTGAAACCAGATGGATCTGTAGATAAATATAAGGCTAAACTTGTAGCTCAGGGTTTTTCCCAGAAGCCTGGTGTAGATTATTTTGATGTTTATGCTCCTGTAGCTAGGATTACTTCTATTAGGATTCTGCTAGCTTTAGCCTCTGTCCATAATTTGATTATTCATCAGATGGATGTTAAGACTGCTTTTCTAAATGGTGATTTAGAGGAAGAGGTTTATATGAAGCAACCTGAGGGATTTATTGTTCCTGGACATGAAAACAAAGTTTGTAAGTTGACAAAATCTTTATATGGACTTAAACAAGCTCCTAAGCAATGGCATTTGAAATTTGACTCTTTAGTTGTGAAAGCTGGTTTTCATGTGAACATGTCTGATGAATGTGTGTACTCTAAGGAATACAATGGACAGATAGTAATCCTATGTTTGTATGTTGATGATATTTTGATCTTTGGAACAAATATGGATGTGATAATGGATGTTAAGAAATTACTTAATAATAACTTTGATATGAAGGATCTTGGGCAAGCTGATGTGATTCTGAATATGAAGATCATAAGAAAATCAAATAAAATTATTATGAGCCAATCTCACTACAGTGAACAAGTGTTAAAGAAATTTGGATATTTTGATTCTAAGATTGTTGTAACACCTTATGATCCTAGTGTACATCTTAAGAAGAATAAAGGTGATCCTATAGGACAGAATAGGTATGCTCAGATTATAGGATCTCTAGGTTATCTTGTAGATTACACTAGACCTGATTTAGCCTATGCTGTGAACAGATTGAGAAGATATACCCATAACCCTAATAGAGAACATTGGAATGCCTTAGAAAGAGTTTTGAGATATCTGAAAGGCACTGTATCTTATGGATTACATTTTTGTGGATTCCCTGCTGTATTAGAAGGATTTAGTGATGCTAACTGGATAAGTGATACAGCTGATGTGAAGTCAACTACTGGATTTGTTTTTCTCCTTGGTGGAGCAGCTGTTTCTTGGAAGTCATCGAAACAATTATTGATAGCTAGAAGTACAATGGAATCTGAATTAATAGCTTTAGATACCACTGTAGCAGAGGCTAAGTGGATTAGAGAATTTCTGTATGACTTGCCACTGATTGAGTGACCTTTGGCACTTGTCTGTATACATTGTGATTGTAGATCTGCTATTGACAAGTGTACTCAATAAAATGTGGAAACAAAGATGAATAGATTTATGAAAGTAAGACAAAAGTATATTTGACAGAATATTAAGGAAAATATAATTGCATTGGAATTTGTGAGATTTGCAAAGAACCTAGCTGATCAGCTTACTAAAGGTTTGTCTAGGACAGTGATCCTAGAATCGTCGAGGGGGATGGGACTTAGCCCACAATAGAAACTACCGGCGACGGCAACCCAACCTCTTTGAGGTTCAATGGGTAGAAACAAGTCGAATTGGTAGTTTTGCGGAGCACTGATTTTATATACTCATCCCTATGGCGACAGTGCTCATTTATGCAAGTGGATAGTAAGGGTTCTTACCCTGAATGGTTCCGAGACCCTTGAGGCAGGGTGTGACCTTGCATGCACCCTTATCAGGACCTACTATGTGTGTGTAGTCATGAGGCCGCGACTGTGGGAAGAGGGCGGTTCCCTAAAAACACACATGAATCGATATGAGCGCATGGCCATAAAACGCTAACCCGCATAGAACCTAAACGGCTGTACCATGTGTACTGTTTGTGGAAATCCGATTCACCGGCCTTGGTTCAAGGCGAAGTCCACCATTGTGCCCTCGGATGTACATAGACCTGTACTAAGTGAAGGTTCAAACCCGAAAGGTACCTTCGCCGAATACGTGGTATAAGGGATCCAGCATCTGTTTTAGTCTTTGTATTTCTTTTACTTTATTTTGTATTTCGTTTTTACAAGTTTTAAATCATGTGGGGATTGTTGGGTTTTAATTAGTTTTTGTGATTTAAAACTTGTGTTTTGGCCTTTGGGCTTTTCTGGGCAGCCCAATATCAATGGGCTTTGCCTGGGAGCCCAAACCCATTTCCCCTCTACATGTGATGTTTAGTCCCACATCGAAAATTCATCACATGTAGAGTGGGTTTATTTTCTCCCTCTCTTGTGTATGTATTGGTTAGGAAGTGAGAGCAAGGCTTTTCCAATACACACACACGGGCCGGGCCTGCGTGATTTTGACTTGGTCCATTTGACTTTTGGTTTTTGCATTTAAAGCCTACATTGGGAACTTGTTTCTCAGGCTACCCAAAGGCCTTTCTTGGGAAGGGCCTTTGTGGGCTGCCCGAGAAAGGACCCGTTGGAGCTTGTCTCTTGTGGGTTTTGGGCTCTTTAAATGGAGAGGAAGAGTAAGCTTTGTTGACTTACTCAAGCTACAATTCTCTTCTCTTAATTTACATAGCTACAATATACTGTGATTTACATTTTCCTCTTTGAGCTTCTATTTTTGCTGGATCTCTGAAAGACGTTGGGTTCGCTACGCACCATCCTGGAGTCGTTGCCAACGGGGTGGACAGTGATCGTTGTATCGCTAGGGGTGATTGCCGGAGCCTCGCACGTAGAGGAGCAATCTTGCTTCTAGGACAGTGCTCACGCACGCCTCGACATTCACAGGCTTCATCTAAACTTTGTTTTATATTATTTTGAGTTTAAATTAAGTTTAAATTATTTAAAAGAATTAATTTGAAAAGATAAATTTTTCTAACAAAGACTTCCATAGCAGTAACAGTGTCCGTCCAGGGCCTTACCACATTTATCCAAACACAAAGACAAGTCATTCACAATCTTACACAAACTTCTAAAAGGAAATGGTGCAATTAAAACAGCAAGAAAAGCTTTCTGAAATCCTTCATATTAAAATAATGGGGCAATTGCCTATATACCCCTATTAAGTTCCCAACTTTCATATCTACCCCTCAAAAAATCTGCTCTCTAATATACCCTTCTAAAAATCCAAATTCTTTCAAATATACCCTCAAAATAGGGGTATATCAGAAAAAAGGTAGAACGTATTAAGGGTATATTGGAAAGAAAAAAATAAGAAGGGTAAATCAGATATTTCAGGGGTACACAGGCAATTATCCCTAAAATAATATATACATTACGTGATTGTCTGCTGATCACCGTATAAAAACAAATATATGTTGAACTTAACTGCTTGATTGAATAAAAACTTTGGTAACATGTATATAACAACATCACACTTCATTCAGTGACAACTGCTACATGACATTATACACCAATGTACTTTCATGTCCTGCACATATGACCAACCATGGCCAAATTTCTGATTCTCGTGCAGTTTATTAGCTATTTTACATTTTTCTGAGCTCACACACCACAGTGAACCTCATAATACACAAAGAAATTATGGCATTTTCACCTAACATTAGTGCACAACCATACAAAAGTAACTTCTTTATCATAATTGTATTTATGTTAGTAAGGCCCTGTTTGAATGTCGGAATAAGTTATCCGATAATGACTTGTTTTGTAAAAAAACTTTCTTTCATGAATGGAAGTAGGAGTTTAATTTTCTTTCTTTAAAAAATCTTGTCATCCGTGATTTGGTAGAATAATATATTTTACTTAGAAAATGATTTATCTTATTCCGAAAAAGAGACCTGAAGGCCGAATACAATACGCCAATCTAGACATTGGATTACATCCTCATATGCCAAATATTGTAAGCTTCTTGAATAAATTAAAGAGAGATATACTGAATAAAATATTTATGCCATCAAATAGGGCATAAATTTGGGAAAAATATCTTTGTACTCTTGTTACCTCAGAAAAATTCTGAAGCTTAAGACTATTTAAAAGAGGAAGCAGTTCAACATCATTTTAGTTTACACGCAGCCCCTACATAGATTAAATACATCACTATTTATGTTTCGTGATGGATGTCCATTTACGCTGTGAAATCATACGCAATTTCGAAATTAATCATGAAAATATGAGTACCCAAATTCTCTTGTTGGACTCCCTGGAATCCGCATTAGAACTCACTGCAATATGCAGTGATTCACTCTAGTCCATCATTTCAGTAGTTGTACATAATTTTCTTATTTTTTGCCAAAAATGAAATAGTCAGACATAAATGCTTAAGAATTCAAGATGCATAGATATGGAAAACCCTTTTTCCATGCAAGCTAATCACTTTATGTACTTGATTGCACTAATGTACTGGCAAAAACAATATATACTGATAGTGTTCAGCACATTTTGCCTTTCAATATAAGCAGAAAAATCTCTCATACTTCCCATATGTTCCCTTTTACTACTGAAAGCTAAGTTATGGAATTGATATTGATTTTCGTAATAACGATCCATGACAAACATTCACAATCCCATGAACAGACATAAAGATACGAAACGAAATGAATTAAACAGACTGAGTTAGCGAGCTGGGACTCATTTAATAGATAATGTTCAGACCTAAATTCTAGACGTCAACAAGATTCACACATTTCCTTCAGCATTATGAAAAATCGCAACTTGCTTTGTATAAGATACAAAAAGAGAAAAAAAAGAAGAGAAAAAGCTTGAAACAACATGTAAGTGAATAATGCTACTCTGATCGAAACATCTTGTCCCTGTGAACAACCGCATACTAGTTACATTGTAAAACAAATTGGCACCCTATGCAATAGATGGAATTTATAAGAAATTACTTGAAAAATCATAAAGAAGATCGGAAATTTAGGTACTTGATATCAGTATGTTTCCAATTGGAGAGAAATAATAGATCATATGTAGTAATAACATACCCAAAAATATATATATATATATATATATATATATATATATATATATATATATATATATTAAATCGCGTCATTATTAGTCACCAAATTTTAAATTGTTTCAATGGAGACACTGAACATTTCTTTCAAAGCCCTTTTCGCAACCAGAGAAATCCGTTTCTTCTCTTAATCTTTAACCACTTCTGAACCCTAACTTTTGGCCCAGTTAAAAAGGGCCAGGGGAAAAAAAAAAAAAAAAGAAAAAAGAAAAAAAGCGAGAACTCGTCTATATCAATGATTTGCTTATATCTAAAAGAGAAAGAAAAAAAAAAGGGAAAAAAATATATAGTGAATTAAAACGGAAAAAAGAAATATAATGAAAATGCAAAATCACCTCATAAGGATTTGGATCGAAACCCCAAAAAAAATAAAATCTATAACAGCAACAACAAGGGACTAGACGAACACTCTTTATTTATATTTACATGCAGTATCCACTCAACGCCGTATAAAACAAAGCCACCATAGTAGAACAATACACTCGGCTGTAAATAGACCAGACTAGACTCGAGTAACACGAAGACGGTTGCAGACGATCGACTACAGGACCTGGACGCATCAATCTATTCTTTCGATTCAGGGATCAAACCATGAATTATAAGAATAAATTATTCTTTAAATAAAAATTAGACGAAATACATACGTACCTTCCTTCTTAATTATTATATGATTCCTTCTTTTTTTTCTGCGTAATCACCGACGAGCGCGACGGAGGCGAAAAGGGAGGTCGCGAGCAGAAGGGCCGCAACGGAGCCGACTGCGGCGGCCCTCTCAAAGCGGGATGCGACGGCCGGAGAGAGGGCTTCTGCGAAGGGCGGCGCCGCGAGGGGGAGGAGGACAGCAAGCATGGCGACGTTGAAGGCGATGACGACGGCGACGGCCAATAGTGACTGAATGAAGAGATTGTTGGGGTCGGCGTCGAACAGCGTGGCCATGAGCACGAGCTCTGCGACGGCGGGCAAGAGGAGAAACCTGCTGGCCCGAATCATGAAGTTGGGGAGATCATCGTACTGGGCGGGATTGAGCACCATTGTAAATTAATTAATGAAGATATACTACTACAAATAAAGAGCAGAGAGAGAGAGAGAGAGAGAGAGAGAGAGAGAGAGAGAGAGAGAGAGAGGAGCTGAGAAGGATAGATTGAATGGGAGGAGAATGGTGTTTGCTATGAACTGAGGCCTCGGCCATTTGGGGGGGTTAAATAGATTGTTGGGGGAACGGTATTGGAAGATGTCCAGTGATTAATTGAAAAGAAACGGTAACGGAAGATGCCCAGTGATTAATTGAAAATAAAAAAAATTACGGTGAAATTATTTATTTATTTTTTTAATTATATATAATTTTAATAATTATATTAAAAATTTAATAAATTACATAAAATTTCAATAATATAAAAAATTTTAATAATTAAATATTATCCAATTTTAATTATTTTAAAAAATTTTAACAATCTACTAATAAAATAACTAAATAACGAGAATAGTTCTGTTGTTTGACAGAACATTCTCTTTTTTTCGTCTACTTACGTGGCCGTTTTTGATTGGTTTCTAAACCGTATACGAAATGGTTGAAATTTGACCACTTATTATCCTAGAAAATGGTACTTGTACCTACATTAATAATGATTTCGGCGTTGGGAGAAAACGAAATACATAGAATAATGCTTTTGACTCCCACACATGACTTCTTTTGAGGGACTCATTCTTTAAACTTTTTCGATTTCCAGACACTTCCAATTTATATATATATATATATATATATATATATATATATATATATATATATATATATATATATAGACGTGATAATTAGATAATTGAAAGCGCTAGTAGATATGGGTGTATAAGGTTAAGAATATCGTTAAGGGTGTATCTCTTCTTCATATTATTATATTTTAAAATTTTAAATCTTGGGTTATAATCGGCATCAGCGTGAATACCATTTTCAACAATTGGTATCAGACCTTTTTACGCTTCCAATAATTGGTATCAGAGCCAGAAAGTATTAGAGACGGAAAGTACCGAATGAATTCTAAGCCAGACGACAACAGATTTGAAAAGAATACAGAACCAATGTACCAGATAACGACATCAAAATCAAGCGACTCGTAGCAGATTGAAGAAGGTGACGTTTAGGTGAAACCGAATCAAAAAAATTGCTTCAAAGAAGTTGGCCTCCGCACAACACACGAGAGAAGGTGATTGTGACGCTTGACGAAAAGAGAGCAAGGAGAGCCCGTGAAGAGATAAAAAAACTTGTCCAAATAGTTAGTGGGGCTAGACAAGCAAACCAAAGTACAAAAAACAAAACTTGGCGAGATCTCGATGAAATAAGGGCGTCATCCGAACATGAAGGTACAAGCTTGAAAACTCAATTTTCGATTTTTTAAGTTTCGTAATGGATTTAGATTGGTTTATTCAACCTGATTTATCAAAGTTTGATAGAACAAATTTTAAACGATGAAAAATCATCCTTCGATGCTTTTTAGAATCCCAAGATTTGTGTGATGCGGTAGAGAGTAGAAATTATAAAAAAAAAATTGGTAAAGAAGTATTTAAAAAGAGAGACATAAAAGTTTTCTCATATATTTTTCAAGCAGTTGATTTATCGTTGTTTGAAAAAATTTCAACTACAAAAACGACACGAGTAACGTGAAGAATTTTAGCAAAAATTGGAGGAGAAGATTTGTAGGAAGAGAATGAAATTTAAGAAGAAGAAGAAATTAAATCCAATGGTGAAGACATAGAATTAAACTCCAGTTTATGACGAAATTTGGAAAGGAAACCCTAATCAAGAATACACAGAAGATTTGATTTACAAAAAATATACCGATAATCAAAACGGTGAGATTCAGACCGACAATAAAATTCATAATGATGATATAAGTAAAGAATTTTTTTGTGATGAAGTAATTACCCATCAAGTCAAAGAGATAGTTGACTTATTTTATAATGTTATTGAAGAAATATTCATATATCATAATGTGAATGAAGAAAAAAAAGAGTTTTGGTATGGCGCAAAGCGCGCGCATTGAAATCAGTAAATTCAAAATTTCGGATTCAAATTTTTTGGATAAAAATATTGGTATTTAAGAATAATATGGATAATCAGAATTACAAGTGGCAAAGATTTCGCGCATGCCAGTATCATTGGACAGGTATCATACTGCACAACTCGAATACTACAACAACAACAATGACGGATAACTCAAATACGGCAACAATGACAGCAACGGAGATGGTAAAATCAAAATGCCCGTTTCACGAAATTTGGTATTGGAAGATGAAGTTTGGATTAAGGGAGGATGTTGGAAATAATAATCCAAACTTAATTTAAAGTTAGTTAGAGATAAAATTTATCCAAATTATACTTAAAATTTTATTTGTAATAATCTAAAATAAAAGTTAGATTTATCATCTGGTATGATTTGATAGCTATATATATATCTAAACGTGATAATTAGATAATTGAGAGGGCTAGTAGACATGGGCGCATAAGGTCAAGGATATCGTTGAGGATGTATCTCTTATCCATATTAGATCTTGAGTTATAATCGGTATCAGCGTGAATACCGTTTTCAACAATTGGTATCAGACCTTTTTACGCTTCCAACAATATATATATATATATATATATATATATATATATATATATATATATATATATATATATATATATATATATATATATATATATATATATATATATATATATATAGTCTTGCTATTGTATCAATAAAAGTACTAATTATTTGGTGTTTATAAATTTTTTACCGTTAGATTTATCTCTTTGACTAATTTCACCCTTTAAATCATGTTATTCTGCTAACCATCCACTAAATCCAAGGGACCCATTATCATCCTAATCGCACATCCTTTAATCCAAAAGCTAAAACAAAAGCTAAAAAACTACAAGCTAGCACCCATGACTTGATACTTTTAAAAGTATA
Source organism: Tillandsia leiboldiana (assembly GCA_029204045.2). Lineage (NCBI taxonomy): Eukaryota > Viridiplantae > Streptophyta > Magnoliopsida > Poales > Bromeliaceae > Tillandsia > Tillandsia leiboldiana. The sequence goes on along the minus strand of CM055060.1, from coordinate 50,035,439 downwards.
TAAGCTCAATTCATATATATATATATATATATATATATATATATATAATTAGGTTACTATACTATTAATTGCAGCAAGTCATTAGTCTTAAAAAAATGAGGGTGGAGGCTACATTCTTATATAAGTCACTCGCCGCCCATAGAGCTAATACATAAGTGTCGAGGGTACAAAGATACAAGCCAAAATGAAAGACTACAAGCTCCCAAGAGACCCACATTTATTATCCTTTCTAGAAACTCTAAGAAGCCCTTGACTCTTCGGCATTCGCGTCCATTGTCTTGAGATTCGTGAAGAAACTTCTAGAAGATTGTAGCAAAATCTCTTACAGATATCTCTGTTGGAGTTTGAGTGATTGCAAAGGAAAAATCAATAGAAAATTCAAAGTTCCTGACAACCTCTCCTACCTAATGCTCAAACGCCCTCGCTGCGTGTTGGTGTTGGAATTCTTCGATTAGGGAGGGACATTTCCAAAGGGTGTCAGTTTTCTCCCCGCTTGCTTCACCATTCGAGAGGTTCTTCTACTTGACTAGGTAGGTACTCGATGCTCGGCAGGACTCCGCGACGACGTATAGTGCGAGTGTCTAGCAAGGCTTCGACCTCCATGTCAATGGAGGTAGTCATGGTGGCGGGAGCGCGCCACGACATGCTCCTACTCGATCCTCCGAGTCATCATAGTACGGTCGTACGCAGCTAGCATGAAAGACTGGATGGATCCGCAGGTTGACGGGTAGTTGCAATTTGTATGGTGCCTTACCTGCCCTTTTCACCACAGTGAACAGACCCTAGTATTTTCGTATTAAGCGTGATGAATCTTGCAAAAGATTTTGAATTATTGTGGCTGCAGCTTGACCGAGACTTGGTCACCCTCAGCGAACTCAAAGGGTCGCCGCTTTGTATTGGCCCACTTCTTCATTTGGCGGGCCATTTTTTTCCAAACAGGTTCTTGCAATGTTTCATTTTTCTTGGAGATACGAGGTACATTGGAGAGCCATGGGGCTGCGACCCTCCTCACCCTTAGCAGCAGAGTGTGGAGTGGGTGGTTGTCTCCCCGTTGCAAGCTCGAATGGGTTGAGATTCGTCAATTCACTCCTTTGTAAATTGTATGAGAACTGGGCTACATCCAGATGATGCACCCAATCCTTCTGACTGGCACTCACATAGTGCCACAAGTATTCCTCTACCAAGGCATTCACCCGCTTCGTCTGGCCCTCCGCCTGCGGATGAAAACTCATATAGAAGAGCAATTCCGACCCCAAGATTCGGAACACCTTTGTCCACACGATGTTCTTAAGAATTCCCCAAAACTTCACCACATTATTAATGAAGAGCCATGTTGCTTCCTTTGCCGTGAAATCTGCTAGTGCCACAATGAAAGTTTCATACTTGGAGAATCGGTCCACCACCAAGAGGATGGACCCCAACGACCCTACCTTGGGCAAGGCGGAGATGAAGTCCATTAAGACACGCATCGGTGTTGGCAGTGGCTCGAGGAGGCCTCCTAGCTTCTGGCGCTCCACCTTGTCCTGCTGACACACAAGGCAAGCCCGCACTTATGCCTCCACATCATCATGCATTTGAGGCCAACAGTACGTGGCTTCAAGTAGAGCTAGAGTTCGTTTTTGCCCCGGATATCCAACCCACTTGGAATTAAGGGCACTCCTTCATAAGCTCCCGGCAAAGATTGCCCCACTTGGGCACATAGACATGACGCCCCTTGGTTAGAAGCAGCCCATCGTTAAACCAAAACCACTATGCCTTGCCCTCATTGACGAGTCACACGAGTACTTGAGCCATAGGGTCCTCGCAAGTCCCATTGCGGATTCGCTCCGTGATTGCGCCATAGAGCTGGCACACTACCGCAAGCTTTGCTTTTGCGGTTGAGTGCATCAGCCACTTGGTTCTCCTTTCTAGGTTTGTATTGAAGCTCCATATCGAACTCAACCAGAAAGTCCTGCCACCTTGCTTGCTTAGGCAACAACTTTTTTTGTGTTTATAAGTATCTCGTGGCGATATTGTCCATCCGCACCACGAATTTGCTCCCAAGGAGATAGTGCCACCAAGTCCTCAGACTATGCACTACCGCAATCATTTCCTTCTCTTGAACAGTGTACCACCGCTTAGTGTCATTGAGCTTGCAGCTCTCATAGGCGATGGGGTATCCATTCTACATGAGGACACCGCTAATGGCGAAGTCTGAAGCGTCAGTATGCACCTCAAATGGACGACGACAGTCAGGAAGTAGCAACATCGGGTCCTTCGTCACCACACACTTCAGGTCCTCAAATGCCTCCGCGCACCGCAGAGTCCAGTCCTATGACTAATGCTTCTTCAACAAGTCCGTCAAAGGGGCCTCTTGCGCAGAGAAGCCCACAACGAAGTGACGATAATAATTAACAAGTTCGAGGAAGGATCGGAGCTCGGACACCATCATGGGCACCTCTTCTGAACTGACCCGAGAAGGGGGGGGGGGGGGGGGGGGGTGACCACCATCCGCCGCCGTCGTCGAACGATCCTGATAACGTTCCTTGAGGGGATGGGAAATGTGGAAGACCGAGGGATACCGTTAGGGGGATTGAGGGTGAGGAGATGGGCGGCGAGGGAGGCGGAGCTGCCGATGCTTCGGACCTTGATCGACGCTTGGAACTCTCGGTCAACCGAGCTCTGGGTAGATCGGTGGGAGACGACGAGAAGCCGCTACCGATGTTTGGAGGGCTTCCCTCTACGATGTTCGGTGTGGTAGCGGAGGGGAAGGGCACCGGCTGGCACGGTGGGCGTCAGCGCAATGCTCTTGCGAGGGCTCGCACGCGCCCCAAGGATGTTGGGCGCGAGGTCCGAGGGAGCGGACCGGGCGGTGACGGTTCGGGTCACAGCGCGGAGGCCAAGGTGGGTCGGTCTCGAGGGTGCGGCTTCGGAAGCGGCGACGTCCGTCCTGAGGTGGAGGAGCGTCGGGGGTTACGGGCCTTGGTGCAGTGGAGGCCCGTTGGGCCTGGTTGCATCCTCATGGGGCTTGCACAACGAGAGGTGGGGAGCCATGCCGAGATGCTTACACCAAAGAAGGGGGGGTGCTATGGGGGTTGGTGCGGGGTTTGGTAAGCTGGGGGAGATGGGTGGCTCGTTTCTCGAGGATTTGCAAATCTATGAGAGGGGACGGGGGGGAGTTTTTGATATGGAGTAGTTGGGATTTGGGGTGGAGAGGGGTGCATTTATGGTGGGTTTGACTCATAGGGAGGTGGGCTATTACAGCTTGGGTTTAAATGCTTTGGGGCTTAGTGTGGTGGTCACGCCCCGGGGTCGAAACTGCGACCCGGGCTCGTCAACAGATCCGCCGCCCATACGGGAAGCCCCGTATAGACGTAGCGACTAACCTGCAAAAGAATCATCTACACTAACAGATATCAGAGCTGAAAATGTAAAAGCTGAAATAAAAGATATAAAATACAACTACAGATCCAAATAATACAAACCAACCTCACCAAATACAAAAATCTCTCTCAACAGCAGTAAAAGAAAGGTACAACTCGATACCTCACTACAAGAGTCACTCAACATAACACACTCAAAAAGTGGTAAGGGGTACATCTACTCTCTCTCTGAGGATGACAGGAAGGGATCTATCTCGCGACTCCCTTACCTCGTTCTGAAGGAGCAGGATCAGCAACTGGAGCAGCAGGAACCGGAGCAGAAGTCCCTGGGGGAAAAATACACCACGACGGGTGTGAGAACTACATCCCACAGTAGTTCTCAGTGGGTGCCGCCAACAAGCCCGACGGTCTGCCCACTAAGTCTACTAGGGGCATAAAGTAACATATGCAGTGCTGTAAAGAAAAACGGGAAAAGTAAAGTCTACAGCTACTATGCCTCTATCTAGATGCTCAAAAGGTGAAACAGAAAGAACATGATGCCACAACTAACCCTCAACTCAGATCACCCAATCTAAACTGACTGCCACATCGGGTCCAGTCAAACCTGCGCCTACCTACTGCCGTTACATCCCGGAGGACCGGACTTACGTAGGGCGTCCGTGACTGCCAAAACTGGCCCAGCCAGAGGGACGGTGTCCGTGACTGCCAAAACTGGCCCAGCCAGAGGGACAATGCGTCGACAAGTCGCGAAAGAAGTATCAGGCCCAACTCCGGAGTGGCACTCGAGGGGCGCGACCCCACCGAGCAAAGTATCCGCGCATCACTGTCGAGCTCAAATGTGGCTCATGCAGGCTATGATCCAAATCCTCGATCAACAAGATTGGCAGAAACCAACCAAACACTGTCTCACTCACAGGCAGGAAAACTACACTACCGAGACTCACTATCACTCTGACGGCTCCCGAAGAACCCAGATCTACAAACACTGTCACTCTCCCAAAGAATCCTGATCTACAGACTGCTATCAACTCCACTCGGTCCCCAGACACGAGTGTAAATGCATCCCACAACCACCCGACCTCTCGGCCCACAACCCGGGCGAGAAAAGCTAAGTCCAGAATGACATATAAAATAGTGATGTGGGAATGTCTAGAGCAAATAAAAACCTAGCCCAAGTTGATGTTTTCTACAATCTGGCTGAACATACCGCATATGACGGGGGTGCTAGGTCAAGTTCCAAGATATCAATAATTAACAGGTTGTGGAAGCAAAAAGATCACAAGATCATCAAACTGATACAAAGAATATTAACACTCAAATTCTAGCATGCTACCAAGTCCAATCACTATCATGCATGATTCTACATAAATAGAATTAGTACGCAGTACATAGATCCTGAAAGCAAAGCCACCCACCTGAAGGTGCTAACTGTCCGGAGTCGTAGAGCTGAGAATGCCCAGAAACAGATATCTCTACTCACACACCAATCCAACCGTACAGGAACACTGATCAACACTCCCTGGGTACAAAAATACAATCCAAAGTTACACTTAATTCCATAAAATCCAAGTTTTACAATTCTGCTGGGAATAGTCCTCTTAATACGAAATTTTCACCTATAAAACAAACTCCAAAAATTCCAGTAAAAATATGATGGCGACCCTCGCGAAGAGTAGATGTCGATAGAGTCCTTAAACGTCGAATTCCGATGTCCGAATGCGGAGATAAAAATCCGACAAGAAGGTGCTGTCCAAAAGTCCACCAGCCGCAAAAGGGGTTAAAAGTGTACCCAAAACCCCAATAAAAGCTCAAATCTGGAAAAAGTGGCCAACATGAAAAACATAGGACTACCTCTCATGGATCCAACGCCATGAAAATCGTCCAAAAATACCATCGGGGTAGCTCTGTAGACCTCCCAGACTGAAGTGCGACGAAAATGGGCCTCCAACAGTAATTCGTCGCACTGCGCTGCGCTGCCGAAATCGTCGACGCCGCGGCCTCCAAATATTCTGAGCTTCCACCGAAAGATGCACAACAAGATGAGGAAAAACTTTGATGAAGGGCACTTAGGCTAACAAGCTCGGGAAAAGCCCGAAAATGAAGTGCCATTGGCCTATTTATAGGCCTCAACCCGGGAAAAAGGCAAAAATCCAGGATTGGGCTTTTGGGCCCAACTTTCGGGCGCCCGGAACATTTGGGCTGCTACAGTGTTGGGCCCGACCCAACACTGTTCACGCCCGAATCCTCCCGGTGATGCCACGTGGCTCGCCAAACAGCAAACAGCTGTGCGGGCCACTCACCGGCTGCCACGTAGCCCCTCCCCGCACAGGAAGGCGGTTGGCGCCCGCCAATGAGCGGGCGCCACGTGTCCAGCCCGGTTGACCCGCCGACCGGTCGCCGCCTCGTCGGTCGCGCGGCGTGGCTCCCACGTGCGCATGCATCCCGAGGCGCCAGCCACGTCCCCAGTGCACCGCGCCCGCTGCGCCCGCTGCGCCCGCGAATCACAGGGCGACACGTGTCCCCTACACTCGGTCCACGCATCCCACTTTGGAATTCCGTGGACCGCGCCGCGTGCACCAACCAACCGGAGGCTGCCACGTGTCCCCCTGCCTTGGTCCATGCACCGCCGCGCTCGCCCGATAGACCGCGCGCCTTGAGCCCGCCAATCAGGCGGTGCCACGTGTCCCTGCGCCGGGTCTGTGCACCCAGCCGCGCTACTCTGTGGACCGCACGCTAAATGTGGACCGCACGCTAAAAACCGGCCAATGACAGGCCACCACGTGGCATGCCGGCGGTCTACGGCCCCTCCTATGCACCAAAGCCAATAAAAACTTCCGGGAGTCCGTTTTGGGGCATCCGGACTCAGAAACAAACAAGCAAATAGCCGTTTTCAAGCGTTTTTCCGTGCTGAATCCATTTCTAACCTCTGTTTGGCCTAATTCTTTTTAAAAATTTTGGCAAACCTAGCCGAAAGGCAACACAGCTAAAGATACCTCACAGGGTCCATCTGTGGCATCCCTTTGATGCACCATGGGCCAGATACACCAACACTAGGTGTTCTAACAGTGAATTCACCGGAAAAAGGTTGCATGGGAAATAGGGCCACTACATCCTCCCCCACTAAAGGGAAGTTTCGTCCCCGAAACAAAGTAAAGCAAAACAGACGTACATCAACCGGAAGTCTCAAACAGAAAGGGGTAGGCATCTCTCATCTCTGTCTCCAGCTCCCAAGTAGCTTCTCGCTCCTCGTGATTGCTCCACAAGATCTTCACATACGGAATGGCCTGGTTGCGCAATTCCCTCACCTCACGAGCAAGAATTCACAACGGGCGCTCCTCATATACCAGGTCCTCGCCGATCTCCAGAGAAGTGAAGTCAATCACGTGCGACGAATCAAACACATATCTCCTCAGAGCTGAGACGTGGAAAACATCGTGTACTCCGGCCAGGCGTAGAGGAAGAGCAACTTTGTAAGCCACGGGGCCTACCCTCTCAAGTACCTCAAAGGGTCCAACGAAGCGGGGACTGAGCTTCCCACGCACTCCAAATCTCCGGACCCCTTTCGAATGCGAGACCTTCAAGAAGATATGATCACCAATCTGAAACTCTAGGTCTCGTCGTCGAGTATCAGCGTAGCTCCTCTGACGACTCTGGGCTGTCTCAAGGTGTCGGCGAACAACTCTGACTTTCTCCTCAGCCTCCAACAGCAAATCTGATCCCAAAGTCCTCCTCTCACCCACGTCACTCCAATACAAGGGCGACCGACACTTGCGTCCATACAACGCCTCAAACGGAGCCATCTGAATGCTCGCCTGATAGCTGTTGTTGTACGCAAACTCAACCAATGGTAAGTGTCGGTACAACCCTCCTCCAAAATCCATAACGCACGCTCTCAACATATCCTCGAGGGTCTGAATGGTGCGCTCGGACTGGCCATCAGTCTGTGGGTGGAAAGCAGTGCTAAATCTGAGTTGGGTCCCCAAGGCTGACTGTAAACTCCCCCAAAAGCGTGACACAAACCTCGGGTCCCTATCTGATACGATCGATGCGGGTACACCGTGTAGCCTCACTATCTCATCCAAGTACAACTGTGCCAGACGCTCCAACGACCAAGTCATCTGAACAGGCAAGAAATGTGCAGCCTTGGTGAGTCTATCCACAATAACCCAAACCGCGTCGGCTCCACTCTGCGCTCTCGGCAGTCCAGTAACAAAATCCATAGTAATGTGGTCCCACTTCCACTCGGGGATTGGAAGACTCTGTAACTTGCCAGCAGGAACCTGGTGCTCTGCTTTCACTTGCTGGAAAGTTAAACAATGAGCCACAAATCTTCCAATGTCCCGCTTCATTCCGGACCACCAAAAATGTGCCTTGAGGTCTTTATACATCTTAGTACCACCAGGATGAATGGTATAAGGTGTATAATGGGCCTCTCTCAAAATCTGGTCTCTGATCTCAGGATCCGTAGGCACACACACTCGGTCCCTGTACCGCAGTACTCCCGAGCTATCCACTGTAAAATTCCCTATCTGATATGCCTGAATCTGTGATCTGATCCTCTCCAAGTGGGGGTCCTCACTCTGTGTCTCCCTGATCCTGTCCAACAGAGTGGGCTGCAAGACCATAGACATAAGTCTAGCAGAGACCCCAGGGGATAACACCTCAATCTGTAGTCGCCTCATCTGCTCAATCAGCGGTGCCTGCTGTGTGATCAACATGCTCAAACTCTGCACTGACCTCCGACTCAAAGCATCTGCTACAACATTGGTCTTGCCGGGATGAAAAGGGATGCTCACATCATAGTCCTTTAGTAACTCCAACCACCGGCGTTGCCTCAGGTTCAGCTCCTTTTGAGTAAACAAGTACTTTAAGCTCTTATGATCCGTGTAGATCTCGCAGTGCTCACCGTAGAGGTAATGCCGCCACAACTTCAATGCGAACACCATAGCTGCAAGCTCCAAATCATGAGTAGGGTAATTCTTCTCATAATCCTTTAATTGCCGTGAAGCATAAGCAATTACCCTACCATGCTGCATCAAAACACAACCCAATCCGCTGTGAGAGGCGTCACTAAAAATCACGAATCCATCTCCCATCACTGGCAGTGCAAGAACTGGTGCTGAAATCAATCTCCTCTTCAGCTCCTCAAAACTCTGCTGGCACTGCTCAGTCCAAACAAACCTCGTCCCCTTCCGAGTCAAACTGGTCAGGGGAGTAGAGAGCTTCGCAAAGCCCTCTACAAACCGACGGTAGTAGCCTGCCAAGCCTAGAAAGCTCCGAACCTCTGTAACCGTCGTCGGTCTCGGCCAATCCCGAACTGTATCAATCTTCGTCGGGTCAACTGCCACTCCTGCGGCTGATACGATATGGCCCAAGAATGCAACCTCCCGAAGCCAGAACTCGCACTTTTTAAGCTTGGCATACAGCTTCTTCTCACGCAGAAGCTGCAACACTATCCTCAAGTGCTCCTCATGCTCCACATCGCTCCGGGAGTAGATCAAGAAGTCGTCGATGAATACAACCACAAACAGGTCCAAGTACGGCTGGAATACCCGGTTCATCAAATCCATAAATGCAGCAGGGGCATTAGTCAAACCAAAAGGCATAACAGTGAACTCATAATGCCTATACCGGGATCTAAAAGCTGTCTTGGGGATGTCCTCGGCCCTCACCCTCAGCTGGTGGTAACCTGACTGAAGATCAATCTTCGAAAACACAGAAGCTCCCTGCAACTGGTCGAACAAATCATCTATCCGTGGTAGGGGATACTTGTTCCGGATGGTCACTTTATTCAACTCCCGGTAATCCACACACAAACGAAGCGACCCATCCTTCTTCTTCACAAATAATACTGGCGCTCCCCACGGAGAAACACTGGGCCTAACAAAGCCCCTGTCCAACAGATCCTGAAGCTGGGCCGTCAACTCCCTCAACTCGGCAGGTGCCATCCTATAAGGTGCCTTAGAGATTGGTGTGGTTCCTGGTACCACATCAATCACAAACTCTATCTCCCTCTCCGGCGGCATAGTCGTCAACTCAGGGGGAAACACATCTGGGAACTCGCGGACAACAGGAATATCCTCGAATCCCAGTGCCGCCGTAGACACCTCCACAATCGTCGCCAAGAAAGCGGTGCAGCCTCTACTCATCATCTGCCTAGCCCTTGCCAAAGAAATCGTCACCGCAAACAAGGAGCTCTGACAACCTCTCAAAACAAACTCCTCCTGTCCCGGCTCGCGGAGAGTCACCGTCCTCTCTCTGCAGTCTATGGTAGCAAAATACCGCGACAACCAATCCATGCCAAGTACAACGTCGAAATCCTAGAGTTGCCGCAAGACAAGCAGGTCTGCCGGCAGAATCCAGGATCCCAGCTGCACAGGGCAATCCCTACAATACTCCTGGACATGCAAGACATGATCTGGAATCTGAACCTCTAATGCATGCGATAAAGAAACTACCTCTATACCATGTAGGGATGCAAATGCTCTACTGATAAATGAATGCGATGCACCGGTATCAAAAAGAGCACGAGTACGAACTGCAAAAATCAAAATAATACCTGCGACGACATGATCAGCTGCTGTAGTATCCTCAACCTGAGCGGCATAGACTTGCCCGCTCGGTGCTGGGGGACGTCGCTCTGGCTGTCGCGAGGACGATGAAGCAAGATCTGGCCTACCATAGGTCGCAGAAGGTCCTGCCGACTGATGAGGAACAAAGGGTGCTGAAGCTGAGGAAGGAGCTGGATGTCCTGCTCTGGGGCACGCACTCTGGAAGTGACCAGTCTGCCCGCAACAGAAACAACGGCCCTGCCTCTGAGAGCACTGGGTCGGTGAGTGCGGTCCTCCACAAATGATACATCGGTCAAGGCGTGGCTGCCGTGAGGTCTGCTGCTGCTGCGAAGACTGCTGCTGCCGAGGTGGTCGACGCTGCTGCTGCTGAGACTGACGAGATGCCCCTGATCTCTGCCGCCCCTGATACCCACGACCCTGAGAGTGGAAACGTGGAGGTCTCGGGGATCCCTGCCGACTCGACTGCCCCTCCTCCATCGGTGCCGGGCGCTTCGCCCCAGGAGTCACTACGGGGGCTGGAGCCAACTCTGCCATCACTGCCTCTCCACACTCAACATATAATGCCTGCTCCATGGAGGCCTCCAAAGTCTGTAGTCTGTGAGAGCGAACAAACTGATAGATGTCCCGGCGCAACCCTCTCTCAAACATATAAATTCGGTGAGTCTCATCCCTGGCCACATGGGGCACACAAGCCAACAGCTGATTGAAGTCAGCTATGTACATATGCACGGGCCTATCTCCCTGGCGGAGATTCTTCAGCTGCTCCTCCAGTCTCTGACGAACACTCTCTGAAAAGAAGGCCCCTAGAAGCAGATTGCGGAACTCCGCCCAAGAGAGAAGCTGCGTCCCAGGCGGACAAGCGGGTCGCACACGCCGCCACCAGGCCTCGGCGTTGCTCTCCAAGAAGTGTGTAGCCAAGAGGACTCGAAACCGCTCCTCAATGAATAAACTCTCGAAATGTCGCTCCATGACCGTGATCCAAGACTCAGCCTCCCATGGCTCTGCACTCAATCCAGAAAAACGGGGTGGATCGAACTGGCGGAACCTCATCAATAGATCCACCACCTCCCGCTGCTCTGCTGAAGTCAAAGGTCCCGTCGACCCAGACGGTGGTCTACTATAAACCGGCTCAACAGGAACTGCCGGTGCAGGCTGAACAACAGGGGGCGCCACAACTGGCGAAGAAGGCACAGGCGAAGTCTCAGGGGTGCTACTACCGGCTGTGCCCTCTGCTCCATCATGAGCATCAACCGACCCAAGGCCTACTCCTGGCGCCGAGAAGCCTCAGGCAACTGTGCCATCTGGGCACGGAGCTCCTGAACCTCCCTCTGCTGTCCCTGCCCCGAGTACTCCTGCTCGGGCTCAGAGGAAGAAGGCTGCGAACGCGTCGCCATCGTGCGTGGAGGAGGCATCCCCCACCTGAGGGACAAAGCAAACAATCAGAACCCAAATCAACACTCGACCCAATCTAGCGAAAATCAAAAGGCATGTCCCCCTTCCCGTAGTACTATGTTGTCTGCAGCCAACATAGTTACCACCGAAGGAAGACATGCCAATCACTCATCCCAATCCGCTCGGGAGAGTTAGAAACCCAATCAGGACTCTCGCTAAAAATTACGGCTCTCACGTGAGTCATCCTAGGGTCCAACCACAAGCCTAGGGTTCCTAAGTCCTCAACGACCTACAACCTAGGCTCTGATACCACTCTAATCTGTCACGCCCCGGGCTCGAAACTGCGACCCGGGATCGTCAACAGATCCGCCGCCCATACGGGAAGCCCCGTATAGACGTAGCGACTAACATGCAAAAGAATCATCTACACTAACAGATATCAGAGCTGAAAATGTAAAAGCTGAAATAAAATATATAAAATACAACTACAGCTCCAAATAATACAAACCAACCTCACCAAATACAAAAGTCTCTCTCAACAGCAGTAAAAGAAAGGTACAACTCGATACCTCACTACAAGAGTCACTCAACATAACACACTCAAAAAGTGGTAAGGGGTACATCTACTCTCTCTCTGAGGATGACAGGAAGGGATCCATCTCGCGACTCCCTTACCTCGTTCTGAAGGAGCAGGATCAGCAACTGGAGCAGCAGGAACCGGAGCAGAAGTCCCTGGGGGAAAAATACACCACGACGGGTGTGAGAACTACATCCCACAGTAGTTCTCAGTGGGTGCCGCCAACAAGCCCGACGGTCTGCCCACTAAGTCTACTAGAGGCATAAAGTAACATATGCAGTGCTGTAAAGAAAAACGGAAAAAGTAAAGTCTACAGCTACTATGCCTCCATCTAGATGCTCAAAGGGTGGAACAGAAAGAATATGATGCCACAACTAACCCTCAACTCAGATCACCCAATCTAAACTGACTGCCACATCGGGTCCAGTCAAACCTGCGCCTACCTACTGCCGTTACATCCCGGAGGACCGGACTTACGTAGGGCGTCCGTGACTGCCAAAACTGGCCCAGCCAGAGGGACGGTGTCCGTGACTGCCAAAACTGGCCCAGCCAGAGGGACAATGCATCGACAAGTCGCGAAAGAAGTATCAGGCCCAACTCCGGAGTGGCACTCGAGGGGCGCGACCCCACCGAGCAAAGTATCCGCGCATCACTGTCGAGCTCAAATGTGGCTCATGCAGGCTATGATCCAAATCCTCGATCAACAAGATCGGCAGAAACCAACCAAACACTGTCTCACTCACAGGCAGGAAAACTACACTGCCAAGACTCACTATCACTCTGACGGCTCCCGAAGAACCCAGATCTACAAACACTGTCACTCTCCCAAAGAATCCTGATCTACAGACTGCTATCAACTCCACTCGGTCCCCAGACACGAGTGTAAATGCATCCCACAACCACCCGACCTCTCGGCCCACAACCCGAGCGAGAAAAGCTAAGTCCAGAATGACATATAAAATAGTGATGTGGGAATGTCTAGAGCAAATAAAAACCTAGCCCAAGTTGATGTTTTCTACAGTCTGGGTGAACATGCTGCATATGACGGGGGTGCTAGGTCAAGTTCCAAGATATCAATAATTAACAGGTTGAAGGAAGCAAAAAGATCACAAGATCATCAAACTGATACAAAGAATATTAACACTCAAATTCTAGCATGCTACCAAGTCCAATCACTATCATGCATGATTCTACATAAATAGAATTAGTACGCAGTACATAGATCCTGAAAGCAAAGCCACCCACCTGAAGGTGCTAACTGTCCGGAGTCGTACAGCTGAGAATGCCCAGAAACAGATATCTCTACTCACACACCAATCCAATCGTACAGGAACACTGATCAACACTCCCTGGGTACAAAAATACAATCCAAAGTTACACTTAATTCCATAAAATCCAAGCTTTACAATTCTGCTGGGAACAGTCCTCTTAATGCGAAATTTTCACCTGTAAAACAAACTCCAAGAATTCCAGTAAAAATATGGCGGCGACCCTCGCGAAGAGTAGATGTCGATAGAGTCCTTAAACGTTGAATTATGATGTCCAGATGCCGAGATAAAAATCCGACAAGAAGGTGCTGTCCAAAAGTCCACCAGCCGCAAAAGGGGTTAAAAATTTACCCAAAACCCCAATAAAAGCTCAAATCTGGAAAAAGTGGCCAACATGAAAAACATAGGCCTACCTCTCGTGGATCCAGCGCCGTGAAAATCGTCCAAAAATACCGTCGGGGTAGCTCTGTAGACCTCCCAGACTGAAGTACGACGAAAATAGGCCTCCAACAGTAATTCGTCGCACTGCGCTACGCTGCCGAAATCGTCGACCCTGCGGCCTCCAAAAATTATGAGCTTCCACCGAAAGATGCACAACAAGATGAGGAAAAACTTTGATGAGGGGCACTTAGGCTAACAAGCTCGGGAAAAGCCCGAAAATGAAGTGCCATTGGCCTATTTATAGGCCTCAACCCGGGAAAAAGCCAAAAATCCAGGATTGGGCTTTTGGGCCCAACTTTCGGGCGCTCGGAACATTCGAGCTGCTACAGTGTTGGGCCCGGCCCAACACTGTTCACGCCCGAATCCTCCCGGTGATGCCACGTGGCCCGCCAAACAGGAAACAGCTGTGCGGGCCACTCACCGGCTGCCACGTAGCCCCTCCCCGCACAGGAAGGCGATTGGCGCTCGCCAATGAGCGGGCGCCACGTGTCCAGCCCGGTTGACCCACCGACCGGTCGCCGCCTCGTCGGTCGCGCGGCGTGGCTCCCACGTGCGCACGCATCCCGAGGCGCCGGCCACGTCCCCAGTGCACCGCGCCCGCTGCGCCCGCGAATCACAAGGCGACACGTGTCCCCTACACTCGGTCCACGCATCCCACTTTGGAATTCCATGGACCGCGCCACGTGCACCAACCAACCGGAGGCTGCTACGTGTCCCCCGCCTTGGTCCATGCACCGCCACGCTCGCCTGATAGACCACGCGCCTTGAGCCCGCCATCAGGCGGTGCCACGTGTCCCTGCGCCGGGTTTGTGCACCCAGCCACGCTACTCTGTGGACCGCGCGTTAAAAACCGGCCAATGACAGGCCGCCACGTGGCATGCCAGCGGTCTACGGTCCCTCCCATGCACCAAAAGCCAATAAAAACTTCCGGGAGTCCGTTTTTGGGCATCCGGACTCAGAAACAAACAAGCAAATAGCCGTTTTCAAGCGTTTTTCCGTGCTGAATCCATTTCCAACATCTGTTTGGCCTAATTCTTTTTAAAAATTTTGGCAAACCTAGCCGTAAGCCAACACAGCTAAAGATACCTCACAGGGTCCATCTGTGGCATCCCTTTGATGCACCATGGGCCAGATACACCAACACTGGGTGTTCTAACAGTGGATTCACCGGAAAAAGGTTGCATGGGAACCAGGGCCACTACAGTGGTGGTGGGTGGTTGTAAGTAGAGTTTGAGGTGGGCTCCGGGATGCGCGTTGCGATTGGACCAGGGTGGTGCGCATGTGGGGGTAGCGGGGAGGGGGTTGTGGGCCTTGGGCCGTGCTGCTGAAGGGAGCCCACATGAGAGGGTTGCTGAGGACTTGCTCTTGGACGGTGTTAGCAGTAGGTCTGTCAAGATTGGTGGTAGTTGTGATGTGGTGTTAGGGTGTTCTCTCTCTGATGCGGGAGGGGTTGTGGGCGAGGTGCAGGGGAGTTTGGTTTCATATGGGGAGACGGATGTGGGGGGGAGGGGGGGTTTGCACCCAGGCTGTCAGATTCAGCCCTTGCCTGGCGCACAGGGATGCATCAAGTGTTCTGGACGCTACGGTCGCTAGGAAGGCTCGACTTCAAGACACTGGAGTTAAACGGGGGGGAGCGCGCAACCGACTCAACTGTAAGAAGATTCTTGAGTTAAGCCGTAAGTGTGGGGTGAGGCTAAATGCTGGAGAGGCAGATTCCTTCATGGATTTTGCGTCTCATGGGTTGTAAGATGGTTCGTGGGCGGTTGCGGGTGGGGTCCTCGACGAGGACTTTTTGGGGGGAGTGGATCTCGGACTTTGTTTTGTGTGTTGGGGTTAGCGGTTTGGAGCTCCCGGGGGGGGCTTTTTGGGGTTGTTTTACCTATGTTGTTGTGTCTGCCCGGCTGGGTAGTAGGAGCTGTGGGGGGTAGTAGTTGGTTAGTTGAATGATTAATTTTTGTAGTTGGAATGTTCGGGGGCTTAACAACCCCTCTAAGCGTTGTATGGTTCGTCATGTTATTTCTCCGCTTCGGAACGTCGTGGTTTGCTTACAAGAATCTAAAGTTCAACAAGTGTCGTGTTCCTTTCTTAAAAGTTTTGCTGGGCCCTACCTCGACAAGCGGCAGGTCATCGAGGCCAATAGGGTTTTCGGAGGACTGATCACGTGTTGGAGCTCCAAAATTTTTGAGTGTTCTGAGGTGATTTTGCGGAATTTCTCTGTCACGGTGCACCTTTTGCACCGAGCCAGTGGAGAATGCTTTTTTGTTACGAACGTCTACGGTCCTCAGTTGGGGGAAGGGAAAGAGTCCTTCTGCGCCGAGTTAGCTCAACTTAAGATTTGTTGTAGGGGTAAATGGGTACTGTGTGGGGACTTCAATCTTACCAGAGCCCAGGAGGAGCGTAATGGCGGGAGGGGGGAGGTAACGCGGCTCGCAAGTTTAACGATCTTATCTCATATCTCGAGCTTATCGACCTGCCTATGCAAAATCAATGCTTCACCTGGTCGAATTTGCAGCGGTACCCGTCTCTTGCGAAGCTAGATCGGTTCCTCGTTTCCACGGAGTGGGACTCGACCTTCCCTCTGTCGGTGGTCGAGGCATTACCCAGAATTACTTCGGATCACTGCCCTATCCTGCTAACCATGGGTGGAAAGGCTAGAAGGCCCGGAAAGATTTTTAGGTTCGAAGAGGCGTGGTTGAAGTGCGAGGATTTCATGTCGAGTGTCCCCACGTGGTGGAAGGAAGCGGGGGACAATAACTCGGGATTGCTAAACTTCACGGCAAAACTTAGGCATTGCCGCAAGAGGATTAAAAGTTGGTGTGCTTCTCATTTCTATAGCATAAGGGAGGCGAAGAAGGTTCTAATGTTGGAGATTAAGGAGCTCGATAGGGTTGAGGAACGGCGGGACCTCCCTAGTGCCTTGTTTGACAGAAGGATTGAGTTGAAAGCTAAACTCACCAAGATGTTGGATGATGAGGAACTAATTTGGAAAGCTCGTGCGAAGTTAAGATGGTTGAAGGAGAGAGATGGGAACACCAAATTCTTCCACGCTTATGCGAACAGTAGGAGGCGTTCCAATATGATCGGCACGATCGAGGATGATGACAGATGTTATAGTAGAGAGGAGGATAAGAAATCCTATTTCGTGCGAAAATTTAAGAAACTTTTCTCGCCCAGGTTGACGGGCCCACGGCTTTCGGGGACTGGAGTGCGCTATTCTGCCAGCGGCAGATTTCTGCAGAAAATCATCTCTAAGGTTCTCGCCAACAGATTAGCACCGGTCCTGCAAACCGTGATCTCGATGTCCCAATCCGCTTTCCTCAAGGGGAGGAATATTTCGGACGCGTTTGCAATGGCGTGCGAACTTGTCGGTTGGGGTAGTAGGATGAAGTGCGAGGGGGTTGGTGTGAAGGTGGACTTCGAGAAGGCTTATGATAGAATCAACTGGGCATTTTTACAGAAATTAATGGAATGGTGGGGCTTCGATGACAGGTGGTGCGGATGGATACAGCAATGTATCGGAAACGCTAAGCTGGCGGTTCTGATTAACGGCGAATCAACTTGTTGGATTAAGAGTAAGAGAGGGGTGAGGCAAGGAGACCCCCTTCCTCCTTATCTGTTTCTCATGGTGGCAGAGGGACTAACACGGTTGACGGAGGAGGCGGCCCGGAATAAGCTTATTAGGGGTTTAGGGCCATCAGAGGAGTGTCGAGTGTCGCTAATTCAATACGCGGATGATACTATATTTTTCTGTGAGGCACTTTAGAAGCAGATGAGAAATCTTAGATTCATCTGGCAACTGTTTGAGTGGGCCTCCGGCCTTAAAGTAAATAAGGCGAAGACAGAACTTTTCTACACCGGCCGGTCGGTGAACAAGAGGAGTATATTGGCCAATATTCTGGATTGTAAAGTCGGGGCTTTTCCGACGAAGTATCTTGGCCTACTCTCTAGGGGTAGAAGGCTAACATTGGTCAATGTTGTGCTCACCAACATACCTCTTTACTTCTTTTCGATTTTCAAGGCACCAAAATAGGTCACTAAACGTATAGAGGCTCTTAGAAGAGATTTCTTTTGGACCGGCTGTTCGGGGAGCCGCGCGTGGGGACGTCTAGTCAGGTGGAGAAATGGATGTAGGAGTAAGATCAAAGGGGGGTTGGGAATCCTAGATCTGAGCACAATGAATGATGCGCTAATCTGCAAATGGTGGTGGAGATTTTTCACGTCACTGGATCTTCTGTGGAACAAACTTGTTAGAGACTTGTATTACTCTAAGAGAATTCCGTTGCGGGAGGGAAGAGCTTTCAGGCCAGCTTCCTAGTGGTGGAGAAACGCTATCAGCTGCAGAGAGATTTTTAAAGGAGGAGTTTCCTATCAATTCGGGAATGGGAGAACTATCAACTTCTGGTCTGATAGATGGTGTGGTAGGATTGCCCTACAATCCCTTTTTTCGAATATTTTTAATGAAGTGGTTAGGAAGGATATCAAAGTTTGTGCGTGCCTCGACAGTAATGGATGGAGATGGAGAAAAATTCTAAGAGGCGCATTGTCGAGAAAGCATAGTAGGGGGAAGGAGCGAATTCGGTTACTCCAGGAGGTGGTGGGAGGTGTCCTACCGGGCAACTGGGATGACGGTGTGGTGCGGTGTTGGCATAGGAAGGTTATCTTTACCGTCAAGTCCACTTACATGTTGTTGAACGATGGGGGGTTACGTGAGTGCAGTATCTCCTATGTTTGGCGTTTGCGTATGCCCTCCAAAGTGAAGATTTTCGTATGGCTTGCGCTTAAAAATCGGCTATTAACGGCGAAAAACCTGGGCAAAACGGGGTGGTCCGGCAACTTTCTGTCACGCCCCGGGGCAATACTGCGCCCCGGCTCGCCAACAGATCCGCCGCCCATACGGGAAGTCCCGTCTAGGCGTAGCGACTAACCTGCAAAGAAACATCTACACTAGCAGATATCAGAGCTGAAAGAGAAAAGCTGGAATAAAATACATAAAATAAACTACAACTCACAAATATACAGACCAATCTCACCAGAATACAAGAGTCTCTCAGAAAAGCAGGAAAGAAAGGTACAACTCAAAACCTCACTACAACAGTCACTCGACATAACACACACCAAAATGGTACTGGGGTACATCTACTCACACACTGAAAATGACAGGAGGGGATCTATCTCGCGACGCCCTTACCTCGGTCAGAAGGAGCTGGATCAGCAACAAGAGCTGCAGGAACCGGAGCAGAAGTCCCTGGGGAGAAAACACCACGACGGGTGTGAGAACTACATCCCACAGTAGTTCTCAGTGGGTGCCGCCAACAAGCCCGACGGTCTGCCCACTAAGTCTACCAGAGGCAAAAAGTAACATATGCAGTGCAGTAAGGAAAGCTGGGAAAAGTAACTCTACAGCTACTATGCCTCTATCTAGATGCTCAACAGTGGAACAGAAAGAACATAATGCCACAACTAACTCTCCTCCCTGATCACCCAATCAAAACTGACTGCCACATCGGGTCCAGTCAAACCTGCGCCAACCTACTGCCGTTACGTCCCGGAGGAGCGGACTTACGGAGGGCGTCCGTGGCTGCCAACGAAAGCACAGCCAGAGGGACCAATGCAACAACAAGTCGCTAAAGAACATCTCAAACTCACGCCGGTACACAACCCGGTCTCGCCTACTCCGGAGTGGCACTCGAGGGGAGCGACCCGCTCGAGTCAAAGTAACCCATAAGTATCACTGTAAAGTATCTCTGTAAAGCTCAAATGTGGCTCATGCAGGCTATGATCCAATCCTCGATCGATAAGATCGACTACCAAACAAATCACTAACTCACTCACTGGCTGGAATCTACACAGCTGAAACTCACTGTCTCTCTGACAGTTTCCAAGAACCCAGATTTACCATCACTATCACTCTCCCAAAGAAATCAAATCTACAGACTGCTATCAACTCCACTCGGTCCCCAGACACGAGTGCAAATGCATCCCACAACCAACCGACCTCTTGGCCCACAACTCGGGCGAGGAAAAGCTAAGTCCAAGGTGAAATGAAGTATCGTGATGTGGAATGTCTAGAGCAATAAAAACCTAGCCCAAGTTGGAGTTTTCTACAGACTGGCTGAACATGATACATATGACAGGGGTGCTAGGTCAAATTCCAAGATTTCATTACTTAACATAGTGTAGGAATCAAAAGATTCATCAACTGATATACAAGATACAACATACAGTTTTACACATGCTAATACTCCAATTTCTAACATGCATGATCCTACACACATAGAATTAGTACACAGTCCAGAGTTCTTGGAAGCAAGGTCACCCACCTGAAAGTGCTAACTGCCCGGAATCGTACAGCTGAGAAAGCCCAAAACAGTCAAATCACAGATCCCACCAAGCCAACAACACGGTAGAAGTGCTCACAACCTCCTGGGTACAAACATACACCAAAATTACACTTTAAACCACACAAATTCCAAAATCCCAAAATCTGTGGTGAACAGTCCCATTCACACGAAATTTTCACCTGAAAAACTTCCTCCAAAAATTCCAATAAAAATATGACGGCGATCCTCGCGAAGAGTAGATGTCGATAGAGTCCTGAAACGTCGAATTCCGATGTCCGGATGAGGAGATAAAAATCCGACAAGTAGGTGCTGTCCAAATCAACCAACAGTCGCAAAGGGGGTTAAAAATGTACCCAGAACCCCAAGAAAAGCTCGGATCCAGAAAAAGTGTCCAACACGGAAAATGTAGATTTACCTCTTACGAAACCGTCACCGCAGAAATCGTCCAAAAATAACGTCGGGGTAGCCCGGTAGACCTCCTAGACTAAACTGCGACGAAAATGGGCCTCCAACAGTAGATCGTCGCTCCGCACCCCGATGTAGAAGTCGCCGGCGTCGCGGCCTCCAAAAATTCTGAACCTTTGCCAAAAGATGCACAAGAGGGAGAGGAAGAAAATTGGTGAAGGGCTCAATGGCTAAAGCTCTCGGGAAAAGCCTCTAAAGTGAGCCCCAAGGGGCCTATTTATAGGCCTCACCCGAAATCAGCCCAAAAAGACAAGTCAATGGGCTTTCGGGCCCAACTTTCGGGCGCCCGGTACTTTCGGGCGGCTACAGTGTTGGGCCGGCCCAACACTGTTCACGCCCGAATCCACCAGGTGCCGCCACGTGGCCCGCCGAACAGCAAACAGCTGTTCGGGCCACCCACGGGCTGCCACGTGGCCCGCCCCCGCACAGTGAGGCGGTTGGCGCCCGCCAATCAGCGGGCGACGCGTGTCCCCCCGGTTGACCCGCTGACCGGTCGGCGGCCGCGCCGGGCGCGCGGCATGGCCCCGACGTGGGCACGCGCCCCGAGGTACCGGCCCCGACTCCGTGCGCCGCGCACGGTGCGCCCGCGAACCAGAGGTGACACGTGTCCCCTACACCCGGTCCACGCATTCCACTGCGGAATTCCGTGGACCGCGCAGCGTGCACCGACCAACCGGAGGCTGCCACGTGGCCCCGCATTGGTCCATGCACCGCCGCGCTCACCCGGTAGACCGCGCGCCTTGCGCCCGCCAATCAGGCGGTGCCACGTGTCCATGCGCCGGGTCTGTGCACCCCGCCGCGCAGCTCTGTGGACCGCGCATCCTGAACCGGCCAATGACAGGCCGCCACGTGGCATCCCGGCGGTCTACGGCCCCTCCCATGCACCATTTTCCACTAAAAACTTCCGGGAGTCCGTTTTTGGGCATCCGGACTCAGAAATAAACAAGCAAATAGCCGTTTTCAAGCGTTTTTTCCGTGCTGAATCCATTTCCGACCTCTGTTGGGCCTAATTCTTTTCCGAAATTTCGGCAAACTCAGCCGAAGGCCTACACAGCTAATAATAACACACAGGGTCCATCTGTGGCATCCCATTGACGCACCATGGGCCAGATACACCAACGCTAGGTGCTCTAACAGTGGATTCATCGGAAGAACGCTGCATGGGAATTTGGGCCACTACATCCTCCCCCACTAAAAGAAAGTTTCGTCCTCGAAACGAAGTAAGGTAGAACAGGCGTACCTCAACCAGTAGTCTCGAACAGAAAAGGGTATGCAGATCTCATCTCTGTCTCTAGCTCCCAAGTAGCCTCTCGCTCATCGTGATTGCTCCATAAGATCTTCACATACGGAATGGTCCGGTTGCGCAATTCCCTCACCTCACGAGCAAGAATCCGCAACGGCCGCTCCTCGTAAACCAGGTCCTCACCGATCTCCAAGGGAGTGAAGTCAACCACATGCGACGGATCAAAGACATATCTCCTCAGGGCTGAGACATGAAAAACATCGTGTACACCGGCCAAACGTGGAGGAAGAGCAACTCTATAAGCCACAGGGCCTACCCTCTCAAGTACCTCAAAGGGTCCAACAAAACGGGGACTAAGCTTCCCACGCACTCCAAATCTCCGGACCCCTTTCGAAGGCGAGACCTTTAAGAATACATGGTCACCAATCTGAAACTCCAGGTCTCGCCGTCGAGTATCTGCATAACTCCTCTGACGACTCTGGGCTACCTCAAGGTGTCGACGAACAACTCTGACTTTCTCCTCAGCCTCCAAAAGAAGATCTGGTCCCAAAGTCTTCCTCTCACCCACATCACTCCAATACAAGGGTGACCGACACTTGCGTCCATACAACGCCTCAAACGGAGCCATCTGAATGCTCGCCTGATAGCTGTTGTTGTACGCAAACTCAACCAAAGATAAGTGTCGGTACCACCCCCCTCCAAAATCCATAACGCACGCTCTCAGCATATCCTCAAGGGTCTGTATAGTGCGCTCAGACTGGCCATCAGTCTGTGGGTGGAATGCAGTGCTAAATCTGAGCTGGGTCCCCAAAGCTGACTGTAAACTCCCCCAGAATCGTGACACAAACCTCGGATCCCGATCTGAAACAATCGACGCGGGTATCCCGTGTAGCCTCACTATCTCGTCCAAATACAACTGTGCCAGACGCTCCAATGACCAAGTCATCTGAACAGGCAAGAAATGCGCTGACTTGGTGAGTCTATCAACAATAACCCAAATCGCGTCGGCTCCACTCTGCGCTCTCGGCAGCCCTGTAACAAAGTCCATGGTGATGTGGTCCCATTTCCACTCGGGAATTGGAAGACTTTGTAACTTGCCAGCAGGAACCCGATGCTCTGCTTTCACTTGCTGGCAAGTTAAACAGTGAGCCACAAATCTTCCAACGTCCCGCTTCATTCCGGACCACCAAAAATGTGCCTTGAGGTCCTTATACATCTTAGTACCACCAGGATGAATGGTATAAGGGGTATAATGAGCCTCTCCCAAAATCTGGTCTCTGATCTCTGAATCCGAAGGCACACACACTCGGTCCCTGTACCGCAGTACTCCCGAGCTATCCACTGTAAAATCCCCTATAAGATCTGCCTGAATCTGTGATCTAATCCTCTCCAAGTGGGGGTCCTCACTCTGCGTCTCCCTAATCCTATCCAACAAAGTGGGCTGCAAGACCATAGACATCAGTCTAGCAGAGACCCCAGGGGATACAACCTCAATCTGGAGTCGCCTCAACTGCTCAATCAACGGGGCCTGCTGCGTGACCAACATGCTCAAGCTCTGCACTGACCTCCGACTCAAAGCATCTGCTACCACATTGGCCTTGCCGGGATGATAGAGGATACTCACATCGTAATCCTTCAGTAACTCCAACCACCGGCGTTGCCTCAGGTTCAGCTCCTTTTGAGTAAACAGATACTTTAAGCTCTTATGATCCGTGTAGATCTCACAATGCTCACCGTAGAGGTAATGCCGCCACAGCTTCAATGCGAACACCACAGCTGCCAGCTCTAAATCATGAGTAGGGTAATTCTTCTCATAATCCTTTAGTTGCCGTGAAGCATAAGCAATTACCCTCCCATGCTGCATCAAGACGCAACCCAAACCGCTGTGCGAGGCGTCACTGTAAATCACGTAGCCATCACCCATCACTGGCAGTGTAAGAACTGGTGCTGAAATCAGTCTCCTCTTCAGCTCCTCAAAACTCCGCTGACACTGCTCAGTCCAAATGAACCTCATCCCCTTCCTAGTCAAACAGGTCAGGGGAGCAGAGAGCTTCGCAAAGCCCTCTACAAACCGACGGTAGTAGCCTGCCAAGCCCAGAAAGCTCCGGACCTCCGTCACCGTCGTCGGTCTCGGCCAATCCCGAACTGTATCGATCTTCGTCGGGTCAACTGCCACCCCTGCGGCTGATACCAAGTGGCCCAAAAATGCAACCTCCCGAAGCCAAAACTCGCACTTCTTAAGCTTGGCATACAGCTTCTTCTCACGTAGAAGCTGCAGCACTATCCTCAAGTGCTCCTCATGATCCACATCGCTCCGGGAGTAGATCAAGATGTCATCAATGAACACAACCACAAACAAGTCTAAGTACGGCTGAAATACCCGGTTCATCAAATCCATGAATGCAGCTGGGGCATTAGTCAAACCAAACGGCATAACCGTAAACTCATAATGCCCATACCGGGATCGAAAAGCTGTCTTAGGGATGTCCTCGGCCCTCACCCTCAACTGGTGGTAACCTGACTGAAGATCAATCTTCGAAAACACTGTGGCTCCCTGCAACTGATCAAATAAATCATCTATCCGTGGAAGAGGGTACTTGTTCCGGATGGTCACTTTATTCAACTCCCGATAATCCACACACAAGCGAAGCGACCCATCCTTCTTCTTCACAAATAAAACTGGCGCTCCCCACGGAGAAACACTAGGTCTGACAAAGCCCCTATCCATAAGATCCTGAAGCTGGGTCTTCAACTCCCTCAACTCGGCAGGTGCCATCCTATAAGGCGCCTTCGAGATTGGTGCGGTTCCCGGTACCACATCAATCACAAACTCCACCTCCCTCTCCGGCGGCATAGTCGTCAGCTCAGGGGGAAACACATCTGGGAACTCGCGGACAACAGGAATATCCTCGAGTCCCAGTGCCGCCGTAGGCACCTCCACAATCGTCGCTAAGAAAGCGGTGCAGCCCCTACTAATCATCCGCCTAGCCCTCGCCGAAGAAACAGTCATCGCAAAGAAGGTGCTCTGGCAGCCTCTGAAGACGAACTCCTCCTGTCCAGGCTCGCGGAGGGTCACCGTCCTCTCTCTGCAGTCTATAACAGCATAGTACCTCGACAACCAATCCATACCTAGCACGACGTCGAAATCCTGGAGCTGCCGCAAGACAAGCAAGTCTGCCGGCAAAATCCAGGATCCCAACTGCACAGGGCAATCCCTACAATACTCCTCGACATGCAAGACATGATCTGGTATCTGAACCTCTAATGCATGCGATAAAGAAACTACCTCTATACCATGAAGGGATGCAAATGCTCTACTGATAAAAGAATGCGATGCACCGGTATCAAAGAGAGTACGAGTACGAACTGCAGAAATCAAAATAATACCTGCGACGACATGCTCTGCTGCTGTAGCATCCTCTACCTGAGCGGCATAGACTCGACCGCTCGGCGCCGGGGGATGTCGCTCTGGCTGTCGCGAGGACGAGGAAGCAAAGTCTGGCCTACCGGAGGTCGCCGAAGGTCCCGCTGACTGACGAGGAATGAAGGATGCAAAAGCTGATGAAGGAGCTGGGTAACCTGCCCTGGGGCACGCCCTCGCGAAGTGACCGGTCTGCCCGCAACGGAAGCAGCGGCCCTGACTCTGCGGGCACTGGGCCGGTGGGTGCGGTCCTCCACAAATGACACAACGATCAGGGCGCGGCTGCCGCGAAGTCTGCTGCTGCTGCGAAGACTGCTGCTGCTGCGAAGACTGCTGCTGTCGAGGTGGTCGACGCTGCTGCTGCTGCTGCTGGAACTGACGAGATCCCCCAGATCTCTGCCGCCCCTGATACCCCCGTCCCTGAGAGTGGAAACGGGGTGGTCTCGGGGGTCCCTGTCTACTCGACTGCCCCTCCTCAAACTGCGCCGGGCGCTTTGCCCCAGGAGTCACTACGGGGGCTGGAGCCACCTCTGCCATCACGACCTCACCACTCTCCACATACAGTGCCTGCTCCATCGAGGCCTCCAGAGTCTGTAATCTGCGGGAGCGGACCAACTGATAAATGTCCCGACGCAACCCTCTCTCGAACATATAGATCCGGTGGGTCTCATCTCTGGCCACGTGGGGCATACAAGCCAACAGCCGATTGAAATCGGCTATGTACACGTGTACGGGCCTATCTCCCTGGCGGAGACTCCTCAGCTGCTCCTCCAAACTCTGCCGAACACTCTCGGGAAAGAAGGCCCCAAGAAGCATACCACGAAACTCTGCCCAAGAGATAAACTGGGTCCCAGGCGGACCTACGGGTCGCACACGCCGCCACCAGGCCTCGGCGTTGCTCTCCAGAAAATGAGTAGCCAACAGAACTCGAAACCTCTCATCAATAAAAAGGCTCTCGAAATGGCGCTCCATAGCTGTAACCCAAGACTCAGCCGCCCATGGCTCAGCACTCATACCCGAAAAGCGGGGTGGATCAAACTTGCGAAACCTCAACAAAAGACCCACCAAAACCTGCTGCTCTGCCAAAGTCAAAGATCCCGTCGTCCCAGACGGTAGCCTACTGGAAACTGGCTCAGCCGGAACTGCTGGTGCAGGCTGCACAACCGAGGGTGCCACAACAGGGGAAGAAGGCACCGGCGAACTCTCAGGGGGTACTACCACCGGCTGCGCTCTCTGCTCCAACAAGAGCGTCAACCGACTCACAGCCTCCTCCTGGCGTCGAGACGCCTCAGCCAACTGTGCCACCTGGGCACGGAGCTCCAAAACCTCGCTCTGCTGTCCCTGCCCCGAGTCCTCCTGCTCGGGCTCAGAGGACGAAGGCTGCGAACGCGTCACCATCGAGCGTCGAGGAGGCATCCCCACCTGAGGGACAAAGCAAACAATCAGAACCCAAATCATCTCTCGACCCAATCTAGCGAAAGTCAGAAGGCATGTCCCCCTTCCCGAAGTACTATGTTGTCTGCAGCCAACATAGTTGCCACCGAAGGAAGACATGTCAATCGCTCACCCCGAACCACTCGGGAGAGTTAGAAATCCAATCAGGACTCTCGCTAAAATCACGGCTCTCACGCGAGTCATCCTAGGGTCCAACCACAAGCCTAGGGTTCCTAAGTCCCCCAAGACCTACATCCTAGGCTCTGATACCACTCTAATCTGTCACGCCCCGGGGCAATACTGCGCCCCGGCTCGCCAACAGATCCGCCGCCCATACGGGAAGTCCCGTCTAGGCGTAGCGACTAACCTGCAAAGAAACATCTACACTAGCAGATATCAGAGCTGAAAGAGAAAAGCTGGAATAAAATACATAAAATAAACTACAACTCACAAATATACAGACCAATCTCACCAGAATACAAGAGTCTCTCAGAAAAGCAGGAAAGAAAGGTACAACTCAAAACCTCACTACAACAGTCACTCGACATAACACACACCAAAATGGTACTGGGGTACATCTACTCACACACTGAAAATGACAGGAGGGGATCTATCTCGCGACGCCCTTACCTCGGTCAGAAGGAGCTGGATCAGCAACAAGAGCTGCAGGAACCGGAGCAGAAGTCCCTGGGGAGAAAACACCACGACGGGTGTGAGAACTACATCCCACAGTAGTTCTCAGTGGGTGCCGCCAACAAGCCCGACGGTCTGCCCACTAAGTCTACCAGAGGCAAAAAGTAACATATGCAGTGCAGTAAGGAAAGCTGGGAAAAGTAACTCTACAGCTACTATGCCTCTATCTAGATGCTCAACAGTGGAACAGAAAGAACATAATGCCACAACTAACTCTTCTCCCTGATCACCCAATCAAAACTGACTGCCACATCGGGTCCAGTCAAACCTGCGCCAACCTACTGCCGTTACGTCCCGGAGGAGCGGACTTACGGAGGGCGTCCGTGGCTGCCAACGAAAGCACAGCCAGAGGGACCAATGCAACAACAAGTCGCTAAAGAACATCTCAAACTCACGCCGGTACACAACCCGGTCTCGCCTACTCCGGAGTGGCACTCGAGGGGAGCGACCCGCTCGAGTCAAAGTAACCCATAAGTATCACTGTAAAGTATCTCTGTAAAGCTCAAATGTGGCTCATGCAGGCTATGATCCAATCCTCGATCGATAAGATCGACTACCAAACAAATCACTAACTCACTCACTGGCTGGAATCTACACAGCTGAAACTCACTGTCTCTCTGACAGTTTCCAAGAACCCAGATTTACCATCACTATCACTCTCCCAAAGAAATCAAATCTACAGACTGCTATCAACTCCACTCGGTCCCCAGACACGAGTGCAAATGCATCCCACAACCAACCGACCTCTCGGCCCACAACTCGGGCGAGGAAAAGCTAAGTCCAAGGTGAAATGAAGTATCGTGATGTGGAATGTCTAGAGCAATAAAAACCTAGCCCAAGTTGGAGTTTTCTACAGACTGGCTGAACATGATACATATGACAGGGGTGCTAGGTCAAATTCCAAGATTTCATTACTTAACATAGTGTAGGAATCAAAAGATTCATCAACTGATATACAAGATACAACATACAGTTTTACACATGCTAATACTCCAATTTCTAACATGCATGATCCTACACACATAGAATTAGTACACAGTCCAGAGTTCTTGGAAGCAAGGTCACCCACCTGAAAGTGCTAACTGCCCGGAATCGTACAGCTGAGAAAGCCCAAAACAGTCAAATCACAGATCCCACCAAGCCAACAACACGGTAGAAGTGCTCACAACCTCCTGGGTACAAACATACACCAAAATTACACTTTAAACCACACAAATTCCAAAATCCCAAAATCTGTGGTGAACAGTCCCATTCACACGAAATTTTCACCTGAAAAACTTCCTCCAAAAATTCCAATAAAAATATGACGGCGATCCTCGCGAAGAGTAGATGTCGATAGAGTCCTGAAACGTCGAATTCCGATGTCCGGATGAGGAAATAAAAATCCGACAAGTAGGTGCTGTCCAAATCAACCAACAGTCGCAAAGGGGGTTAAAAATGTACCCAGAACCCCAAGAAAAGCTCGGATCCAGAAAAAGTGTCCAACACGAAAAATGTAGATTTACCTCTTACGAAACCGTCACCGCAGAAATCGTCCAAAAATAACGTCGGGGTAGCCCGGTAGACCTCCCAGACTAAACTGCGACGAAAATGGGCCTCCAACAGTAGATCGTCGCTCCGCACCCCGATGTAGAAGTCGCCGGCGTCGCGGCCTCCAAAAATTCTGAACCTTTGCCAAAAGATGCACAAGAGGGAGAGGAAGAAAATTGGTGAAGGGCTCAATGGCTAAAGCTCTCGGGAAAAGCCTCTAAAGTGAGCCCCAAGGGGCCTATTTATAGGCCTCACCCGAAATCAGCCCAAAAAGACAAGTCAATGGGCTTTCGGGCCCAACTTTCGGGCGCCCGGTACTTTCGGGCGGCTACAGTGTTGGGCCGGCCCAACACTGTTCACGCCCGAATCCACCAGGTGCCGCCACGTGGCCCGCCGAACAGCAAACAGCTGTTCGGGCCACCCACGGGCTGCCACGTGGCCCGCCCCCGCACAGTGAGGCGGTTGGCGCCCGCCAATCAGCGGGCGACGCGTGTCCCCCCGGTTGACCCGCTGACCGGTCGGCGGCCGCGCCGGGCGCGCGGCATGGCCCCGACGTGGGCACGCGCCCCGAGGTACCGGCCCCGACTCCGTGCGCCGCGCACGGTGCGCCCGCGAACCAGAGGGTGACACGTGTCCCCTACACCCGGTCCACGCATTCCACTGCGGAATTCCGTGGACCGCGCAGCGTGCACCGACCAACCGGAGGCTGCCACGTGGCCCCGCATTGGTCCATGCACCGCCGCGCTCACCCGGTAGACCGCGCGCCTTGCGCCCGCCAATCAGGCGGTGCCACGTGTCCATGCGCCGGGTCTGTGCACCCCGCCGCGCAGCTCTGTGGACCGCGCATCCTGAACCGGCCAATGACAGGCCGCCACGTGGCATCCCGGCGGTCTACGGCCCCTCCCATGCACCATTTTCCACTAAAAACTTCCGGGAGTCCGTTTTTGGGCATCCTGACTCAGAAATAAACAAGCAAATAGCCGTTTTCAAGCGTTTTTCCGTGCTGAATCCATTTCCGACCTCTGTTGGGCCTAATTCTTTTCCGAAATTTCGGCAAACTCAGCCGAAGGCCTACACAGCTAATAATAACACACAGGGTCCATCTGTGGCATCCCATTGACGCACCATGGGCCAGATACACCAACGCTAGGTGCTCTAACAGTGGATTCATCGGAAGAACGCTGCATGGGAATTTGGGCCACTACACTTTCACTGTGTGCTCTATGGTGATCAGATTGAGACGACCAACCATTTGTTCTTGAAGTGTTTATACGCACGATTCGTTATCGGGTCGGGAGAGGAGGGTGCTGAGTTTGAGGTACTAGGGGCTACTATTAGCGAGGTGTGGGAGTATTAGGCGCGAATGGAGGGACAGGTAGACCGGAACAGTTTTCTTACTGTCCTGGCTGCGAACTGGTGGGTGATTTGGAATAGCAGAAACAGAATCTTATTCCAGCACCGTAATGTCGATCCTCTGTTTGCCGTCAGCTCGGTTAGAAGAACGTTGGCACATTGGAAGGACCTGGGTTGACGTGCACATTGGAACGTTGGCACCGTAATTATTATTACTATTATTATCATTATTATTATTATTATTATTATTATTTTTCATCCCTTAGAGACTTGCTGTCTCATCCATGTTGCTAAATTTAGTTTCCAGTTGAATAAAGCGGATAGCATGCTATCTTTCTCTCAAAAAAAATAATAATAATTACCAACAATTTTTTTTTTTTTAAAACCTTCTTAAATGAGGTGATTGGCTCCTGTAATCCCTACTTAAACATTTGATTGATTTGGAATTTTTGTTTTTCATAACATGCCTTTTGCATAATAGGATTGACAATACAGCTTGTTGTTTGTGAGCAACTCATGTTCGACTCGCTCGAGATCGATCAGTTTGTTTAATAAACAAGTCGAACACAAGCCGAATTTTTCATCTTAAAATCTTAACGGGCGAACATAAGTTAAGATCAATTCGCTCGTATTCAGGCTCAAATATATAGAGGAGCTAGGATACAATTGATAATACGAAAATAATTTACTATTAACTTCTTTCACTATTAAATATCTAGAATTTAGTAAAAAAATGATAGAATAGTAATAATTAAAGAATGAAAACATAAATAGTAAATACTATGCATATACTATCAATTTAAAATTTTTATTTTTTTTTTCAGCTTTCCACTCAACAGTAGCACAGACAATCTAACTTACTGTTTGTAAGTCAATTCGTATTCGACTCGTTTCTAAACAAGACAAACAAGAATTAAATTTTTCTACCCGATATTTTAATGAACTAGCTCGTAGTCGGCTCGTTTACCGATCCAACTCGCTCGAGTTGGACTCATTGACACTCCAACCACAGGATAACATTGTAATAAGAAATAGAGCGGGGTCCCCAAGTAGTTTATATGAAGCTTGCTCAGCAACAGAGTATTGTGTGTTAGTGTGAAAACTTCAGTTCGGTACTAGTTTACTAAACTTTGACGAAGACAACACTTAAATAAACAACACAAACAATTATTATTTTTATATTTACTACGTACATTCACATTCGGTGAAAGAAGAATCTTCCAAACAGAACTTGTGAACACGTCATAGCCTCTGGGCACAACCGCAAAAATCTACACCAAAAAAAAAGAAATTAAAAAAAATAACAACTACAACAACATCAACCACAATTAGGCATTTTATTTATTGGATGTAGAGAGAAAAATCTAGAAGACAGCTTATATGCTGCCCATGTCACTTTTCAGCTCAAGGAACTGTGAATGAATCACATTAAAGATTAATGATCATTGGCTAAGAGGATCATTAATTTAACGAAATCATCAATTTAATTGAAAAATAGCTTGGATTAAAATATATAGAAATTGAGAGGATGTCAATAAAGAAAAAGAAATAAATCCAAAATAAGCTACAGCTAAAGTGGTCTCCATACATTTTTACCTGCTTTCAGTTGAAGGAGACACCTGAAACACAGGAGATCAAAATGAGGCCTCAAATCTCCAAGCTCAAACTAAATTCCAAATCAATCAAAATTCCAAATCTCTCCAAAAGCAGCTACCTACCTATGGTATAATTTCTTTTTTAACTCACAACAGGTGTAACTAATTAGTATACAGACCTGATGGATAAAAGAAGATATGGGAAAGAGTTACCTTCTCGAGCTCTGTAGTGTCTAAAAAATTCTTCCCCAAAACAACTTCTACTCCGGCTTTTTCAGGCAATTGCAATTACCAGGATCTATCCAATCTGAGAAGAGGGAAAGAAACAAAAAAAAAAAAAAAAAAAACTCAAATCTATAGTAGTGAATTTAGTGAAAGAGCAACAGTGGACTGAGAAAGGCTGTAAAAGATTTTTAAGAAATCATTTTATGCAATCATAAAGTGACTAATTCAGTAAATGAGAACTATTCAATATATTCATACTTACTGAAATATCCTCTAGGTAAGCATGTCCAAACCATACCTCATTTTTGACATGATACTTGAACTTTAAAGATTCTGATTTTAATACCATAATCTTCTAGTGCATATGATTGAAAAGTTCGTGAAATTCTACTGGAACTAAACTGTTTCGGTATAAATCATGGAATAGTCCATCAAATAGCAGGATATTCTACAATGTTAAAAAGTACTCTGTCAAAAAAAGTTTAGAATACTTGTTAAAGAGGTGAAGAGGATGTATTACATCAAATATTGGTAGTGAAATCAAAATCCTCAAAGTACAGGCGCTCACTTTGAAATACGATATAGTTCGAGTAAGATTTGTATACTTTCACTTATCATCCACGGCAATCTATAATTTGGTCAGCATGCGAGAAAAGCATTCCATACTGACATAAAAAGGAACTAACTGTATCGCGTATTAAGCCCACTTGAATTCTGACCCCCTTGGTGCCAGGAAGATACAATTGAAGACAAGTTCGACAACAATTTTTGATTGAACCACTTCATCAAATCAAATCACGGAGAGTAAATCCAGTGGTGATTTCCTCCAAAAGCAAGCAGAATCAAAGTCAGGAAGTTGAATTCCCAGCTAGATACTTGAAGAAGGTCGATCACTTAAACACGAAAAGCTTCCACCTATTGCAAGATATGTGATGAGCTTTTATGCCTTCCGATGACATCCGCCTCCGAGCCATGGTAATGCTTAGATTTGAGCTGCAGGGGAGGGGGAAGGGGGGGGGAGAATACACTTCTCATATATCGAATTATAAGAACCATTTGTTGTCACTTAAGATTATTTTTGAAATATAAGCATTGTTTGCTGAAATGATTTGAAATATAAGCATTGTTTGCTGAAATGATTTGCTGAAATGATTTGTACAGGGCATGGAATACACTTCTCATATATCGAATTATAAGAACCATTTGTTGTAGGGGGGGGGAATACACTTCTCATATATCGAATTATAAGAACCATTTGTTGTCACTTAAGATTATTCTTGAAATATAAGCATTGTTTGCTGAAATGATTTGAAATATAAGCATTGTTTGCTGAAATGATTTGTACAGGGCATGGAATACACTTCTCATATATCGAATTATAAGAACCATTTGTTGTCACTTAAGATTATTTTTGAAATATAAGCATTGTTTGCTGAAATGATTTGTACAGGGCATGGAAGATGAAAATTTCAGTACTTTTTTATTAGCTGACATAAAAAAGTTTAGCTCACCAAGTGTGCCAATGGACCAATTGCTCTGATATTGTATCATCACAGCAAATGCAGAATATGCATGCCCATCATATACCACTCAATACTAGCTTCAATGAAATAACATGTTTCAAACTAATTTAAATAAAAACCTTCAACAACATCATAGGGATCATCAAAGTGATTGAATACCCAGTAAAACGCTCAAACAACAGAACGCTAATGCACCTACTGTCAGAAAAGAAGAAACCTATGTGGTTATGATCTTGTGCGAATCACAATGACATGATTAAAGGAGAAGTGCAAGGTCTCAACATTCACGACAAAGCATTCATCAAGAGGTATTCCATAGCAATCTAAATTTTGCATCTGGAGCTAAGTCATGGTATTCCATAGCAATCTAAATTTTGCATCTGGAGCTAAGTCATAGTTCCTTAAATTTTCACATAGATAACAGGACTGAAATCCTCAGAACATTCTGAAGGTAGCAGAAAAGATTTTTCTCAAATCTGTTTTATTAAGCAGAAATAATGCATGTTGAATGAGAGAGAAATCCCTCTAATGTAAAACAGTTACATGCTGCTCAAGTCAAGTGGCAACGTAGTAAGTTGGGGTCTCTGAAACAAAACTTGCTAGTGAAAACACAATCTTAATCTTTCCATCGAGATAGAAGGTGCCTACAATATTTGTAAAGAAGTACCAAAAATTTAGTTTACAGTACCACCATATCCGTCCTCACAATCTTCATTTTTAACTTTTTGCGGCCTATGCTCAAGCATATGAAACGCATAGGCTAAAATCAACATACAGCGGAACACGATTCTTACTTTCTTGAAAAGCATTGAAATTATCAAAGCCATTACTAAACGTTAAAACTGGTTTCAACAATTTTAAGCCTAAATTACATAATATCCAAATTATGGAGCTGTGCTACTAGAACAAACACCTTACAAACACACAGACCTGAAGCATGAGATTCTCTTGCTGCTATTAATATTGAAGATTTCCATAGCAGTAACAGTGTCTGTGCACAGCCTTACAACATTTACCCAAACACAAAAACAAGTCATTCACAATCTTACACAAACTTCTAAAAGCAAATGGTGCAATTAAAACAACAAGAAAAGCTTTCTCAAATTCTTCATATTAAAATAATATATACACTACGTCATTGCCCGCTGATCAAGGAATAAAAACAAACATGTGTTGATCTTAACTGCTTGGTTGAATAAAAACTTTGGTTATTTGCTAAAACATGTATAAAACAACATCACACTTCATTCAGTGACAACTTCTACATGACATTATGTGCCAATACACTCTCTCGTCCTGCACATATGACCAGCCATGGCCAAATTTCCGATTCTCGTGCATTTTATTAGCTATTTTACATTTTTCTAAGGTCATACACCACAGTGAACCTCATAGTACTTAACGAATTTATGGCATTTTCACCTAACATTAGTACATAACCAAACAAAAGTAACTTCTTTATCATAATGCTATTTATGTTAGTAAGATCCTGTTTGGATGTCGGAATAAGTTATCCAATAATAACTTGTTGTAGAAAAATTTTATTTCATGACTAGAAGTAGGAGTTTAATTTTTTTCTCCTTGAAAATTGTGTCATCCATAATTTGGTGAGTAATATATTTCACCTAGAAAGTGATTTATCTTATTCCGAGAATGAGACTTGAAGGCCGAATACAGTATGCTAATCTAGACATTGGATTACATCCTCATTTACCAAATACTACAAGCTTCGAGAATAAATTAAAGAGAGATATACTAAATAAGATATTTACGCATTCAAATAGGACCTAAATTTGGGACAAATATCTTTCTACTCTTATTACCCCACAAAATTTATATTTATGAATTTAACTATGCTACTGTATGATTTGCGGTGATGTTGTATGACTGTCATGGACTTTTTACTTGCTAGAGATGATTTTCGTATCTTTTCACTGGAAGATACTCTACAGCACATTTGCCTTCAGAAATCTCTTTATTAATATGAATATGCCCTTTATTTGCGGAACATATGCTCCCTGGGTTTTTAGTTGTATCTCTGAGGACTCCTAAACTTCTTAGCAGCTTATGTTTTCAATGTTTACACTGTCCCTGCTTCACGATACTTCTTGGACCTCTTAAGATTCAAATGCCTGGATACTCATGAAAGCTATAGGAACAACCAGATAGTTTAAAAATGAAAACCTATAGGAACAACTCGACAGTTTAAGAAGATATTATTGAAGCATCAATACGGTCTTGATTCGTTAATGTCACTTTTAGCAATCCTAATGTAACACAATGTCTTTGTCTTTGTTATTGTTTGTTTCTTCAAAATATATAAACCAGTAAACGGTGTTGTTAATTAATGTTGTTGGCTTTCTAAAGAAGAACTTGTTTACATTACGCTACAGAAGGAAGCAGTTCAACACCATTTAAGCTTATACGAAGCCCCTACAGAAATTAAATGCATCACTATTTATGTTTCGTGATGGATGTCCATTTACGCTGTGAAATCATACGCAATTTTGAAATTGCTCACGAAAATACGAGTACCCAAATTCTCTTGTTGGACTCCTTGGAATTCACATTTACACTCATAGCAAGATGCAGTGATTTTACTCTAGTCCATCATTTCAGTAATTATACATATTCTAGACGATGACTTCTCATGACATCTCAATACGCAATTTTCTTATTTTTCGCCAAAAGAGAAATAGTCGGACATAAATGCTTAAGAACTGAGATGCACAGATATGGAAAATCTTCTTTCCCATGCAAGCTAATCACTTTATGTACTTGATTGCACTAATCTAGTGGCAAAAATAATATAAACTGATAGTGTTCAGCACATTTTGCCTTTCAATATAAGCCAAAAAAATCTCTCATACATCCCATATGTTCCCTTTTACTGAAACTACAAGCTAAGTTATGAAATTGATACTGCTGCTGTTAATATTAAAGACTCTCTTGCTGCTATTAATATTAAAGACTTCCATATATAGAAGTAACAATGCCTGTGCAGAGCCTACCACATTTACCCAAACACAAAGACAAGTCATTCACAATCTTACACAAACTTCTAAAAGCAAATGGTGCAATTAAAATAGCAAGGAAATCTTTCTCAAATTCTTCTTATAAAAATAATATATACACTACGTGATTGCCAGCTGATCAAGGAATAAAAACAAATATATGTTGATCTTAATGCTTGATTGAATAAAAACTGTGGTCATTTGCCAAAACATGTATAAAACAACATCACACTTCATTCAGTGATAACTACTGCATGACATTATGTGCCAATACACTCTCATGTCCTGCACATATCACCAACCATGGCCAAATTTCTTATTCTTGTGCATTTTATTAGCTATTTTGCAATTTTCTGAGCTCACGCACCACAGTTAACCTCATAATACTTGAAGAAATTATCACATTTTCATCTAACATCGATACATGGCCGTACAAAAGTAACTTCTTTTTCATCATGCTATTTATGCTAGTAAGGCTCAGTTTGGATGTAGGAATAAGTTATTCAATAATAACTCATTTAGTATGACAAATTTTCTTTCATGATTGGCTCCTTGAAAGATCTTGTCATCTATAATTCAATAGGATAACACATTTCACCTAGGAAGCAATTTATCATATTCCGAGAAAGAGACTTAAAAGGCCGAGTACAGTATGCCAATCTAGACATGGGATTACATCCTCATCTACCAAATACTATAAGCTTGTCGAATAAATTAAAAAGAGATATATTGAATAAGATATTTATGCATCCAAATAGCACGTAAATTTAGGATAAATATCTTTTTTACCTTTTATTACATCACACAATTTTTGAAGTTTAAGACTATACAGAAGGAAGCAGTTCAACACCATTTTAACTAATCCGAAGCCCGCCCCTACAGAGATTAAATGCATCATTTTTAATGTTTTGTGATGGATGTCTATTTACGCTGTGAAATCACACGCGATTTTGAAATTACTCACGAAAATATGAGTACCCAAATTCTCTTGTTGGACTCCCTAGAATTCACATTAGAAAGATGCGGTGATTTCACTCTAGTCCATCATTTCAGTAGTTGTACATATTCTGGACGATCACTTCACATTTTACCTTTCAACATAAACCGAAAAATCTCTCATCTATCTTTATATAATCCCTTTTCCTGACTGCTAAGTTATGAAATCTTTTTTATTAATTTTTTTTCTAATGAATCAAATAAATGTGATTTTTTTCAACCAAATAAATATTAATAAAAAAAATATTTATTTCTACAAACCAGTCAGTGCAAAACATAAACCTTATTTTCCACACAAAAAAAAAAAAAAAAAAAATCACAATTTTTTTTTTTTTACAGTATGACCGAACATACTCTCCAAGTCTCTCTTAATCTGTTTCTTCTCTTAATCTTTAACAACTTCTAAACCCTAATTTTTGACACAGTAAAAAATGGCCAGGGCAAAGGGAAAAAAAATTCATAATTAGGTAGAAAAAAGAAATACGGAAACCCTAAATTCCCAGAGCCAAAACTCAGAAATAAAAACGAAAAAAAAAAAAAAAAAAAAAAAAAAAAAAAAAAAAAAAAAAAAAAAAAAGAAACATAATGAATTAAAAGGGAAAAAAAAAAAAAAGGAATATAATGAATTTTATTCAAATTAAAAAGATTTCGGATAGATTAAAAATAAAAGGAAATGCGAAATTACCTGGTAAGGATTTCGATCGAAATCCTAGCGGTTGCGTTGACCTACTTCGCCAAAGTTTTCTTTTGCGGCGCTTTATGTATCCAAACTTCTCGGTGAAAAGGGATCAACACTCTTAATTTATATATATATATAATAAAATAACAGACACGCACTCCAATATCCACTCAAAACAAACTAATAACATTGAAAATTCAAAACAAACTTAAGACATAGTCACATCGCCATACGAAACAAAGCCACCGCTACTACTACTACTACAGTAGTAGAACGATACAATCGACTGGACAAGGACCGGGTCCACGCGCTACCTCATTATTCCGAAACAACTGATGCTTGAACCCGGTCCACCAGACCCGAGTGACCAGCGACACGAGGACGACACCAGCAATACAGTCCACCTGGTTTGGTTCACGGATGACGCGGCACTCACGGTCCAGGGAAAGTTTTGCTTCAACGGGCCCGGACCAACAATGATGTTATGATGTGCCAGTACTTGTTCGCGAGAAGGAAAAACAAATAACCCTGCAGCTCCTGACAAATATATATATATATATATATATATAGATTATAAAGAGGAATTTGTATGTTCTTCATCCAATCTATTCTTTCAATTCAGGCGGAGTTTGATTTGACGACGGCTTGAATTTTAAGATTAAATAAATCAGAAAGAAATGCATCAAAAATTGGATGAAGGACAGACAAACCCTTCTTACAATAATATTACTTAGCTTGCCGAGGGCCTCCTTTTCGTCTGATCACCGACGAGCGCGACGGAGGCGAAAAGGGCGGTCGCGAGCAGAAGGGCCGCAACGGAGCCGACTGCGGCGGCCCTCTCAAAGCGGGATGCGACGGCCGGAGAGACGGCTTGTGCGAAGGGCGGCGCCGCGAGGGGGAGGAGGACAGCAAGCATGGCGACGTTGAAGGCGATGACGACGGCGACGGCGAATAGTGACTGAATGAAGAGATTGTTGGGGTCGGCGTCGAACAGCGTGGCCATGAGCACGAGCTCTGCGACGGCGGGCAAGAGGAGAAACCTGCTGGCCCGAATCATGAAGTTGGGGAGATCATCGTACTGGGCCAGATTGAGCACCATTGTTAATTAATTAATGAAGATATACTACAAATAAAGAGCAGAGAGAGAGAGAGAGAGAGAGAGAGAGGAGCTGAGAAGGATAGATTGAATGGGAGGAGAATGGGGTCTGTTGGTTTAAATAGATTGTTGGGGCGGGTAGATGCCGTACACGTGTAAGAGGAGAGGATATCGAACGGCGACGCCCAGAGTGATTAATTGTACGCGTAGTTATTTTTTTTTTTCTCTATTTTTTTTTTCGAGAGGAACGCGTAGTTATTTTGGTGTCGCTAATTTGAGGTTCGGCTTTACCTTTCTAATTAAAGTATTTTTTGTTTCGTTCCAAAATTATGGTTTGGAGATAAATTTTTTTATTTCTGAAATAATTTATTATTTTAGAGTAGTTAGAAATAAAAAAATTAATAATATTTAATTTGTAAAATTATTATTTTTAAAAATAGTTGAATTTGTATTTAGTTCATTTTTTTTAGAATAAGCTAGAATAATAAAAAAATAAAAATAATTATAATTTTAAAATAATAATATTTTATTTAATTAATTAATATAAAATATTAATTAAATAATAATTAATATTTTAGCAAATAATATCGTTTAATTTGAAAAAAATTAAAGTTAAAAATTTTAAAATTTATATAAAGTTAAAATTTTTTAAATTTGTACAAATTTTAAAATTTTAAAATTTATTAAATTTATAAATTTATTAAAAATTAAAGTTACAAATTTAAAAAATTATAAAATTTTTTTAAATTTAAAAATTTAAATTTTAATTATTTTGAAAAATATGTACAAGATGATGCAAAAAATTTAATTTTTAAATTTATATAAATTAAAAAATTTCTATAAAAAAATTAAAAATTTATATATACAAAATTTGTATAAATTTTAAATTTTTAAATTTTTAAATTTTTAAATTTTTAGATTTATAAAAAATCAAAGTTAAAAATTTTAAAATTTATAAAATAAAAAAATTTTAAATTTTAAATTTTATAAATTTTAATTTAAATTTAAAAAACAAAAAAAATAATAATAATAATATTGTTACTGAATGGGAACATTCTTGTTCCCACCAATGGAGAAAATTGTTATCCCCTCTTTAACGGGCTATTTTAAAATAGCCCGCTAAGGAGGATAATAAATCCCCACCCTTTTTTTTTTTTTTTTTTTTGGGAAATAAATAGGGGATAAAGAAATTATCCTCCTTTATCACCCAACCAAACATGACAAAAATTATAATGAGTGACATAATTTTATAAAAATTTTACTTAATAAAATAATTTTATTTTCTTTTATTTTATGTTGAATTAAAAATAAAATTAAAAGATGATCAATTATTTCTTGTTTTTAATCAAATTAAGAAGATGATAAAATATTAACCGTTTTTCGTATATACTAAAAACAGTAAATAATTTATTATTTTTTTAAAATAATAATAATAATAAATAAATATTTTGTTATTTATTTTTATTTTTTATATACGGTCTTAACCATCAAATAAAGATTTTAATAAATTATACATAATTCTAACAACTTACATATTTTAATAATCTATCTATATAATTTTAATTATTAAATAATTTTTTAAATAATTATTATATATTTTAATAATTTTATAAAAAATTTCACAACTTATAAAGAGTGCTACATATACACCCTATTTAGGGTTGGGGTGTATATCACACACCCAACCCCATCCAAGGGTGGGGCTAATCTATCGATCATTTCGAAGTGATCGATAAAATTCACTCCACCTTTTAATAAATGGAGTGTAAAATGTATACCCTATTTAGAATATATAAATAGTATTAACCAAAATAAAATATATATTATGAAAACGTTGTGAAGTTTGTCAACGATTTATTAGATTTATATAATTGAAAGAAACCTTTCTTTCTAGAAGGGTGAGCTTTATTATGAAAAAAAAAAAAGTAGTATTTTTCAAAAAGAAATCCTCTGAAAGAGTGAGCAACATCAGCCATACGATCCTTTGCCCTCGCTGTCCAGAACTTTCGTGTACAAAAAATTTACCCATCGCCTTCTCCCTGCGCGCGGACTAGTCTCGCTTTCTTTGAAATTATCTCAATTAAATATAGAAAATACTTGATGTACATTCAAAAATGAGTGTACATCATATATTCCATCCATTTTAGAATGGAATAAATTTTATTCATCACTTCGAAGTGATTGGTGGAAAGATCTCCACCCTTGGATGGGTGGGGTGTAACCTTTATATCCAAAAATAGTTGTAGAGGTAGCATTGCTCATTAAATATATATTTGGATGGGTGTAGAGATAGCATTGCTCATTATATATATATATATATATTAGTTTTTCTATTTTTAAAAATATCAAATAATGAAAATCTTATAAATTTTTATTTTTTAGATAAAAAGATGTTCGATTAGAATAATAATAAATTTATTAAATTTAGCGGATGATTGGTGCAATGGTATGATCTAAAAAATAAAATTAGTCAAAAAAATAAATCAAACATTAAAAAATTTATAAGAATTAATTATTTGGTACTTATACAAACATAGTAACCAAACTATATATATATATATATATATATATATATATAAAATTAAGCTCCTATACTTGTAAAAGCATCAAGTTATTTGTGTTTGTGAGTTTTTTATTCTTAAATGTAAGAATGTGCGGTTAGGATTATCCTGGGACCCTTGGGTTTAGTGGGTGGTTGGTGGAATAATATGATCTAAGAGATAGAATTAATCAAAAGGTTAGATCTAACGAATTCTATTGATAGTAAACGAATTCTATTACGATTTATTTATTTTCAATGATAAAATTTTTAAATTAATTATCGGTATCGTTGAATATGATGTAGAACACTAAAATTATCTAAAAATTAAATTTTAAAATTTTTCAATATCATTAACATAATAATAAAAAAATTATAAAAATTATTATTTTAATAATAAATATAAATTTTTTATTTATTTAATAGTGTAAAAAAATTAAAATAGAACCAAAAATAAAATTTATAGAAAATGCTACTTGCACATCCTATTTAGGATGTACATCGCACACTCCATCAATCTAATGGGTGGGGTATGATGAAAGGTCACTTCACAAATTGTGAAGTGAACCCCCTCCCCCCAACCTTTAAATGGATAGGTGTAGAATATACACCCCTTTTGAGGTATACATATAACATTGCTCAAAATTTATTTTATTATAGAACGGCAATGCCCAAAGATAAATTTAAAATTGAACGGCAACGCCGTTCACTAGAACGGGGACGCCCATATAATGGAACGGCGACCCAATAGATATTTTTTAAATTTATTTTATTATATCGAACGGCCACGCCCAGAGATAATTTCAAAGAAAGTGATCCCAAAAATAATTTCAAAGCAAACCGAATAGTAAACGAATTCTATTATCACTTATTTATTTTCGATGATAAAATTTTTTAATTAATTATTAGTATTATTAAATATGATGTAAATTATTAAAAATATCTAAAAATTAAATTTTAAATTTTTTTAATATCATTAAACTAATTATCAAAAGGTTGCAAAAATTATTATTTTAATGATGAATAATTTAATAATGCAAAAAAATTTAAATTAATTAATTTTTGATTAATTTTTTTTTAAAACTATTTAAAATAAAATTTATATTCTCGATTTTGATTACAAGACTTCTATCACCCATTATTATATATGGTTCAAAAATATCTAAAATTAATCAAATAATCAAAATGTTATAGAACCAACATCTGAATACTCCTAAAAATATTTCAGTTAGACTTATATATTATATATAGTAAATTTATATTTAAATTAGCCTCAACATATCTTATTTTATTTAAATTCTGGGACAGTGATTAAATTATTCACTGTCCCAAGAATATATTTGAAGTTCTTAAAATTTAGGAGAAGAGAGAAAATATTTTTAATATTAAATGTTAAAATTTTTGTGCCATGAACACAAAAGAAGATTATGTTTTGTCTACTTACGTGGCCGCTTCTGATTGGTTTCTACAGTAATTTCAATTTCGATCAGGACGCTCAAAATTTGTTAACGAAATTACTGTAAAATAAATTATTTTATTTTTGTTATTTTACCAAACAACATAAAAAATTATTAAAATAATTTACCAAACAACAACAATCTCCGTCGGTTATCCGAATTCCCAATTCATTTCTAACCGTAGATCTCCACTTTAAAACCCTCTCTAAGATATTCTTTGACCAACCCTTATCTTAAAGCACAAGGTTAAATCAAGTTGGTGTCAAATCTAATGTAAAAAATCGTCACGGCCTTGGGCTCTGAAGCCAAAACTGTGGTCTCCCAAACTGTAAGTTCTCATTTGGAGACTTCA
Organism: Tillandsia leiboldiana; assembly: GCA_029204045.2. NCBI lineage: Eukaryota > Viridiplantae > Streptophyta > Magnoliopsida > Poales > Bromeliaceae > Tillandsia > Tillandsia leiboldiana. The sequence continues at coordinate 49,991,871 of CM055060.1, read as the reverse complement.
GAGCTCACCAATTTGACTCTGGAGGTGGACTGCCGATCCAGCCAAAAATACCGTCGGACTATGCGGAACTTCAACTTGGACTTCCGAACTGGCTTGTGATCCAGAACACACCAATTTGACTTTGGAGCTCAACCTCTCGTTACCTCAAAACCTCGACGTTTGACTGTAGAATCTGTTAGAAAAATTTATCTTCTCAAATTAATTTTTTTAACTAATTTAAATTTAATTTAAATTTGAAATACTATAAAACAAAGTTTAGATGAAGTCTATGAATGTCGAGACGTGCGCGAGTACTGTCCTAAAAGCGAGATTGCCCCTCCACGTACGAGGCTCCGGCAATCACCCCTAGCGATATAACGACCACTGTCCACCACGTCGGCAACGACTCCGGGATAGTGCGTAGCGAATCCAACGTCTTTCAGAGATCCAGCAAAATAGAAACTCAAAGAGGAAAATTACTGTGTAAATCTCAGGAAAATTACTGTGTAAATCTCAGTGTACTTTTCTATAAATTAGAGAGGAGAAAAATTATAGCTTCGGTAATTCCCAAGCTCTCTCATGCTCTCATTTTAAAGAGCCCAAAACCCCTTAGGAGACAAGCTCCAACGGGTGCTTTCTCGGACAGCCCACAAAGGCCCTTCCCAAGGGAGGCTCTTGGGTAGCCCAAGAAGCAAGTTCCCAAGAAGGCTTTAAATGCAAAAAGCAAAAGTCAAATGGGCCAAGTCAAGATCGCGCGCGGCCCGGCCCGTGTGTGTGTATTGAAGAAGCCTAGCTTTCACTTCATAACCAATACATGCACAAGTGAGGAAATTAATATACCCACTCTACATGTGATGAGTTTCCGATGCGGGACTAAACATCACATGTAGAGGGGAAATGGGTTTGGGCTCCCAGGCAAAGCCCATTGATATTGGGCCGCCTAGAAAAGCCCAAAGGCCAAAAACCACAAGTTTAAAATCACCAAAAAACATATAAAATCCAACAATCCCCACATGATTTAAAACTTGTAAAATCGAAATACAAAATAAAATAAACGAAATACAAAAACTAAAACAGATGTTGGATCCCTTATACCACGTATTCGGCGAAGGTACCTTTCGGGTTTGAACCTTCACTTAGTACAGGTCTATGTACATCCGAGGGCACAATTGTGGACTTCGCCTTGAACCAAGGCCGGTGAATCGGATTTCCACAAACAGTACACATGGTACAGTCGTTTAGGTTCTATGCGGGTTAGCGCTTTTATGGTCATGCGCTCATATCGATTCATGTGTGTTTTTAGGGAACCGCCCTCTTCCCACAGTCGCGGCCTCACGACTACACACATATAGTAGGTCCTGATAAGGGTGCCTGCAAGGTCACATCCTGCCTCAAGGGTCTCGGAACCATTCAGGATAAAACCCTTACTATCCACTTGCATAAATAAGCACTGTCGCCATAGGGATGAGTATATAAAAACAGTGCTCCGCATAACTACCAATTCGACTTGTTTCTACCCATTGAACCTCCAAGAGGTTGGGTTGTCGTCGCCGGTAGTTTTTATTGTGGGCTAAGCCCCATTCCCCTCGACGATTCTAGGATCACTGTCCTAGACAAACCTTTAGTAAGTTGATCAGCTAAGTTCTTCGCAGATCTCACAAATTCCAATGCAATTACATTTTTCTTAATATTCTGCCGAATATACTTGTGTCTTACTTTCATAAATCTATTCATCTTTGTTTCCACATTTTCTTGAGCACACTTGTCAATAGCAGATTTGCAATCACAATGTATACACACTGGTGCCAAAGGTTGCTCCATCAGTGGCAAGTCATACAGAAATTCTCTAATCCACTTAGCATCTGCTACAGTGGTATCTAAGGCTATCAGTTATTGTACTTCTAGCTATCAATGATTGTTTTGATGACTTCCAAGAAACAGCTGCTCCATCAAGGAGAAGAACAAATCCAGTGGTTGACTTTCACATCAGCTGTATTACTTATCCAGTTAGCATCACTAAATCCTTCTAATACAGCAGGGAATCCACAAAAATGCAATCCATAAGATACAGTGACTTTCAGATATCTCAAAACTCTTTCTAAAGCATTCCAATGTTCTCTATTTGGGTTATGGGTATATCTTCTCAATCTGTTCACAGCATAGGCTAAATCAGGTCTAGTGTAATCTACAAGATAACCTAGAGATCCTATAATCTGAGCATACCTATTCTGTCTTATAGGATCACCTTTATTCTTCTTAAGATGTACACTAGGATCATAAGGTATTACAACAATCTTAGAATCAAAATATCCAAAATTTTTTAACACTTGTTCACTATAGTGAGATTGGCTCATAATAATTTCATTTGATTTTTTTATGATCTTCATATTCAGAATCACATCAGCTTGCCCAAGATCCTTCATATCAAAGTTATTATTAAGTAATTTCTTAACATCCATTATCACATCCATATTTGTTCCAATGATCAAAATATCATCAACATACAAACATAGGATTACTATCTGTCCATTGTATTCCTTAGAGTATACACATTCATCAGGCATGTTCACATGAAAACCAGCTTTCACAACTAAAGAGTCAAATTTCAAATGCCATTGCTTAGGAGCTTGTTTAAGTCCATATAAAGATTTTGTCAACTTGCAAACTTTGTTTTCATGTCCAGCAACAATAAATCCCTCAGGTTACTTCATATAAATCTCTTCCTCTAAATCACCATTTAGAAAAGCAGTCTTAACATCCATCTGATGAATAATCAAATTATGGACAGAGGCTAAAGCTAGCAGAATCCTAATAGATGTAATCCTAGCTATAGGAGCATAGACATCAAAATAATCTACATCAGGCTTCTGGGAAAAACCTTGAGCTACAAGTCTAGCCTTATACTTATCTACAGACCCATCTGGTTTCAATTTCTTCTTAAAGATCCATCTACATCCTACAGGCTTACAACCTACAGGTAAATCAGATAACTCCCAAGTATTATTCTGTAGAATAGATTGCATCTCCAACTTAACAGCTTCTTTCCAAAATGATGCATCTACAGAAGTCATAGCTTGGTCAAAGGTAGAAGGAGTATCTTCTACAAGGACACAGAAATCATCACCAAAAGTCTTCTCAATCCTAGGATGCTTACTTCTCCTAGGTTCAGACTCTTCTATAGGTTCACTAGTGTTGGGTCTACTAGATCCACCTATAGTCTCAACAGGAACAGGTCTATCTACTCTAGTTCTAAAAGGAAAGATATCCTCAAAGTATTGTTAGAAATCTCATTAACCTCAGAATTTACCACCAAGAATCTATTAACATTACTACCATCTGCATAGCCTAAGAAAGCAGTATCCACAGTTTTAGGACCAATCTTTATCTTCTTATTTTTAGGAATCTTTACTTTAGCTAGGCACCCCCACACTTTAAAGTAATTCAGATTAGGTTTCCTACCCTTCCAAATTTCATAAGGAGATACAGAAGAACTCTTGTGGGGAATCCTATTAAGAATTACACAAGCAGTCATCAAAGCTTCACCCCACAAGTTCTCGGGTGCACCAGAACTAATAATCATCGAATTTACCATATCTATCAAAGTTCTATTTTTTCTTTCAGCTACTCCATTAGATTGAGGTGTATAAGGTGCAGTCACTTGATGTACAATTCCAAATTCTTGACAGAAAACAGTCATCTCATTTGATGTATATTCACCTCCTCGATCAGATCTTAAAATCTTAATTTTCTTATCCAATTGATTTTCAACCTCAGCTTTATAAATCTTAAATTTATTCAAAACTTCATCTTTATTCTTAATCAGATAAATATAACAATACTTCGAATGATCATCAATGAATGTTACAAAATATTTGCTTCCACCCCTACTGGATCTACATCCATCACAAACATCACTGTGTATAAGTTCTAGCAGATCAGAATCTCTATCTATAGATCTAAATGGTTTTCTAGGTTCCTTAGCTTGCACACATATTTCACATTTATGATCATTTGAAACAGACTTAGAAATTAAATCAAAATTCATCAATCTCTTAATAGTATTAAAATTCACATGTCCCAATCTTCCATGCTAAACATCAGATGAAACAACATTCAAAATCATACTTTCATTAATAGTAGAAATCATCACAGAAAGCTTAAATAAACCATCACTCAAAAATTCTTTTCCAATAAAGTTCACACCTTTAGTAATTACTACCCTATTACATTCAAAAACAAACTTAAATCCTTGCTGAACTAAAAGAGAAGCACTAATCAAGTTCTTCCTAAGATCAGGAACATGATGCACGCCGTGCAAGGAAAGAGTCTTCCCAGAGGTCAACTTCAGGTCCACTCGACCAGTCCCAAGCACGCGCGAACATGCTGCATTTCCCATGTTCACCGATCCTCCACTTGAGTCCTGATAAGTGGAAAACCAAGAACGGTCAGAGCAAGCATGTACATTTGCTCCAGTGTCAATCCACCAATTAGAAGAACTAAGAGCAAGGTTAACCTCGGGTAAGCTAGTTCCTAACCTGATAGTGGAGTCAGAAAGGTTGGGTACATCAGTCAACATGTTCAGCTGACGCTCAGGAGGAGCTCCCTTCTTCTTTGGCGCGGAAGGTCGAGTCTTGCAATAATAGCAGTCCTTTGCAAAGTGGTTCATCTTCCCGCACACAAAGCATCCAGAATTCACTCCACTCCCCTTAGGTGCAGGCTTCTTAAAATTCCTAAAGGGTTGGAAATTTTTACCCTCAGGTTTCGGGTTCTCTACTAGGTTGGCTTGGGTAGAAGGCTCGCTAGGCTTCTTATCTCTAGCTCGGTTGGTTTCTTCTATCCTAAGAGATCTTAGGACAAAATTCAGAAAAAGTTCTCTTTGATTGTGGTTCAGATCATTGGCATGGCTAGACCAGGAATGAGGCAACGTATCTATTAAAGTGGCAACTAGAAAACTCTCATCTAGATCTATACCACTAGATCTGAGCTGCTCAATAATGTACTCAAAATCCTGTAGTTGGTCAGACATTGGTTTACTATCTACCAATTTAAACTTGAACAAATCTGAAGCTTGGTATCTCTTCTTAGTTGGATCAATCTGGCCATACTTTTGTTCTAAGAAAATCCAGAGTTCCCTAGCAGTCTGACTACTACAGTAAATATCATAAAGCTTATCAGATAGGATGTTAAGGATCCGGTTCAGACAATGATAATTAATCATAATAGGATCAGTAGGAGGCACAAGTATAGGTGCAGGTGCAACACCAGGAGGAGTAGGAGCACTCTGAGACTGGCTGTGAGTCTGAGGGCGGTTTGCCACAGACTGAATAGCATCATCAGGTGCAGTTTCATTACCATTCTCAATAGGATCTGAGATAGCAGAAACAAATCCCAGCGTGGTGAGCCAGAATCGCATTTGATTCTGCCACATTCTAAAATTACGACCATCATAGGTAAAAGGTTTCGCCGAATCCGAATCCTCCATTAATCTGTTTAAATAAAAACCTACTATAATGTCACAAAATTACTCTAAATTTAAAACAGTTAATCTAAGTTGATGGGTTTAAATTTAATCAACAATAATTATACTAATTTAATTAACAGTGTAATGATCAACTATACAATAATATTTAATTAATCAACTGTACTAACAGAGTAGAGTAATTAACTATTTAAAATGTTCAATTACGAAGTATACTAACAATTTTATAGTAACAGTGTACAGTATGCTATGGTAACAGTTAAATTATATTTTAAACAGTATAGCAGAATAATATTATCAACAATATTTATTAATAGTATAAACATAAAAATACTACAGTAAAATATTAACAGAGTTCTAACTCAATATTATCAATTAATAAGAATTGAACGTTACAAACAATTCTATAGTACTAATAGAGTTGATAGTACAAACAGAGTTATATGTAGATTAATTATAGCAACACAATATTATTCTAATTAATTAATACAATCAGTAAAAAAAAAATAATTAAGTAGCCTCGAATGAATGTAAAAGCAACAAAGTACACTAGGTTGCAAAAGTTTTTTTAACAGTGGCAATAGTATTCTGTAGTAACAGTACTAACATAAATATCAACTATTATACTAATTAAAAGTTTATCTTATTCACAGTGAAATACACAGTATTTCACTAATTATATGAAAAGATAAAATAAATTAAATCTCGCTTCTAGATTGTTAGAAAAAATTATCTTTTCAAATTAATTCTTTTAACTAATTTAAACTTAATTTAAACTTGAAATACTATAAAACAAAGTTTAGATGAAGCCCGTGAATGTCGAGGCGTGCGTGAGCACTGTCCTAGAAGCGAGATTGCCTCTCCACGTACGAGGCTCCGGCAATCACCCCTAGCGATACAAAGACCACTGTCCACCCCGTCGGCAACGACTCCGGGATGGTGCGTAGCGAATCCAACGTCTTTCAGAGATCCAGCAAAATAGAAATTCAAAGAGGAAAATTACTGTGTAAATCTCAGTGTACTTTTATGTAAATTAGAGAGGAGAAAAATTGTAGCTTCGGTAATTCCCAAGCTCTCTCATGCTCTCCTTTTAAAGAGCCCAAAACCCCTTAGGAGACAAGCTCCAACCGGTGCTTTCTCGGGCAGCCCACAAAGGCCCTTTCCAAGGGAGGCTCTTGGGTAGCCCAAGAAGCAAGTTCCCAAGAAAGCTTTAAATGCAAAAAACAAAAGTCAAATAGGCCAAGTCAAGATCACGCGCGGCCCGGCCCGGCCCGTGTGTGTATTAGAGAAGCCTTGCTTTCACTTCCTAACCAATACATGCACGAGTGAGGAAATTAATATACCCACTCTACATATGATGAGTTTCCGATATGGTACTAAACATCACATGTAGAGAGGAAATGGGTTTGGGCTCCCAGGCAAAGCCTATTGATATTGGGCCGTCTAGAAAAGCCCAAAGACCAAAAACCACAAGTTTAAAATCACCAAAAAAATATATAAAATCCAACAGAATCGACTCAGAATATGACTTCACATAATCCAACACATATTAGTATGGGACTTTCTCTTCAAAAAAGCAGATAAAACAAAAACTATATGAGGCTTGAATACCTGAAGGCTGCATGAAAGAGACAAAAAGACGTAAAAACAAACTCCAAGTGATACAGACAAATACATTGAAGAGGAGAGAGATGTTTGGGCTAAAAATTTACTATAGATCGCAGTCTAGTCTTCGGTAATTTTGGCTTCCTTAAGGATCTTCTGTAGATGATCTATCTTGGCTTTTAAAATGGTGTTCTGTTCTAAGAATGATCATTCTGCGAACTGCATACCATGTGGGCAGTGGAGATCTAACTGCACATTGATAACGAGGCGTCAACTTAACCAATGCTTAAAATATTATAGCAGAATTATGAGATTTAGCTTTTCAATATGTATAAGATTATTCCAAATTTTGGAGGTGTTCATTTTTCCCCACTTAAGTCCCGATGTTTTTGTTAGGCTTAAGCACACTCACTACTATCGAACGATATGAGATTAGTTTCGCTAACTTTAGTCAACTTTGTGGATAGTTCCGCTAGCTCCATCCACAATGATCGTCAGCCGAAAAATTGTGCTCTTGTCTGTTGTATGATTTTAGTTCAGTCAAAACTTATCTGATACTCATAATTGATGATTGTCTCTTATACCAATTGTGACGCTCCGCTTTCTACGGTGCTCATTTATTTGTGCCTAACCACCGCTTAGAACCCCATGGTAGGTTTAGACCTACTATACCTTACATATAGAATTACCTCAAATTATAGGGGGTGTCACATTGGCTCTAGACATGATTTCTTGTTGCCAGCTTCTTTTGCTTGGGAAGACCAGTTCAAGCTTTGTTTGTGATCAATGTGGTTTGCACAAATCAATGCATCAAATAGAATAATCACTAATTTGAAGATAGCAAAAGATCATATGGTAATAGGACAGTGCCAGGATTGCAGATAGGGTTGGATGACATATTCACTAAAACTCAAATATATGTTTTTTTTTGGCAAGTTTAAGAAGTAGGAACATAACTGGAAATTAGAATAAAAATGTTCATTTATTTTAAATGGAGAAAGTGTGATGGGCAGATAAAAATAACAATGCCTACTTTCCTCTTAAATGATGACAGTATAAAAGTAGAGAAAGCAGTTACTACCATACTGGGACTATAATTTAAAAACAAGTGTAACATAATTCAAATGAGAATTGTCTAAACACAAATGAATGCTTATAATTCAAAAATATATTGATGAAGAGTTGCTACAACCCTACTGCTATTGCTATGCCTTTCATTGGCATAAAAAAGGGTGTACTTCCAATTGCCCAACTCTGATTTAGTTCATTCTTACTTTTTCACCCTGCAGATCAAAAAATTGCAAGTTGCCTTTACGTTTTCACTTTATTATTTTGTGGTCCAAAATGTTGCACTTTTTTTTGTATGATTTTGCTCATTTTTATTTTGCCATCACGGGGTTCTTCCAATTTTTTTTTTAGCCACCCTACTGCACATTTTTTGATAAAATAAAAATTAAACTATAAAGGGCGCAAAGTGTAATAAAGTAAAAATAAATTAAATTAATTTGAAGTTTACTTTGTATAAAAAAATATAGTAATTCTAGGCTAACTTATAAAACACCCTCTTGCACTCTACTTTCGATCTCAATTAACCTCCTACGTTAAAAATTGCATCAATTATTATTCTATACTTTATAATCATCTCAAATTAATGGATCCAAAAAATTTAGAAAATTTAGAAAACGGAGGTACATTGTTTCACATCAACATATATCCAATTTGTAATTCAAAAAATATATAAAAAAATTAGAAAACGGAGATCTTTTATTTTGCTAATACTATTAAAATTGATAGTTTATTAATCAATTTATTCAATTTATATAATTCTATTACATTACTTATAGATAACTTTATCTGCGATATTATTTTTATAAAATTTCATAGCTGATTTCAATAATTATTCTAAATAGCTAGACCTATTTGAGATAATGACAAAATTAAGACAAGTGCTACAGTGAAAAGAGGATTTTTATAATTTAGCCCATATTCTAAGAAGAAGTATTGCTTTCCATCTAAGAAAATTTTCATATAACATTTATCATATTGGGAAGGAACTAGATGCTGATCCTGCGCTAAACAAAAATCGAACAATAAAAATGTGAATTTCAAGTGTAAGATACAGTAAAAACTTATATAATTACAATTATTTAAAGCATATCTCTGATTCAGATGCACTTTATCATTGGTTTAGGCTCGTCCTGCACTTACTAACAGCATTATTCCGAGGCTGGAATAAATTATTCAAGAAAAAGTTTGATTTTAACTCCTCCAAAGGTCTTAATATTGATTATTTAATAGAATAATATATTTTTTTATAAGATGATTTATTTTATTTGAAAAAAAAAAATTAAAGATGAAATAGGATATTCAATTCTAAATATTTGATCCCTCTCTTCGTCAACCAAATATACAATCTTTTTTAGTAAATTAAAAAAATATATCAAATAAAATATTAATACATCTAATCCACATATCACAATGTATGATATAATATTGGTTTCAGGCTTTTACCTCAACCTGCACTTGCTTACAAGTTCCAACTAATGATATAAAGCTGCAGGGTTCAGCTACTCCGCACTTGCTAAGTTTGGATAGAAATACCCTGTAGGTATGTTTACAAACAGTAAAAAATTTTCATAGAGTTAATTAAAATTTAAAATTTAAATTTAAATTTAAATTTTAATTTTAAAATTTAAAATTTAAAATTTAAAATTTCTAAATTTATATTTTTAAATTTTAAATTTTATGTAAAATTTAAAATATAAAATTTTAAAATATAAAGTTTAAAATTTATCAAGATGAGCAAAGTAAGGAATGGTGAAATTTTTTTTTTTTTTTTTGGTTAGAGTGGATTGTTATTTTACTCCATTTTTTGGAGTATAGTTAAATTATACTCTAAAAAATATACTATTTTTTTGTGCGCCAAACGGTTTACAAAATAATATTTCTATGGGTATAGATAGTATAGTGTAACTATACTCCGTTTTTAAGTGTATCCAAATAGGGCATCAGGGCAGTTTGGATGCACAGTAAAATTTGCCACGAAATTTTATAAACTATAATTTTAGTCTAAATAAAATAAAATATCTTGTAAGTTTAAAAAATTTTACGGTTTCAAATTTTAAACTGTTTGAATGCATATTGTACAATTCCAAAAAAAAAAAAATTAATTTAAAATTTTATAAAATAAAAAATATATTAATTTTATGTTTTAAAATTTTAAAATTAAAAATTTCATAATCTGAAATAAAAAGTTAAAAATTTGAAATTTAAAATTTAAAATTTAAAATTTAAAATTTCAAACTGAAAATTTTAAAAACTGAAAAATAAAATCTAAATTTAAAATTTAAAATTATAAATTGTAAAATTAAAATTTATTATTTTAAAATATAAATTTTAATGTTGAAAATTTAAAATCAATATTATAAAATTTAAAATTTTGAATCTTAAATTTAATTTTTATTATTTGAAATTTGAATTTTTAAATTTTAAATTTTAAATTATAAATTAAAATTTGAAATTTGAAATTAAAATTACAATTTGAAATTTGAAATTTAAAATTTTAATTTTTAATTTTGAAATTTAAAATTTAAAATTTGAATATACATTCAAATTTTAATATTTTAAAATTAAAATTAAAATTTTGAAATTTGAAATTTAATTCCTAATTTTAAATTTTAAAATTTAAAATTTAAATTTTTGTGTTGAAAGTTTAAATTTAAAATTTTAAAATTTAAAATTTAAAATTTGCCATATCTTAAAGGTAAGGTAGCTCAAGAATGATGGAGTTTTTTTTTTTCTTTCGATTAGAATGAATTTTTACTCTATCTCATTTTTTAGAATATAGTATAACTATGCTCTAAAAAAAAAAAACTGTATTTTGAACCAATCAAATTTTCATAGGAAAAAATTTTTACGGATATAGCATATAATTTAGCTATGTTATATTTTTTTTGGTGCATCCAAGGACAGAGAGCTTCCTTAGTAAATCATGAAGAATATCAAGAAACCACAATTGATCATTACCTCATACAACAGGACATTAAAAATTTCATACCATTAATGATATCAAAAAATTATCAAAGTTTTAGCTGTATTTTTAGATTCAATCTGACAGAGCCAATTTTACGAAATGATTTGTTTAATGATTAATATTAAGATGAATTTAATACCAGATCACTAGGCAATAATATTACAAAATCATAAAGTTTGATTTGTAGTAAATTCAAGTAGGCCTGATCATATTTAATAGAGCTAATCGTTTATTCAGATGTCCTATCACGAAAACAATGTGGAAGTAAGCAATTCTATATTCTAACTTTATACATACACAAATTTATGTCTGCAGCATTTTTATTTGCATATATCTCTATTATTGAGCATTCATAATTACAACCAACTAGGTGGCCCTCTAATTCTTCTTCACTAATGAGGGAAATCAAATATTCTGTTTGTTCAATCTCACAACAAATCATAGCATGAATCAATTTCTTATGCATGATTTTGATAGTAGTACAGACTGAGATACTAATAACATAAATTTTCAGAAAAAGCACCTCAAATCATACATTTACAAATACGTGCTCCACATCTAACTAAAATATCCAGTGCATATTATGATTGAAAAGTTCATGAAGTCCTTCTGGAAATTAAATGTTTCAGTATAAATTATGGAATAGTCCATCAAATAACAGGATATTCTACAATGTTAAAATGTACTCTATCAGAAAAAGTCAACAATACTCGGTAAGATGCGAAGAGGATGTATTACACCAAATATTGGTAATGAAATCAAAATTCTCGAAGTCCAGGTGCTCATCTCGAAATACGATATAGTTCGAATAAGGTTTGTACACTATCTTTTATCATCTACTGCAATCTATTATTCGATTAGGATGCAAGAAAAGCATTCCAAACTGCCGTAAAAATGAACTAATTGTATCACGAGTTAAGTCCACTTGAATTCTGACCTTCTTGGCGCCAGGAAGATACAACTGAAGACAAGTTCAACAGCAATTTTTAGTTGAGCCTCCTGTTTCATCAAATCAAATCATGGAGATTAAATCTAGTGGTGCTTTCCTCCGAAAGCAAGCAGAATCAAAGTCAGCAAGTTGAATTCTCAGCAAAATACTAGAAGGTTTATCACTTGAACACGAAAAGCTTCCAACTACTGCTAGATACCTGAAGAGCTTTTATGTCTTCTGATGACAGCCTCCAAGTCATGGTATGCTTAAAAGTTGAGCTTGGGGAGGGGGAAAAAAACACTTCTCATATATCGAACTATAAAAACCATTTTGCTGTCACTTAAGATTATTTTTGAAATAAAAACATTGTTTGCTTACATGATTTGTACAGGGCATGGAAGATAAAAATTTCAATACCTTTTCATTCGCTGACATAAAAATGTTTAGCTCACCATGTGTGCCAATGGGCCAATTGCTCTGATATTGTATCATGACAGCAAATGCAGAAGATGCATGTAACCCCCGTGACGCCGATGCCCATCATATACCACTCACTACTAGCTTCAATGAAATAACATATTTCAAACTAATTTAAATAAAAAACTCTCAACAACATCATAGGGATCAAAGTGATCGAATACATTGAAGCTCTAAAACAACTGAATGCTAATGCACCTACTGTTAGAAAAGAAGCCTACGTGGTTATGAAGAGCTTCTTGTGCGAATCACGAAGGCACAATTAAAGGAGAAGTGCAAGGTCTCAACATTCATGACAAAGCATTCATCAAGAGGTATTCCATAGCAATCTAAATTTTGCACCTGGAGCTAAGTCATAGTTACTTAAATTTTCACAAAGATAACAGGACCAAAATCCTCAGAACAATCTGAAGGTAGCAGAAAATATTCCATAGCAATCTAAATAATGCATGTCAAATGCCAGAGAAATCCCTGTAATGTAAAACGGTTGCACGCTGCTTAAGTTGATTGGCAAGGTAGTAAGTTGGGCCTCTGAAACAAAACCTGCCAGTGAAAACGCAATCTCAATATTTCCATTCAGATAAAAGACGATTGCAGTACCAACATATCCGTCCTCACAATCTTCATTTTTAAATTTTTGCGGCCTATGCTCAAGCATATGAAACGCATGGGCTAAAATCAATATGTAGGGGAACACAATTCTTACTTTCTTCAAAAGCAGTGAAATTACCAAAGCCATGACTAAATCTTAGAATTGGTTTCAACAACTTTAAGCCTAAATTAAATGTTTAAAGACATAATATCCAAATTATGGAGTTGTGCTACTAGAACAAACACCGTAAAAACACACGGACCTAAAGCATGAGATTCTCCTGCTGCTATTAATATTAAAGACTGTTGGGTTTTAATTAGTTTTTGTGATTTAAAACTTGTGTTTCGGCCTTTGGCTTTTCTGGGCAGCCCAATATCAATGGGCTTTGTCTGGGAGCCCAAACCCATTTTTCCTTTACATGTGATGTTTAGTCCCACATCGGAAATTCATCACATCTAGAGTGGGTTTATTTTCTCCCTCTCTTGTGTATGTATTGGTTAGGAAGTGAGAGCAAGGCTTTTTCAATACACACACACGGGCCGGGCCTACGTGATTTTGACTTGGTCCATTTGACTTTTGGTTTTTGCATTAAAAGCCTACATTGGGAACTTGTTTCTCAGCTACCCAAAGGCCTTCCTTGGGAAGGGCCTTTGTGGGCTGCCCGAGAAAGGACCCGTTGGAGCTTGTCTCTTGTGGATTTTGGGCTCTTTAAATGGAGAGGAAGAGTAAGCTTTGTTGACTTACTCAAGCTACAATTCTCTTCTCTTAATTTACATAGCTACAATACACTGTGATTTACATTTTTCTCTTTGAGCTTCTATTTTTGCTGGATCTCTGAAAGACGTTGGGTTCGCTACGCACCATCCCGGAGTCGTTGCCAACGGGATGGACAGTGGTCGTTGTATCGCTAGGGGTGATTGCCGGAGCCTCGCACGTAGAGGGACAATCTTGCTTTTAGGACAGTGCTCACGCACGCCTCGACATTCACAGGCTTCATCTAAACTTTGTTTTATATTATTTTGAGTTTAAATCAAGTTTAAATTATTTAAAAGAATTAATTTGAAAAGATAAATTTTTCTAACAATCTAGAAGCAAGATTTAATTTATATTATCTTTTCAAATTATTAGTGAAATACTATTGCACTGTTAATTAGAATAATATTGTGTACACTGTTGTGATATAAAATTGTAGTTTTTTTTTTATACTTCGTAACAATTAATTATTCTAATACTGTTTGCACAGTGAATCAGATAAACTTTTAAGTAGTATAATAGTTGATCTACTGTTAGTATAGTTGTATCTTTTCTTAAAAGTGTCCGTGAACTAGTTATTTAATTATTTTTAATACTGTGTTAATATAGTGGATTAGATAAATATATTACTGTAGTGCAACATAGTACAACTTGTGTACACTGTTTCTTTTATACTTCTGCTTTTACATAGTTGCGAGTTTACTTCCTTAATTAATTTTTTTTTTTAATACTGTTTGTATTAATTAGAATAATAGTGTGTTAACATATTTAATTAATCTACTCTTTTATACATCCAACTCTATTAGTATAGATAATTTATAATATTAATTGTTAGTTTAAATTGGTAGATAGTAAACCAATGTCTGACCAACTACAGGATTTTGAGTATATTATTGAGCAGCTTAGATCTAGTGGTATAGATCTAGATGAGAGTTTTCTAGTTGCCACTTTAATAGATAAGTTGCCTCCTTCCTGGTCTAGCCATGCTAATGATCTGAACCACAATCAAAGAGAACTTTCCCTGAATTTTGTCCTAAGATCTCTTAGGATAGAAGAAACCAACCGAGCTAGAGATAAGAAGCCTAGCGAGCCTTCTACCCAAGCCAACATAGTAGAGAACCCGGAACCTAAGGGTAGAAATTTTCAACCCTTTAGGAACTTTAAGAAGAAGCCTTTCCAACATAGAAAGTTCAACCCAAACTTTAAGAAGCCTGCACCTAAGGGGAGTGGAGTGAATTCTGGATGCTTTGTGTGCGGGAAGACGAACCACTTTGCGAAGGACTGCTATTATCGTAAGACTCGACCTTCCGCGCCAAAGAAGAAGGGAGCTCCTCCTGAGCGTCAGCTGAACATGTTGACTGACGTACCCAGCCCTTCTGACTCCACTATCAGGTTAGAAACTAGCTTACCCGAGGTTAACCTTGCTCTTAGTTCTTCTGATTGGTGGATTGACACTGGAGCAAATGTACATGCTTGCTCTGACCGTTCTTGGTTTTCCACTTATCAGGACTCAAGTGAAGGATTGGTGAACATGGGAAATGCAGCATCTTCGCGCGTGCTTGGGACTGGTCGAGTGGACCTAAAGTTGACCTCTGGGAAGACTCTTTCCTTGCACGGCGTGCATCATGTTCCTGATCTTAGGAAGAACTTGATTAGTGCTTCTCTTTTAGTTCAGCAAGGTTTTAAGTTTGTTTTTGAATGTAATAGGGTAGTAATTACTAAAGGAGTGAACTTTTTTGGGAAAGGATTTTTGAGTGATGGTTTATTTAAGCTTTCTGTGATGACTTCTACTATTAATGAAAGTATGATTTTGAATGTTGTTTCATCTAATGTTTGGCATGGAAGATTGGGACATGTGAATTTTAATACTATTAAGAGATTGATGAATTTTGATTTAATTCCTAAGTCTGTTTCAAATGATCATAGATGTGAAATATGTGTGCAAGCTAAGGAACCTAGAAGACCATTTAGATCTGTAGATAGAGACTCTGATTTGCTAGAACTTATACACAGTGATGTTTGTGATGGATGTAGACCCAGTAGGGGTGGGAACAAATATTTTGTAACATTCATTGATGATCATTCGAAGTATTGTTATATTTATCTGATTAAGAATAAAGATGAAGTTTTGAATAAATTTAAGATCTATAAAGCTGAGGTTGAAAATCAATTGGATAAGAAAATTAAGATTTTAAGATCTGATCGAGGAGGTGAATATACATCAAATGAGATGACTGTTTTCTGTCAAGAATTTGGAATTGTACATCAAGTGACTGCACCTTATACACCTCAATCTAATGGAATAGCTGAAAGGAAAAATAGAACTTTGATGGATATGGTAAATTCAATGATTATTAGTTCTGGCGCACCCGAGAATTTGTGGGGTGAAGCTTTGATGACTGCTTGTGTAATTCTTAATAGGATTCCCCACAAGAGTTCTTCTATATCTCCTTATGAAATTTGAAAGGGTAGAAAACCTAATCTGAATTATTTTAAAGTGTGGGGTTGCCTAGCTAAAGTTAAAATTCCTGAAAATAAGAAGAGAAAGATTGGTCATAAAACTGTGGATACTGTTTTCTTAGGCTATGCAGATGGTAGTAATGCTAATAGATTCTTGGTGGTAAATTCTGAGGTTAATGAAATTTGTAACAATACAATTATTGAAGCTAGAAATGCAGTATATTTTGAGGATATCTTTCCTTTTAGACTAGAGTAGATAGACCTATTCCTGTTGAGACTATAGGTGGATCTAGTAGACTCAGCACTAGTGAACCTATAGAAGAGTCTGAACCTAGGAGAAGTAAGCGTCCTAGGATTGAGAAGACTTTTGGTGATGATTTCTATGTCCTTCTTGTAGAAGATACCCCTTCCACCTTTAACCAAGCTATGACTTCTATAGATGCATCATATTTGAAAGAAGCTGTTAAGTTGGAGATGCAATCTATTCTACAGAATCATACTTGGGAGTTATCTGATTTACCTATAGGTTGTAAGCCTGTAGGATGTAGATGGATCTTTACGAAGAAATTGAAACCAGATGGATCTGTAGATAAGTATAAGGCTAAACTTGTAGCTCAGGGTTTTTCCCAGAAGCCTGGTGTAGATTATTTTGATGTTTATGCTCCTGTAGCTAGGATTACTTCTATTAGGATTCTGCTAGCTTTAGCCTCTGTCCATAATTTGATTATTCATCAGATGGATGCTAAGACTGCTTTTCTAAATGGTGATTTAGAGGAAGAGATTTATATGAAGCAACCTGAGGGATTTATTGTTCCTGGACATGAAAACAAAGTTTGTAAGTTGACAAAATCTTTATATGGACTTAAACAAGCTCCTAAGCAATGGCATTTGAAATTTGACTCTTTAGTTGTGAAAGCTGGTTTTCATGTGAACATGTCTGATGAATGTGTGTACTCTAAGGAATACAATGGACAGATAGTAATCCTATGTTTGTATGTTGATGATATTTTGATCTTTGGAACAAATATGGATGTGATAATGGATGTTAAGAAATTACTTAATAATAACTTTGATATGAAGGATCTTGGGCAAGCTGATGTGATTCTGAATATGAAGATCATAAGAAAATCAAATAAAATTATTATGAGCCAATCTCACTACAGTGAACAAGTGTTAAAGAAATTTGGATATTTTGATTCTAAGATTGTTGTAACACCTTATGATCCTAGTGTACATCTTAAGAAGAATAAAGGTGATCCTATAGGACAGAATAGGTATGCTCAGATTATAGGATCTCTAGGTTATCTTGTAGATTACACTAGACCTGATTTAGCCTATGCTGTGAACAGATTGAGAAGATATACCCATAACCCTAATAGAGAACATTGGAATGCCTTAGAAAGAGTTTTGAGATATCTGAAAGACACTGTATCTTATGAATTACATTTTTGTGGATTCCCTGCTGTATTAGAAGGATTTAGTGATGCTAACTGGATAAGTGATACAGCTGATGTGAAGTCAACTACTGGATTTGTTTTTCTCCTTGGTGGAGCAGCTGTTTCTTGGAAGTCATCGAAACAATTATTGATAGCTAGAAGTACAATGGAATCTGAATTAATAGCTTTAGATACCACTGTAGCAGAGGCTAAGTGGATTAGAGAATTTCTGTATGACTTGCCACTGATTGAGTGACCTTTGGCACCTGTCTGTATACATTGTGATTGTAGATCTGCTATTGACAAGTGTACTCAATAAAATGTGGAAACAAAGATGAATAGATTTATGAAAGTAAGACAAAAGTATATTTGACAGAATATTAAGGAAAATATAATTGCATTGGAATTTGTGAGATCTGCAAAGAACCTAGCTGATCAGCTTACTAAAGGTTTGTCTAGGACAGTGATCCTAGAATCGTCGAGGGGGATGGGACTTAGCCCACAATAGAAACTACCGGCGACGGCAACCCAACCTCTTTGAGGTTCAATGGGTAGAAACAAGTCGAATTGGTAGTTTTGCGGAGCACTGATTTTATATACTCATCCCTATGGCGACAGTGCTCATTTATGCAAGTGGATAGTAAGGGTTCTTACCCTGAATGGTTCCGAGACCCTTGAGGCAGGGTGTGACCTTGCATGCACCCTTATCAGGACCTACTATGTGTGTGTAGTCATGAGGCCGCGACTGTGGGAAGAGGGCGGTTCCCTAAAAACACACATGAATCGATATGAGCGCATGGCCATAAAACGCTAACCCGCATAGAACCTAAACGGCTGTACCATGTGTACTGTTTGTGGAAATCCGATTCACCGGCCTTGGTTCAAGGCGAAGTCCACCATTGTGCCCTCGGATGTACATAGACCTGTACTAAGTGAAGGTTCAAACCCGAAAGGTACCTTCGCCGAATACGTGGTATAAGGGATCCAGCATCTGTTTTAGTCTTTGTATTTCTTTTACTTTATTTTGTATTTCGTTTTTACAAGTTTTAAATCATGTGGGGATTGTTGGGTTTTAATTAGTTTTTGTGATTTAAAACTTGTGTTTTGGCCTTTGGGCTTTTCTGGGCAGCCCAATATCAATGGGCTTTGCCTGGGAGCCCAAACCCATTTCCCCTCTACATGTGATGTTTAGTCCCACATCGAAAATTCATCACATGTAGAGTGGGTTTATTTTCTCCCTCTCTTGTGTATGTATTGGTTAGGAAGTGAGAGCAAGGCTTTTCCAATACACACACACGGGCCGGGCCTGCGTGATTTTGACTTGGTCCATTTGACTTTTGGTTTTTGCATTTAAAGCCTACATTGGGAACTTGTTTCTCAGGCTACCCAAAGGCCTTTCTTGGGAAGGGCCTTTGTGGGCTGCCCGAGAAAGGACCCGTTGGAGCTTGTCTCTTGTGGGTTTTGGGCTCTTTAAATGGAGAGGAAGAGTAAGCTTTGTTGACTTACTCAAGCTACAATTCTCTTCTCTTAATTTACATAGCTACAATATACTGTGATTTACATTTTCCTCTTTGAGCTTCTATTTTTGCTGGATCTCTGAAAGACGTTGGGTTCGCTACGCACCATCCTGGAGTCGTTGCCAACGGGGTGGACAGTGATCATTGTATCGCTAGGGGTGATTGCCGGAGCCTCGCACGTAGAGGAGCAATCTTGCTTCTAGGACAGTGCTCACGCACGCCTCGACATTCACAGGCTTCATCTAAACTTTGTTTTATATTATTTTGAGTTTAAATTAAGTTTAAATTATTTAAAAGAATTAATTTGAAAAGATAAATTTTTCTAACAAAGACTTCCATAGCAGTAACAGTGTCCGTCCAGGGCCTTACCACATTTATCCAAACACAAAGACAAGTCATTCACAATCTTACACAAACTTCTAAAAGGAAATGGTGCAATTAAAACAGCAAGAAAAGCTTTCTGAAATCCTTCATATTAAAATAATGGGGCAATTGCCTATATACCCCTATTAAGTTCCCAACTTTCATATCTACCTCTCAAAAAATCTGCTCTCTAATATACCCTTCTAAAAATCCAAATTCTTTCAAATATACCCTCAAAATAGGGGTATATCAGAAAAAAGGTGGAACGTATTAAGGGTATATTGGAAAGAAAAAAATAAGAAGGGTAAATCAGATATTTCAGGAGTACACAGGCAATTATCCCTAAAATAATATATACATTACGTGATTGTCTGCTGATCACCGTATAAAAACAAATATATGTTGAACTTAACTGCTTGATTGAATAAAAACTTTGGTAACATGTATATAACAACATCACACTTCATTCAGTGACAACTGCTACATGACATTATACACCAATGTACTTTCATGTCCTGCACATATGACCAACCATGGCCAAATTTCTGATTCTCGTGCAGTTTATTAGCTATTTTACATTTTTCTGAGCTCACACACCACAGTGAACCTCATAATACACAAAGAAATTATGGCATTTTCACCTAACATTAGTGCACAACCATACAAAAGTAACTTCTTTATCATAATTGTATTTATGTTAGTAAGGTCCTGTTTGAATGTCGGAATAAGTTATCCGATAATGACTTGTTTTGTAAAAAAACTTTCTTTCATGAATGGAAGTAGGAGTTTAATTTTCTTTCTTTAAAAAATCTTGTCATCCGTGATTTGGTAGAATAATATATTTTACTTAGAAAATGATTTATCTTATTCCGAAAAAGAGACCTGAAGGCCGAATACAATACGCCAATCTAGACATTGGATTACATCCTCATATGCCAAATATTGTAAGCTTCTTGAATAAATTAAAGAGAGATATACTGAATAAAATATTTATGCCATCAAATAGGGCATAAATTTGGGAAAAATATCTTTGTACTCTTGTTACCTCAGAAAAATTCTGAAGCTTAAGACTATTTAAAAGAGGAAGCAGTTCAACATCATTTTAGTTTACACGCAGCCCCTACATAGATTAAATACATCACTATTTATGTTTCGTGATGGATGTCCATTTACGCTGTGAAATCATACGCAATTTCGAAATTAATCATGAAAATATGAGTACCCAAATTCTCTTGTTGGACTCCCTGGAATCCGCATTAGAACTCATTGCAATATGCAGTGATTCACTCTAGTCCATCATTTCAGTAGTTGTACATAATTTTCTTATTTTTTGCCAAAAATGAAATAGTCAGACATAAATGCTTAAGAATTCAAGATGCATAGATATGGAAAACCCTTTTTCCATGCAAGCTAATCACTTTATGTACTTGATTGCACTAATGTACTGGCAAAAACAATATAAACTGATAGTGTTCAGCACATTTTGCCTTTCAATATAAGCAGAAAAATCTCTCATTCTTCCCATATGTTCCCTTTTACTACTGAAAGCTAAGTTATGGAATTGATCTTGATTTTCGTAATAACGATCCATGACAAACATTCACAATCCCATGAACTGACATAAAGATACGAAATGAAATGAATTAAACAGACTGAGTTAACGAGCTGGGACTCATTTAATAGATAATGTTCAGACCTAAATTCTAGACGTCAACAAGATTCACACATTTCCTTCACCATTATGAAAAATCGCAACTTGCTTTGTATAAGATACAAAAAGAGAAAAAAAAGAAGAGAAAAAGCTCGAAACAACATGCAAGTGAATAATGCTACTCTGATCGAAACATCTTGTCCCTGTGAACAACCGCATACTAGTTACATTGTAAAACAAATTGGCACCCTATGCAATAGATGGAATTTATAAGAAATTACTTGAAAAATCATAAAGAAGATCGGAAATTTAGGTACTTGATATCAGTATGTTTCCAATTGGAGAGAAATAATAGATCATATGTAGTAATAACATACCCAAAAAAAAAATATATATATATATATATATATATTAAATCGCGTCATTATTAGTCACCAAATTTTAAATTGTTTCAATGGAGACACTGAACATTTCTTTCAAAGCCCTTTTCGCAACCAGAGAAATTCGTTTCTTCTCTTAATCTTTAACCACTTCTGAACCCTAACTTTTGGCCCAGTTAAAAAGGGTCAGGGGCAGAAACAAAAAAACAAAAAAAAAAAAAGCGAGAACTCGTCTATATCAATGATTTGCTTATATCTAAAAGAGAAAAAAAAAAGGGAAAAAATATATAGTGAATTAAAACGGAAAAAAGAAATATAATGAATTTTATTCAAATTAAAAACATTCCAGATAAATTTAAAACAAAAGGAAATGCAAAATTATCTCATAAGGATTTGGATCGAAACCATAAAAAAAAATAAAATCTATAACAGCAGCAACAAGGGACTAGACGAACACTCTTTATTTATATTTACATGCAGTATCCACTCAACGCCGTATAAAACAAAGGCACCATAGTAGAACAATACACTCGGCTGTACATAGACCAGACTAGACTCGAGTAACACGAAGACGGTTGCAGACGATCGACTACAGGACCTGGACGCATCAATCTATTCTTTCGATTCAGGGATCAAACCATGAATTATAAGAATAAAAATTAGACGAAATACATACATACCTTCCTTCTTAATTATAATATGATTCCTTTTTTTTCTGCGTAATCACCGACGAGCGCGACGGAGGCGAAAAGGGAGGTCGCGAGCAGAAGGGCCGCAACGGAGCCGACTGCGGCGGCCCTCTCAAAGCGGGATGCGACGGCCGGAGAGAGGGCTTCTGCGAAGGGCGGCGCCGCGAGGGGGAGGAGGACAGCAAGCATGGCGACGTTGAAGGCGATGACGACGGCGACGGCCAATAGTGACTGAATGAAGAGATTGTTGGGGTCGGCGTCGAACAGCGTGGCCATGAGCACGAGCTCTGCGACGGCGGGCAAGAGGAGAAACCTGCTGGCCCGAATCATGAAGTTGGGGAGATCATCGTACTGGGCGGGATTGAGCACCATTGTTAATTAATTAATGAAGATATACTACTACAAATAAAGAGCAGAGAGAGAGAGAGAGAGAGAGAGAGAGAGTAGAGCTTATATTTTTAAAAACACAAGCACATTCATATTTGTGATTTTAAAAACACAATCACAAAAAAAAAAAAAAAAAAAAAAAAAAAAGAAACATAATGAATTAAAAGGGAAAAAAAAAAAAAAGGAATATAATGAATTTTATTCAAATTAAAAAGATTTCGGATAGATTAAAAATAAAAGGAAATGCGAAATTACCTGGTAAGGATTTCGATCGAAATCCTAGCGGTTGCGTTGACCTACTTCGCCAAAGTTTTCTTTTGCGGCGCTTTATGTATCCAAACTTCTCGGTGAAAAGGGATCAACACTCTTAATTTATATATATATATAATAAAATAACAGACACGCACTCCAATATCCACTCAAAACAAACTAATAACATTGAAAATTCAAAACAAACTTAAGACATAGTCACATCGCCATACGAAACAAAGCCACCGCTACTACTACTACTACAGTAGTAGAACGATACAATCGACTGGACAAGGACCGGGTCCACGCGCTACCTCATTATTCCGAAACAACTGATGCTTGAACCCGGTCCACCAGACCCGAGTGACCAGCGACACGAGGACGACACCAGCAATACAGTCCACCTGGTTTGGTTCACGGATGACGCGGCACTCACGGTCCAGGGAAAGTTTTGCTTCAACGGGCCCGGACCAACAATGATGTTATGATGTGCCAGTACTTGTTCGCGAGAAGGAAAAACAAATAACCCTGCAGCTCCTGACAAATATATATATATATATATATATAGATTATAAAGAGGAATTTGTATGTTCTTCATCCAATCTATTCTTTCAATTCAGGCGGAGTTTGATTTGACGACGGCTTGAATTTTAAGATTAAATAAATCAGAAAGAAATGCATCAAAAATTGGATGAAGGACAGACAAACCCTTCTTACAATAATATTACTTAGCTTGCCGAGGGCCTCCTTTTCGTCTGATCACCGACGAGCGCGACGGAGGCGAAAAGGGCGGTCGCGAGCAGAAGGGCCGCAACGGAGCCGACTGCGGCGGCCCTCTCAAAGCGGGATGCGACGGCCGGAGAGACGGCTTGTGCGAAGGGCGGCGCCGCGAGGGGGAGGAGGACAGCAAGCATGGCGACGTTGAAGGCGATGACGACGGCGACGGCGAATAGTGACTGAATGAAGAGATTGTTGGGGTCGGCGTCGAACAGCGTGGCCATGAGCACGAGCTCTGCGACGGCGGGCAAGAGGAGAAACCTGCTGGCCCGAATCATGAAGTTGGGGAGATCATCGTACTGGGCCAGATTGAGCACCATTGTTAATTAATTAATGAAGATATACTACAAATAAAGAGCAGAGAGAGAGAGAGAGAGAGAGAGAGAGGAGCTGAGAAGGATAGATTGAATGGGAGGAGAATGGGGTCTGTTGGTTTAAATAGATTGTTGGGGCGGGTAGATGCCGTACACGTGTAAGAGGAGAGGATATCGAACGGCGACGCCCAGAGTGATTAATTGTACGCGTAGTTATTTTTTTTTTTCTCTATTTTTTTTTTCGAGAGGAACGCGTAGTTATTTTGGTGTCGCTAATTTGAGGTTCGGCTTTACCTTTCTAATTAAAGTATTTTTTGTTTCGTTCCAAAATTATGGTTTGGAGATAAATTTTTTTATTTCTGAAATAATTTATTATTTTAGAGTAGTTAGAAATAAAAAAATTAATAATATTTAATTTGTAAAATTATTATTTTTAAAAATAGTTGAATTTGTATTTAGTTCATTTTTTTTAGAATAAGCTAGAATAATAAAAAAATAAAAATAATTATAATTTTAAAATAATAATATTTTATTTAATTAATTAATATAAAATATTAATTAAATAATAATTAATATTTTAGCAAATAATATCGTTTAATTTGAAAAAAATTAAAGTTAAAAATTTTAAAATTTATATAAAGTTAAAATTTTTTAAATTTGTACAAATTTTAAAATTTTAAAATTTATTAAATTTATAAATTTATTAAAATTAAAGTTACAAATTTAAAAAATTATAAAATTTTTTTAAATTTAAAAATTTAAATTTTAATTATTTTGAAAAATATGTACAAGATGATGCAAAAAATTTAATTTTTAAATTTATATAAATTAAAAAATTTCTATAAAAAAATTAAAAATTTATATATACAAAATTTGTATAAATTTTAAATTTTTAAATTTTTAAATTTTTAAATTTTTAGATTTATAAAAAATCAAAGTTAAAAATTTTAAAATTTATAAAATAAAAAAATTTTAAATTTTAAATTTTATAAATTTTAATTTAAATTTAAAAAACAAAAAAAATAATAATAATAATATTGTTACTGAATGGGAACATTCTTGTTCCCACCAATGGAGAAAATTGTTATCCCCTCTTTAACGGGCTATTTTAAAATAGCCCGCTAAGGAGGATAATAAATCCCCACCCTTTTTTTTTTTTTTTTTTTTGGGAAATAAATAGGGGATAAAGAAATTATCCTCCTTTATCACCCAACCAAACATGACAAAAATTATAATGAGTGACATAATTTTATAAAAATTTTACTTAATAAAATAATTTTATTTTCTTTTATTTTATGTTGAATTAAAATAAAATTAAAAGATGATCAATTATTTCTTGTTTTTAATCAAATTAAGAAGATGATAAAATATTAACCGTTTTTCGTATATACTAAAAACAGTAAATAATTTATTATTTTTTTAAAATAATAATAATAATAAATAAATATTTTGTTATTTATTTTTATTTTTTATATACGGTCTTAACCATCAAATAAAGATTTTAATAAATTATACATAATTCTAACAACTTACATATTTTAATAATCTATCTATATAATTTTAATTATTAAATAATTTTTTAAATAATTATT
This sequence comes from Tillandsia leiboldiana, assembly GCA_029204045.2. Lineage (NCBI taxonomy): Eukaryota > Viridiplantae > Streptophyta > Magnoliopsida > Poales > Bromeliaceae > Tillandsia > Tillandsia leiboldiana. The sequence goes on along the minus strand of CM055060.1, from coordinate 49,966,207 downwards.
ATATATTTTAATAATTTTATAAAAAATTTCACAACTTATAAAGAGTGCTACATATACACCCTATTTAGGGTTGGGATGTATATCACACACCCAACCCCATCCAAGGGTGGGGCTAATCTATCGATCATTTCGAAGTGATCGATAAAATTCACTCCACCTTTTAATAAATGGAGTGTAAAATGTATACCCTATTTAGAATATATAAATAGTATTAACCAAAATAAAATATATATTATGAAAACGTTGTGAAGTTTGTCAACGATTTATTAGATTTATATAATTGAAAGAAACCTTTCTTTCTAGAAGGGTGAGCTTTATTATGAAAAAAAAAAAAGTAGTATTTTTCAAAAAGAAATCCTCTGAAAGAGTGAGCAACATCAGCCATACGATCCTTTGCCCTCGCTGTCCAGAACTTTCGTGTACAAAAAATTTACCCATCGCCTTCTCCCTGCGCGCGGACTAGTCTCGCTTTCTTTGAAATTATCTCAATTAAATATAGAAAATACTTGATGTACATTCAAAAATGAGTGTACATCATATATTCCATCCATTTTAGAATGGAATAAATTTTATTCATCACTTCGAAGTGATTGGTGGAAAGATCTCCACCCTTGGATGGGTGGGGTGTAACCTTTATATCCAAAAATAGTTGTAGAGGTAGCATTGCTCATTAAATATATATTTGGATGGGTGTAGAGATAGCATTGCTCATTATATATATATATATATATTAGTTTTTCTATTTTTAAAAATATCAAATAATGAAAATCTTATAAATTTTTATTTTTTAGATAAAAAGATGTTCGATTAGAATAATAATAAATTTATTAAATTTAGCGGATGATTGGTGCAATGGTATGATCTAAAAAATAAAATTAGTCAAAAAAATAAATCAAACATTAAAAAATTTATAAGAATTAATTATTTGGTACTTATACAAACATAGTAACCAAACTATATATATATATATATATATATATATATATATAAAATTAAGCTCCTATACTTGTAAAAGCATCAAGTTATTTGTGTTTGTGAGTTTTTTATTCTTAAATGTAAGAATGTGCGGTTAGGATTATCCTGGGACCCTTGGGTTTAGTGGGTGGTTGGTGGAATAATATGATCTAAGAGATAGAATTAATCAAAAGGTTAGATCTAACGAATTCTATTGATAGTAAACGAATTCTATTACGATTTATTTATTTTCAATGATAAAATTTTTAAATTAATTATCGGTATCGTTGAATATGATGTAGAACACTAAAATTATCTAAAAATTAAATTTTAAAATTTTTCAATATCATTAACATAATAATAAAAAAATTATAAAAATTATTATTTTAATAATAAATATAAATTTTTTATTTATTTAATAGTGTAAAAAAATTAAAATAGAACCAAAAATAAAATTTATAGAAAATGCTACTTGCACATCCTATTTAGGATGTACATCGCACACTCCATCAATCTAATGGGTGGGGTATGATGAAAGGTCACTTCACAAATTGTGAAGTGAACCCCCTCCCCCCAACCTTTAAATGGATAGGTGTAGAATATACACCCCTTTTGAGGTATACATATAACATTGCTCAAAATTTATTTTATTATAGAACGGCAATGCCCAAAGATAAATTTAAAATTGAACGGCAACGCCGTTCACTAGAACGGGGACGCCCATATAATGGAACGGCGACCCAATAGATATTTTTTAAATTTATTTTATTATATCGAACGGCCACGCCCAGAGATAATTTCAAAGAAAGTGATCCCAAAAATAATTTCAAAGCAAACCGAATAGTAAACGAATTCTATTATCACTTATTTATTTTCGATGATAAAATTTTTTAATTAATTATTAGTATTATTAAATATGATGTAAATTATTAAAAATATCTAAAAATTAAATTTTAAATTTTTTTAATATCATTAAACTAATTATCAAAAGGTTGCAAAAATTATTATTTTAATGATGAATAATTTAATAATGCAAAAAAATTTAAATTAATTAATTTTTGATTAATTTTTTTTTAAAACTATTTAAAATAAAATTTATATTCTCGATTTTGATTACAAGACTTCTATCACCCATTATTATATATGGTTCAAAAATATCTAAAATTAATCAAATAATCAAAATGTTATAGAACCAACATCTGAATACTCCTAAAAATATTTCAGTTAGACTTATATATTATATATAGTAAATTTATATTTAAATTAGCCTCAACATATCTTATTTTATTTAAATTCTGGGACAGTGATTAAATTATTCACTGTCCCAAGAATATATTGAAGTTCTTAAAATTTAGGAGAAGAGAGAAAATATTTTTAATATTAAATGTTAAAATTTTTGTGCCATGAACACAAAAGAAGATTATGTTTTGTCTACTTACGTGGCCGCTTCTGATTGGTTTCTACAGTAATTTCAATTTCGATCAGGACGCTCAAAATTTGTTAACGAAATTACTGTAAAATAAATTATTTTATTTTTGTTATTTTACCAAACAACATAAAAAATTATTAAAATAATTTACCAAACAACAACAATCTCCGTCGGTTATCCGAATTCCCAATTCATTTCTAACCGTAGATCTCCACTTTAAAACCCTCTCTAAGATATTCTTTGACCAACCCTTATCTTAAAGCACAAGGTTAAATCAAGTTGGTGTCAAATCTAATGTAAAAAATCGTCACGGCCTTGGGCTCTGAAGCCAAAACTGTGGTCTCCCAAACTGTAAGTTCTCATTTGGAGACTTCAGAGCTCACCAATTTGACTCTGGAGGTGGACTGCCGATCCAGCCAAAAATACCGTCGGACTATGCGGAACTTCAACTTGGACTTCCGAACTGGCTTGTGATCCAGAACACACCAATTTGACTTTGGAGCTCAACCTCTCGTTACCTCAAAACCTCGACGTTTGACTGTAGAATCTGTTAGAAAAATTTATCTTCTCAAATTAATTTTTTTAACTAATTTAAATTTAATTTAAATTTGAAATACTATAAAACAAAGTTTAGATGAAGTCTATGAATGTCGAGACGTGCGCGAGTACTGTCCTAAAAGCGAGATTGCCCCTCCACGTACGAGGCTCCGGCAATCACCCCTAGCGATATAACGACCACTGTCCACCACGTCGGCAACGACTCCGGGATAGTGCGTAGCGAATCCAACGTCTTTCAGAGATCCAGCAAAATAGAAACTCAAAGAGGGAAAATTACTGTGTAAATCTCAGGAAAATTACTGTGTAAATCTCAGTGTACTTTTCTATAAATTAGAGAGGAGAAAAATTATAGCTTCGGTAATTCCCAAGCTCTCTCATGCTCTCATTTTAAAGAGCCCAAAACCCCTTAGGAGACAAGCTCCAACGGGTGCTTTCTCGGACAGCCCACAAAGGCCCTTCCCAAGGGAGGCTCTTGGGTAGCCCAAGAAGCAAGTTCCCAAGAAGGCTTTAAATGCAAAAAGCAAAAGTCAAATGGGCCAAGTCAAGATCGCGCGCGGCCCGGCCCGTGTGTGTGTATTGAAGAAGCCTAGCTTTCACTTCATAACCAATACATGCACAAGTGAGGAAATTAATATACCCACTCTACATGTGATGAGTTTCCGATGCGGGACTAAACATCACATGTAGAGGGGAAATGGGTTTGGGCTCCCAGGCAAAGCCCATTGATATTGGGCCGCCTAGAAAAGCCCAAAGGCCAAAAACCACAAGTTTAAAATCACCAAAAAACATATAAAATCCAACAATCCCCACATGATTTAAAACTTGTAAAATCGAAATACAAAATAAAATAAACGAAATACAAAAACTAAAACAGATGTTGGATCCCTTATACCACGTATTCGGCGAAGGTACCTTTCGGGTTTGAACCTTCACTTAGTACAGGTCTATGTACATCCGAGGGCACAATTGTGGACTTCGCCTTGAACCAAGGCCGGTGAATCGGATTTCCACAAACAGTACACATGGTACAGTCGTTTAGGTTCTATGCGGGTTAGCGCTTTTATGGTCATGCGCTCATATCGATTCATGTGTGTTTTTAGGGAACCGCCCTCTTCCCACAGTCGCGGCCTCACGACTACACACATATAGTAGGTCCTGATAAGGGTGCCTGCAAGGTCACATCCTGCCTCAAGGGTCTCGGAACCATTCAGGATAAAACCCTTACTATCCACTTGCATAAATAAGCACTGTCGCCATAGGGATGAGTATATAAAAACAGTGCTCCGCATAACTACCAATTCGACTTGTTTCTACCCATTGAACCTCCAAGAGGTTGGGTTGTCGTCGCCGGTAGTTTTTATTGTGGGCTAAGCCCCATTCCCCTCGACGATTCTAGGATCACTGTCCTAGACAAACCTTTAGTAAGTTGATCAGCTAAGTTCTTCGCAGATCTCACAAATTCCAATGCAATTACATTTTTCTTAATATTCTGCCGAATATACTTGTGTCTTACTTTCATAAATCTATTCATCTTTGTTTCCACATTTTCTTGAGCACACTTGTCAATAGCAGATTTGCAATCACAATGTATACACACTGGTGCCAAAGGTTGCTCCATCAGTGGCAAGTCATACAGAAATTCTCTAATCCACTTAGCATCTGCTACAGTGGTATCTAAGGCTATCAGTTATTGTACTTCTAGCTATCAATGATTGTTTTGATGACTTCCAAGAAACAGCTGCTCCATCAAGGAGAAGAACAAATCCAGTGGTTGACTTTCACATCAGCTGTATTACTTATCCAGTTAGCATCACTAAATCCTTCTAATACAGCAGGGAATCCACAAAAATGCAATCCATAAGATACAGTGACTTTCAGATATCTCAAAACTCTTTCTAAAGCATTCCAATGTTCTCTATTTGGGTTATGGGTATATCTTCTCAATCTGTTCACAGCATAGGCTAAATCAGGTCTAGTGTAATCTACAAGATAACCTAGAGATCCTATAATCTGAGCATACCTATTCTGTCTTATAGGATCACCTTTATTCTTCTTAAGATGTACACTAGGATCATAAGGTATTACAACAATCTTAGAATCAAAATATCCAAAATTTTTTAACACTTGTTCACTATAGTGAGATTGGCTCATAATAATTTCATTTGATTTTTTTATGATCTTCATATTCAGAATCACATCAGCTTGCCCAAGATCCTTCATATCAAAGTTATTATTAAGTAATTTCTTAACATCCATTATCACATCCATATTTGTTCCAATGATCAAAATATCATCAACATACAAACATAGGATTACTATCTGTCCATTGTATTCCTTAGAGTATACACATTCATCAGGCATGTTCACATGAAAACCAGCTTTCACAACTAAAGAGTCAAATTTCAAATGCCATTGCTTAGGAGCTTGTTTAAGTCCATATAAAGATTTTGTCAACTTGCAAACTTTGTTTTCATGTCCAGCAACAATAAATCCCTCAGGTTACTTCATATAAATCTCTTCCTCTAAATCACCATTTAGAAAAGCAGTCTTAACATCCATCTGATGAATAATCAAATTATGGACAGAGGCTAAAGCTAGCAGAATCCTAATAGATGTAATCCTAGCTATAGGAGCATAGACATCAAAATAATCTACATCAGGCTTCTGGGAAAAACCTTGAGCTACAAGTCTAGCCTTATACTTATCTACAGACCATCTGGTTTCAATTTCTTCTTAAAGATCCATCTACATCCTACAGGCTTACAACCTACAGGTAAATCAGATAACTCCCAAGTATTATTCTGTAGAATAGATTGCATCTCCAACTTAACAGCTTCTTTCCAAAATGATGCATCTACAGAAGTCATAGCTTGGTCAAAGGTAGAAGGAGTATCTTCTACAAGGACACAGAAATCATCACCAAAAGTCTTCTCAATCCTAGGATGCTTACTTCTCCTAGGTTCAGACTCTTCTATAGGTTCACTAGTGTTGGGTCTACTAGATCCACCTATAGTCTCAACAGGAACAGGTCTATCTACTCTAGTTCTAAAAGGAAAGATATCCTCAAAGTATTGTTAGAAATCTCATTAACCTCAGAATTTACCACCAAGAATCTATTAACATTACTACCATCTGCATAGCCTAAGAAAGCAGTATCCACAGTTTTAGGACCAATCTTTATCTTCTTATTTTTAGGAATCTTTACTTTAGCTAGGCACCCCCACACTTTAAAGTAATTCAGATTAGGTTTCCTACCCTTCCAAATTTCATAAGGAGATACAGAAGAACTCTTGTGGGGAATCCTATTAAGAATTACACAAGCAGTCATCAAAGCTTCACCCCACAAGTTCTCGGGTGCACCAGAACTAATAATCATCGAATTTACCATATCTATCAAAGTTCTATTTTTTCTTTCAGCTACTCCATTAGATTGAGGTGTATAAGGTGCAGTCACTTGATGTACAATTCCAAATTCTTGACAGAAAACAGTCATCTCATTTGATGTATATTCACCTCCTCGATCAGATCTTAAAATCTTAATTTTCTTATCCAATTGATTTTCAACCTCAGCTTTATAAATCTTAAATTTATTCAAAACTTCATCTTTATTCTTAATCAGATAAATATAACAATACTTCGAATGATCATCAATGAATGTTACAAAATATTTGCTTCCACCCCTACTGGATCTACATCCATCACAAACATCACTGTGTATAAGTTCTAGCAGATCAGAATCTCTATCTATAGATCTAAATGGTTTTCTAGGTTCCTTAGCTTGCACACATATTTCACATTTATGATCATTTGAAACAGACTTAGAAATTAAATCAAAATTCATCAATCTCTTAATAGTATTAAAATTCACATGTCCCAATCTTCCATGCTAAACATCAGATGAAACAACATTCAAAATCATACTTTCATTAATAGTAGAAATCATCACAGAAAGCTTAAATAAACCATCACTCAAAAATTCTTTTCCAATAAAGTTCACACCTTTAGTAATTACTACCCTATTACATTCAAAAACAAACTTAAATCCTTGCTGAACTAAAAGAGAAGCACTAATCAAGTTCTTCTAAGATCAGGAACATGATGCACGCGTGCAAGGAAAGAGTCTCCCAGAGGTCAACTTCAGGTCCACTCGACCAGTCCAAGCACGCGCGAACATGCTGCATTTCCCATGTTCACCGATCCTCCACTTGAGTCCTGATAAGTGGAAAACCAAGAACGGTCAGAGCAAGCATGTACATTTGCTCCAGTGGTCAATCCACCAATTAGAAGAACTAAGAGCAAGGTTAACCTCGGGTAAGCTAGTTCCTAACCTGATAGTGGAGTCAGAAAGGTTGGGTACATCAGTCAACATGTTCAGCTGACGCTCAGGAGGAGCTCCCTTCTTCTTGGCGCGGAAGGTCGAGTCTTGCAATAATAGCAGTCCTTTGCAAAGTGGTTCATCTTCCCGCACACAAAGCATCCAGAATTCACTCCACTCCCCTTAGGTGCAGGCTTCTTAAAATTCCTAAAGGGTTGGAAATTTTTACCCTCAGGTTTCGGGTTCTCTACTAGGTTGGCTTGGGTAGAAGGCTCGCTAGGCTTCTTATCTCTAGCTCGGTTGGTTTCTTCTATCCTAAGAGATCTTAGGACAAAATTCAGAAAAGTTCTCTTTGATTGTGGTTCAGATCATTGGCATGGCTAGACCAGGAATGAGGCAACGTATCTATTAAAGTGGCAACTAGAAAACTCTCATCTAGATCTATACCACTAGATCTGAGCTGCTCAATAATGTACTCAAAATCCTGTAGTTGGTCAGACATTGGTTTACTATCTACCAATTTAAACCTTGAACAAATCTGAAGCTTGGTATCTCTTCTTAGTTGGATCAATCTGGCCATACTTTTGTTCTAAGAAAATCCAGAGTTCCCTAGCAGTCTGACTACTACAGTAAATATCATAAAGCTTATCAGATAGGATGTTAAGGATCCGGTTCAGACAATGATAATTAATCATAATAGGATCAGTAGGAGGCACAAGTATAGGTGCAGGTGCAACACCAGAGGAGTAGGAGCACTCTGAGACTGGCTGTGAGTCTGAGGGCGTGTTTGCCACAGACTGAATAGCATCATCAGGTGCAGTTTCATTACCATTCTCAATAGGATCTGAGATAGCAGAAACAATCCCAGCGTGGTGAGCCAGAATCGCATTTGATTCTGCCACATTCTAAAATTACGACCATCATTAGGTAAAAGGTTTCGCCGAATCCGAATCCTCCATTAATCTGTTTAAATAAAAACCTACTATAATGTCACAAAATACTCTAAATTTAAAACAGTTAATCTAAGTTGATGGGTTTAAATTTACTCAACAATAATTCTACTAATTTAATATAAACAGTGTAATGATCAACTATACAATAATATTTAATTAATCAACTGTACTAACAGAGTAGAGTAATTAACTATTTAAAATGTTCAATTACGAAGTATACTAACAATTTTATAGTAACAGTGTACAGTATGCTATGGTAACAGTTAAATTATATTTTAAACAGTATAGCAGAATACATCTACTCAACAATATTTATTAATAGTATAAACAGTAAAACTACTACAGATAAATATTAACAGAGTTCTAACTCAATATTATCAATAATAAGAATTGAACGTTACAAAACAATTCTATAGTACTAATAGCAGTTGATAGTACAAACAGAGTTATATGTAGTTAATTATAGCACACACAATATTCTAATTAATTAATACAATCAGTAAAAAAAAAATAATTAAGTAGCCTCGAATGAATGTAAAAGCAACAAAGTACACTAGGTTGCAAAAGTTTTTTTAACAGTGGCAATAGTATTCTGTAGTAACAGTACTAACATAAATATCAACTATTATACTAATTAAAAGTTTATCTTATTCACAGTGAAATACACAGTATTTCACTAATTATATGAAAAGATAAAATAAATTAAATCTCGCTTCTAGATTGTTAGAAAAAATTATCTTTTCAAATTAATTCTTTTAACTAATTTAAACTTAATTTAAACTTGAAATACTATAAAACAAAGTTTAGATGAAGCCGTGAATGTCGAGGCGTGCGTGAGCACTGTCCTAGAAGCGAGATTGCCTCTCCACGTACGAGGCTCCGGCAATCACCCCTAGCGATACAAAGACCACTGTCCACCCGTCGGCAACGACTCCGGGATGGTGCGTAGCGAATCCAACGTCTTTCAGAGATCCAGCAAAATAGAAATTCAAAGAGGAAAATTACTGTGTAAATCTCAGTGTACTTTTATGTAAATTAGAGAGGAGAAAAATTGTAGCTTCGGTAATTCCCAAGCTCTCTCATGCTCTCCTTTTAAAGAGCCCAAAACCCTTAGGAGACAAGCTCCAACCGGTGCTTTCTCGGGCAGCCCACAAAGGCCCTTCCAAGGGAGGCTCTTGGGTAGCCAAGAAGCAAGTTCCCAAGAAAGCTTTAAATGCAAAAAACAAAAGTCAAATAGGCCAAGTCAAGATCACGCGCGGCCCGGCCCGGCCCGTGTGTGTATTAGAGAAGCCTTGCTTTCACTTCCTAACCAATACATGCACGAGTGAGGAAATTAATATACCCACTCTACATATGATGAGTTTCCGATATGGTACTAAACATCACATGTAGAGAGGAAATGGGTTTGGGCTCCCAGGCAAAGCCTATTGATATTGGGCCGTCTAGAAAAGCCCAAAGACCAAAACCACAAGTTTAAAATCACCAAAAAAATATATAAAATCCAACAGAATCGACTCAGAATATGACTTCACATAATCCAACACATATTAGTATGGGACTTTCTCTTCAAAAAAGCAGATAAAACAAAAACTATATGAGGCTTGAATACCTGAAGGCTGCATGAAAGAGACAAAAAGACGTAAAAAACAAACTCCAAGTGATACAGACAAATACATTGAAGAGGAGAGAGATGTTTGGGCTAAAATTTACTATAGATCGCAGTCTAGTCTTCGGTAATTTTGGCTTCCTTAAGGATCTTCTGTAGATGATCTATCTTGGCTTTTAAAATGGTGTTCTGTTCTAAGAATGATCATTCTGCGAACTGCATACCATGTGGGCAGTGGAGATCTAACTGCACATTGATAACGAGGCGTCAACTTAACCAATGCTTAAAATATTATAGCAGAATTATGAGATTTAGCTTTTCAATATGTATAAGATTATTCCAAATTTTGGAGGTGTTCATTTTTCCCCACTTAAGTCCCGATGTTTTTGTTAGGCTTAAGCACACTCACTACTATCGAACGATATGAGATTAGTTTCGCTAACTTTAGTCAACTTTGTGGATAGTTCCGCTAGCTCCATCCACAATGATCGTCAGCCGAAAAATTGTGCTCTTGTCTGTTGTATGATTTTAGTTCAGTCAAAACTTATCTGATACTCATAATTGATGATTGTCTCTTATACCAATTTGACGCTCCGCTTTCTACGGTGCTCATTTATTTGTGCCTAACCACCGCTTAGAACCCCATGGTAGGTTTAGACCTACTATACCTTACTATAGAATTACCTCAAATTAGGGGGTGTCACATTGGCTCTAGACATGATTTCTTGTTGCCAGCTTCTTTTGCTTGGGAAGACCAGTTCAAGCTTTGTTTGTGATCAATGTGGTTTGCACAAATCAATGCATCAAATAGAATAATCACTAATTTGAAGATAGCAAAAGATCATATGGTAATAGGACAGTGCCAGGATTGCAGATAGGGTTGGATGACATATTCACTAAAATCAAATATATGTTTTTTTTTGGCAAGTTTAAGAAGTAGGAACATAACTGGAAATTAGAATAAAAATGTTCATTTATTTTAAATGGAGAAGTGTGATGGGCAGATAAAAATAACAATGCCTACTTTCCTCTTAAATGATGACAGTATAAAGTAGAGAAAGCAGTTACTACCATACTGGGACATAATTTAAAAACAAGTGTAACATAATTCAAATGAGAATTGTCTAAACACAAATGAATGCTTATAATTCAAAAATATATTGATGAAGAGTTGCTACAACCCTACTGCTATTGCTATGCCTTTCATTGGCATAAAAAAGGGTGTACTTCCAATTGCCCAACTCTGATTAGTTCATTCTTACTTTTTCACCCTGCAGATCAAAAAATTGCAAGTTGCCTTTACGTTTCACTTTATTATTTGTGGTCCAAAATGTTGCACTTTTTTTTGTATGATTTTGCTCATTTTATTTTGCCATCACGGGGTTCTTCCAATTTTTTTTTTAGCCACCCTACTGCACATTTTTTGATAAAATAAAAATTAAACTATAAAGGGCGCAAAGTGTAATAAAGTAAAAATAAATTAAATTAATTTGAAGTTTACTTTGTATAAAAAATATAGTAATTCTAGGCTAACTTATAAAACACCCTCTTGCACTCTACTTTCGATCTCAATTAACCTCCTACGTTAAAAATTGCATCAATTATTATTCTATACTTATAATCATCTCAAATTATGGATCCAAAAATTTAGAAAATTTAGAAAACGGAGGTACATTGTTTCATAACAACATATATCCATTTGTAATTCAAAAAAATATATAAAAAAATTAGAAAACGGAGATCTTTTATTTTGCTAATACTATTAAAATTGATAGTTTATTAATCAATTTATTCAATTTATATAATTCTATTACATACTTATAGATAACTTTATCTGCGATATTATTTTTATAAAAATTTCATAGCTGATTTCATAATTATTCTAAATAGCTAGACCTATTTGAGATAATGACAAATTAAGACAAGTGCTACAGTGAAAAGAGGTTTTATAATTTAGCCCATATTCTAAGAAGAAGTATTGCTTTCCATCTAAGAAAATTTTCATATAACATTTATCATATTGGGAAGGAACTAGATGCTGATCCTGCGCTAAACAAAAATCGAACAATAAAAATGTGAATTTCAAGTGTAAGATACAGTAAAAACTTATATAATTACAATTATTTAAAGCATATCTCTGATTCAGATGCACTTTATCATTGGTTTAGGCTCGTCCTGCACTTACTAACAGCATTATTCCGAGGCTGGAATAAATTATTCAAGAAAAAGTTTGATTAACTCCTCCAAAGGTCTTAATATTGATTATTTAATAGAATAATATATTTTTTATAAGATGATTTATTTATTTGAAAAAAAAAAATTAAAGATGAAATAGGATATTCAATTCTAAATATTTGATCCCTCTCTTCGTCAACCAAATATACAATCTTTTTAGTAAATTAAAAAAATATATCAAATAAAATATTAATACATCTAATCCACATATCACAATGTATGATATAATATTGGTTTCAGGCTTTTACCTCAACCTGCACTTGCTTACAAGTTCCAACTAATGATATAAAGCTGCAGGGTTCAGCTACTCCGCACTTGCTAAGTTTGGATAGAAATACCCTGTAGGTATGTTTCAAACAGTAAAAAATTTTCATAGAGTTAATTAAAATTTAAAATTTAATTTAAATTTAAATTTTAATTTTAAAATTTAAATTTAAAATTTAAAATTTCTAAATTTATTTTTAAATTTTAAATTTTATGTAAAATTTAAAATATAAAATTTTAAAATATAAAGTTTAAAATTATCAAGATGAGCAAAGTAAGGAATGGTGAAATTTTTTTTTTTTTTTTTTTGGTTAGAGTGGATTGTTATTTTACTCCATTTTTGGAGTATAGTTAAATTATACTCTAAAAATATACTATTTTTTTTGTGCGCCAAACGGTTACAAAAAATATTTCCTGGGTATAGATAGATGTATAGTGTAACTATACTCCGTTTTTAAGTGTATCCAAATAGGGCATCAGGGCAGTTTGGATGCACAGTAAAATTTGCCACGAAATTTATAAACTATAATTTTAGTCTAAATAAAATAAAATATCTTGTAAGTTTAAAAAATTTTACGGTTTCAAATTTTAAACTGTTTGAATGCATATTGTACAATTCCAAAAAAAAAAAAAATTAATTTAACATTTTATAAAATAAAAAATATATTAATTTATGTTTTAAAATTTTAAAATTAAAAATTTCATAATCTGAAAATAAAAGTTAAAAAATTTGAAATTTAAATTTAAAATTTAAAATTAAAATTTCAAACTGAAAATTTAAAAACTGAAAAATAAATCTAAATTTAAAATTTAAAATTATAAATTGTAAAATTAAAATTTATTATTTTAAAATATAAATTTTAATGTTGAAAATTTAAAATCAATATTAAAAATTTAAAATTTTGAATCTTAAATTTAATTTTATATTTGAAATTTGAATTTTTAAATTTTAAATTTAAATTATAAATTAAAATTTGAAATTTGAAATTAAAATACAATTTGAAATTTGAAATTTAAAATTTTAATTTTTAATTTTGAAATTTAAAATTTAAAATTTGAATATACATTCAAATTTTAATATTTTAAAATTAAAATTAAAATTTTGAAATTTGAAATTTAATTCCTAATTTTAAATTTTAAATTTAAAATTTAAATTTTTGTGTTGAAAGTTTAAATTTAAAATTTTAAAATTTAAAATTTAAAATTTGCCATATCTTAAAGGTAAGGTAGCTCAAGAATGATGGAGTTTTTTTTTTTCTTTCGATTAGAATGAATTTTTACTCTATCTCATTTTTAGAATATAGTTAACTATGCTCTAAAAAAAAAAACTGTATTTTGAACCAATCAAATTTTCATAGGGAAAATTTTTACGGGATATAGCATATAATTTAGCTATGTTATATTTTTTTTGGTGCATCCAAGGACAGAGAGCTTCCTTAGTAAATCATGAAGAATATCAAGAAACCACAATTGATCATTACCTCATACAACAGGACATTAAAAATTTCATACCATTAATGATATCAAAAATTATCAAAGTTTAGCTGTATTTTTAGATTCAATCTGACAGAGCCAATTTTACGAAATGATTTGTTTAATGATAAATATTAAGATGATTTAATACCAGATCACTAGGCAATAATATTACAAATCATAAAGTTTGATTTGTAGTAAATTCAAGTAGGGCCTGATCATTTAATAGAGCTAATCGTTTATTCAGATGTCCTATCACGAAAACAATGTGGAAGTAAGCAATTCTATATTCTAACTTTATACATACACAAATTTATGTCTGCAGCATTTTATTTGGCATATACTCTATTATTGAGCATTCATAATTACAACCAACTAGGTGGCCCTCTAATTCTTCTTCACTAATGAGGGAAATCAAATATTCTGTTTGTTCAATCTCACCAACAAATCATAGCATGAATCAATGTCTTATGCATGATTTTGATAGTAGTACAGACTGAGATACTAATAACATAAAATTTCAGAAAAAGCACCTCAAATCATACATTTACAAATACGTGCGTCCACATCTAACTAAAATATCCAGTGCATATTATGATTGAAAAGTTCATGAAGTCCTTCTGGAAATTAAATGTTTCAGTATAAATTATGGAATAGTCCATCAAATAACAGGATATTCTACAATGTTAAAATGTACTCTATCAGAAAAAGTCAAACAATACTCGGTAAGATGCGAAGAGGATGTATTACACCAAATATTGGTAATGAAATCAAAATTCTCGAAGTCCAGGTGCTCATCTCGAAATACGATATATAGTTCGAATAAGGTTTGTACACTATCTTTATCATCTACTGCAATCTATTATTCGATTAGGATGCAAGAAAAGCATTCCAACAATGCCGTAAAAAAGAACTAATTGTATCACGAGTTAAGTCCACTTGAATTTGACCTTCTTGGCGCCAGGAAGATACAACTGAAGACAAGTTCAACAGCATTTTAGTTGAGCCTCCTGTTTCATCAAATCAAATCATGGAGATTAATCTAGTGGTGCTTTCCTCCGAAAGCAAAGCAGAATCAAGTCAGCAAGTTGAATTCTCAGCAAAATACTAGAAGGTTATCACTTGAACACGAAAAGCTTCCAACTACTGCTAGATACCTGAAGAGCTTTAGTCTTCTGATGACAGCCTCCAAGTCATGGTATGCTTAAAAGTTGAGCTTGGGGAGGGGAAAAAAACATC
>CM055060.1:49835724-49951081 GCA_029204045.2 Tillandsia leiboldiana | reverse complement strand
GATTGGCGCAGTTCCTGTGACTAAGTCAATCAAAAACTCAACCTCCCTATCCGGCGGCAACTACATCTCTGGAGGACACACATCCGGAACTCGCGGGCAATCGGGATATCCGCGAGTCCCGGCGCCGCCGTAGGCTCCTTACCACAGATGCCTAAAAGGGCTACGCATCCACTTGCGCATCATCTGCCTCGCACGAAAGTCGAAACCACAGAGGCAAAGAAGCACTCTGGCACCCCTCCCGAAAACGAACACCTCCTGGCCTGGCTCACATAAAAGTAACATCCTCGCGGCGCAATCATCGTCGCGAAATAGCGAGCCAGCCATCCATCCCAGTACAATGTCAAAATCTCGCAGCTGACTAAGGACCATCAGGTCCGCTGGCAAAATCAAGACTCAAGCTGTACCGGGCAAGACCAACAACACTCCTCTACAAGCAATATGTGATCGGGAATCTGTACCTCTTATGCATGTGCAACCGACCTAACTCTAGTCCCATGAGATGATGCAATGCTCTACTGATAAAAGAATGTGATGCACCGGTATCAATAAAGTGCGAGCTCTAATACCAAAAAGTAAAGTGATACCTGCCACCCAGTGGTCGGCTGCCGTGGAGTCCCCTACCTGAGCGGCATGACCAGCTCCTCGCCCGCTCTGAGCTGGTGGTCGGTAGTCTGCAGGGTGGGAGGAAGTAGCCCCTGCTCGCAGGAGCATAGGGCCGCTGAGCTGGCGGTCGCTGCTGAGGTGGAAGAGAAACTGAGGCCGAAGAAGGCCCACTGATGCCGAAAAAGGGCATGAAGATCGTATGCCCGTCCTGACCACAGCCATAACAACGCCCCCACCTCTGATCACAAGTGCCGGGAAATGCTGACCCCCGCAGAGATATCAACTGCCATGGGCCCGCAAACTGCCGTGACTGCTGCTTTGCTGCTGCTGCTGGCCTGCGACTGCCCGCTACGAGATCCCTGCTGTCGCGACTAGCGACCCCTCTGCTGCTGGCGAGTGCTGCTGCTGTCGCTGGGGCTGCTGATGCTGTGGGGGCCTCTGGGATCCCCCAGGCCCTCGCCGCTTCCGAACGCCCCCGCCCGTAAACTGAGGCGGTGGCGGTCGGGGCTGCCTCCAGGAACTGGCCTGTCCCCCCTCATCTGATGCTGGTCGCTTCCTCTCAGAACTCTGAGCGACCAACCTCCCGCGTCTAGAAACAACATGATCTCCCCTTTCGACCCACTGTGGCATGATCCACTGCCTCTGATAAAGTCTGAACCTCTGGGCGTGTACCAAGGTATAGATCTCGGGGCGCAAACCTGTCTCAAACAGCTCCACCTGGTGCAGCCCATCCCTGGCAACATAGGGTACGCATTGAGCAACTGCGTAAACTCCTGGAAATAGTCCCACACACTGGGCGATCACCCTGCTGCAGGTTCTTCAAGTCATCTTCTATCTTCTTCTTCACGCTCGTGGAGAAGTAAGTGTCAAGGATCATCCTCCTGAACTCCGACCAGGGTAGCTGTCGGTGACCTGAAACTCTAAGGCTCGCCCGACGCCACCAAGCATCTGCATCCCCCTCTAGACAGTGTACTGCCAAATGTGCTCTGAACCTCTGGTCAATGAAGAAGTCCCGAAACAACTTCTCCATTGATGCTAGCCACGATCCAATCTCCCAAGGGTGAGTGCTCCGCCCCGGAACTTAGGGGGTCCTCGCTTACAGAACTGCGTGAGTTTGTCAGAAAACTCCCCGCTCCTCCACTGGGGTCAAAGGCCTGAACATCCCCTGGGCCCCACTGCTCGACACGACGGCGCTGTAGGGGCAGGTGGAATAGTCGTTGGTACAACAGGTGGTATGGGGGCCTCTGTAGTAGTAGGGGAGGTGCCGCAACCTGGGCAAATAACTGCTCGAACCTCTGCTCCTGTCGGCGGTGGCTCTCCGCCAACTGGGCCACCATGGCCTCAGCTCACTGATCTCAGAAGGCCCGGACTGCTCCGGCTCCTCCGGGGTGTAGAGATACCCCGAGTAGGAATCTGCCGCCTAGGAGGCATCCTGCCACACAAGAATCCACGGGTCAGTAAACCAAACCACTCTCGACCCAATCCAGCGAAAGTCATGGACATTCCCCTATTTCTGTAACCTTATGTTGTCTGCAGCCAACATAATAGTCCCCCAGAAATAGGCTATGCCAATCCCTCTCCCACTCACAGGAAGAGTTAACAACTAATTGCCGCTTTCGCACAATATCACGTCACTCACGCTCTGCCTTCCTAGGGTCTGCCAAGGCCTCTGTGTTTCCTAAGTCCCAACTGACCTATCCCAAAGCTCTGAAACCACCTAATCTGTCAAGCCCCGGGTGTAAACCAGAACCCGGGCCCGGTCCACAGATCCGCCGTGCATACGGAATTTTCCGTGTACACGAAGCGCTGGTAACCTGCCAGATATAAAATATATAATAAGGAGCATAAAACAGAGCTAAACTAAAACTAATACATCTCAGACAAAGCTGGAAATAAAAGTACAATAAGCTCTCACAAATATACAAGTGTCTCTCCCAGCTCACGAAATAAATACAACCAGCTGGCCGCAGCCAGACCCAAAATAAAAGGAAATACAACCGTCTGAGTGTACTGGGGATACATCAAACTACAAAACTCGAACTCGGGGCAGTAGCTATCTAATCAGCGATCCTCTTACCTCGATCCAGGGAAGAGGGTCCCGCAACTCCCGCAGAGGACTCTGCAAAACAAAGGAAAAAGAAAAGAGAAAGCAGTGGGGGGTGAGAACTACTATAAAAACAGTAGCCTCCCCTAGTGGGTAGACCTCAAACTCAGACATGCCCACTAGGACTATCGGAGGCGAAAATGAAAACAGAGTTGGTAAGCTACAAGTACACTACTGATGAAGAGCTACCACTAACATGCCTCTACGATGCCTAACTAAAGAATAGCTGAAAGCATGCACCAGAACGTCAAAGACTGACAGACCAACCCAATCAAAACACCAGTAAACACTGGTACTGCCTGCTCTGCTGTCAACCTCACAACTCAGTATCTCCCTGTCCAAATGACCGGAACCCAACACGGTCTGACCGGCACCCAACACGGTCTGAAACCTACTCCGGAGTGGCACTCGAGGGGAGCGACCCCACACGAGCATAGTATCACTGTCACTAGTATCATCAGTATCATAAAATAGCAGGACGGGGTCACGACTCTGATCAAAGTGGGAAAACCCATCCACTATAGGGAAACTCGATCCCCTACCTCCAATCTGATGCAAAAGTAATAATAATAATAATAATCCGGTCAACCGCCCACAGTCCGCGGTCGCCGCAACACCCAAAATCGATCCCCGACTGTCCCAACTCTGAACATCTGACTACACAATCCCCTAAGACTAGACGACAGGAGAACGAATAAAAGCATGGTTTCTCCTAAGTCAATTCCAATATGTTTGTGTAGCAGAAAAAGGTGGCCTAGCTAGATGACCATTCAAGCATGCAAAGTCCTTTATTTGATAAAATCATTTCAATTATTCTAACATATGCAACATCAAGTGTTTGGAACTCCCGATGTACATGTGGCAGAGATATATGATACATGATACAATTTAGATGCACAATCTACTAGCAAGTACCTCTTTTACAACATGCATTCTAACCACATGCCCAAACCTTCCCTTAACATATGACATGATATGGCTTTAGTATTCTTTCCAACTAATTAAATTGCATATCTAAACATGGAAACACCACTTACTAACCTGTAGCCTGCTAACAATGCAAATATTAACAAAGGAACCTTAATCTCATACAAGCATGCTAGATACATTCACAATTAATAGCACATGATCAAGGCATTCTAATAGGCCTAGTGACATTCACAAGTAGGAGGTTCACAACATCACCCACCTCGAGTGCTATTCCAAGTTCCCAAAAGCGAAGCCCAAGATCAGTCCAAAACTCACCACCAATCTGTACAAAATACCCCAAAGGAAAGTACATAAGCTATTCATTCTCAATTTCCAAAATCTGTCCCCTAATTCCACAGTCCAGAATTCTCCAATTTTTACCTGCGAATAATGCCCAGAAAAATCCAAGAAAAATACTATCGCGATCCTCGCGACGAGCCCGTCGAAACGAGTACCTGCACGCCCAAATCGGAGTTTCCTACGCTGTGATAAAAATCCGGCAAGGGGTACACCCAATCCAAACTGTACCAAATTTCTGTAATAAAGAACCACAGAGAAAGGAGATTTTCACCCTCATGCAAAATCCAGAAAAATCTGAGAAAAAACCAGGAGACTCCTTACGAAGAGTACATGAAGATTTCCTTTTGAATCGCCTCAATCCGACGTCTGAGCGAAAAGATACGGCAAGAACACCGCGGTGCTGTCCAAAAGTCTGCGAAGAAAAATGGGTCAAATGGGTGCTCAGAAAACTCCAAGATCAGCACGGAAATCGAGGAACCTCAAAACACAGGAGTTGAAGTCCTACCTGTCGTGAGTCCAACGGCGCAAGAATCGGCGAAATCCGAAGTCTGGGTGAGTCGGAGGAGTCCAAACACTGAGAAGGGGCGAAGAGGATCGCCAGGAAACAAGCGTCGCGCCGCGCCGTAAAATGGTGAACCTCGGGAAGAGTGCCTCCAAAAATCCTCAAAGTTCTCCAATGGGTAGTGCACTGAGTGAGGGAAAACTTCTCTGAAGAACACTCTACAAAAAAGGGGTCCAAAGAGCCAAAAGAACGAACAGGGAAACCTATTTATAGGCCCAGCCCATATGCTGTTGGGCCGGGTTTTCGGGCGCAGGTTTCGGGCGCACTGCGCCCGGAAACCCGGTTGTACACCTCCCGTCCGACGCGCCCGAAAAACCCTGGTGCGGCCACATCACCCCAAACAGGGGACAGCAATCCCAGGCGGCCCGCTGTGCGCCGCGTGTCCCCTCGCGGTCAGCGGGGGTAGGTACGGCCGCCCAACCACGAGGCGACATGTGGCGCACTCGAGTGCGGCCGACCGCCCGCCTGGCGCCACTGTGCGCGCGCCGTCCCGAGGCGCCCCACTGCGCACACCGTGGACCGCGCCCACGTGAGCCAGCGAATCCGAAGCCGCCACGTGTCATGCGCCCGGTCCACCGCAACCCCGCAAAACCGCTGAGCCGTGCCGCGTGCGCCGGCCTATCAGGGCACGCCACGCGTCTCCCGCCCGCGGTCCATGCACCGCCGCGCCTCCCCGTGGACTGAGCTGCGTGAGCCGGCCAATAATAGGCCGCCACGTGGCTCAGGCCGGTCCACGAGTCTCCCCCATGCACCGAAAATCCCCGAAAACTTTCGGAAGCCCGCTTTTGGTCATCCGGACTCCAAATTTAACAAGCAAATAGCCGTTTTCAAGCGTTTTTCCGCGCTGAATCCAAATCCAACCTCATATTGGCCCAAAACCTTTTCTAAAATTCAAAAAATGCAGCTGAAGGCCAAATCCGCTATCAAAGTCTCACAAGGTCCATCTGTGGCACCCCTTCGATGCACCATGGGCCAGACACACCAACACTAGGTGTCCTACACAGTGGATGTGGTGACCCGGATCTTTGCAGGGCTTCTACAGTGTGACCAGCAGCTTCTGGAAGCCTACGTGGCATGTCGGCGGTGTTCGCGCGCCAGTTTGGACACAAGAGATGGACTCGGGGCTTAAAATGGATCTCGTAGGTAATCGGGGGACCCCATCGGATGTTTAGAACAGTTTACGTGAGGAGTGGATATCAAATTTAGGCTCGGCGCGGAATTCGGATTAAAAATACCTTTCCGGGAGCCTCCGGCAAATTATAGGATTGGAATTTGGCAAAATGGACGCCGGATTTGGAATCAGCGCGCGAAAACGGTCAAGATGGGCTATTTACTTACTGTTTTTTAGCTTGCGGGTACTGTTCACGCCGGAACAGTGTTTCCGGCGATCGCCGGCGGTGGCCGGCGGCGGCGGGCAGTGCCGGCGGGCGGCGGCGCGGCCTCGGGCAGGCGGCAGGCGGCGGCACGCGGCGCGGGCAGGGCGCGGGCAGGCGACCGGGCGCGCGGTCAGGTGCGCGGTCCACCGCGGGGGTCGTGCACCAGGGCGGTGCCACGTGGCGCTCTCCGGTTGGCCGGTTCAACAGGCGCGGTCCACTGAATTTTGGTCCGGGTGCACGGTAGACCGGGTGGACACGTGGCGTGAGCTGATTGGTTCGGTGTTGTGCTCCCGGTCCACACAACCTGTGGAGTCGTTGGCCGGGGCAGGTGCCGTACGCCCGGGGCAGGTGGCCGTACGGCCCGGGTCAGCCGCGACGTGCGCGGTCCACGGCGCGACGTGCGTGGTGCACGGGTTGCCGGGCCACGTGTCGCGTCGCCATTCGCGGGCGCAGGTGCACCGGGTGCAGTGGGGGCCCGGGGGAGTGTGGACTGGGCTGTGTGGTGGACCGGGCCGCACTGTGCGCGCCCGAAAGTTGTGGGCCGGGCCGCACTGTGCGCGCCCGGAAATTTCCGGGCGCCCGAAATCCCGGACAGAATGGGAATTTTCCCATTTGTTTCTCCAGCACTATATATACCAACCCGAGCCCCCTTCTTTGCTTTCTTTCTCTCAACCCTTTCACTTTCTGCCCGAGCCCCCTCAAGCAAAGTTGTTCACCTCTTCACCCTTGATCTTCCTGCCAAGTTCTAGGATTTTTGGGGGCACGAATCCCAAGGTTCCCCATTTTACGGTGCGGCGCGACGTTGCATTCCTGGGTTCTTCTTCGGCGCAGCGACAGTGTTTTAGCTCCCCTGGGCTACCCCGAGATCATTTTGCTGTGATTCTTGCGCCGGCAGACTCCTAAGAGGTAGGACTTCATCTTTCGTTTTGATCGCGCTTTCCCGTTTCGAGTCTTTGGCACGGATCCCGAGGCAACACTGTGACCCATTTTCTGTTTGGCTTTGTGGGACAGCATCGAGGTGTTTTTGGCCATATCTTTGCGCACGAGCGTCAGACGGAAACGAGCTTATACAACTTTTTCATCTACGGATCGCAAGGAACGCACTCGTATTTTCTTGGATTTTTCTGAGATTTCAACAGAGGTGAGAATCACTGTTTCTCTGTATACAGTGCTACAGTCTTTTGTGCTGAAATCTCTTGAGTGTACCACCTTGTCGAATTTATATCTTGGCTTACCGAACTCCGATTTGGGCGTGCAAGGTACCGTTTCGAAGCTATCGACGCAAGGATCGCTGTGATATTTTTATGGGAATTTTCTGGGCACTATCTGCAGGTGATAATTTAACAGTTCAGAATTCGAGGTTGTATGTGGTTTTAAGTGCTATATTTGGGAGCCTAGTGTAATTAGTGGACTTTGTATTGTGCCAGGAGTGTTACGGGTGTGCTGAACTTATTGGAGCAAGGGATTAGAGTTATGTGGTGTTTTCAGCTGTTGGGCTTTGGACAGTCAGCTTTTCAGGTGGGTGCCTTATTCCCGGAACCGGTGGACGGTTCTCTAAATTTTTATATGTTAGCATTGCATGCAGGTGAATGGTACAATAGCTGGGATTGATCGGTAAGTTTAACAATGAGGATTTTATGGAAATTGCAAGTGAATTATTCACAGTATGACAATGGTATTAATCAAATAGTCATGTTGCTGATTAGTGAAAGCTTATCTAAGGCAAGGATACCCTATATGATTAATTATCATGCCATATTAGCACATAACCTTTTATGAGGATGGTTTATGCATTGGGATAGGATTATGTAGTTATGTGCAGGTTCTACTCTGAGGAGCCATTATGGATTGAGAATTATGGACAGGTATGGTCATTGATAATTTTGGCATGAGGTTTATTTTCTTTATTCTTCTTGAGGACAAATGCATGCTTGTATGGACATATGTGTATGGACATATAGTTAGGCCATCTTTTACTGCTGCACTACATATTGGAATTTGACTTAGGAGAAACCATGATTGCTTTCTTTCTCCTTTTTATTTAGACTTTTGAGTCATGTTGCTCGGGTTCGAGCAGAGGTTTGGGATAGTGTAGCTGGGACCTTAGGGTCAGAGACAGGGTGTGCTTGATGTTGGATTGTGGGTTATTGCGGCAACCGCGGACAGTAGGCGGTTGACCGGGTCTTGACTATTTTACCCAATTGTGGGTTGTGGGTTATTGCGGTGACCGCGGACTTTGGGCGGTTAACCGGATGTTTACTATTGCATCAGATTGGGTATCAGAATTGTTCTAGGGGATGGTGTTTCCCACTTTTTGAGTACTATTGCATCAGATCGGGGTTTTTATTAGTGGACGGAGTTTCCCACTTTGATCATAGTCTTGATCCAGTCCTGCTATTATGAGACAGTGGTTACAGAGATACTCGATACAGTGATGCTTGATACAGTGATACTTTACTCGTGTGGGTCGCTCCCCTCGAGTGCCACTCCGGAGTAGGCTTTCCACGGTGTGAGCGCCGGGCACCAGGCAGGGTTCTTGAGTTCGACAGCAGAGCAGGCAGTACCAGTGATTACTGGTCTATCGATTGGGTTTATTCAGGCTGATACTTTTTGTTACACTCGTGCCTGGGGGACCGAGTGGAGTCTAGTAGCTTGGTTTAGACCAGTGCTTGTATTGTTGGGAACCGTTCGGGGTTCGACGGTGGTCCCGTGGTCGTTGTGAGTTCTTTGACCATTGTGTGAGAGGTTGAGCATCTTGAGTCTATCCGTTCTGAGAGAGAGAGCATGGATTATGACTATAGCCTGCATGAGCCACTACTCGATAGCGAGTTAGTCCGTTTGGACGCCCTACGTAATTCCTGCCCGTCAGCGGGAGGTGGTTGTAGGTGGGCGCAGGTTTGACTGGACCCGATGTGGCAGTCAGTTCGATTGGGTCAATTGAGCACCTCGTGTGCGAGTGTTGCATATCTTCATCAGAGTTTCCCCATTTGAGCATTTGGATAGAGGCATGTAGCTGTAGAGTGTTTCCAGCTTCTTCTTTCAGTTTTACTGCATCGGTTATCTTTTGCCTCTAGTAGTCTTAGTGGGCAGATCGTCGGGCCTTGCGGCGATACCCACTGAGAACTCCCTTATTGCGTAGTTCTCACGCCCGTTGGGGGTTTTCCCCCTTTTGTCCTTTCTCCTCTTTGTTTTGCAGAGTCTTGGCGGGTGTTGCCGTTCTGTGGTTGCTGTGCGTGGTGAGGGAGTAGCGAGCTAGATCCAGACCCATCTTTGGAGAGTAGCGGTACCCCCTTTTGAGGAGATCTTCAGTTTAGTCGGTAGATTAGTATTTATTTTCCTTTTGTTGAGAGATTGATGTAGTGAGGATGTGATGTATTGAGAGCTGGTACACTGATGTTGTATTTGAGATATCTCCCTGTGGAGCTATGAGTTTTGTACTCGAGGTTATTGTATGATTATCTTTTAGGGAGATGGACCTTATTGTTTTATCTTCAGTTGTACAGTGGTTGATTTTATTTCTATAGCAGTTTTTTTCTTTTAGCTCTGATATCTGTTAGCTGTAGCTCTTTTTGCAGGTAGGACGCTTCGCCTATGCGGGTTGGGCATAGGTGGCGGATCTGTTGGCGAGCCCGGGTCGCAGTTTCGACCCCGGGGCGTGACAGATTAGGTGGTATCAGAGCCTAGGTTGTAGGTCATGGTGGACTTAGAAACCCTAGGCTTGTGGTTGGACCCTAGGATGACTTCGTGAGAGTCGTGATTTGTAGCGAGAGTCCTGATTGAGTTTTGCACCTCTCCCGAGGGACGGGATGAGTGATTGGCATGTTTATTCTCCTAAGTAGTTATGTTGGCTGCAGACAACATAACGCTGTGGAACGGGTAACATGCTCTAGACTTTCGCCGGATTGGGTCGAGCGTTGTTGTGTGCTGATTTGTGGTTTCGTCGTGGTGAGCGGTGTCTCCCCGACGCTGGGGTTGGGACCCTTGTGCATCCTGTCATGGCAGTTGAGCTTGAGCGGTTGGTTTTGGGCCGGATACCCGGATTGAGGTCAGAGAACTCCTGACCCAGATGACAGGATTGTCGGAGGCATATCAGCGGCAGAGTGAGCAGCTAGTTTGGTGACGCAGTTGTCAGAGCAGTGGGCAGCCTGACAGTACTTTTCTTCTGAGACCACCAGGATGTATTACCCTCAGCGGCAGGGATTTTTGTAGTGCCAATAGAGCGAGTGGCCCCCTCCGTGCCAATGTTTAGTGCCAAGGCACTAAGGTAGGGTGGATGGTTGACAGCAGAGGAGCTGTGGGGCATGTTTGATTTAGCAAGCCAGATTGGCAGATAAACCACCCCGACTCGTAAGATTGAGTTTGGAGCCTTTGGAGGCAGAGTCGTGGTTGGGGGTGATGGAGTGATCAATTGAGAGCCTCCCTGTGCTAGAGAGTTTATGCAGTTGTTGAACTGGCGCTCCAGGTTTAGAGGGACGAGGCACATAGGATGAGTGAGATTGGGAGTGGATTGCGCCAGGATACTCCTTAGTTTCTTTTCGGTCCCTCCTGTTCGGGTTTTGGACTGTGGATGCTTCGTCGGAGTAGGCATTGTGTTTGGAGCTGGACACTGAAGTTCCTTGGATGGGGATCTGCCGCTAGAGGCGAGTTCTGGAGGGAGGCGCTTGGCGCTAGGTGATGGAGGACAGATCGGCAGGCAGAGGCATTTTCGTTTTGCTTTCCTGGGTGGTGGATATCCTTGTGGATGGTTAATGTAAAGCTTACCCAAGGGGGGATGTTACCCTGTGTGATTGATAACTGGCATGTTTGGGGTGCGATATATGTGATTGAGGGGTAAGCTTAGTAAGGATAATTGTATAAGGAACTGCATGAATCCATTGTGCTTGGTCGTATGATGATGATACCCAGGTGGATTTCTGAGACGTCAGGGGTTGGGTGGACCCCGATGACAGCTACAGCCCTTTTATCAGAGTGGCGCAGCGGTAGCGTGGATTGGTTGTTTGCGAGAGACCACGTTCGGCATCTCAGTGTGAGCATGGACAGAGGTCGTGCTCCCTTTGTGATTGGTCTAGATATTTTGGCAGGCTGAGCGACGACCACTTGCATCGAGCGAATGAATCTGTGCCGCCCGGTTGGAGGGCGCCACGGTAGTGGATTGAGTTGTCGCAGGTGTGATTTCTTCATGGCAGTCGGAGTTAGGACATGTTGCATTCCGGCATGGACTAGAGGCAGAGTTGTTACCACGTGCACTAGAGGTACAGAATACCATCGGTGTTATGCATGTGAAGGAGGCTTGTGGGTTTTGTTCAGTGTCGTTGAGACCATGAGTTATACCAGCAAACCTCTTGATATGGGTGGCAGTTCAGTGTTTTCACCCAGTGCTTGGGATCGGTTGGCATAGTGCCACAGGATGTTTGACTACGGAGAGAAAGGACTTTGACTTTCTGCGAGGCAGATAATGGAAGGCATTTTGTTTGTTGAGACTAATTGAGCACACAGGTTGCAGCGTCCGTGTGAGAGGTGCCTACGGCGGCAGCGGGACTTAAGGATGTCCCTATTGCCCATGAAATCCCAGGTGTGAGTCCACCTAAGCCGATGATTAGGCCGCCAGAAAGGAAGATTAAGATTGCGATTGACGTGATTCTGGAAACCGCGCCAACTTCAATAGCCCCTCATTGGATATCGCCTTTAGAGCTGCGAGAGTTGATTTCTTAGGTGCGTGGATTTGATGGATAGAGGGTCTGTTTGACCTAGTGCCACGTCGTTGATACACGACGGTGAGAGCCCTTTGGGATTGGAGTCCTGGCAGGTCCAGGTATTATTTAGAACCTTTTGAAGGAGCTATATTCTGGCAGTTATTGTTTGATGCCTGCGCCAATTTGGAATTTCAGCTGAGGGCATTGTCTAGATGGTGTTCAGGACACGGTAGGGAAATATGAGTACAGTGAAGCCAATGGATTGACTAATGCCCTGTTGCCTCTAGATTGAGGAATTCTGTGTTTCAGTTGGGCTTGAACGGTTTGATAGCGGCGTTCTCCTGGGATATTTTGGTTTTACCCCCCTCCCTGAGTGGTTTAGAGCTTGTGCAGCATTTGTAGACGATGTGACAAGTCTGTGGGGATGAAGCTTTATGCCTAGTCGTTGTGGTACAAGTTTTAGCTTCGAGAGCATATCTTCCTAGACTACTTCTTCTAGCCGAAGGGGCGGCGGTGGAAATTCGGCCAAAGTGGATGCTATTTAAGACTGGCCGAGATCGACGGTCATTATTGGGGTGAGGAGTTTTTGGACCGGATAGTGCCAGCAGAACTTGATGACCGGGTGATGAGATTGGTACCAGCGCCGATTCTAACCTAGTCAGTGGTGGGAGATGGATTTGCGAGTTATTGTGATACCTCCCGTAGTGGCTGTAGAGCCACCATTGGATTTTGTGAGCATCCAGTATCACCCCGACAGAGCCACTGTGGTGGCGGATGCCTGGAGCAGAAGAGCTATTTGGGAGTCGAGTTTGACGGTTCCATAGCTGGCGCTGTGTGGGGCCATTCTGGTGTACAGAGTTCGAGTTTGTGTCCCAGAGGATCCCTTTTGATGAGAGGCTGCGGCTGAGCAATCCACTTAGGTGGTTGAGTTTTGAGGGCGACTGAGTGTGAACCCCTGCTTGTTAGGGCCCCTTTTCTGTGCAGGTGTTTGTGTGGTTGTGATTCGGGTCGCTTTGGTTGAGCTGGCTCTTGGTAGTGATTTTAGAGCGTGTTACTCAGGCTGTTTGTTCCTTTTTCCCCCCGCCTTTTGTTGGAGTTTTTGAGGTTTTTCTGCGTCTCAGCTCTGGAGTGTCATGTTTTGGACCCCTCGCCCGTGTTTGACTCGTTCCTTTTGGGGTCTGTAAGAGTTTGGAGTACGAGGGACGCCGTTGCGAATTCCGACTCGTGAGGTGAGGGAATTGCGCAATCGGGCTATGCCGTACTGGTTGTTGCTGTTGTTGTTGCTGAGGAGTAATCACGGGGAGCGATAGGTGACTTGGGAGCTGGAGACGGCGGTGTTGAGTATTGACCCCTGGTTTCTGGGACTCCTTGGGAGTTGCCTTAGTTTCGGGGACGAAACTTTCTTCTAGTGGGGGAGGATGTGGTGACCCGGATCTTTGCAGGGCTTCTACAGTGTGACCAGCAGCTTCTGGAAGCCTACGTGGCATGTCGGCGGTGTTCGCGCGCCAGTTTGGACACAAGAGATGGACTCGGGGCTTAAAATGGATCTCGTAGGTAATCGGGGGACCCCATCGGATGTTTAGAACAGTTTACGTGAGGAGTGGATATCAAATTTAGGCTCGGCGCGGAATTCGGATTAAAAATACCTTTCCGGGAGCCTCCGGCAAATTATAGGATTGGAATTTGGCAAAATGGACGCCGGATTTGGAATCAGCGCGCGAAAACGGTCAAGATGGGCTATTTACTTACTGTTTTTGAGCTTGCGGGTACTGTTCACGCCGGAACAGTGTTTCCGGCGATCGCCGGCGGCGGCCGGCGGCGGCGGGCAGTGCCGGCGGGCGGCGGCGCGGCCTCGGGCAGGCGGCAGGCGGCGGCACGCGGCGCGGGCAAGGCGCGGGCAGGCGCCCGGGCGCGCGGTCAGGTGCGCGGTCCACCGCGGGGGTCGTGCACCAGGGCGGTGCCACGTGGCGCTCTCCGGTTGGCCGGTTCAACAGGCGCGGTCCACTGAATTTTGGTCCGGGTGCACGGTAGACCGGGTGGACACGTGGCGTGAGCTGATTGGTTCGGTGTTGTGCTCCCGGTCCACACAACCTGTGGAGTCGTTGGCCGGGGCAGGTGCCGTACGCCCGGGGCAGGTGGCCGTACGGCCCGGGTCAGCCGCGACGTGCGCGGTCCACGGCGCGACGTGCGTGGTGCACGGGTTGCCGGGCCACGTGTCGCGTCGCCATTCGCGGGCGCAGGTGCACCAGGTGTAGTGGGGGCCCGGGGGAGTGTGGACTGGGCTGTGTGGTGGACCGGGCCGCACTGTGCGCGCCCGAAAGTTGTGGGCCGGGCCGCACTGTGCGCGCCCGGAAATTTCCGGGCGCCCGAAATCCCGGACAGAATGGGAATTTTCCCATTTGTTTCTCCAGCACTATATATACCAACCCGAGCCCCCTTCTTTGCTTTCTTTCTCTCAACCCTTTCACTTTCTGCCCGAGCCCCCTCAAGCAAAGTTGTTCACCTCTTCACCCTTGATCTTCCTGCCAAGTTCTAGGATTTTTGGGGGCACGAATCCCAAGGTTCCCCATTTTACGGTGCGGCGCGACGTTGCATTCCTGGGTTCTTCTTCGGCGCAGCGACAATGTTTTAGCTCCCCTGGGCTACCCCGAGATCATTTTGCTGTGATTCTTGCGCCGGCAGACTCCTAAGAGGTAGGACTTCATCTTTCGTTTTGATCGCGCTTTCCCGTTTCGAGTCTTTGGCACGGATCCCGAGGCAACACTGTGACCCATTTTCTGTTTGGCTTTGTGGGACAGCATCGAGGTGTTTTGGCCATATCTTTGCGCACGAGCGTCAGACGGAAACGAGCTTATACAACTTTTTCATCTACGGATCGCAAGGAACGCGCTCGTATTTTTCTTGGATTTTTCTGAGATTTCAACAGAGGTGAGAATCACTGTTTCTCTGTATACAGTGCTACAGTCTTTTGTGCTGAAATCTCTTGAGTGTACCACCTTGTCGAATTTATATCTTGGCTTACCGAACTCCGATTTGGGCGTGCAAGGTACCGTTTCGAAGCTATCGACGCAAGGATCGCTGTGATATTTTTATGGGAATTTTCTGGGCACTATCTGCAGGTGATAATTTAACAGTTCAGAATTCGAGGTTGTATGTGGTTTTAAGTGCTATATTTGGGAGCCTAGTGTAATTAGTGGACTTTGTATTGTGCCAGGAGTGTTACGGGTGTGCTGAACTTATTGGAGCAAGGGATTAGAGTTATGTGGTGTTTTCAGCTGTTGGGCTTTGGACAGTCAGCTTTTCAGGTGGGTGCCTTATTCCCGGAACCGGTGGACGGTTCTCTAAATTTTCATATGTTAGCATTGCATGCAGGTGAATGGTACAATAGCTGGGATTGATCGGTAAGTTTAACAATGAGGATTTTATGGAAATTGCAAGTGAATTATTCACAGTATGACAATGGTATTAATCAAATAGTCATGTTGCTGATTAGTGAAAGCTTATCTAAGGCAAGGATACCCTATATGATTAATTATCATGCCATATTAGCACATAACCTTTTATGAGGATGGTTTATGCATTGGGATAGGATTATGTAGTTATGTGCAGGTTCTACTCTGAGGAGCCATTATGGATTGAGAATTATGGACAGGTATGGTCATTGATAATTTTGGCATGAGGTTTATTTTCTTTATTCTTCTTGAGGACAAATGCATGCTTGTATGGACATATGTGTATGGACATATAGTTAGGCCATCTTTTACTGCTGCACTACATATTGGAATTTGACTTAGGAGAAACCATGATTGCTTTCTTTCTCCTTTTTATTTAGACTTTTGAGTCATGTTGCTCGGGTTCGAGCAGAGGTTTGGGATAGTGTAGCTGGGACCTTAGGGTCAGAGACAGGGTGTGCTTGATGTTGGATTGTGGGTTATTGCGGCAACCGCGGACAGTAGGCGGTTGACCGGGTCTTGACTATTTTACCCAATTGTGGGTTGTGGGTTATTGCGGTGACCGCGGACTTTGGGCGGTTAACCGGATGTTTACTATTGCATCAGATTGGGTATCAGAATTGTTCTAGGGGATGGTGTTTCCCACTTTTTGAGTACTATTGCATCAGATCGGGGTTTTTATTAGTGGACGGAGTTTCCCACTTTGATCATAGTCTTGATCCAGTCCTGCTATTATGAGACAGTGGTTACAGAGATACTCGATACAGTGATGCTTGATACAGTGATACTTTACTCGTGTGGGTCGCTCCCCTCGAGTGCCACTCCGGAGTAGGCTTTCCACGGTGTGAGCGCCGGGCACCAGGCAGGGTTCTTGAGTTCGACAGCAGAGCAGGCAGTACCAGTGATTACTGGTCTATCGATTGGGTTTATTCAGGCTGATACTTTTTGTTACACTCGTGCCTGGGGGACCGAGTGGAGTCTAGTAGCTTGGTTTAGACCAGTGCTTGTATTGTTGGGAACCGTTCGGGGTTCGACGGTGGTCCCGTGGTCGTTGTGAGTTCTTTGACCATTGTGTGAGAGGTTGAGCATCTTGAGTCTATCCGTTCTGAGAGAGAGAGCATGGATTATGACTATAGCCTGCATGAGCCACTACTCGATAGCGAGTTAGTCCGTTTGGACGCCCTACGTAATTCCTGCCCGTCAGCGGGAGGTGGTTGTAGGTGGGCGCAGGTTTGACTGGACCCGATGTGGCAGTCAGTTCGATTGGGTCAATTGAGCACCTCGTGTGCGAGTGTTGCATATCTTCATCAGAGTTTCCCCATTTGAGCATTTGGATAGAGGCATGTAGCTGTAGAGTGTTTCCAGCTTCTTCTTTCAGTTTTACTGCATCGGTTATCTTTTGCCTCTAGTAGTCTTAGTGGGCAGATCGTCGGGCCTTGCGGCGATACCCACTGAGAACTCCCTTATTGCGTAGTTCTCACGCCCGTTGGGGGTTTTCCCCCTTTTGTCCTTTCTCCTCTTTGTTTTGCAGAGTCTTGGCGGGTGTTGCCGTTCTGTGGTTGCTGTGCGTGGTGAGGGAGTAGCGAGCTAGATCCAGACCCATCTTTGGAGAGTAGCGGTACCCCCTTTTGAGGAGATCTTCAGTTTAGTCGGTAGATTAGTATTTATTTTCCTTTTGTTGAGAGATTGATGTAGTGAGGATGTGATGTATTGAGAGCTGGTACACTGATGTTGTATTTGAGATATCTCCCTGTGGAGCTATGAGTTTTGTACTCGAGGTTATTGTATGATTATCTTTTAGGGAGATGGACCTTATTGTTTTATCTTCAGTTGTACAGTGGTTGATTTTATTTCTATAGCAGTTTTTTTCTTTTAGCTCTGATATCTGTTAGCTGTAGCTCTTTTTGCATGTAGGACGCTTCGCCTATGCGGGTTTGGCATAGGTGGCGGATCTGTTGGCGAGCCCGGGTCGCAGTTTCGACCCCGGGGCGTGACAGTGGATTCACCGGAAAGTTGCATGGGAAAAACCAGTACACTACATACATACCGAATGTCAAGAAAATATGCAATCTAGTGTCAAATCATCTCTAGATCATGCTAAAAATATCTGGGGCTCAGGATTGTCTTTCTGTAATTTTTTAGGCAATTATCAGATTTACCAGCTACAATAACAGATAAGCTAGGCATGCTATAACATGCATACAATAGCATTAGAAGGCATTCCATAAATCTTGAAGAATTTCCAACCAACATGGATCGCTTTCCACAGGCAACGCTGAAATCGGTGAAGCGCCGAACCACTCGCTGCCGAAAATTCGCCGAAACAGCACTTCGGCACCCCGGTCGCGCGCGCCTCTGCCACGCGTCAAGTAAATCCACCAGGGGCTCTCAGCTCACTCCCACAGTCACTAAAAAGGTCCCTCTATGCACAGGTCAACATCCCAGTCAACGCCACCAAGCTCACTGCGCACACAGTCCACGCTCCCTGCGGCTCCGCACAGTACACTGGGCAACTCGCGCGCGCTCCTCCGCGTCACGCGCAGCACTCAGCTGCTCCACACCACACAGGGAAAAAGGAAAGGATAAAAAAATCTAATTCCAACTCAAAAATCCATTCCTCTGATCAAAACTCCAAAATCCACAAAAAAATCCGAAATCTCGGAACAGCACAGTACTCACCTTGCTGCTGCTTCCGTGCGTGCAAGCTCCCAACCGAGCTCTCCCTACGGCTGCTGCTGCTACTGAGGAGGAGGAAGAAGGGATGGAGATGATGGAGTGGATGTCTCAGAGGGATTATATAGACCAACCCTCGACCACCCCACTCAAAACAGTGAAGTTACCACACTGCCCCCAGCTCTCGGAGGCATTGAGTACCGGTACCCGGGCATTGAGTACCGGTACCCGGGCTACAGTACCGGTACCCAAGCTCCAGTACCGGTACCAAATGGCCCAAAGTCCAGAATCAAGCTGGGGCTTCCAAAATTGACGCCGTCAACTCACTTTTTGATCCGGAGGCTCCCGCGTCGATCCAAAACAACCCGAACTCAAGCGTAATCATATTCTGAACCTGCTGCGGGCGATTTCACAGCACCACGCCATCGTGCGGAGTCGGTGCACTATACGAAGTCCCGGTACTCTACATCCTCCCCTCCTTAAAAGAGTTTCGTCCTCAAAACTAGAAAAATTCATAACTCAGGAGGGTGTCTCAATCAAATGGGGATAGGAGATCCTCAACTCAGTCCAAACATATCTGGTCTACTGTCACTCCTGCAGCTAAAACCACATGGCCTAACCACAAAATCTTCTGAAGCCAAAATGCGCACTTTTTAACTTGGCATACAACTTCTTCTCTCTCAGAAGTTGCAGCACTATCCTCAAGTGCTCCACATGCTATATGTAACTTCGGGAATAAATCCAAATATCCATGGAGAGTACCGCTACCCTCCGGTCCACATACCGCTGGAATACACAATTCCTCAACTCATAAAGGTGGCAGGGCATTAGTCAATCCAATTGACCTCACTGTAAACTCATAATGCCCCTACCGTATCCTGAACGCTGTCTGGGCACAGTCCTCGCCTGTATGGTTCCATATAGATACCTGCCTCACGAAAGAGCAACTGCCGGAATATAACCTAATCCTGTCTGTGTTCAAACCACAATACAACCCTCATCGTTGTGTATCAACAACGTGGCGTCACTACCGTGTATCAACTGCATGGCATCACCACCGCATATCAACGGCGTGGCATCACCACCGTGTATCAACGGCATGGCATCACCACCGTGTATCAACGACGTGGAATCTACCCAAGTATCGATCTCTCGGATCCTCACCGTCGTATATCAACGATGTGGGACTAGGTCATACAGGCCTCTCGATCCGTCAGACCCTGCAACTACTCTACAGCTCTCTCAGTTTTACTGGTGACACCCAATGAGGTACTGTCGAGGTTGGCGCGGTTCCCAGAACCACGTCAATCGCAAACTCAATCTCCCTAACCGGCGGCATCATCATCAGCTCAGGTGGACTCACACCCGGGATCTCACAGGCGATAGGGATATCCTTGAATCCCGGTGCCGCCGTAGGTACCTCCTCTACAGTCGCTAGAGAAACGATAGAACCACGACTCAACACCTGTCGTGCTCTGGCATCCTCTATAAACATACTCCTCCTGACCAGGTCGATGGAGGGTCACCGTCCTCTGTCGACAATCCATGGTAGCACAATATTGGGATAACCAATCCATGTCCAATCACCATATCAAAATCTTGGAGCTACTGTAGGACCAACCAATCAATGGACCAAATCCAAGGTCCTCACTGCACTGGGCAGAACTGACAACACTCTCCAACGTGCAACATGTGATCTGGAAACTGAACCTCAGGTGCACAAGCTAACGGTCCTATCTCTGGCCCATGCGAAATGCAAATGCTCTACTAAAACATGCACAAGCGGTGTCGGCATCAAACAGGCTCTAACTCCGCCGACTATAAAGAAACCCACACCTGGTAAGACGCGATCCGCTATCCTGGCGCCCTCCAACTGGCTGCACAATCTCATCTGCTCGATGCTGGTGGTCGACGCTCTGTCTGTCCCGACATCGTGGCCCTATCTGCCTGGCGGTAAATCGGAGGAGCTCCTTCATCCTGAAGAGGTAGTGGAGGTGCCGTCGCAAGCGGTAATACCATAAGCACTCCTCGGGGGCATGCTGCCTGGAAATGCCCTAACTATCCACATGAAATGCATCGCCCCCGTCTGTGGTCACACTGTGGCGGTGAATGCGGCCCACCGCAAATGACGCACTCATCTTGACATTGCTGCTGGTGCCTCGACTGTTGAGAATCTCCTGGTCTCTGTCTCCTCTGAGACCCATGACCCTGAGACTGGAATCGTGGCGGCCTCGGGGGGTCTCGATCTACTCGACTGTCCAGAATCAGGCGACACTGGACGTCTCTCTCCGGAGATCGTCCCTGGCGCTCCGTCCCTCTCAGACATGATCGCCGATCCTCGGCACCGAGCATGCTCAATCGCTGCATCCAATGTCGGTGCTCGCTGAGAATGCACGAGGTGATAGATATCCTGATGCAGTCCCCTCTCAAATAGATCAACCTTCTGGGCCTCATCCTGGGCAACGTGGGGCACACTGTTCAGTAACCGCAGAAACTCACGAATATATTCCTGAAGAGGTCGACTCCCCTACTGCAGGCGTCTCAAATCCCCTTCCAGTTTCTGCTTTACACTGTCGGGAAAGAAGACCCCGAGTAGCAAAGCACGAAACTCGCTCCAGGTCATCAACTGCACTCCCGGTGGTCCAACAGGATGAACTCGACGCCACCAAATCTCGACGTCCTTCTCCAAAAAGTGTGTGGCCAAATGCACCTGATGCTTCTCCTGGATGAACAAATTCTCAAATAGCTTCTCCATAGCAGCAATCCAGTTCTCGGCCTCCCAAGGCTCCAAAGTCTGCCCTGAAAACTGCGGGGGATGGAACTGGCTAATGTACAACAACCGATCAGTAAGCTCTCGCTGCTCCTGTACCATCAACGGTGCAATCTGTGTCGACGATGTCGTGGCCGGAGGTACTACTGGCGATACCACAGGAGATGCTCTCTGCTCAAGCATGCGCATCATGCGCTCCATGTTCTCTTCCTGGCGTCTAGCCGTCTCCTCCTGGCGTCTAGCCGTCTCCTCCTAGCGTCGTAACGCCTCTGACACCTGGGCTACCTGGGCCCGCAACTCTCGGACCTCACTCTGCTTTGTCAGTTCAGCCTCCCGCTGCTCGGGCTCCTCATCTAAAGCCGAACGCGCCCTCGTCGCTGCACAACGTCTCGGAGGCATCGAAGACAACTGTAACAAACCAAACATCAGGACCACGAAATCACTCAACCCGATCAAGCGAAAGTCTAGAACATGTTACCCATTCTAAAGCATTATGTTGTCTGCAGCCAACATAACCACTTTAGAGAATAAACATGTAAGGTTACTCGCCCCAATCTCCTGGGGGAGGTACAGACTCAATCAGGACTCTCGCTAAAGTCACGTCTCTCACGACAGTAATCCTACTGTCCAACCAATAGCCTAGGGTCACTAAGTCCTCAACGACCTATATACCTAGGCTCTGATATCACCCTAATCTGTCACGCCACGCGGTCGAAACTGCGACCCGGGCCCGCCAACAGATCCGCCATCTGCACGGGAATCCCTGCACAGACGAAGCGACTAACCTGCAAGTAAGATCTATAGCTAAACATGTATCAGAGTGAAAATAAAACTAGTAGCTACAGAATCAAAAACTGAACATCTGAATAAAATAAATCCTCAATACATAGTCTCTCCCGCTATGTGAATAAATACAAATACAGATCTCTCAGACTGTCCAGTACAAAAGTGGAATTAGAAAAACACTGGGTACATCTACCTCTGACTCTCATGTAAATAGGGTAAGGAGCTACTCGGCCATTCCCTCACCTCGATCAGCTGTCTCCGCACGAACACAAGCCGGAACAACAACCTCTGGAAAACCTGTCACCGCAGCGGGTGTGAGAACTACTACATAAGGTAGTTCCTAGTAGGTACCGTCACCAATATCCACGGTATGCCCACTAAGCCTACTGGAGGCAAAACAAATAGGTATGTAGATAGATAATATGAAAGCTGGAATGAAACTACAGCTAATATGCCTCAAGTATCATGCTCAAAGGAAAAACTCAACTAAGAACATGTTATGCATCCACTCGCTTACGAGGTGCTTACATAACCCAATCTTAGTGACTGCCACATCGGGTCCAGTCAAGCCTGCACCCCCTAGTGTATCAACCAGGGCGTCCCATCGGACTATCTCAGTATCACGCAAAGCGACCTCTAGTGTATCAACTAGGCGCATCATCATCGCATCCGGAGCGTAACTCGAGGGGAGCGACCCCACCGAGCTCAAGCGTGTCTCATCTGGCATAAAAAGCGGCATCTGCTGGCTACAATCCACGATCAAACAGATCGGAAACTCGAATACCCAAATAACCATAACTCAGTTAGAGAACCCTCCACGACTCAATCTAACAAAGCCCAAATAACATAGCTAAGTCGAAGAACCCTCCACGACTCAATCTGATAAAGCCCAAATAAACATAGCTAAGTCGGAGAACCCTCCACGACTCAATCTGATAAAGCCCAAATAAACATAGCTAAGTCGGAGAACCCTCCACGACTCAATCTGCTAATGCCCAACCCATGATCTAGAGTAAACCAATCGACTTCCATGAAGGGCCGAATATTCCGAAAGACTAACACCTACAACCCAAATCAAACAAGAACAGGCTGCAGGCACAGCCGCCCGTAACTTCTGACCCAACAATGGAATTAGTCCTCAATCTCTCACATAAAAGGCCCAGAAATTTCGAAAGACTGATGCCTACAACCCAAATCAAACAAGAACAGGCTGCAGGCACAGTCGCCCGTAGCTTCCGCCCAAGAAGTGAAACAAATGCTCAATCTCTCATGACACTAGAAACTCATCCCACAGAGTTCTAAAAATGCTCTCGGCCCCCTGGCACGAGGATACATGCATCCCGAACTACCTAGACCATCCATAATACTCTCATTAATTCAAAATCATTTAAAATCCGAGTTTTTAGCTTAAACCAGTTATAGAAATTTTATGAATGTCCAGATGCATCCCGAATGTTAAGAAAATATGCAATCTAGTGTCAAATCATCTCTAGATCATGCTAAAAATATCTATGGCTCAGGATTGTCTTTCTGTAATTTTCTAGGCAACTATCAGATTTACCAGCTACAATAACAGATAAGCTAGACATGCTATACATGCATACAATAGCATTAGAAGGCACTCCATACATCTTGAAGAATTTCCAACCCACCTGGATCGCTTTCCATAGGCAACGCTGAAATCAGTGAAGCGCTGAACCGCTCGCTGCCGAAAATCCGCCGAAACAGCTCTTCGGCACCCCGGTCGCGCGCGCCTCTGCCACGCGTCCAGTAAATCCACCAAGGGCTCTCAACTCACTCCCACATCAACTAAAAAGGTCCCTCTATGCACAGGTCAACATCCCAGTCAACGCCACCAAGCTCACTGCGCACACAGTCCACGCTCCCTGCGGCTCCGCACAGTACACTGGGCAACTCGCGCGCGCTCCTCCGCGTCACGCGCAGCACTCAGCTGCTCCACACCACACAGAGAAAAAGTAAAGGATAAGAAAATCTAATTCCAACTCAAAAATCCATTCCTCTGATCAAAACTCCAAAATCCATAAAAAAATCCGAAATCTCGGAACAGCACAGTACTCACCTTGCTGCTGCTTCCGTGCGTGCAAGTTCCCAACCGAGCTCTCCCTGCGGCTGCTGCTGCTACTGAGGAGGAGGAAGAAAGGATGGAGATGATGGAGTGGATGTCTTAGAGGGATTATATAGACCAACCCTCGACCACCCCACTCAAAACAGTGAAGTTACCACACTGCCCCCAGCTCTCGGAGGCATTGAGTACCGGTACTCGGGCATTGAGTACCGGTACCCGGGCTACAGTACCGATACCCAAGCTCCAATACCAGTACCAAATGGCCCAAAATCCAGAATCAAGCTGGGGCTTCCAAAATTGACGCCGTCAACTCACTTTTTGATCCGGAGGCTCCCGCGTCGATCCGAAACAACCCAAACTCATGTGTAATCATATTCTGAACCTGCTGCGGGCGATTTCACCGCACCACGTCATCCTGCGGAGTCGATGCACTATACGAAGTCCCGGTACTCTACACGGCGATCCGGTGTTTCGGGCGCTCACGGATGCGCCCCGCGTGGCAGGGTTTTTCGGGCGCAGTTGGAGCCTTGATTTCGAGCGCCCGGAACTCGAAATTTCAGTAGCCTATAAATTTGGGTTTTGGGGTCCGTTTTCGCTCACCCTTTCGCCGTTTAGCCCTTGGAAAGGAGGTTTTCGACCTTTGAGAGATTCTCCACCCTCTCCACTCACTCTTTTTAGATTTTGGGAACTTCTTATGAGAAACATTTGTACCTTTCATCCTACTATTGTTTAAGGCACTATTTCGACCGCACCATCGACTCTTTTTCCGCGGTTTCCCCCAGGCTATAGAGAATGAATTTTGGCCTGAAATTTTAGAGGGGAGTTTCCTCTTTGATCGAGCTACCAACTTGCTTTCGATCTCAGCCCTCAAATCTAGCTCTGGACAGCTATATTAAGCTTTTCTTGGACCACTTGCTTTTCTGCTGGATTGGCTTGTGCAAGGAAAGTTGATCATGGATTTTCTTTCTCTTTTCTCTGGGATTTGAAGGACATAAAGCTTGGGGATGATCTAGATCTCTTGAAGATCATGTGAGAACTCTGCCTTGGGATTTTGGGACATATTATTGGTATAATTGCTTTCTTTTTGGCTTACCACATATGTACTTTTTGCCTACTATATTTTTATGGAATTTTAAACATTAAGGAAGCATGGATATTGATTTTCTTGGTAAATAAGAGTAAGTTTTGATGCCTTTTTCAAGGTCTTCACGAGAGGTTGAGCCCGAGGTTGCCGCAGTTGATTTTCTTCTGTCAGGATTGGCATATTTTCCCTTTCGACGGTGTGATAGCCGCGAGAGCTGCAGTTTGGTTTCCTGACTAGATAGCGATCCAGGTGGGTTGCACGTTCCCCCAAACTCATCGGACTCCTTTCTATGTCTACTGTTATACTTATAGCAGCATGCTAGATGTAGCAGTATGATCGATATACTTGTTAAACTGAACTGGAATCTTGACTAGCACCCTTGTCACATGCTTAGCTTATATCAGACCAGTGACTTTAGAAAACCCTCCACTCTGGTATTTTATCTGATATTGGACTTTTTACACTACACACTTTGCTTTTTCAACTGTGACAGTGTGAGGACCCGAAATTCCCACTTATAGATTACTGTTGCATCTGCAGCTTCTGGAGGCCTACGTGGAGTGTCGGTGGTGTTTGTGCACCAATTGGACACAAGAGATGGACTCAGGGCTTAAAATGGACCACGTGGGTGATCGGAGGACCCCGTCGAATGTTTAAAAGTGGTTTCGCGCGAAATGGATATCAAAATTGGGCTCAGCGCGAAGTTTGGACAAAGGAACACCTTTCCGGATGCCTTCAGCAATTTCTAGAGTTGGAATTTGGCAAAACGGACAGCGAATTCGGATTCAGCGCGCAAAAACGTTGAAAATGGACTACTTACTTGTATTTTTCGGAGCCCGGATGACCCGACACGGATTTCGAGGCAGCTATTACTTTTCCGGCGGCCGGGGGCAGCGTCGGCGGCGGCGGGCAGCGGCGGAGCGCGGCGGCGCGGGCTCGGGCAGGCGGCGGAGCGGCCGCGGGCAGGCGCGCGGGCGCGCGGGCAGGCGCTCGGTCCAAGGGCCGGCGTGCACCAGAGGGTGGACACGTGGCGGCCACTGGTTTGCTGGTCCACATGCGCGCGGTCCACGGAGCGGGGGTGGCTGCCTCGAGACGCGTGCCTAGCAGGGGGTGCTGGTGGCGCTGGCAGCGCGCGCACGTGGGCGTGGCAGCGATCGTTGACGAGTGCGTTCCACGTGTCGACCCCTCAGTGCGCCACGTGTCGAGCAGCGGATGGCCCCGCACGGTTGTCCGCTGTTCGGATGATGACATGGCGGCTCCTGAGTGATTCGGGCGTGAACAGTGTTGGGCCAGGCCCAACACTGTAGCAGCCCGAATCAATCGGGCGCCCAGTTTTTGGGCCCAAAAGCCCAATTTCGGATTTTCGGGTTGAGCCTATAAATAGGCCCTTTGCACACCGAGTTGAAGCTTTTTCCCGAGCTCTTTGGCCAGTGCACCCTTCACCAAAGTTGTTGATCTCCTCGCTGTGCATCTCGTGGAGAAGGCCCGGATTTTTTTGGAGTCCGCGGCGTCGACGACTTTGGCATCGTAGCGCAGAGCGACGTTCCTTCATCGGAGGCCCGTTATCGTCACATTTTGGTCTGAGAGGTCCACAGAGCTACCCTATAGTGTTTTTGGACGATTCTCACGGCATTGGATTCACGAGAGGTAGATCTATGATTCTTGTATTGTCTATTTTTCTCAGATTTGAGCTTTGTTTGGGGTTCCGGGTATGGTTTTAACCCCTTTTGCCGCTGATGGAATTTCTGGATAGCGACATCTTGCCGGATTTTTATCTCCGCGCTCAGGCCTCGGATGGAGACGTGCCTGTACACTTTTTGGATCTATGCGTCGCAAGAATTACCGTCATATTTTTTGTGGAATTTTCTGAGGCTTGCCCGAAGGTATACTTCTTCCCCCTTTACTGTGTAGAGTATTACAGTTGTGTTGCTGCGAGGTCTTGCGCACCCTGTGTTGTGGAAATTGTAACTCGGCCTACGGGGCTCGGAATTGGACGTGCAGGTACCCGTTTCGAAGGTCTCAACGCGATGATCGCGGCAGTATTTATATTGGATTTTTCTGAGCGCTTGCTACAGGTGAAAAATCAGCATCTTTGGGACTATTCCAACAGAATTGTATGTACTTGGATATTTTGGAATAAAAGTGTAACCTTGGACCTTATTGTTGTACCCAGGAAGGTTCGCGACTGTTTCTGAACCTGTTGGAACTGGAGAAAATTGGAGATAGTGGATTCCGGGTGTTTTCAGCTGTTTGGAGCCAAGGCTTGCGCGATATGTACCAAGGGTGCAGTTTTGGCAGATTTTGAACTGTGAGCGTCTACACACTTCACCGACTTCGGCTTTGCCTGCGGAAAGCGTTACAGGTGGGTGTTTCGTCTCCAGAACCGGTGGACAGTTCTCTAATTCTATGTATTAGAATGCATGCATGTTAGTGTACCAATATCTGATTGAGATGGAAGCTTGGTAATGACATTGGTTCGAGAAATGGTATGATATGATATTGAGATATGCCTGATGGAAACTTGCAAGATAATATATTCATGTTTGGTAATTTGAGAGCATGCATAATTCGTTGTACAACCTATAGCTTTGAGAGGTGAGCATAAGAATGATATAGTTCATGTGGATTGAGGCTTTCATGATTTATGGTACACATTAGATATCTTCGAGATATTATATGTTCGATGATTGTATTTACCTATGGTAGTTGAGAGCATGTTTAAGGAGATGAGGCTGATGTTATTTGGTTTTGGTGTTTATATCCCTTAATGTTCCCTGCTCATGTTTTGGTTTATTTAATGCTATTGTTGGAACTTGACCTGGCACCCCATCATATGCTGCATGTTTAACCAGACCAGTAGAGAACCTTCACTTGGGCTAGTTTCTTTTATGCTTTAGACTTCCCACACTTTGCATCTTTTTTGGACATAGCGTTGCCTTGCCCGGGTAGTGGGCCGAGGGGTCAGGTTTCTGTGGGACATTGTTGCACTCGTGCCTGGGGGCTGAGTGTAGTCTGGTAGCTGAGTTTAGATTGTGCTAGTGTCGTGGGAGCCGTTGAGTAGACGGTGGTCCCGGGCCGTCGAGTATCTTCCGGTCTGTGTTGTTGGGAACCGTTGGGGTTGACGGTGGTCCCGGATCATTAAGTGTTGTCCGACTTGTTTTGTTAGCCCTGAGTTGTTGGTCGATCCCGGCTGTGGAGTATCTCTAGCCAGTGCGTTTCGTGCTACGAGTTGGTGGAGTTTGCTAGTGTCTTGAGATTGAGAGAGCTGATCAGCTGAGTCGTCGAGAGTGCTCCGACCGTTGTGCGAGATGTTTGAGGATTCTGAGTCCTTCCGTTCAGAGCGTGAGCGTGGATTTTGGACTATAGCCTGCAGTGCCACCTGAGCGACAGAGTGCGCGGATA
The DNA here is from genome assembly GCA_029204045.2 of Tillandsia leiboldiana. Classification (NCBI taxonomy): domain Eukaryota; kingdom Viridiplantae; phylum Streptophyta; class Magnoliopsida; order Poales; family Bromeliaceae; genus Tillandsia; species Tillandsia leiboldiana. Next base: position 49,923,221 of record CM055060.1, on the reverse strand, counting down.
CCTTTTCCTCGGTGGGGTCGCGCCCCTCGAGAGCCACGCCCGGGGTGGATTTGTTACTCTTGTATCGCGACTTGTCGACGCAGTCCCTCTGGCTGGGCCAGTTATGGCAGTCACGGACGCCCTACGTCAGTCCGGTCCTATGTGGATGTAACGGCAGTAGGTAGGCGCAGGTTTGACTGGACCCGAGGAGGCAGTCAGTGTAGATTGGGTGACTATACTTGAGTGTTAGTAGACGCATCATGTTTCCATCTGTTCCACTTTTTGAGCATCTAGATAGCGGCATAGTAGTTGTAGAGTTATTTTCCGGCTTCTTTCCTTTCAGTACTGTATTACATTGTTACTTTATGCCTCTAGTAGACTTAGTGGGCAGACCGTCGGGCTTGTTGGCGGCACCCACTGAGAACTACTGTGGATGTAGTTCTCACACCCGTCGTGGTGTCTTTTCCCCCAGGGACTTCTACTCTTGTTCCTGTTGCTCCAGTTGCTGATCCTTCTGACCGAGGCGAGGGAGTCGCGAGCTAGTTCCCTACCCGTCGTTGGAGTGTAGTGGTACCCCCTTCAGAGGAGAGCATCACTAGATTAGTTATTTTATTTTTTCCTCTTTTGAGAGACTGATGTAGTGAGGATATGTTATGTATTGAGAGCCTGTACACTGATGTATTTATTGGAGATACCTCCCTGTTGAGTTCTGAGATTTTGTATCAGAGGATTTTGTATATGATCGTATTTGGGAGATAGATATTGTATTATTCCCAGTTGTACAGTGGTTGATTTCAGTTTTTCAGCAGATTTTCATTTATAGCTCTGATATCTGTTAGCTGTAGTACTTTTCTTGCAGGTAGGACGCTTCGCCTATGCGGAGTCTGGCATAGGTGGCGGATCTGTTGGCGAGCACGGGTCGCAGTTTCGACCGCGGGGCGTGACAGACAGTTATTCTCATCCAGTTGTTGAGTCTGGGTGTTCGGGGTAGTGTAGATTTGCATTTCACTCGAGTTAGGGATCGAGTGAACTTTGACAGTTATGGCTAGTCATTTCTTATACTGGGAGTTTGTCAGGTAGATTGTGATTATTGAGTCTTTGAGCATTCTCCGACCTATGAGTGAGTTGTTTCTGCACAGTGAGTTTTCCATTTTGAGAGGTCATAGACTGGATCATATCAATTATACTCTTATCGATCGAGTCTACTGTTATCCTTTGATTATGTGAGCATTGGAGATTGCAGTCATTGAGTGTACTCCGACCTTGGTGAGAGCTGATTTTGTGAGGACCCGGATCCCCGCGTTGAGTTTTCTGGTTGTTTGGCAGCTTTTGGTGGCCTGCGTGGTGTCTCGTTGGAGTTAGTGCGCAATTTGGACACAAGTGGTGGACTTCGGGCTTAAAAAGGGATCACGTGGAAAATTGGAAGACCCGTCGAGTGTTTAGAGTGGTTTCGCGCGACACAGATGTCAAAATTGGGACTCAGGGCGAAGCTGGGATAAGGGATCACCTCTCCGGATGCCTTCGGCAATTTTTAGAGTTGGAATTTGGCCAAACGGACATCAGTTTTGGATTCAGCGCGCGAAATCGTTGAGAATGGACTATTTACTTGCTTTTTTCGGAGCCCGATTGACGCGCGTGTTTTTCGAGGTGCGTGCGCGAATCCCGAGGCGACGCGGATCCCAAGGCGACGGTGCGAGGCTCGGAGCGCGGCGGCACACTGCGCGAGGCGCAGCTGGGCGCTGGGGAAGCGCGCTTCCTGCGCGCGTGACGCAGGGGCCGCCACGTGGCGGGCCCCCGTTGGCGCCCGCGCGGGCGTGGGAGGGCGCGCGCCCGTGTGGCGCGCGGGGTGTCCCGCGCCTGTGTGTGGCGCGGTGTAACGTGCCAGTGTGGCGCGCGGGCTGCGTCGCCCGCGTGGCGCGCAGGGATGCGCGCCGCGTGGCCCAGGAGGCGCGCACCTGTGCCCGGTGCGCGCGCCCCTGTGCTGTGGACCGCCAGGCGGCGGGCCCTCATTGGAGGGCCCGTGGACCGGGTCCATGGGAGCCACCCCTCTCCCTTTTCTTCTTCTTTTTTCTCCACCCTGCACCATTTCTCCTCCCTTTTTTCTTCTTCTTCTTCAACCGAGTGCGAGAGGGAGTGAGGGAGGGATTTGCGTGGGGTGCGGCGGTGCGCCGTGCACCTCGAGGAGCGCGCGAGATGTTCCAAGGCCGGTCGGGCGGCGCGACGCTGTCGAGGTAGGTCCCGCGTGTTGTTTTGCAGTATTTTTGGCACAGTTTTGAGGCATCCTTTTGGACATTGGATTTGACCCCTTGCTCTTATCTGTGTTAGGGACCGTGTTTTACTGCACCGTTTTGCATGCGGACTCCGGCAGCGTGCTCCGTTTTGCGTGCGTGCTCCGTTTTGTGTGCGTGCTTCGTCTTGCGTGCGGATTTCGGCACCGTGCTCCGTTTTGTGTGCGAATTTCGGCACCGTGCTCCGTTTCGCGTGCGGACTCCGGCACCGTGCTCCATTTTGCGTGCGGACTCCGGAGGCGTGCACCGTTTTGCGTGCAGACTCCGTTTTGCGTGCGGATTCCGGCACCGTGCTCCATTTTGCGTGCGGACTCCGGCGGCGTGCACCGTTTTGCATGCGAACTCCGTTTTACGTGTGGACTCCGGTGGAGGCAAGGAATCGCGCGAGCCCAATTGCAAGTGTCTACGAGCAATTGGTGGCAACCGAGGTGGGTGGCCTTATCTTCAAGTTTAATGGACTGAACAATAAATCTGCTATAGTAGGACTATGCATGATAGTGAACTCTTGTGTAGCATGCTAGAATGTAGGAACTGTTATTCCTTATATTTATCTGATGATCTTATGATCCCTTTTGCTTCCTACCACCTGTTAAATTGTAGTTATTTTGGAACTTGACCTAGCACCCCCGTCATATGTTGCATGTGTAACCAGACCAGTAGAAAACCCTCACTTGGGCTAGGGTTATTTATGTTTAGACATCCACACTGTTCTTTCATTCCTGGACATAGTGTTATCCTCGCCCGGGTAGTGGGCCGAGAGGTCGGGACTTTCTTTTAGTGTGGGATGCATTTACACTCGTGCTTGGGAGCAGAGTGGAGTCTGGTAGTTGTAGTGGGTCGCTTATCTGTGCCGGGAGCCGTTTGGGTAAACGGTAGTCCCGGGAGGTCTTGTATCCCTGTTTGTGCTGTCGCCACTGTGTTAGTGGCAGTTGTGTGCTTGTGTTAGCTGGACCTAGAACCCAGAACTCTTTTGACATACACATGATTTTAGTCTATCGATGTTTTCTTCCAAGCATCGAATGGCCGCTGAAGTCTGTTCTTGTTTGATTGGACAAAGGCATCAGCCCTTCGGGGTTTGGGTATAAAATAGTTGTTTTCTAACTATTTTTCCTAAAAGAACTAAAATTATTAAAAATGGGTTTCTCCTTAAATCAAGATAGTTTTTCAAAAAGGGAACTACTTTTAGTCCTCGCCCTGCGTGGGTTGAGTGAAAATGGGTTTCAGTAACAAACGTCACCTTTTTCCTGTAATTCTCCCCACTCGAAAGGATTCGAGTGGTCTGGGTTCTAGGGGCCGTTCCTTTGTCGGGACGAAAGCCACGGGGGCCGAGCCTAGAACCTGTTCTTGTTGATAGGGTTGTAGGTGTTGGTCTCCCGGAACTTTCGGGCCCTGGTTGGTGTCTTCTGTGAGTTTGATGTTCTGTCAGGGGGAGCCGTTGTGTTGACGTTGGTCCCGGGACGTCGAGTATCTTCCGGCCTGTGTTGTTGGGAACCGTTGGGGTTGACGGAGGTCCCGGGTCGTTGAGTGTTGTCCGACCAGTTTTGTTAGCCCTGAGTTGTGGGTCGATCCTGGCTGTGGAGTACCTCCAGCCAGTGTGTTTTGTGCTGTGAGTTATTGGAGAGGCTAGTGTCTCGTGTTCGTGAGAGCTGATCAGCTGAGTCGTCGAGAGTGCTCCGACCGTTGTGCGAGATGATTGAGGATTCTGAGTCTTTCCGTTCAGAGCGTGAGCGTGGATTTTGGACTATAGCCTGCAGTGCCACCTGAGCGACAGAGTGCGCGGATACCTTTTCCTCGGTGGGGTCGCGCCCCTCGAGAGCCACGCCCGAGGTGGATTTGTTACTTTTGTATCGCGACTTGTCGACGCAGTCCCTCTGGCTGGGCCAGTTTTGGCAGTCACGGACGCCCTACGTCAGTCCGGTCCTACGTGGATGTAACGGCAGTAGGTAGGCGCAGGTTTGACTGGACCCGAGGAGGCAGTCAGTGTAGATTGGGTGACTATACTTGAGGGTTAGTAGATGCATCATGTTTCCATCTGTTCCACTTTTTGAGCATCTAGATAGGGGCATAGTAGTTGTAGAGTTTTTCCTTCCCAGCTCTTTCATTCAGTATTACGTTATTACTTTATGCCTCTAGTAGACTTGGTGGGCAGACCGTTGGACTTGTTGACGGCACCCATTGAGAACTACTGTGGGAAGTAGTTCTCACACCCGTCGTGGTGTCTTTTTCCCCAGGGACTTCTACTCCTATTCCTGTGCTCCAGTTGCTGATCCTTCTGAACGGTATCGAGGGAGTCGCGAGCTAGTCCCCTACCCATCGTTGGAGTGTAGCGGTACCCCTTCTGAGGAGAGCTTCAGTAGATTAGTTTACTTCTTTTCCCTCTGTTGAGAGACCTTTGTTGTAAGGTATAAACTTGTATTTTATTTTACAGTTTGAGAGACTGATGTAGTGAGGTTATTTTTGTATTGAGAGCTTGTACACTGATGTATTTATTGGAGATATCTCCCTTTTGAGTTTTGTATCAGAGGACTTTTCATACGATCGTATCTGGGAGATAGATATTGTATTATTTTCAGTTGTACAGTGATTGGATTTCAGTTTTTCAGTAGTTTGCTTTGAGCTCTGATATCTGTATACTGTAGTTGATTCTTTTTGCAGGTTAGACGCTTCGTCTATACGGGGTTTTCGTATGGGCGGCGGATCTGTTGGCGAGCCCGAGTCGCAGTTTCGACGCCGGGGCGTGACAGATTTGACTAGAGCCTGCTTGAGATACTGTTTAGATGATTTGTACCACGCCATTTCCTTGGTGGGGTTACTCCCCATGAGATGCCGCTCCGGATGCGATGGTGAGCCTGTTGAGGCGATTTCGCGCAATGGTTGAGATTGTCCGTTGGGACACTCTATGTGGTATAGTAGGGAGTGCAGGCTTGACTGGACCCTATGTGGCAGTCATTACGATTGGGTCGATCTGAGAGTTGTGTGAGTGAGTCTTTTCATGGGTATGGGTTATTGCATACAGTTGTATGATTCAGTTACCTTTGAGTATCATAGTTAGAGGCATAGTAGCTACAGTTTTATTTTCAGCTTTACTATTTATTTCAGCTTACCAGTTGCTTTTGCCTCCAGTAGACTTAGTGGGTAGACCGTTGATGTTGGTGACGGTACCCACTGAGGACTACTCTTTTGAGATAGTTCTCACACCTATTGTGGTGCCTTTTGTTTCAGATACTTCTGTCCCTGCTTTCAACTATGCTGGTCGATCAGACCGAGGTAAGGGCGTTGTGAGTTAGACCCCTACCTGAGCATGCGAATGTTAGATGAGCCCATTTTGGTGATCCTAGATTTTGAGTTGTACAGACTTATTGTATCATATTTGTACTCACAGTTGTATCAGTTTGTGTGCTTGGGACTTTGTAGTTGTACAACTTTTGGATGTGATATGTATATATATATATATATATATATATACTAGTTTAAATTTCCAGCTCTGATACCTGCATTATTATTTTAGATGCTACTCTTGCAGGTTGACGCTTCGTCTATGCGGGGATTCCCGTATAGGCGGCGGATCTGTTGGCGAGCCCGGGACGGAGTTTCACCCCGGGGCGTGACAAGGTAGTTGTGGAATAGTATAATTTAAGGAGTGGACTTGGTGAAAGGAATAGATCTAGCGATGAAAAATTTACAAGCAGCAAGTGATTGTGCTTTTAAAAGCATCATAGCCGGACTATCTCTCTCTCTCTCTCTCTCTCCTCTCTCTCTCTCTCTCTCTCTCTCTCTCTTTATATATATATATATGTGTGTGTGTGTGTGTGTGTGTGTGTGTGTGTGTGACGCCCCTAATTGTCCCACATCGGATGTGGATGGAATTGTTATTGGGCTTATATAAGGCATGGACACTAGTAATAATAACTGGGTTTAAGCATTTTGTGTTGGGGTGTGTGCACAACGAGTTATTATTGCTAGTGGTCCGGGTCGTTAGGGGGAGAGTTCGGCTATGGTGGACTTTGTACTTTTAAAAGTATAGAAGCTCAATTATATATATATATATATATATATATATATATATATATATATATATATATATATATATATATATATATATATATATAATTGAGCTCTTATGCTTGTAAAAGCAACAAGTTATTTGTGCTTGTGAGTTTTTTATCCTTGGATGTAGGAATGTACGGTTAGGATGATGGTGGGCCCCTTGGATTTAGTGGGTGGTTGATGGAATAGTATGATCTAAGAGATAAAATTAATCAAAGGGTTAGATCTAACGGTAGAAAACTTATAAGCACCAATTACTTGGTGCTTGTACAAGTACAGTAGCCGGACTCTATATATATATTACGTAGTAAAATCTAATACGGCAGATACGATCTAAATCACGTAAAATATCGATGAACAAAAAAAATACAAAATTTAAATTTCTGTAATAAAATTTTTAAAATGTTGTCTATATTTATACACACTAGAAATATCTCTTCCAATATCCTATCTCACTTTTCTCAACGAGAAATTATTACCTGCACCTCGTATATTAATACATTGCATGCACCGAATCTTATTTTTTAATATTAATATTATAAAATTAAAATATAATCTAATATATATGATCTACACCATATTGTATATTTTAATATCGATATTGTAAAATTAAAATATAACCTAGTATATGTGATTTACACCATATAAAAATTATATATATAAAATTACAAAGTTTAGATTTTTATAATAAAATTTAAAAAAAATTTGTGTACAAAATTTATTCATACACATAATGCATGAAACAATTTCTTCCTACTATTTTATTTCTCTTTTATTTATTAATTTTTCTAAATTATTTTAATATATTTTTCTCAAAAAATAATTTTATGTCTTTATAAAATAATTTAATTACTAATAAGATGTTATATAAATTTACCATGCATATACATTAAATTTAATTATTTTTATTTAAATAGATTTAACTATTAAATTATTCTTCTATAACTTTACTTAATTAATAATTAGAGTAATAATATTATATAAAAAATAAATTATAAATTAAAATTTATTATTAAAATATTTTTATATTGCATGTGCTCTTCTATTAGTATTAACTTTAATTTGTGGGTGCTTGAACAATTTTACATTTTTTGAAAGCTAATGTACACAATTTTTTCTTTCATTTTTGTTTTTGGTATAAAGCACTTCTAAAAGAAGCAAAAAATTGAAAGCCTGGGAAAGATGCTTTAATGTCGGCAAGTGCGCAAAATACCGGAACATTTACAAATTTGGTACGATGGCAACATCCTGCATTATTATTATTATTATTATTTGCTAAATTACGTCTCATAATTTTTTTATTTATTTTAATTTCAGATTCGAACAACCTCATGAATCACTATAAGTAAGTCTCATAATTTAATTTAGTTTATTAAATACTAGCATAATATTTATATTTAAATAATATAATATTTTATTTATTATCAAGTTATCCATCACAATACTGTTACATTATATATATATATATATATATATATATATATATATATATATATATATATATATATATATATATTAATAAAAATAAATTAAATTAGATTATAAAATTTAATTATAGTTATAGTTTGGAGATCAAAGCGTCACCACCTTATAGTTTAAGAATTGAAATTATAATTTAACCCTTATTTTATTATTCTTTTTGGCACACCAACCCTACTACTATTTGTAATTTACTTAGCCACCACTACTCAGTTGTACAAGATTTTAAGCAATGTGAAAATTTTTCTTAATTAACAGTTTCCAAATCAAACACTCCAAACACGAGTAAAAGGTGAATCACTTTATTAAGCAAATTAATTTTCAACCTTTTTGTTGTACAAGATTTTAAACAATGCCAAAAAAAAAAAAAAAAAAAAAAAAAAAAAAAAAAAAAAAAAAAAAAAAAAGAAGAACAACAACAACAACAACATTTAAAATTTGGCTAGAGAACTTTATTAAAGGCTTATTTGGTTCTAAAATTTTAAACTTTAGAATTGGATAGAATTCACAAATTTCGATAATTATTATATATTTTATAAAAATTAAATTTTAATTCTCGTTACACCTTAAAATAGAAATAATTCAATTCATTTGTAGCCAATTTTTGAGTTTTGAATTGGCTCATTTTAAAGTAAACTACTAAAAGTTTATTTTCACAAGCATTTTCCTTAATTCCCTCGTTTTTTTATTTCTCTTCGCTTTTTTAAGCCCAAACATCGCGCTTAAATTTAAAAATATTTTAATTACTCATTCCGATTTTTATTTTAATAATAAATTAAATAATTTTGCATAATTCATCATTTCATATTTTATTCGACTGCAATTTAATTTGGTTTTTATTTCATTCCAACATGAATCAAACATGGTCCTAAATTTGGAACCCACTTATAAGATTCACCAGCAGGGTGAATTATATAACTTATCAAACTGTCTCAGAGAACTCATTGAAAAGCTCTTTAACCAAGTTGCACTTTTACTATCTACCAAATAATCTCATATCGAATAAAAATAAAATTATAATTGGGCATATAAGAGACAATGGACACTGATAATAATAACTGGACTTAAACATTTTGAGCCGGTGGTTTGGACCCAACGAATTATTATTGGTAGCAAATCGGGCCATTACATTTGATATCAGAGTCAATCATCAGCCGAACGTGTGTGACGAATCTCGGCTGAGCCTGGCTCTAGATTGACAAGGCTTGCAATCGAGACTAGTCTCACATCGCCTGGTGATGGTGGAATGTGGGTGTGGGTTGACGAGAACGTCTGATATGACATCCCAATAGTCCCACGTCGGATGGAAATGAAATTATGATTGGACATTTAAGACGAATTTTAAATATGTAACATTGAGTGTTCTTAATCATTTTTCAACTTTAATCAAATATAATTAAAATGTTCAGTTAATTATACAACATATTAAAATTATGTAGTGTATAATTTTATATATATATTGGTAAATAATTAGTGTAAAAAAATTATTAACTCCCATTTTTTTTTTCTTTATACTCGTTTGACTTCTAATGATTTTATTTGTATTATTCTATTCAAAAAACTTCGAAATTTTATTAATAGTAGTCTAATTTCTCAGTTTCAATAAATAAAATTATAACAATCAATAAATATTAGCTAACAAAACTATTAAATTTTATATAATAATTCATTTAATTAAATAAAATTACTCTTTCAAGATAAAGAGAAATTAAGAATGCTAGGGACAGTTTGGGTTTGTTATTGAAATTTATTTAACGCAGTTAGATAAAATAAAATTAGGATAAAAATATATATAAAATATACTTCTGTGTTTTTTAATGGAATCCAAGAAAATATATCATAATCAATGCGAAATACAGAAAGCTATATTTTTTTTCATCATATTTTAATTGTAATTTCTCACCGCATGTAATACAATCTCTCTTCAATCACATACGGAATCTTAGTATATTTTTACCTATATAACAAACTGAGAGCAGTATTAGCACATATTTTTAATATTAATGAAAAATTTATTAACTACCTTAGTGTTATTAAGCAATTTTTGAAAACAAAGAGAAATTAAGAATGCATTAAATAAAATATTTAAAATTCCTAACATGTTCTTAGAGCCAATTTGGTATTAAAATTTATCTAAAAAAATATATTATAATTAATTTATTATGATATACAGAAGGCGCGTATGAAAATAAACATAATATTTTTCAATCGTATTTTCTCACCGCATGCACGCTGCGTAATCCAATTAAGATTCTTAGTATACTTTCGCCATTTATAACAAATTGAGAGAGGGAGAGCTCAATATTGGCACCAAAGATTTTTTTTTTTTTTTCTGTAAAATAGGCTTATATATTTTTAATATTAATGAAAAAAATTATTAACAAGCTAAGGGCTATTTAAGCAAGTTTTGAAAAGTTGAGGGGCCATAGCTAATTTGTGACTAAGCATAACTCACTTCCTGTCATAAGGGCATGTTTGGCCTAAATTTTTAAAAAATAATTTTTGCAGAATTAATTTTAATTTTAAAAAATAATTTTGGTTAAGAACTAAATTTTTTGAAATTACTTTTTAAAATTGTTGAGTAAATTTTTTTTTATTTGTAAATAATAAATTTTTTAAAAACTTTTATTTTAAAATAATTCAAATTATAAATTTTAAATTTAATTTTAAATTATCAATTTGTATAAAAAATTTAAAATTTGATATTTTATTTTAAAATATAAATTTGAAATTTATAATTTTAAACTTTAAATTTTGAATACTTAAATCAAAATTTAAATTTTAAATTTTAAATTTAAAATCTAAATTTGAAATTATAAATTGGAAATCTAAATTTGAAATTATAAATTGGAAATCTAAAATTTAAAATTTAAAATTTAAAATATATTTGAAATTTTAGATTTTAAATTTTAAATTTTAGATTAAATTTTGAATATTTATATTTTAAAACTTAAAATTTAAAATTTAAAATTCAAAAATAATATTTAAAAATTTGAAAGTTGTAGTTTAAAAATTAAAATTTAAAATTTAAAATTTTAAAATTTTAAAATATAAAATCATAAATTTAAAATTGAAAATTTGAGATCTGAAATTTAAAATTTAAAATTTAATATCTAAATTTTAAACTTTAAATTAAATATCTAAATTTTAAACTTTAAATTCTAAATTTAAATACTAAATTTGAAAGTTAAAATTTAAAATTTAAAATTGAATTTAACTTTTAATATTAAATTTAAAATAAAAATAAAGAATTAAAATTTAAGTTCAAAATCACTATCACCTGCGTGTGGCCGACTGCCTGGGCCCGGATGGCTGGAACTGGGGGAGAATCCTGGAGGGCCTTGAGGGGGGACCCGCAGGCTGTGAGGAGGCCCTCCCGGATCTGTTGGAGGCAACTGCCCATCTTCATCTCACCGACAACAAGGACGAGTTCAAGTGGCGATGGAACAGCTCTGGGACTTTCTCCGTAAGGTCTGCGTACCGTTTCCTGCAGGACAGTGGGGTAGTCGTGGACCGTTTCAACAAGATTTGGAGTACCAAAATGCCTTTGAAAGTCAAAATTTTCATCTGGCTGGTGCTCCGAGGGCGGGTGATGACCAGGGACATTCTTCTGAAGAGGGACTGGTCTGGACCGAACCACTGCCCGATCTGCCTCGGACCCGCGGAAACCGCCGATCATCTCTTCCTCTCCTGTGCTGGAACTCGTTCCTTGCTCGAAACCCTTCTCCCCAACAAGAGGGAGATTCGGAGCCTGACGACCGCCAGCGGCCTGTGGGGGACCTATTCGCTCAAGGGAGGGGCTTGGGGAAAGATGGCCCTAACCACTATCGCAGCCACCTGGTGGGTAGTCTGGCTTGAAAGGAATCGCCGAGTCTTCGACTTAAGGTCCCGCTCCTCTAGGGAGTTGTTCGCTGCGATCCGGCTCTGCCGGTCCCAGTGGCTCGCGTTTTGTCCTTAGGGTGGTTACTTTCAGTGTCCCTTCTCCCCCCTGCTCCCTCTCTCTCTACCCTCCCCCTTCTCTTTCGGTTCGAGGCCCTGTTGCCTCTGGTTTGTAGCTAAATTCATTTTCCCTATGAATGAAGCGGCAGCATGCTGCCTTCTCTCAAAAAAAAAAGAAAAAAAAAAAAAAAGTTTTCAAGAAACCTGTTTTAGCCGTTTCTGATTTTGAGTTGAAAAATCAGAAATCTAATTTTAAAAATAAAATTTTAATTGAGAAACTCTCTAAAGTCGAAAATTATTTTTCGAAAGTTAGGCCCAACATTTCCATAGAAACTTCTGTTTGAGATGCATACATAAAATTTTATATTTAATGCTTGGAGAGTTATTTTTAATTGAAAAAAAATATATATCTATTCCATTATTTTCAAGCAACCTAAATTTTCGGGAGTTTGAAAGTTGACGTGGATAACAAAAATTAAATTTCTAACAATAAAAATGAATTTTCAACAAATTTACTATTCCATTTGTTTAATTAACTTGAATTTAATTCTGTTATTTACTTGATAAAAAATAAATGACGTGGAAACTAAAAATATATAAGAATAATTAAATATTTTGTTATTATTATTTTTTTTTATATTTGCTTTTGGTATCGTGGCATTTTAAAAATTTTAAATTTTGGTTGAAGATAACATTACGATAAATTAAATAACTAAAATGAGTATTTATGAACGGAAGTTATTTTTTAATTTGGTCGGCCGTAAAATTAATGTACCAAAAATTACTTTTCAATTTGTTTAGTCATAAAGAAAATTTTAAAAATTATTTTTACGAATTAAAAAAAAAATAAAATAAAATAAAATGTATTTACTTTTCTATCGAGCCAAATAAAAAAGAAAAAAGTTTCTTCCATCCAAATAAAAATAAATATTGATAAAAAAAAAAAAATTTAAATTCCTACTAATCAGATAAAATAAAACATAATTTTTTTATAATAAATTAAATTTTCTAATTTTACGTGCTATACAGGGGAGTGGCGTGTTGCCGCAGGAACAGCAACGTGGGCATTTCAGAAACCACGAAAAATTGTCGGGAGAAAACGAGAAAGACGCCAAAGTCAGAAAAATTGAACGAAGACGAAACACGTGACTAGCTACCATGCAATGACAATTGAAGAACCGTTCAAACTTGTATTGTATTGGTCAGCATTCAAGCGCTAAGAAGGCCTCGTAGGCCTCTCGTAGTCCGTCCCCCAGGACGACTTTTTTTTATTCCTCTCGTAGTCCGTCAAGAGGATTGCTATATGTACACCCTAAAGGAATGTACATCTTACATCTCCACATCTTTAAGTGTGACGATATTTTTTAGAGGTCACATCAAATGATCCCTCATCACATCCCCACCCTTAGATGGGTGGGGGTGTGAGATGTACACCCCTTACGAGTGTACACTTAGAATTTCCTTTTTTTTTCAAATAATTTTTAAAAATTTTATTAAAATATATATATATTTAATAAATAATAATAATAATTTACTGTGTTTTTGAAGTACAGTGACCAATTTATCATCTTTAATATATTTAGATTATCTATTTCGTATCTACATTCTTATTTTTGACGCTCTTTCTTGTCTTTTTTTATATTAGTTAATAAGTAACAACAAATTAAATAATATTTTAAAAATAATAAATTATATTTTTAAAATTTGTTGAATTTAAATTTTTAAAACTTCGTTACCCGTTCACATCCCTGGAGCTTAACCCCCACACACATGACACATACATGCATGCACCGCGGGAGTACTGTTGCGCAAGAAAAGTTGTGCCGGCTGCTGCGAGAGTCGATTCATGCGTTTGGCTCACATTGACGAATAAAAAAGTCACCTGATATGTATAACTTTTTGTTTATTTAATTTTCAATTTAACTACACATTCTTACAACTTAGCCTTCTTTTTTTGCTTTTTAATAGCGATTTTGAAAATTCAGGCGCACGTGATTTTTTTTTATTTTTGACCAAACTAATTTTTGATCGCGTGCATCCCTAATTGCGCATTTGTTAACAGCAAAATAAGAAAAGAGAATATAAATCAAATTAAAATTTTAAAAATATGGATGCATTTTATTTTTTCTTTTCACTTAATGACGGGCGAGAGACACGACTCCTACTAAAATCACGTGAGAAAACATGGCAAATAGGTTTGGTTTTTTTTTTAAAATTTTTTTTTTTGTTTTTGAGAAAAGCAACTCACATTTTGAAAGCGTACTCTTTAAATTTTTATAAAATATTATTAATTAATCAATATTATAAATATATTAAGAAATAATTAGTTTAAATTTTTTGAATTATTATTTGTTAATAATATACGTAAAATACTGATTAATCAACAATATTTTTTTGAGACAATAAAAAATTGTAGAGCACAATCAAATTTTTGATAAAATCATATTCGCATTCCTTTTTCTTTTTTTTTCGAAGGTGAATTCGGATGCAAATATATATCTGCTAAATTTTTATTATCATGTCTGCTTAAAACAAAATTCGAATCTAAATATAAGTTAAATTTTGACTCATAATAATGCAGACTAATAATATGCATATATAAATATAAATTAAAATTAGCACAAATAAAACACAATGTAATAAAAAGTTCATATCCATGTTCAAAATTAGTATACCTATATTTTATTTAATAAAATTTAATACAATCTATACCTCTATATGATTTTTTCTATTTTTTGCCACGTGTCACAATTTTCTTTGACTCTTCTCTTTTTCAATTCTCAATGAATTAATGATAGACTCTTCACATTTCTAACCCCCAACTCTTCTTATTCCTAACTCTCAATGAATTAATTATAAATTCTTTCCATTCCCAACCTCCAACTCTTCTCACTCCCTACTTTCAATGAATTAATTATATCTTCCCCTTTTTGAGTTCTTTTTATTATTATTCTTCTTCTCTCCCTCTTTCTCTAAGCCATCACCTCCCTCACTACAAGAAAATTTATCTATTGTGGCGAAACTAATGGCCACAATAATATACAAATTGGTCACAAAATACTTATTGTGGCCAAATTAGCTTCGCCACAACGTCGCCACAAAAGGACTGCTGCAAAAGATTAATGTGGCCAAAATTTTAATTCGCCACAAAAAGCACTATGAATTTGCGGCGATAGAATTCGTCACAAAACCTCAAACCTCCTCTACAAAAGGTTACCATATGGCTACATATAGTGATTAAAATAATAATTAATATTCTAACATTTTGTGGCCAAAATTACTTTTGGCCACAAAAGATATCATATAATTTATGACCAAATATTAAATTGGCCACAATATGTGGTGTAAATATAGTGGCGAAATTAAGTAGTCGGCCACAAATAATGTTGAAAGTATTGTAACAAATTTATTTGTTGGCCACACATAATGCCACACATTTTATGGCCAAATATTAAATTGGCCACAAAATATAGTGTAAATATAGTGGCGAAATTAAGTAGTCGGCCACAAATAATGTTGAAAGTATTGTGACAAATTTATTTGATGGCCAGACATAATGCCACACATTTTATGGCGAAATATTAAATTGGCCACAAAATATAGTGTAAATATAGTGGCGAAATTAAGTAGTCGGCCACAAATAATGTTGAAAGTATTGTGACAAATTTATTTGATTGCCACACATAATGCCACATATTTTATGGCCAAATATTAAATTGGCCACAAAATATAGTGTAAATATAGTAGCGAAATTAAATATAGTGGCCACAAAATTTATTTGACTGGAACAATATTTGGCCACACTATATTTACATCACATTTTGTGGCCAAATATTGTTCCGGTCACTGTAAAGTTTTCAAATTACATATATTGTGGCTATTTATTATTTAGCCACAGAAAATTTGTAGTACTAATTTAAATAAAAAATAAATAAATTTTACACATTATTACTGCACAATAATAGTTGAATACTACTCAATCAGGATTTAAACATAACATCAATCACAATAATCAAGATATGTTCAACAAAATACAGAAATCAAATATATGTTCAACTGACATAATCAAAATAAGCTAACAGTTAATCGTTTACATTAGAATAAAGATAATAAAAATTCTACGCTAAAAGTAAAATGAAATTCTTGAGATGATCCAACTCGAAAATATTGAGCTTCCAAGGTTTAGTCCTGTAGAATAAAATAGAAAAATGATAAAATTATGCATATATATTATCTATTTATTTTATCAAAAAAGTAAAATATATTGCTAATTTATACTCCAACTTACCTTTCTTGTCGATGGTGGCTGAATAGGCATAGGCAATCCCATTTGTGAAAGTTGTTCCATCATATTACGCATTTGAGAATTCATCTCGTCACGCATTTGTGCTTGCATTTTAGCAATTCGTGCCTCAGCTTCTTTCTCCTTTTGGCTCATCCGCTCCTCAGCTTCTTTCTCCTTTTGGCTCATCCGCTCATCCATTTCAGCAATTCGTGCCTCAGCTTCTTTATCCCGTTATGTATTTCGAATTTATCCCGTCAAGAAAACTATTCACTCCTGTTATGTATTTCGAATCTTGCCTATTATCCATATCCATCCAAGTCTTATCCATCTTAATATTTATATATCTGCAGTATATTTAGATATTATTAGATGTGACTTCGAAATTACCATTTATTTTAATTGTACAATCAATTATAAATTATTTGTGGTAATAGAATAAATTTCTAATTTGAATTACTATTTGTTTTATTTGATTTAAATTTGAACTTAAGTTTTATAATTATTTGATTCAAAAAAGAACTCAAGTTATAATTGTACAATCAGGTATCAATTATTTGTCGTAATGCAATCAATTTCTAATTTGAATTTTTTGAAAATACTATATTTCAGATCAAACTTAAAACTTTCACCCATGAAGATATATTTGCAATTTAGTCCCTAGAGTTTTATAAATTTGCATAAATATACCGAAATAACCCTTGTTTCGACTCGTTCTCTCAATCCGAGAGGTTTTAACTTATACCGTAAACACCAGTCGA
Organism: Tillandsia leiboldiana; assembly: GCA_029204045.2. Taxonomy (NCBI): domain Eukaryota; kingdom Viridiplantae; phylum Streptophyta; class Magnoliopsida; order Poales; family Bromeliaceae; genus Tillandsia; species Tillandsia leiboldiana. The sequence goes on along the minus strand of CM055060.1, from coordinate 49,906,446 downwards.
TACCAGTCGACGTAAGCGAACCCGTGCTCGCTGTTAGAAGGTGGTACGAAGCCCGAGAATACAGTAAGATCCATAAAAACTAAGTCCACACTAGGTTATATTGCATAAATATACCGAAATAAAGACTTGTTGCTACAATTAATGATACACTTGATCAGTAATAGACTCGCACAAACCCATCCCGACGACACTCCAGTGACGAAAAGCTTAAACGGGTCAAATAGGCCGATTTACGGGACGAAATCCAATCCCCGATCAACGAGAACCCTCGGAATCTTATCAACATGACTGGAAAGTGTGAAAACCCTATCTAGAGATAGGCATCAAGTCCGATTTACAATTTGATCTATAACAGTTCTTAAATTGCGTAAAAACTCTAAGTTAAAACACTATTTCGGCTCGTTCTAGCAATCCGGGAGTCCAAAAGCTGATCTGTAACTTTCAGCGCGTTCGTTACGACGAGACGAAGCTCGTACTCACAAGATTGGGCTGGCACGGGGCCCGAGGGCAAAGTCGGCCCATAAACCTTTAGAGTCCAATTTACCATTATGCAATAACTTAATACATACATGATCTGAACATGAGTTAACTAGAGCATGGTGTTAATATTACACAGAAGGGTGAAGTGCTCACCTTGTGCGCGTCGGAGGCCGGCCGGAGAGCTTGCCGGAGCAAGGTGGTGCACCAACCAAGGCTCGGGTTTGGGCAAATTCACAAACTCTTGGTCAATCTGCAACCAGAGGTGAGCACGAGTTAGTTCTGGGTCCCAGGGAGTGCTCGGGTCCAGTCGGGTCAGGCGCCGACGGCCGGAGGCAAACCCGAAGTGGGAAATTCGGGTGCAACCTTGAAACCTAGTTACAGGGGGGTATCTGGCCCAAATAAAATGCTGGGGAGCAAGGTTAGGGCAGTTAGATCTCACCTGGGTGGTAGCCGGAGTCCCGGAGCACCGGGGATGGCCGGAGGTGGAGCCCGAGACCAATTCGGGTGCAACCCTAAGGATCAAGAATCCAACGTTAAGAGGGCCATGCAACACCACCATTGTTCTTAAAATTGTGAAATATACCTACCTGCACCGTTGGCCGACGTCTGGAGGCGCCGGCGACGCGCGGCGGCGGAGCTCGGTGAAGCTTCAAGGGCCGCTAATGGCGGATTCCGGTGAGGTGACTCCGGGCCGGAGCAACTTGGTCCAGGAACCTTGTCTCAACCCTACGGAGCTCGGTGCAGTGGTGGCCGGCGCCGGGATGCAGCGGCGGCGCCGGACGGCCGATACCGACCGAAGTTGAAAAAGCTCGGTTTCTAGGGCACGGTCGTGCGATCTCGATCCTGATCTGATCGTCGTCCGACTTTAGGGGAAGCTTGCAGTCGCCCAGAGGAGCAAGATCAACGGTGTTGATCTCGATCTTGACGGCTGGATGAAGCCCGCGCCCGCGATCGGTCAGGAAGCGATAATCCGGCGAGGATGGCTCCCGCCGGCGATCGGGACGGCGGCCTCGGCTCGGCCTGCACCCGGAGGGTCGCCTCGATGTCAGAAACACATTGGTCGTGCCCAAATGCCAAAATGAAAAAGGAAGTTCCAAGAACTTACCTCGTCGGAGCTTAGCAAGGAGGAGAGGTCTCCCGCGGCGGCGCACGGCGGCCGCTAGCACCGGGGTCGGCTCAGCTCGGTTGCAACTCCACAGGGGACTCCACCAGACAAGGTCTCGATCCCCTAGAGCCCTCTCGATCACCTTCCTCAACAAGGACCCGAGATCAAGAGGAGTTCTTGATCTTCTCCGGCAAGGGGATGCGGCGGCCGGTGCGGGGAGGCTCCGTGAGGTGCGGCAGAGAGCGAGGAAGGAGGTTGAGAGGTGCGGCTAGGGCAAGAGCTCTGGGGGTTTAGGGTTTGTGGATCCCGAGCTCGGATACATATATATATAGTATATGTAAAATTGCATCTTAGCCCTTGACCTCTCAGCATTTAGTGTTAAGTCCTTAACAGCATGACTTATTTACACCAAGGTCCCTCACTACAGAGATGGCACGCAATTCGAGGCAAAAGTATAGGGTTTTATGTGAAAAAAGCTGCATTTTCGTCGTATTTCACGCTTTCCGAGGCGTTCCGGTCGTCGAAATGAAAAATGGACTTCGCCATGGTGTCCGGCTCGACGAGACCTATCAGGTAGCGATTTCTGATTTTCGCAAAACTGCCCGGATAAAATCGCGGTCCATAAAATACTATTCCGGAATACTGTTTTTGCGCTTTTCGAGACTCTAGGGTCGTCAAACGGAGATTCCGTCAGCGCCATTGCGTCCAGAACGTCGAAACCGTTCGAAATGACTACCTGGAGTGCTATGATCGGTTTCCAGACAGCGATTTGGCAAACGTTCGCACATAGGGGCATTTGAAATTAGGGTTTACTGTTCATGTACAGTACCAAGGCACTGTGCACTTAAGTCGCGGGTCCCGCCCGCTTCTTCGTAGATTTCTGGAAGATCCGACCTTCGGATTTGAACTTGATAAATATGGTTTTCACTCGATTCGACGAGACGGTCGCACTGGTGATCTCGGATTTTCGAGATTAGGCTCTGATTGAAAGGCGATATTTCAGCCTCCTAACTATGCAATTTGCACTGCAGAAAAGGGGGTCACTCATGATTCAAAATTCAACTTGACTTTTATTCCTTCTCTTTTATTTATTTACAATAAAATTTTCAAATTCTTACATTATTATTTCAGTGGCCCAACGTTATCGCTGGTGACAAATGGTGAATTGAAAAGTAAATATGTGGCGATAAAATTTACCACAATAATTACTTATTGTTATTGTGGACAAAATTTATTGTTGGCCACACATAGTGCATCGAATTAGTGACGATCATTAAAACACCCCTACCGTAGGTATATGAAAATTCTGATTAAGATTAATAGTGAAGACAAGTTGAAAATAGCCACGAAAATCTTAATAAATGTGTGGCCATACAAATTCGCCACAGTTAATTATTATTATTTCAGTGACCCAACGTTATCGATGGTAACAAATGGTGAATTGAAAAATAAATATGCGGCGATAAAATTTGTCACAATAATTACTTATTGTTATTGTGGCCAAAATTTATTGTTGGCCACAAATAGTGCATCGAATTAGTGACGATCATTAAAACACGCCTACCGTAGGTATACGAAAATTCTGATTAAGATTAATAGTGAAGACAGGTTGAAAATAGCCACGAAAATCTTAATAAATGTGTGGACATACAAATTCGCCACAGTTAATTATTATTATTTCAGTGGCCCAACGTTATCGCTGGTGACAAATGGTGGATTGAAAAGTAAATATGTGGCGATAAAATTTGCCACAATAATTACTTATTGTTATTGTAGCCAAAATTTATTGTTGGCCACACATAGTGCATCGAATTAGTGACGATCATTAAAACACCCCTACCGTAGGTATATGAAAATTCTGATTAAGATTAATAGTGAAGACAAGTTGAAAATAGCCACGAAAATCTTAATAAATGTGTGGCCATACAAATTCGCCACAGTTAATTATTATTATTTCAGTGGCCCAACATTATCGCTGGTGACAAATGGTGAATTGAAAAGTAAATATATGGCGATAAAATTTGCCACAATAATTACTTATTGTTATTGTGGCCAAAATTTATTGTTGGCCACACATAGTGCATCGAATTAGTGACGATCATTAAAACACCCCTACCGTAGGTATATGAAAATTCTGATTAAGATTAATAGTGAAGACAAGTTGAAAATAGCAACGAAAATTTTAATAACTGTGTGGCCATACAAATTCGCCACAGTTAATTATTATTATTTCAGTGGCCCAACGTTATCGATGGTAACAAATGGTGAATTGAAAAGTAAATATGTGGCGATAAAATTTGCCACAATAATTACTTATTGTTATTGTGGCCAAAATTTATTGTTGGCCACAAATAGTGCATCGAATTAGTGACGATCATTAAAACACTCCTACCGTAGGTATACGAAAATTCTGATTAAAATTAATAGTGAAGACAAGTTGAAAATAGCCACGAAAATCTTAATAAATGTGTGGCCATACAAATTCGCCACAGTTAATTATTATTATTTTAGTGGTCCAACGTTATCGATGGTGACAAATGGTGAATTGAAAAGTAAATATGCGGCGATAATATTTGTCACAATTATTTCTTACTATTATTGTGGCCAAAATCTAGCGATGGCCGCAAATACTGCATCGAATTAGCGGCGCTCATCACTAAATTCCTACGGTATGTATATGAAAATTTGAGTTAAGATTAATAGTGAGGAAACGTTGAAAATAGCTACAAAAAATGTTAATATAGTAGGGTTCATTAATTGGCCACAAAATATTGGCCACAAAATATCTATTTTCTTGTAGTGCCTCTTCACTATCTCCGTTGACAACAACGCTCTCTCGCTCGACCCCTCCACCCTCGATCCTTGCCTCCTCCTTCCCGTCGTGGAGAACCTCCAAATCTCCTTGCCCTCCTCTTCCTCCTCCTCCTCCTCTAAGATCTAAATCTCCATCGTCCACTTCATGGCCACCTTCATCCAATCCAACTCTCCGTTTTTGAAAATCTTCCACCCCCGACCTCACCGAAAATCTAGACCCGATCCTCGCCTTCTTTAGCCGCACGAGAGGCATCGCTCATGATCAACTCCTACCTATCGCCGTCACTGCCACCGCGACCGCCATCGCCGATAGGAATCCTCCACTTCTCCGCCTACTCCTCCTCCTCCTCCGCCACCGTTTGTCGCCGTCACCGTAGCTCATTGAACGTGAGCTCTCTCTCATTCTCTCTCTAAACTTCATTACATTTCTATATATGTCTTAGATTTTAATCCTAAGTGAATAAATATTCTACTCTGATTGTTGCTGATAGATTCTTATGTTAGAGTTGAGAATGATTAATTTTTTTTTTTTTGTGATAAAAAAATATTTTGATAATATTTACCCGCCGCATCGCGCAGGGTAACTATACTAGTATATATTAATATTCCTCTTATATATCTCTAAGAAGTGAAAATGATTTAATAAAATTATATATTTTTATATATATTTTTAATAAGAATTTGAATATTAATACACGTCGAATGCTAAATTTTGACGACAATATTCGCATCCCATCGAAATTCGGTGTCGGATTGGATATGCGTTTATCTTAACCACTTTCACCCCTACATTATTTTTATTTACATAGTTAGAAAAACAAACCAAGGTAATTGCTACAAGACTAAATTAAACCAAAATTGCAGATTCTAAATGATCAGAACCAAAAAAAAAAAAATAATAAAATAAAATAAAATAAATCACCAAAATATTTATGATAAATATTTACTCATTGCAAATCAATATTTAACACATTCATTCCATCAACAATAATTAATGCATGCGTGACAGCCAAAAACAGCTGCTGCAATATCTGTTAATATAAAACAAATTACATATACTAATTAACCAAACAATAATTGATACAAAAAACCAAAAAAATGTCCCCCATTTTAGAAGAGTTAAAAATTATTCAAATTTGAAAATAGTTAGCAACTAAATCCATATCCTTTTCCTCCTAACAAGTTTAATTTCTCTAAAATAGGAGGGTCATATTGAAATTATTATTCCACTTCTCCTATCTCTTGTCTTCTCACAGCTTAAAAGTGAGCCATGACTTGTTGCTATCTTCGAGCTTAACCTCATTCATTTGATAAGGTGCCTTGGAGTTAATCCTAAAAAAATAAAAAAAAAATAAAGCAATGTTAAATTTAAATTCAAATTTAAAAGTATTCAAGAATAATTTGATTTGAAAAACAAAATATTACACACCTATCCTTTCTTTTTTGGAGGAATCTATGGAGTGACTTTCTCCTCGCAATTGGCAAATCTGTTTATCACAAAAAAGAGAAAAAAAAAAAAATTTGTTAGAAATATTATATATAAAAAATTCCTAAAATGGATCTTCAATAATACATTTTTATCTATTTAATAGAGTAGTCAAAATTTGTATATTTTTGGCCTTTAATTTTTGATTTAAGCATGTATGCAATGATCTAATTTTTGGCCTTTACAAATTTCTTTACACAATTTACATACAAATATTTAATATATATATATATATATATATATATATATATATATATATATATATATATATATATATATATATATATATATATATATAACACATCATGCTAAACTAAAAATATAATTTAGCGCTCTTAATCTAAATAAAAATTAATTATTGCCGTATTAACTATTTTATGTGTTTTAAATTTACTTTATATTTTTTACATCAAGGGGCACAAAATTTCTACCGTAAAAACTACCTTGGATGATGGAATGTGTGGTTAGATTAGAGATGAAATGCGCGGTTATAATGATACTAATTTTTTAGAATTTAGTAGGTAGTTGGTGAAACAGTATGATTTAAAAAATAAAAATAATCATCTAACAGCAGAAAACTTACTAGCACAAAATATTTGGTACTATTAATTAGGCTCATATAGACTAGGTTGCTATATTATTAATAATAATAAGTTATTGTCGCTATTAAATTTTCGACATTTATTTAAAGAGATGTATCAATTTGGTGCTATTAAATAAGAATTATCTTTAGATCTATATTATAATACAAAATATTTGGTATTGTTGATAATATAGAAGTACTTATATAGAATTAGATTACTATACTATTAATAGTACAAAGTTATTAATATTATTAAAATTTTAATTTTTTGATAAAATAATATTTAATTAAAATAATAATATTTTTTAAAATTTTAATAAATAATTAATAAAATAATATAATTTAAAAAATAAAAATAATTAAAAAAAAATCTAGCTGCAGAAAATTAAATAACACAAAATGATCGGTCTTTTAGGTAAGATAGTAATAGAGCTATATATATATATATATATATATATATATATATATATATATATATATATATATAAAATTAAGTTTCTATGCTTGTAAAAATACAAAGTTATTTATGCTTGTGAATTTTTTACCCTTAGATATAAGAATGTGCGGTTAGAATGATGATAGGCCCTTTGGGTTTAATGGGTGGTCGGTAAAATAGTATAATCTAAGGGGTAAAATTAATTAAAAGATTACATCTAACGGTAAAAAACTTACAAATATTAATTATTTGGTGCGCCGGACTCATATATATATATATATATATATATATATATATATATATATATATATATATATATATATATATGGAAAATGCTATGTGTACACCCCTTTCGGGGTGTACATCATACACCCCACCCATCTAAGGGTGGGGGTGTGATGATGGGTCACTTGATGTGACCCGTAAAAAGTATCGCCACCATTAAAATGGTGGAGGTGTATGATGTACACCCCTTCGGGGTGTACAGGTAGCATTGCTCTATATATATATATATATATATATATATATATATATATATATATATATATATATATATATATATATATATATATATTATTTGATACTAAATTTTAAACGAAAAAAGAAAAAAAGTATATTAAAAAATTAAAACAAAATTTATGAGAGAGATAATAATTACCAGTTGCATTGGTTTGCATAGTACTCTGCAAAGAGCACTGGGAGGGTGGCACGTGTCCTCCTCCGGAGGTGGCGGAGAACGCAGAGGAGGCGGCAGTGGCAAAACCGTAATTTTCTGCTGGGACGCTGCTCTTCTTCGCCATTTCCATCAACTCCTCAGCTTTTTCCCCCGAAAAATTATCGAAAACCAACACTTCACCACCGTAAAATATCGTTAATTGTGCATTTGCCCCATCCCTAAGTACAATTTTTTTTTTAAAAAAAATAATAATAATTAGTTAAAATTAAAACATTAATTCGAGTTTAAATTCGAAAAGAGAGAGAGAAAAAAAAAAAAAAAAATTCTTACTTGTTGATATTTTGGTCCTTGTGTGGAACGGCGGTGTCGGAAGTGACTTCCGAGAAGTGGACTTCGCCGGAGTCGGGGGCATTTAAGTCAATTCCGGCCATCAAGTTCATAGTGATCGGCGGGCGAAATACCCCTAAAATTAATTAAGAAAAAAAATATATTTTAATTATTAAATATGAAGTACAAAATAAATACAGAAATTTTGAGTTTTAAAAACTCTAGAATATTTCTTTATTTAAAAGAAGATAAAAATAAAATTATATACATAAAATACATGAAACCAAAAACAACCAACATAATATAGTGCAAAAAAAAAATAATAATAATAATAATTATATATTCAACAAAAACCATAAAAAAAACAACAAAAGAAAAAAAAAAAAGGAAAATGTTAATAAAAAAAAGTATAGTTGTTACCTTTTGCTCTTTGCTCCAGATCCATCTCAAAACCAAACCCACCAAAGCTTTTTTTCTCCTTCATGTATTGCCTCAAGAGGTTACAAGTGAGAGAGAAATTGGTTTTCTCTCTCTTCTCCTCCTTAATAATGTTTCTCTCCATGGCTCTCCCTCTCTTTCTCTCCTTATCTTTTGCTTATAGTCCCTATATATGAGAGATAGAGAGAGAGGAGAGGGAGAAAAAGAAAATGTATTCGGCACGTGTTTTTTTGGGTTGGACAATGAGAATATATATATATTTTTTTAAAAAAATAATTGATTTTTTTTTAAAAAAATAAATAACTAATAAATAATTAAAACGAACACGTGTTCACTTTTTATTTATTTTTCTTTGTTTGGTACATAAAATTTTGACAAAGTCACATGACACACCGCGTTTTGTTATGCGTGCACATATTTTAATCCGTGTAGCACATGTGTCACGAAACGGGCTTTTTTTAAGCGCACACTTGGCGCACTTAGAAAACGGACCACAAAAGGGGACCGAAAAGTGGGGCCCTCATTTGTAGAACATGTGGGATTGATTTATTCGGAAACATTATTAGGCGTGTTAGTTACGGATCCATTCACATTACTATTGTTGCGGTGTAAATTTTTAAACGTGTTCTATTTATTTATTATTATTATTATTATTATTTTGTTTTTCGGTTGTGAGAAGCTTCAAAGAAGCGACCGCTTCCGTCTGGTACAGCTGTTTGGTACTTGTGATTTTAATCACTGTTGAAGTAGTCAGCAGGTTCGATCCACCGCATGCGCATTTAAAATCAGACTAACTTGTTTAGAACGATCTGTTGTCGTGGATCGTACGTGGCGTGATTAAAAAAATAAATAAATTAATATATATATATATATATATATATATATATAAATTTATATAAATATTTATTTTTGATTTTAAAATACGTATATTAATTTATTTCTTTAAAATTTTAAAATTTTTTTTAGACAGTTGCAGTATTAATATGGAGAGTGAAATAATTAAATTATTCTTAGCTTGTTCTATATATTCTATATAAAATAAGTTTTAATATATTTTTATCACTTTTAAAAATATTTTAACTATAAATTATAAGAAATAAACAGAATAATGATGGATCGTGATTGTGTGGGAGCTAAGTGCATCAAATTAAAATTTTAAGAGGATAAAATATATGCATAGAAGAAAAGTAAAAAAGTGAATATTTATTAATGAAATTTTCTGTATTTTAGCAAAGAAAAAAAAAAAAAAACTTATAAGAAAGTGTGGTTTGGAAAAAAAAAAAAAAAGAGGAGTTAATGTTAGATCCTTATGCAAATTAAAACGAAATAATCCTAAAAATACATGTAAATAAATTATTAGATAATCGTTAATTTATTTAAAAATATTATAAACGTTTATCGGAATCCATACCCAATGAAATACGTTTCCGGATCTTATCGTTTCTCAAACATCGACAATAAAATCGCTTGAATTGAGTGCTTCCAAGTCTAGATTCGTCGTCTAATTAATTTACTCTGAATGGAGCAGGACAAATGACGGCAGGCTCCGACTCCGGACCACAACCATATTATATTCCTTTTTTACTACGTCTAATTAGGATCGCATAAACTCTAATTAGATTTATACTTGGTTTCTACACATTAAGAGTCCCATACCCAATAGATATTTTCAAAGCCCATATTAGTTCACTTAATGATTCTATTAAATTAAATAGCTTATAATATAATTGTAAATTTATATGTTAACCCACATACATGAAAAATAAATTCAACAATCTCCCACTTGGGCTACATATTTATCTTGAAATAATTATATTATGATATGTGCGCACCAGAATAGCTATCTTTTCCTAAAACACCTCTTTAATTACAATCTGGTCCATCTACTATATTAGTATGAGATCAAAGGAGTTTTTGTTATACAAATTCATAACTCGACCCATCAATGATCACCATACCAACATATTCAATGACATAGATCGAGTATGGATGTGTAGCATGAAAATTACATGCAATGTGATCTTAACATGCCTATTTCCAACTGGTCATAATTTATTTTTTAATGAGATCATATTAAGTTATAATAGACAAAACGTATTCAGAATATAAAATATACTATATATTTTATTCTGCAGAAAATGAACACAAAGTGTGCCTGAAATTAAAGAACATCAAAATACAAACTTTCACTAAAACTGCACATCATCAAACAATTTAACACCCATATGAGCAGAGCTCATGAAACACTTTGGACGGTAAACCTTTGGTGAGCGGATCCGCAACCATAGAGTTTGTGCCAATATGTTCTATGCACACATGACCATTTTGAACTCTCTCTTTAACAATAAGAAATTTAATGTCTATATGCTTTGACTTTGATGAGCTCTTGTTGTTATTGGAATACAGTACAACCGATTTATTGTCACAAAATATCTTTAATGGCCTCTGAATGTCATTCAAAATTCGCAGCCCACTGACAAAGTTTCGCAGCCATATCCCATGATTGCATGCCTCATAACAGGCTATGAACTCAATTGCCATAGTGGAATAAGGTATGAGTGTCTGCTTAGCACTTTTTCAGGAAATAACTCTTCCAGCTAAAAGATAAATATAACTCGATGGGGATCTCCTACAGTCTTAGCATCCCGCAAAATCGTTATCAGAATGCCCGATAATCTCCAAATATTCCAATCTCCTATAGGTGAGCATGTAGTCTTTTGTTCTCTGTAAATAACGCATAACCCATTTGGCTGCTTTCCAATGATCCATTCCAGGGTTACTCAAATAACTACCTAATATCCCAACAATGTACGCTATATCCGGACGCGTATACATTTGAGCATACATTAGACTCCCTACTATCGACGCATAAGGAATCTTTTGCATCTCATTCACCTCAAACTCATTCTTGGGGCATTGACTGAGACTGAACTTGTCTCCTTTAGCAACAGGGGTATCTCCTGGTTTCATTCTTTCATTCCAAACCTGCTAAGAACCTTGTGGATATAGCTCTTTTGTAATAATCCAAGGATACCCCGAGAGCGATCTCAGTGTATATGTATACCTAATACAAAAGAGACGTCACTTAGATCTTTAATTTCAAAATTTTTTATCAGAAATATCTTGGTTTCATGCAATAAGCCTATATCGCTGCTAGCAAGTAATAAATTATTAACATATAATACCAAGAAAATAAATTTACTCCCACTGAACTTATGGTATACACAATCATCAACTACATTCATCTCAAATCCAAACGAGATAATTACTTGATAAAATTTATGATACCATTGACGGGAAGCTTGCTTGAGCCCATAGATAGATTTCTTCAATTTGCAAACCATTTTCTTTGGATCGCCTGACACAAAATTTTCTGGTTGCACCATATAAGTTGTCTCATCAATGTCACCATTGAGAAAAGTAGTCTTTACATCTATGTGATGTAGCTCAAGGTCAAAATGAGTCACAATTGCTATTATAATTCTGAAAGACGAGCCTTATATCTCTCGACATTGCCTTTTAAATCTCTTTTAGTTTTAGATATCCATTTACAACCAATAGGTTTCGCACCTTTAGGCAATTCGACGAGATCCCAAACATTATTATTTTTCATGGACTTTATCTCATCATTCATGGTATCAATCCACATTTGAGAATTAGAACTCTATATGACTTGACGAAAGTTGATCAAATCATCTTCTTTCAGTCCTATTTCTTCCTCATATTCTTGGTGAAAAATAATATAATCCTCTGAAATGGCATTTCTCCTTTCTCTAGTGGATCTTCTTAATGGCATTTGCTCTTGAGGTTGTTGAGTTTGCTCTTCATGAGCAATTTCTTGATTTTGGATGGGGAATTCATCAACATTGTCTTGATTGTGTAGATTTGTTTCTTGAATAATGCCAATGATAGAAACCTAATCATTGTTAATAGCTACTGTAGGAAGAGAAATGAATTCCTCTTCAAAAATAATGTTCCTTATCTTATCTCCCCCCCCCCCCCCAAACTCAACTTTCTCAAAAAATCTGACATTTCCCGTCTCAAAAAATGACCGAGTCGTGGGATCATAAAACTTGTAACCCCTTGATCGTCCAGAGTATCCAACGAAGTAGCAATTAATAGTTCTTGAGTCCAGTTTCTTTTCATTTGGCCTGTATGGCCTTGCCTCAGCTGGACAACCCCAAATGTTTAAGTGCCTAATACTCGGCTTCTTTCCTGCCCAGAGTTCATAAGGGGTTTTAGCTATTGCTTTGCTTGGAACCCTGTTGAGAATGTAAGCTGCAGTCTTTAGCACTTCTCCCCAGAGGGATGATGGTAAGGTAGAATGACTAATCATACTCCTTACCATATCCTTAAGCGTTCTGTTACGTCTCTCAGCAACACCATTCATGCTACGTTTTCCTGGCATTGTGTATTGCGGGACAATTCCGCATTCCTCTTGAAATTTAGCGAAAGGCCCTGGACATTGTTCACCTGATCTGTCATATCTGCCATAGTACTCGCCATATCTGCCATAGTACTCGCCATCATGATCAGATTTAACAGCTTTAATTCTTTTGCCAAGTTGGTTCTCAACTTCAGCTTTGAAGACTTTAAAAACGTCTAATGATTGAGACTTCTCATGAATCAAATATAAATAGCCATAACGGGAATAGTCGTCTATGAACGTAATAAAATACTATTGACCATTCCAAAAAGCCGTAGGGAACGGTCCGCAAATATTAGTATGAATTAGTTCTAAGACATCAAAACTTCTATTGGCATATAATTTTCTAATATTTGTTTGCTTCCCCCTTAATGCACTCAACACAGACTTGGAAGTCTGTTAAATCAAGGGGATCAAGAATTCCATCTAACAAAAGTTTCTCAATTCTCTATTTAGAAATGTGACCTAAGCGCTTATGCCATAACATAGAGGAATTCTCATTAGTTAATTTTCGTTTTGTACCACGAGAACTAGTATACATGGATTTATTATATAAAGCGATTGTATCCAACAAATATAGGTTGTCATTCACAGATAAAGAACCAGTACCAACAGGATTTGAATTTTGAAAAAGATTAAATTTATTATTTTCAAATGAACAAGAGTAACCAGATTTGCCCAAAATAGAAATAGAAACCAAATTTCGTCTAAACGACGGTACAATGAATGTCTCTTCTAAATCCAAATAAAAACTAGTCTTTAATAACAATCTAAAAGTCCCTATGGCTTCATCCATAACTGATTTGCCGTCGCCCGCAAAGATGAATTTTTCAGCATCATTTGGTTGCCGGCTCGTCAGACAGCCCTGCATAGACACAATTATGTGAGTAGTAGCACCAAAATTTATCCACCAAGTGTCTAGATATAGAAGTCAAATTAACTTTAGAACAAACCAAAGTGAGAAGCTTACATTTCTTAACACGCCAAATGGCGTATTTAGAACATTCTTTCTTCATATGTCCACCCTTCTTGCAAAAGTAACAGGTGAACTCCGAATCCTGTTTCTTTTGTCCTTTCTTTTGTGGTGTCCAAACCGCAGCTTTCTTTCCCCTTTTTCTTTTTTTATTTTTAGAGGAGGTTGCCAAGTGAGCACTTTCTGGTTGATTTTCCTTCAGTCTTTCTTCTTCTTGCGCATAATGAGAAATGAGCTCGTTAAGAGACAATTTCTCCTTTTGAGTGTTGTAACTCACCTTAAATTGGCTATATTGTGCAGGAAGAGAAATGAGAACCAAATGCACGAGCAAATCCTCACACATCTCTAACTTTAGTGCCTTTAATTTTGAAGCACATGATACATCTCCATGATGTACTTCCTTATGTTGCCCTTTCCTTTATACCTCATTGAAACAAGTACAGATAGTAATATACTTGTTTCAGCCTTTATGCTCTTGGCAAAGTGCTTTTCCAATTCCTCAAGGAACTTCTTGGCATCATCCTCATCAGATATAACGCTCTTGAAAGTTTCTGAAATTGCATGTTTCATAATGATGAGACTCATGCGATTAGAACGTTCCCACTTCTCAAAGTGTCTTTTATTCCCAGCGGAACTTTCATCTGGAATAGAATGGGGTCATTTTGTCCGTAGCGTAAAGTCCAGATCCATGCAATCGAGAACAATCATAACGTTCTCTTTCCAATTCTTGAAATTTGAGCCATTCAGCACTAGAATTGAATTGATATTTGCATATATTGAAGAAGCAGAAATATTAACTGAACAGAGAATAAAATAACAAACATTAAGCTCACAATTTTATTCATAACAAAAACATAATAAATAAATTCAAATAATGGTGAACCCCAAAACAAGATATCTAAAACAACATTGACATTCGGTCTTTGGACAGAAATATCAATTGTAAGTGGTACTCTCAACGCAGTAATCAGATACTAATAATTAATCCTGTCAAATAATAAATCTTTCTTTGGATAGACTTATTATTTACACGGCACACTTGATAATTGTCACATATTTATTACCACAATTGTATGTAAAGTTTGGCCAAATAATTACCTTCCTTTGGGCCGGTCATCATTCGCATATACAACAAATACATATATCCAAATATTTTAAATAAATTAATCTATACCAGAGATGTTACTCAGGTAACATGTTGTTTCAATTAATCTATTTTTAAAAATTGCATATTTCAAAAATAAGAAAATACCAAAATTTAAATTTAATTTTTAAAATTATGTTTTGCATAAAGAAATCCAAAAAAAAACTTTATTTTATGATATGAAATCGTTAAACAATCAAAATTCGGAATCTAAAATGTCACAAATCAAGCTATAATGCGAAAAAATAACAAGGATTCATGACAATTTCCTTTAAAAAAAATTTAATTTCTACTCTAGATAATCTTTATGGTAGAAAAAATGATTAAAAATTTTAAAAAATGACATCTAACGATTTAAACAGGTTAGGCTCTGATACTATTTGTTAGATCGTTATGCAAATTAATGCGAAATAATTTCAGAAATACATGTAAATTATTAGATAATCGTTAATCTATTTGAAAACATTATAAACGCTTACCGGAATCCATGCCTAATGAAACACGTTCCCAGATCTTATCGTTTCTCAAACACTGATAATAAAATCGCTTGGATTGAGTGCTTCCAAGTCTAGATTCGTCGTCTAATTAATTTGCTCTGAATGGATAGGGCAAATGACGACATACATTCAAATCGAGACCACAACCCTATTATATTCCTTTTTTACTACGTCTAATTAGGATCCCATAAACCCTAATTAGATTTGTACTGGATTTCTACATATTAAGAGCCCATACCCAATAGATATTTTTAGAGCACATATTAGATCACTTAATGACCTCATTAAATTAGATAGCCAATAATATAATTGTAAATTTATATGTTAGCCCACATACAGAAAAAATATATCCAACAGTTAAATTATAAAAAGTTTTTTCTTTTTTTTTTTTACTTTAGCCAAAATCTCAATTACTTTTCTATATTAAAAATTACATTAATTACTATGATGTACTTTTTTATCATCTCAAATAAATCTAAAAAAAAATTAAAAAATTGATAAATTAATCTATAAAACTTCACTAAAATGAGTTAACATATCATATTATTCCACATCTCATTATAAAATCAATTTGAAACACAAAAAATATATAAAAATTTTAGATAAATAATATCTTCTATTCTGCTAGCACTAGCCAAATTGATAGTTTATTAAGTAATTTGTTCAATTTATGAGATTTTAGGTTGCGTTTGGTCGGAGGAATAAACGATAATTGCTTATTTTAGGGATAAATACAAGTTCAGAAACAAATAGAAACTAATATAATTTTATGTTTGGATGAATATTAGTTTTGTACCAGATATAAAAACATATGTATTTAGTTTGATAGTGTGGAATAAGAAAAATAGAGAGTAAAATTTTTTTTATAATTGACGAAATTATCTTTTACCTCAAAAATTTATTTAAAAGAAATTTAATTAAATTTAGTTTTTGTATATAAAAGATTTAATTTATTTAAAACTTTAAAAATTTGTATATAAAAAATTTATATACATTTTTAAATTTTAAAATTTTTAAAATTTAAAAATTTAAAAATTTTAAATAAATTTAAAATTTAAAATTTTAAAAATTTTAAATAAATTTAAAATTTAAAATTTTAAAAATTTTAAATAAATTTAAAATTTAAAATTTAAAATTTTAAAAGTTAAAAATTTTGTAAAATTATAAATTTAAAAAATTTGGTCTCAAAGAGTGCGCAAGAGAGGGTGGGAGCAAGCCTAGGACCTTGACGGGTTTGCTTGTTCCTACCTTAACGGTAACATATTAAGGTGGGAACAACTTGTTTCCACCCTCACAAAATCATGTTTGGGTATAAGGGTGAGGGAGATAACTCCTTATTCCCCCGCTTTATACCCAAATCAAACACTATCTTATTGTATTACTTATGAACTATTTTATCTAAAAATTTATTTTTACAAAGTTTTATAACTAAATTCAATAATTATTCTGAATAGTTGGATAAATTTAAGATAATAACAAAGTGTAAGGCGGTAATTGATGCAACTTTTTACGTTGGAGTTTATTAAGATAGGAGCTAAAGTAAAAGGAGCAATGCTACCCGTACACTCAAAATTGAGTATACGATGTACACCTTGCCTGTCCTGGGGTGGGGACTTCTTCACTGCTCACTTTGAAGTGACAAGTGGAATTGACCCCACCCCAGGATGGGTGGGGTGTAAGATGTACACCTGATTTTGAGTGTATAAGAAGCATTTTTTAAGTAAAAAATAAATTTTTACAATTTAGCCTTGAAAGAAATAAAAAATAAAACTATTTAAAGTAAAAAAAAAAAGGCTTTTTTATAATTTAGTCTTGAAAGAAATAAAAAGAAAAACTATTTCAAAAAAAAAAGACACTAACATTGTCACACCCCGAGACTACCGATTTGATCAATTCGGGCATGGGAACGGGCCCGCCAATTGGGCACGATCTCCTCTATACTTGAATGGAACGAAACAATACAAATCACAAGAAATACAATATGATAACCAATATATCATAATGCGAATAGCTACTAATTTTAACTTTAAATATAAAATATTTGCACAAAATTGAACTATAAGGTACTAAAATGAACATTTAAATAAATATTTAATTACAATTTTTTTATCTTTTCTCACCCAAAATATAATGTTCACTCTATACTCAAAAGGTAAAAGCACTAGACCCTCTAGGTTCGCTACTCAACTAGGCTCTTACTCCTATCACAAGCCTCACCTGTTGTACCTTGATTTACAAAAAGTAAAAACACGGGGGTGAAAACTACAAATAGTTTCCAGTGGGTTCATCCATCGAGAAATATATTCTATATCTCTTGGTCTAATAGAAGCATTAGTAGCAAGATAAATAGGAAAGCAGTAACTACACTAGTATGCAGGTATAAAAGCTCTACACTACTAGTCCATGCACACACGCCAACATGCTACTATGCCATACCATACTAGGCTACTATACCACTAGGCTATTATGCCGCTACTCAAGGGTTGCATCTAACCCGACAACAATCGGTCACACTAATCATATTATAATTTAGATTTCATATAAGGTGCTTCGTAGAGAGTCGACTTATGCGGAGAACACTTTCTACTCGGCGGTTGCTTGGGCTCTTTAGAGCCATTTCATGGAGAGTCGACTAATGCGTGGAACCCTCTCCACTTGTCATGAATGAGTTTAAGACAACTTGGCACTCATTCGCATAGGGAGTTGAAATATGCTTGTAACCCTTCCCCGGGAGTCGAAATATACTCATAACCCTCCCGTTAGCTCTTCTTCGCTTTCGGAAGCTTTATCACCTTTTACTTTTCTCTTTTACCCTAAGTCTTTACTCTAGGATAGTTACGATGCCCCAAGGGCACCAAATTGTATTTAAGTTCTCTTATTTACTCAATTTACACTTAAAACCCTAAGTTCAAGGCTCTAGGGTTTAAGATGTCGCAAGGACACCAAGAAGGTCATACTATTTCACTCTAACATATATGTTGAGACTATCTCTTTAATCTTAAGTTTTACCCTAAGTTTAATGCCACTCCTTTGACCTAGATTCTTTCTAGGTTCCATATCATACATGACCAACCTACAACTAGATTTTGTTTACACATAGATTTGTAGGGCTAAACCCTAAATTTCCTCTCTTTCTACTTTTCATAGGGCTAAACCCTAATCTATACATGAACCATTGCATCTCTATGCAATTACACTTAATATAATACTTCTAAGTCATAAAAGTGAAGAAAAATAAAATGAGTTCACCATTTTTGGTGAAATTATCACAACTCGGGGGTAAACCAGAACCCGGACTCGTCTATAGATCCGCCGTGCACACGGAATTTTCCACGTACACGAAGCGCCAAAACCTGCTCAGATATAAGATGAACAATAAAAGAGTGCAAGTATAGAGCTGAAACTAAAAACTATACCATCTCAGACTAAAACCGAAAGTGAAATACAGCTGTAATAAATACAATAAAATCTCTCAGCTCACCAAAATAATACAACCAGCTGGCTAAAGCCAGACCCAAAAGAAAAGAGTATAGCTATAACAATCCGGCCCACTAGCAATAATAACTCGTTGAGCCCAATCTACAGCCCAAAATGCTTAAACCCAGTTATTATTACTAGTGTCCAAGTCTCATATAAACCCAATCACAATTCCATCCACATCCGATGTGGGTCTATTGGGGGCGTCACAGACTCCCCCCGTTTAGGCCTGACGTCCTCGTCAGCCCAAACACACAGACAACAGCCCAAGATCACCAGGCGATGTGAGACTTATCTCGCTAGCCCTGTCATCTAGACCCAGACTCAGCCGAGACTCGCCACACACTTCCGGCTGGTTATTGGCTCTGATACCAAATGTAACGACCCGGCCCACTAGCAATAATAACTGGGCTTAAGCATTTTGGGCTGTAACGACCCGGCCCACTAACAATAATAACTCGTTGGGCCCAAACCACAGCCAAAAATGCTTAAGCCCAGTTATTATTACTATTGTCCCGGGTCGTTACATTTGGTATCAGAGCCAATAACCAGCCGGAAGTGTGTGGCGAGTCTCGGCTGAGTCTGGGTCTAGATGACAGGGCTAGCGAGATAAGTCTCACATCGCCTGGTGATCTTGGGCTGTTGTCTGTGTGTTTGGGCTGACGAGGACGTCAGGCCTAAACGGGGGGAGTCTGTGACACCCCAATAGTCCCACATCGGATGCGAATGTGGATGTGTTTGGGTATATAAGAGGACATGGACACTAGTAATAATAACTGGGCTTAGGCATTTTGGGCTGTGGTGTGGGCCCAACGAGTTATTATTGCTAGTGGGTCGGGTCGTTATATTTGGTATCAGAGCCAATAACCAGACAAAAGTGTACGACGAGTCTCGGCTGAGCCTGGGTCTAGATGACAGGGCCAGCGAGACGAGTCTCACATCGTCTGGTGATCTTGGGCTGCCGTGTGTGTATTTGGGCCGACGAGGACGTTAGGCCTAAACGGGGGGAGTCTGTGACACCCTCAATAGTCCCACATCAGATGTGGATGAAATTGTGATTGGGTTTATATGAGACATGGGCACTAGTAATAATAATTGAGCTTAAGCATTTTGGGCTGTGGTTTGAGCCCAACGAGTTATTATTGCTAGTGGGTCGGGTCGTTATATTTGGTATCAGAGCCAATAACTAGCCGGAAGTGTGTAGCAAGTCTCGGCTGAGTCTGGGTCTAGATGACAGGGCTAGCGAGATAAGTCTCACATCGCCTGGTGATCTTGGGCTGTTGTCTGTGTGTTTGGGCTGACGAGGACGTCAGGCCTAAACGGTGGGAGTCTGTGACACCCCAATAGTCCCACATCGGATGGGAGTCTGTGACACCCCAATAGTCCCACATCGGATGCGAATGTGGATGTGTTTGGGTATATAAGAGGACATGGACACTAGTAATAATAACTGGGCTTAGGCATTTTGGGTTGTGGTGTGGGCCCAACGAGTTATTATTGCTAGTGGGTCGGGTCGTTACAATAGCAGTCTAAGTAAAGTGGGTACACCAAAAGTCTAGCTAAAACTCTCTCATCCTGGCAGGAGATCTATCTATTTAGCGATCCCCTTACCTCAATCAGCCGCCGAAGGCCCAGCAGCTCCCGCATAAGACTCTGCAAAACAAAGGGAAGGAAAAGAGGAAACAACAATGGGTGTGAGAACCACTAGTAAAACCAGTAGCCTTTAGTAGGTAAATCCTCAAACTCCGATGTACCCACTAAGTCTACCAGAGGCTAGAAAGGTGGTAAAGTGGTATACTGAAATAATCCGCTGATAAAGAAAACTACCACTATTATGCCCCTAATGCAGTACTAAATAAAACGAATGTATGCATGCATCAGTAAATAAGAACTGCCAAAATAAACCCAATCAAATGGACCAGTATAAAACTCAGTACTGCTTTCTCTGCCATCGAACTCAAAAACCCAGTAACTGATCACATGGTTCGATCTCAAAGTAACCAACTGACCGGCACATGGCTCGGCCATAACGCCTACTCTGGAGTGGCACACGAGGGGAGCGACCCACACGAGTAAAGTAACCATGTCACAAGTACCTCAATACAGATGGGCTTAATCACAACTATGCTCAAAGTGGAAAACTCCATCCACTAAAGAAACCCCGATCCCCAATCCGATGCAAAAGTCAATCTCCGGTCAACCGCCCAATATCCGCGGTTGCTGCGACACCCCACAGTCCAAAAATCTAGTGAAACCCTCCCAGACTCAATGATCTCGACTACACTATCCTAAGCTCCTACTTGCGACCCGAGCAACATAAATCCCATGTCTATAAGCGAGAAAGAGAAGAAAAAAAAAACAAATATGTTTTCTCCTAAGTCAAGTCCCAATATGATAGTGTAGCGATAAAAAATGGCCTATCTAGATGTCCATACAGGCATGCAATTGTTCTCGAGTAATATGGAATGAAAAGAATCAAGTAGCAATTTCACATAGGCTAGATCATATGTCGCGACAAGTACCAACTACACATGGATGGCTGCGTGCTAACAATATATGTGAATATATCACCACTATAGTAAGTCAATCCCATATAGATAAGCTAAGAATTAATCAGGATAATTATTCATGCATGATTTCCAATGGGGTGGCGAAACGATAAATAGCAAGTCGGGGGTCACTCTAATAGCCGTAGAAAGAGGTGCTCAACAACCCACCTGGAACGCGCAAATCCGGAATCCGATCGGGTTGAAATTTGACGTGCGCGTTCCCCCAGCTCCTACGGTTCCAATGAATCCAAAAACTCTCAAAAACTCCTCTAGGATCAGCGACAGCAAGCAAAACACTGAAGTGCTGTCCAACAAGTTCGGCAAAATCAGCGAGCGCGTCAAGATGATGCAGAGGCCAATCCGCACATAATTTTCAGCCCGGACCGAAAAGAAAATTGCACATCTCGATCGTGGTGAAAAGTTCCAACTTCCCTTTTCCCTGCGAAATGCTGAACGGTCCACGAAAACTGTAACAAAAGCTGAACGCCGCAAAAATTATAATCACAAAATCTGCATTTTACTGTTCAGTGCGGTAGTCCCCAAAAACGAAAATTCTCACCTGTGAGGAGCCCTCAAAAAAATCCAAGAAAAATACGGTTGCGTTCCTCTCGAAGTGTAGATGTCAATCGAGTCCTTAAACTCCCCGTTCCGACAACCGTGGGCCGAGAAAATGCAATATTACTTTAGCTCTGTCCAGAAAGTTGCCACAGAAAATGGGTTCTAAACAAGCTCTGAAGTCTCATAAAAGCTCAAAATAGAGAGGAGCGATAAACATGGAAATCGAAGACCTATTTCTCGTGGAAACGTCGTCGCAAAAATCAGCTAAAAACTCCCTCGGGTCAGCTCAGGGGAGCCCGCGGACGAAGTGTCGACGAAAAAAGCCGCAATCGGAGAAGCGTCGAAGTGCGCCGAGTCAGGGAAAACGTCGATGCCGCAGCCTCCTAAAATGCCCAAAATCCTTCAAGAGGTGGTGGACATGGTGAGGAAGTGCTCAGACAAAGAGAGTCCTCAGAAAAAATCTCCAAAGGAAGAAATGAGGCTAACAAGAGCCTATTTATAGGCAAAATGCTGAAAAAACCCAAATTTCGGGTTTTTGGGTGCAATTTCGGGCGCCCGAAATAATACAGGTGTCGCATAGGGAACAGCTGCGCAGTGCTCGGATCAACCCGGGCGCGACGCGTGTCCCTGTCCCGCGCAACAGCGAGGCGCGGCCAACCGGGCCGCGCCACGCGGCCCACCCGCGTGCGCGGGTGGTTGGCGCCCGCTAGTCGCGTGGCGCCCGCGTGCCTGGCGCGCTAACCCGCCCGCCACGCTAGACGACCCACGCCAGTCGCCGCCTGCCACCTCTATGCCTGCACAGTTGTCGGCCCAACCTCTGCTTGCCACGTCGCCGCCGTCTCTGCCCGCTACGCCTGGTGCACGCGCCTGGGCCCGTGGACCAGCCCGCAGCCAAAATGGGCCTGTTGAACCAAATAAGCCTATTTTCAGTATTTTCGCGCGCTGAGTCCGTTTTTCACGTTCGTTTGACGTGTTACGGACTCGATACACCAATAATAGGTGTTTTCTCGCCGCGGACCACGTGGGCTAATTACACGGGGATTTAGGCCACCATAGTGTGGGTTATGGGATCCGAGGATCTAAATAGGAGAAAAATCACCTAGAGTGGGGGTGAATACGTGTAAACAATAAAACTTCAAAATCATTGCGTAAAAAATAACCCGATGCGAAAAATAAATAAAGTATACAAGATTTTTACGTAGAAAACTCCATCACAGGAGTAAAAAAATCACGAGACCGATCACACGGAAAAATTCTCTACGATTAAAACACGTACAAGGTGATATAACACACTCACACGACTCAACCTTTTTTATACGCTCTGAGTAGATCTTTTCCACAGTCGTCAACGCGCCTCGATCACACGATTTGCGTCCACCTTCGAATCCACGAAGTCCAACGTCGAATCCACGATGTCCAACTGAATCCATGGTCTTCACCAATATAGCACGAGTCGATCACACGAACGCGCCTAACTCCGAATCCACGAAGTCGATAGCACCTTGAATCACAAGGCCACGCGAATCCACGCGCCGATGGTTGATTTTTGTGGTGACGATATTTGAATACTTAGATCATCATAGATAGAGAAGGAAATACCATCTAAGTATTCATCGATTTGATTCTTCAAAGAATAAAGAGATTGAAAAATGTAGAATCAAATCGATAAATATAGAGGAAGAAAATCTGAAATAGAATGTGTTTACCTTTTCTTCTCTATGTGTGGGTTACCCTAAACAAGGCTATTAGGGTTTATTTATAGGCTAGAAATAGATTTGGAAAGAGATAAGAATCAAAAACTGCCTTAAAACAGATTTTTCAGGACGGCGGTCCGGACTGGAATAAGTCTAATCCGGACTGTTCATGCGACATAGAAATTCCATATTCGGGGTCCGGACTGGATAGATGTTGATTCAGACTGAATTTTCGCATGAACAAAACCATGTTCAAGTCTGGACTGGATGCACCCGATTCGGATCCTGAATACTCACAATATCCAGTTTTTGATCTTTAACCCATAGAAATTATTCCAAAGTGTTTCTAAGCTATAAGAATGCATTCAAAACATCAAAAATTATTTAGTTGAAAGTACCTAAACATTTGAATCCATTCTTTTTGAGATTGATGTATATGATTTGTCAAGTCTTCATCTTCAATCTTCAACTTTATGAAATATGCCAAAACACAATCCTTAACAATCTTCCCCTTTGGCGGTTTCGTGACAAAACATACATTCCACAAAAGAATTTAAAAAAAAAAATAAATTGTTGCTATCACCATACAACAAAAATACGCATGGACGATCCAAAAAAAATAAATACAGGATATAAACTCCTAATACAAACTCTAGACTTAAACACCGTCAGGAGTTTTCAAATCTTGTACTCTCTACAAAAAAAATAATTCTTGACAAAAAGAAATCATCAATACCTCAAGAATTTAATTCAATAAATAACCAGAGAGATTACATACACATGACATTAGAAATTGGATATGTACAAATATAGACGATCAAAATTTACATATCTCCATATATCATCAATGTTCCACATGTCAATGTTAAGAGTTATGTTCAAGGTTCAAAGTAATAACAAGTTCAAAGTAGCAAATAAAAGTAGCAAACTCAAAGTTAGTTGTCCCAAGTCACTTATTAAAAATATTACATGCCCAAATAGTTAGTCAAATTGTTAGTCAAGGCATGTTATCAAGTTCATTTTTTCTACTTACCCCACTTTCCAATGTTCTCATATCTCTCCCCCTTTTTGTCACTAAAGCCAAAAAAGAACCAAGGAGGAAAAAAGTTCAAAAAGTTAAACAAAATGAGAAATGAAAGCATAAGCAATAGAAGAAAGAACCTGCAAAAGAAAAAGGTTAGAAAAAAAAAATGAAGTTCAATTCAATCATCTCTACTCTGAACCTGAGTCGTCGGAACTGCTACAACCCAACTTAGCAAAAATCTTCTTAACCAACTGTTGGGTCATGTATATAATACGGATCTAAATAGGGGAAGAAACACCTAGAGGGGGGTGAATAGGTGTAAACGTATAAACACTCAAAAAATCGTTGCGATAAAACCCAATGCGGAAAATAAAATAACACGCAAGATTTTTACGTGGAAAACTCCATCACCGGAGTAAAAAACCACGGGACCGATAACACGGCAGAAATCCACTAGAATTAAAACACGTACAAGGTGATTTACCGTACACACTTACGACTCAACCTTTTCCATACGCTCCTAGAGGATCTTCTCCGCTCGCTCCGACGCTTCTCGAATCCACGATCTGCGCCCAACGCCGAATCCACGGCGTCCAACGTCGAATCCACGACGTCCGACCGAATCCACGGTCTTCACCCAATAGCACCGTTCGAATCCACGAACGTGCCTCGCTCCGAATCCACGAGAGCGATTGAACCTTGAATCCACAAGGACACGCGAATCCACGCGCCGATTTTTGGGGAAAAATCGTTGTTTTTGGGTGGTGATGATCCGCCGAATACTTAGATCAAAGATAGATCGGAAATACCATCTAAGTATTCATTAGTTTGATTCAACTCAAGATGTGAGTATGAAAACCTAGAATCAAACTAATCAATATAGATGAAGAAACATAGAGTATTCTCTAATGATTTCCTTTCTTCTCTATACGTGGATCTTATAGCCGAAAAAGATGATACAAGAAAATGACGGCTATGTGGATTCACCCTAGAAAGAAAGACATAGGGTGTATTTATAGGTTAGAAACCCTAGGAAGGAGATAAGAATCAAAAACCTGCCATTTCTGGATTTTTTACGGACGGCGATCCGGATCGTGATAACTGAGATCCGGATCGTCATAACGAATCAGCCAATTCCAGAAAAACGAAGGTTCGGGATCCGGATCATGTGACTACGATCCGGATCGTTCATACAGTTTACCAAACATCAACGTTCGGGATCCGGATTGCGAAGCAAGATCCGGATCGTTCAAGGTAGATGGTAAACTCAACGTTCGGGATCCGGATCAAGAGACTACGATCCGGATTGCGACGATGTATGAACGAACCACCTTCGGGATCCGGATCGAACAACCTGATCCGGATCCTGAACATGTCCCAAGTCCAGTTTTTGATTTTTATGCAATGAAAGATTCTTCCAAGTGTTTCTACACTACAAGAAGTATTCGGATCACACAAAATCTTTAGTTAAACATACCTGATCCTTTTGAATTCTTCTTTCTTGAGATTGAGTTAAATGATCCAACTTTCTTCACCTTCAATCTTCAAGACTTGAGACTTTCACGAAACTACGCCAACTCAAATTCCGTAACAATCTCCCCCTTTGGCGGTTTCGTGACAAAACATAGATCCACTAAAGAAAATTCAAAAAGATATTTTTGTTGCTATCACCATACAACAAAAATTTACAATGGAGATCCAAAATACAATACATGAGTTAAACTCCTAAAACAGACTCTAGACTTAGACATCTGTACTCTCTGCAAAAAGAAATCATTCTTGACAAAAGGAATCGTTAGATACCTCAAGAATTTTATATCATTCAAAAAACCACAAACAGAGATGAAGTTTATACTCATTCATACTTACCGTGACATTTATACATTCAGATATGTAAACAGATCATAGTTAAAACACCAACATATCCTTTTTGCAATCAAAAACCAAATGTCATGAACATGTTTGTGACAAACTTATATATATATAGATATGTAATAGATCAGAGTTAAGAACCAACATATCTTCTATGCAATCAAAAACCAAGTGTCACAAACTTGTTAGTCCAACATCAACTTGTTAGTTATAATACATGCCCAAATAGTTAGCAAAAAGTTAGTCGAGGCATGCATTCAAACAAATGGAAAAACCAAAAGTTGAAGTTGAGATCTTACTTACCTTGAAAGATCATACTTACCTTGATATTTCATCATTCATTGTACCTTTGTGTTTCAACTTACCTTTGATGTTCCAACACATCATCATGTTCAATCAATCATTGTTCAAGTTCTCTATAAGCTCTCTCCCCCTTTTTGTCACAAAATTAGCCAAAAACACAAAAATTTAAGGAGAGTTAAAGATTTCAAAAATTGTTCCGAAAAATAAGAACTAGAACTAAAAGTAAGTCCTAAAAGCTGAACTAAAGTCTAAAAAGATAAAATCCTGCACAAATCTGCACAAAAATTGTTAAAGCACAAATTAGTCATCCGAGTCTGAGTCCTCAGACGCACTATATCCCATCTTAGTGAACATGTTCTTGATCAATTTCCTCATTGAATTTACTTTCTTGGTCAATGTAATTTGGGATGCCGTTATGATCTCGAGTTCTTCAGACATTCGCCTTTGTTCTGATGCTTGTTGAGACGGTGAGGCCGAGGTGCCGACACAAGGTTTCTTTCCAGTGGAAGGTGTCGGAGTAACATGTGGTAATTTATGAAGTGACTTCACAATCGTTGACTCATCTATCATCCCCCAACAGTGTTGATAAGATGTCGAGCTTATATCAATGTCAAACTTTTGTAAGATCCTCATGATGATTAACGGAAACGGAAGTCGCTCAGAAGGATGAGGATGCACAATATATCTTGACATTCTATTCCAAATTATGTAGGGGATATTCATGTTCAATCCTACAGCCTCAGAGGGATGACCTAAGAGATATAGGAACAGCAGTCTCTCCCATCTCACGACCTTAGTCTGCATGTTAGGTAGAATGTTGTAACACGTGATGAAATTTAGAAATCGGTACTCCAGTCGAAGATGTTTGGATTTTACACTTTTACCATTAGCTGAATTCGTTCCTTCCAAACAAATTTTATCTATCACTGTTTGCCACAAGGCATTCGTCAAACTTCTTCCTTTCAAAAAGTTGAGTCCCGATGTGTTAGATTCCATTCCAAGGACTTCCCCAATTAGCTGCGGAGTGATTTTAAGTTTCATCCCTTGGATATTTGTATAGAAATGCATTGATCCATTTTCATCTTCTCGAAGATGTCTTGCATTCGTGTAAAAGGTTCTTACACGATACAAACAATACCCAAGTAGTTCGGGGAATCGGCAGACTTGGATGAGATTAGCTTGCTCAATCAAGGTTCCAAACTCAGGTGAGTGATTTCGGAGAGCTTCAATGTTGACATGACGTTCACCGATGCATTCACGACGTTCAAACGCTCGAAGGCGATCCATGCTGACGAACACTCCTTCCACGCGAGGCGGGGAGTCAGGAACTATCGGCGTGTTAATATCAGCGTCTCGTCGTAGTCCAAAGCGTCTAGTTACTCGTTTTCTTTTCACAGAGATGGTTGGTTCAGCCATAGGTGCTTTTCCTTTGTCCATGGGTCCCTTTCCTTTTGATCCATCGGAAGCTTTTCCTTTTGAACCATCAGACGCCTTTTGTTCAGTCAATAAGTCATCATCATCCGTCAATGCCGCCCAGTCAATCTCATGACAATCTACCTCTGTGTCACTGACCTCGACAAATTCACCTTTTTGTTGTGTTTTCTTAGCTCTCTTTAATTTGTTTGTGGCCCGAGTGTGCACTATTGCGACCAACAAGAGAATGATCGATGAGAATTCCATTGATCCAAATGCCTTAAGAAGATTGAAGTCCTGTGAAGACCAACTCAAGAACACATAAGAAATTGTTAATTTTCAAAGATTTAAAAAATTGAACCCAAACAATCATAATCATGTAGAGAGACTAAGAATCAAATTAGTTTTGCAAAAGGACTTTTAAAAATAGATCAATTGCATGAATTTCGAAAATCCTTATTATATGCCCTAAAACCGAAATTTTAGAAATCGAAGCCTAAAAATCCGTTAATCAGGAGAAAACCTAGCATATAATCAAAACTAATCTACCCAGAGTTCTTATTTCAAAAGAAATTTGATCAAAAACCATCCACAAACAAAGTTGATCCAAGAATTTCGTGCGTTTGAGGAGGAAAAGAAGAAAACGGTGAAAAACCGAGATTTTGATCAATAAAACTTACTTGGAGTTGAAGAACCTGAGTTTGAAAGCTTCCAGGAAGGATGAAATCTAGAGAGAGAGGCTCTGGAAACTTCGGAACAAAAGATTGGAGTAAAAGAAATCAAAAACCCCTTTCGTTCCTTATAAAACCTAGCCGCGATCCGGATCCTCCCGAGCTTGCGATCCGGATCGGCTACCCGCAGTGAAAAAACTGCGTTCGGGATCCGGATCGGCAGGTCCAATCCGGATCGTCAGCCCGCAGGAGAAAACCTGCGTTCGGGATCCGGATCACCTTGCCCGATCCGGATCGGCCCCAACTTTTTCTTTAGAAAAATTTCAGAGAAATTCAAGAAAAACCAGAAAAAGATTGTAAGCACAAATGTGTATCAACTTTAAACAAAAATCATCGTTTCATACAACAAGAATTAGATTATGCCAAATCTATCAATAATATCCAAAAATGAAACGAAAATTTACAAGAATTAAATCCCTTAAAGTTGAACACTTTCAATTACATCTAACTTGATCTTATGAGTAATGCCTTTATCAAATCATCAATTCGGTAAAGAAAATGAAATACAAAGATCAATAGATGTTTGAAATCCCAAATATAGTAGATAATGTATCTAGACAATCTGTTGAAGAGAGTGGCTCTTTGAGCATCTTTCTTTAAAATCCCACCTTATACCAACCTTGAAATTTGACAGAGTCAAGTATTTCAACATGCATTTTACTTAATCAAAAATTTGAACAACCATGCTTGGTATACATGTGGTAGCTGCACACAATACTCGGACGACCGAGGTGGTAGCTCTTTCCTCCATGTGGTGGTAGTTTTCACACTCCTCATTGGGATGTAACTCTTTCCACATCTTTTGAGCATTTTACATTAGCTTTGACTCCCCCTCAATTGGCTATCAATTATTTAAGATATAAAGTATTCAACCAAATATTGATCTCGATTTCATACTCGACTAAACAGTCAAATAAGATAATGACTATACCAAGAGATCATTGAGAGAGAAATTGACTTTGATCACTTTAGAAGATGATTTAATTAACATAAATGATCATTGCAACAATGAAATATTATGATGGCAAAAGCATAATAAATTTCTAAATGTGTGAACAGATGCAATTAAAGTCAATTAAGATCTATGCCCAATTAATGTCCTATGTACAAACATAGATAATGAACAAAACAAAAATAAATACAAAACCTATCCTAAGCAAAGGTTTCAAAAAGAAGTTTATTTCAAAGAAAGCATACCAATTGCTTTTCGCAAATGAATAAAACGTTTTTGATCCAAAGGTTTTGTTAAAAAGTCAGCTAATTGATCTTCAGTTGAAATATACGAAAGTTGAAGAGTATTTGATTCAACTAGCTCTCTAAGAAAATGATATCTAAGTTCAATATGTTTTGTTCTAGAGTGCAACACAGGGTTTTTAGAAATGTTAATAGCACTAGTGTTGTCACAAAGTATTGTTACCGAAGATGCTGAAATGCGGAAGTCGCTCAGTACGCTTTTCATCCAAATGAGTTGAGTTGAGCAACTTCCAGCTGAAATGTATTCCGCTTCGGCAGTCGAGAGTGCTATGCAATTCTGCTTTTTACTGTGCCATGCAACAAGGCAATGGCCAAGATAGAAGCATGCACCACTCGTGCTTTTCCGATCATCCACTGATCCTGCCCAATCGGCATCTGAGTATCCAACAATGTCCAGACTTGTTCCCATAGGATACCAAATTCCGAAATTAATTGATCCTTTGATGTACCGGATGATCCGTTTCACCGCTTTCAGGTGAACCTCCTTTGGTGCTGATTGATATCTCGCGCAAATCCCAACACTAAAGGATATATCCGGGCGACTAGCCGTGAGGTAAAGTAGACTTCCAATCATACTTCTATACAGTTTCTCGTCTACATTCTCACTATGTGATTCACTTCCAAGTCCCTTGTGGCTAGTTCCCATTGGAGTTGGAAAATCTTTACAATTTTCTAGATCAAACTTTTTGACCAACTCCAGTGCATACTTGGATTGACTCAAGTGAATACCTTCATCATTTTGTTTAATTTGCAATCCAAGAAAATAAGACAATTCGCCCATCATGGACATCTCAAATTCGCTTTCCATGGTCTCTGCGAATTTAGAAGCATCATTATCTTTTGTTGCACCAAATACAATGTCATCGACATAGATTTGTGCTACAATGAAATTATTTTGATAATGCTTCACAAAGAGAGTCCTGTCAGCTCCCCCTCGAGTATAGCCCTTCTCCAAAAGGTGCTTTGTTAACCTTTCGTACCATGCTCGCGGTGCTTGTTTCAGACCGTAAAGAGC
This sequence comes from Tillandsia leiboldiana, assembly GCA_029204045.2. NCBI lineage: Eukaryota > Viridiplantae > Streptophyta > Magnoliopsida > Poales > Bromeliaceae > Tillandsia > Tillandsia leiboldiana. Next base: position 49,875,171 of record CM055060.1, on the reverse strand, counting down.
CTTTTTCAAACAAAAAACATGGTTAGGTTGTTTATGATCTACAAAACCTTTCGGTTGAGCTACATAAACTTCCTCATTTAAAAACCCGTTTAGAAATGCGCTCTTGACGTCCATTTGAAATAATTTGATTTTAAAATGACAAGCAATAGCAAACAATATACGAATGGACTCGAGTCTAGCTACAGGGGCGAAAGTTTCGTCAAAGTCTATACCTTTTACTTGAGAGTAGCCTTGAGCAACTAGTCGTGCCTTGTTCCTGATGATAGTACCATCTTCATCTTTCTTGTTCTTGAAGATCCATTTGGTACCTATCACATTATGTTGCTTTGGAGGCTTCGTTAATTCCCAGACTTTGTTTCGCTCAAATTGATGGAGCTCTTCCTGCATAGCTTTAATCCAGTAGTCATCCTGAAGAGCTTCATCTATTGTCTTTGGTTCGATTAAAGATACGTAGCAAGCAAGTCCGCAAACCAACTGCCTTCGAGTTCTAACTCCTTCTTGTGGATCTCCAATGATGTTCGATTCCGGATGATCCTTGGAGATTCGTAGCGTTTGTTGAAACGGAGTACTCGGAGGTACACGAGATGATTCCTGCACATTAGATAAACTAGAAGAACCATTAGATGCATCATTAATATTGGAAGTATTATTATAAGAAGATGCACTAGCAGGAGAATCATCATCTAGAGAGATATCGAGGGTAGATTTTTCAGATTCAAAGTGAGAAGCTTCATCTACTTTAACATTTATAGATTCTACGATCGTCTTAGATTCGATGTTAAGTACTCGATATGCTCTGCTATTCGTAGAATAACCCAAAAAGATCCCTTCATCGCTTCGAGAGTCGAACTTTCCAAGATTTTCCCGGTCACGTAAAATGTAACATCGACTCCCGAAGATACGAAAGTACTTGATATCCGGTTTTCTACTAAACCACAGCTCATATGGTGTATTCAAGGTTCCTGGGCGCAAATACACTCTGTTAATGACATAGACAGCGGTGTTTACAGCTTCAGCCCAAAAATGTAGCGGTAATTTCCGGCTATGAAGCATCACACGCGCCATCTCTTGAACAACCCTGTTTTTGCGCTCAACAACACCATTTTGCTGAGGTGTATAGGGTGCCGAGAATTCATGTTTAATGCCATTTGAAGTACAAAAATCAATGAATTTTGAATTTATGAATTCTCCACCCCTATCACTTCTAACACGAATGATCTTTTCATTCTTTTCAATCATAATACGATGGCAAATCTCATGAAAAGAGTCAAACGTATCAGCTTTCTCTCTCAAAAATGCTACCCAAGAAAACCGAGAGAAATCATCAACCAATAAGAAAATATACACAATTTACCTTGCAAGGATGGTTGACGAGTTGGCCAAAAGAAAAAGAAGAAAAGAAAATAGTCTACATAAACTATACAAGATTTAATCGTAGAACGATTAAAGACAAGGAGGGGTTTCACCTTTGCATACCCAAACCTTTTGAGTTTTGGAGTATGTTGGTAAAGGTTGAGAGATTCTCCTTGAAGACGACGTCTTGTATGATTGATCTTTTTCTTTTGTCATCGTCTTGTTTGAGGTGCTACCAATGTTCTTTTCTTCTGAAAAATCCTTCCTTGAATTCCGGGAAGTGAGCTTATTGGTAGCAATTGCAAGATGTGGTTGATTTGTTCTTTGAGCACAAATCTCGCAATTTCTTTTGATGTGCCCTGCAAAATTACAACGAAAACATACCTTTGAGCTTGACGATTCCGAAGAGGATGAGGTAGGTTTGTTGTCGTTGTTTGTCTTGAATTCCGGTGTCGGAGGAGGAGATACCGACTGAGGCACAAAGACTGTCCCACTCGAACTTGGACTGTTTCCAGTTTGAGTGTATCCGAGGCCGAACCGATTTGTTTGACCAAGACCAAGGAGTTTATCCAACTTACTCCTTCCTAAAGAGAATTGCTGTAAGTCATCCTTGAGTTGGAGAATGGTCTCAGTCATTTCCCGTCTTTCCTGTCGGCCCTCGCCATAGAGCTTCAAGAAGTAGTTTGCTTTGTTCACCATATCTATATAGTTCTTCTCGAGCTGCTTATTGGACTCTTGAAGGGAAGCATTTTCTTTTATCAGGTTTTCCCTTTCCACTTCAAGAGCGTTTGAGAGAGAAGTCGCTCTTTTTGCTTCTTCTTCGAGATCATGCACTCTCCCTCTCAAACTCTTGTTTTGCTTAGCCACTTTCTTTGAGTCCCTCAAAAGTCTGTGGTAGGCTAGAGCAAAATCTTCACCTTCCGAATCATCCGATTCGTTGTCCGTTGCGTTCTTTTCAACAGTGGAGTTGGACAACGACTCAGATGTATTTGCCATAAAGCACATGAATGGTGAAGATGTGGACGCGTGGAATGCCGTGGAGCTCTTTTCTTCATCACTTGAAGACGACTCATTTGACGTTGAGTTGTCATCCCAAGTGACGACTTGCATCGCCTTCTTCTTTGCCGGATACTTGTTAGGACACTCCGTTGCAATGTGGCCGTAGCCTCGACATTTGAAGCATTGCAGTTGTCCTTCTGAACTTTTCTTATCCTTTGAGAAGTTCTCCTGCTTTCTTGACTTGTAACTTGGAGTACCCTTGCCTTTGTTCGACTTTCCGAAGGATGGAGATTTGCTTGAATTACCCCTTCGGAAGTTGCGGCGAAACTTCCTTGTCAAGAGAGCGAGCTGCTTCTCAAATTCCTCCATAGAAAGGTTCTCGTCATCGTCTGAGGAGGATGTATCCGCGTCTTCTTCCTTAGTTGTTTTCAACGCATAACCTGAAGACTTAGAAGTGGATGCTTTTCCAGAAGAATTGTTAGTATTAAAAGTCATTTCATAAGTTTGTAATGAACCAACTAATTCTTCTACACGTATTTCGTCCGGGTGTTTAATAGTTTCAATGGCAGTAACCTTTGGGCGAAATCGTTCAGGAAGAGTTCTTAAGATTTTTCTTACAATCTTAAATTCTGGAATCTTCTCTCCCAGATTAGCACATGAGTTTACGATGTCTTGCAATCGTGTATAGTAGTCCGTGAAAGATTCATTTTCTGCCATCAAGATAGAGTCAAACTTGCTCGTAAGCATCTGCAGTTTCTGAATCTTCACGAGGTTAGTTCCCTCATGTGTAACCTGGAGAACATCCCAGATTTCTTTCGCAGTCTCACATGCCGAGACGCGAGAGAATTCAGTTTGAGATAAGGCATTAAAAATAGCATTAATTCCCTTGCCATTGTAAGAAGATAACTCAAACTCTTCCTTGGTCCATTTCGACCTAGGTTTTAAGGTGTGAACATCAGAGATAAGTTCAGTTGGATGAGTCCATCCTGATTCAATTGAATGCCACACCCTTTCGTCGATGGAAGATAAAAAGGCTTTCATCCGTACTTTCCAGTACGCATAATTTGTTCCATCAAAGAAAGGGGGTCGATTGATGTTTCCACCTTCAACCATTGTTCACAACCCTATTCCCGCTCTGATACCACTTGTTGGGTCACGTATATAATACGGATCTAAATAGGGGAAGAAACACCTAGAGGGGGGTGAATAGGTGTAAACGTATAAACACTCAAAAAATCGTTGCGATAAAACCCAATGCGGAAAATAAAATAACACGCAAGATTTTTACGTGGAAAACTCCATCACCGGAGTAAAAAACCACGGGACCGATAACACGGCAGAAATCCACTAGAATTAAAACACGTACAAGGTGATTTACCGTACACACTTACGACTCAACCTTTTCCATACGCTCCTAGAGGATCTTCTCCGCTCGCTCCGACGCTTCTCGAATCCACGATCTGCGTCCAACGCCGAATCCACGGCGTCCAACGTCGAATCCACGACGTCCGACCGAATCCACGGTCTTCACCCAATAGCACCGTTCGAATCCACGAACGTGCCTCGCTCCGAATCCACGAGAGCGATTGAACCTTGAATCCACAAGGACACGCGAATCCACGCGCCGATTTTTGGGAAAAAATCGTTGTTTTTGGGTGGTGATGATCCGCCGAATACTTAGATCAAAGATAGATCGGAAATACCATCTAAGTATTCATTAGTTTGATTCAACTCAAGATGTGAGTATGAAAACCTAGAATCAAACTAATCAATATAGATGAAGAAACATAGAGTATTCTCTAATGATTTCCTTTCTTCTCTATACGTGGATCTTATAGCCGAAAAAGATGATACAAGAAAATGACGGCTATGTGGATTCACCCTAGAAAGAAAGACATAGGGTGTATTTATAGGTTAGAAACCCTAGGAAGGAGATAAGAATCAAAAACCTGCCATTTCTGGATTTTTTACGGACGGCGATCCGGATCGTGATAACTGAGATCCGGATCGTCATAACGAATCAGCCAATTCCAGAAAAACGAAGGTTCGGGATCCGGATCATGTGACTACGATCCGGATCGTTCATACAGTTTACCAAACATCAACGTTCGGGATCCGGATTGCGAAGCAAGATCCGGATCGTTCAAGGTAGATGGTAAACTCAACGTTCGGGATCCGGATCAAGAGACTACGATCCGGATTGCGACGATGTATGAACGAACCACCTTCGGGATCCGGATCGAACAACCTGATCCGGATCCTGAACATGTCCCAAGTCCAGTTTTTGATTTTTATGCAATGAAAGATTCTTCCAAGTGTTTCTACACTACAAGAAGTATTCGGATCACACAAAATCTTTAGTTAAACATACCTGATCCTTTTGAATTCTTCTTTCTTGAGATTGAGTTAAATGATCCAACTTTCTTCACCTTCAATCTTCAAGACTTGAGACTTTCACGAAACTACGCCAACTCAAATTCCGTAACACCAACTTTGTCAATGAATTATACTTCTTCTTCAATTCCAATTGGGATGCAGTAATCCGTTGTAGGTCAAGAGAAATCCGACCTTGTTCAATTGAGATCCGCTCCTGTTCAGATGAAAGTCTTTGTTGTTCCCGATAGATCGACGTCACAGAGGCTTCATCCTCTAAGGTATCAAACAGTCCAGGTCCTGAAGCTGCTATAGGTGGTGCTACTGTTGCTGCTGTTGCTGCTGTTGCTGCTGTTGCTGCTATTGTTGTGGCTGCTGTTGCTTGATGGGAGGAGGTCGAAGGTCGCTTGCTTCGAGGTGGTGTAGGCGTCTCATCAGGTTGACGAGTGAGGGACTTCACAATAGTTGAATCATTAATCGTTCCCAAACTATGCATGTAAATTAACGAACGAATATTGATGTCAAATTTTCTTAGAATCCGCATACTTATCAAGGGAAATGGAAGTCTCTCAATAGGATGCGCATGTTCCACATACCGTGTCATCCTGGACCAGATGAGATAGGGAATGTTGATATTAAGACCTAGAGCCGCGGTGGGATGTCCAAGAAGATATAGATATAACATCATGTCCCATCGCAAAACCTTTGTCTGCATGTTCTGTAGAATATTGTAACAAACAATGAAATTCAAAAATCGATACTCCGGTCGCAGTTCTTTTGAAAATACCGAATTCCTAGCCGACCGTGTATCTGCTATGCAGATCCCATCAACAACAGTTCTCCATACAATTGACGACATAATTTGACCTTTCATATAATGAACCCCGTCAACTCGAGCATTCATTCCAAGCACCTCTCCAATTAGCTGAGGTGTGATCTTGAGCTTGGTATTTCTGACAGCCGTGTGAAATTCCATCGGTCCATTTTCTTGTTCTTTAAGCTGATGCGCACACGGGTGGAAAGTTCGAACAAGATGTAGGCAATATCCCATGGTCTCGGGAAACTTGGAAACCTGTGAATACCCAGCTCGATCAAACAAAACACCAAATTCTTCAGACCGTTCCCAGAGAGCTGCAACATTTACATGGCGTTCTCCAATGCACTCTCGCTTTTCAAAGTCCTTCATTCCGTCAGAAGTGATATGAACAAACTCTTGCAGAGGTGGCTCACTAGCAAGTGGCTCCTTAATTTGTATTCCTCATGAACGTGTCCTTTTCCTAGCGACACTCTTCTTCTTCATTGAAATAGGCTTCATTGGAACCTTTCCTTTCTCTGCAGCAGTGGGGGGGTTCTTGGCTTTTGCTGAAGCTTTTCCCTTGGGAGAAGAAGAAACCTTTTCAGCTGCCATTTCCTTGGCTCCTTCAATCGTCCTTTCCCAATCCTCAGACTCAGTCTCCGAGTCATCCAGAGGAACAAATTTCGTATCCCCTTTGTCCTTTCGAGCTCTCTTTAGCTTGTTGGCCACGTGAGTGCTGACCATGGCAGTAATGAAAACTAAGACCCAGCCAAGAACCATTTTGGAAAAGTTTTGAAAAGCACACCTGTGAGCAAGAACTCAAATACATGGAAAAAATTATTTAATTCAAAAAATATGAAAAAATTATACCTAAACAATCCTTATCTCATGTAGAAGTTAGGAATCAAGATAACTTTGCAAAAGGAATTTTAAAAATAGATCAATTCCTCATATTTCAAAAAATTCCAAAATTGCCCTAAAATCGAAACTTCTCAAATCAAAGCCTAAAAATCTGTTTAGAAGGTAAAGAACAAACATAGAATCGTTTCATAGGCATCCAGAGTTCAAATTATGCAAGAGATTTCAACAAAAATCATGAAAGAATAAAATCATAGCATGAGATCCATCACGTTTACACAAAACAAGCAAGAACCGTGATAAAAATCAAGAGTTGATCATAAAACTTACTTGGATCGAGTGAAAATTAGTAAGAAATGATCCACAAGCTTCTAGATTCTAGAGAGAGAAACTCAGGAAATCGGAATAAAAAACTTGTAGAGAATGAAAAATCTAAAACCTCTCATTTTATTAAAAATCCTAGCGCGCGGTCCGGATCAGCTCGAGAAGTCAGTCCGAATCGACTTTGCGCAGAAAATCCCATGGTTCGGGATCCATACTGACTGACTCAATCCAGACTGCCTGCAACTTTTTCTTCAGAAAAATTTCAAAAAATTTCAGAAAATCCAAAAAAAAGTATGTAAGCATTCTTTCATATCAACTTCATACAAAAAGTATCATTTCACATAAAAAGAAATAGATTATGATAAATCTATTAAAATATCCCAAATCGTGAAATGAAAAATTATAAAAATTATAACCTCCAAAGTTGAGCAAGTCCGAAATATTAATCACAATCTAATGAGTATAGAGTTTATCCAATCATCAATTGGGCAAAGAAAATGAATCACCAAGATCGATAGATGTTTGAAATCCCAAATAAGTTAGATAATAATATCTAGTCAATATATTTAGGGAGTGACTCTTTGAGTATCTTTCAAAAATTAAATCCCACCTTATTCCAACCTTGGAATTTGAACGAATCAAGTATTCCAAAAAGTATTTATCAAATAAACAGTAACACCATGCTTGGTAAACATGTGGTAGCTGCACACATTACTCGGACGACCGAGGTGGTAGCTCTTTCCTTCATGTGGTGGTAGTTTTCACACTCCATAAATGGATGTAACTCTTTCCACATCTTTTGAGCATGAAAATCTTAATAAACTCCCCATCAATTGGCTATCAATTATGTAAGATATTCAGTATTCAACCAAAAATTAATCTCGTGTTCATACTTATTTCAATCATCAAATAAGATAAAATTAATACCCTTCCTGTAGCTCGAGAGACAGCACGAAAAAAGCGTCGACGGTGCAATCCAAAACGATACCTTGGTGACAGAGGGAGGAAGAATACAGATACTTCTCACAATGAACCCACAAAATTTGAAGAAAGTGAGTGGAGAGGGTGGAGAATCTCTCAAGCTTCGCACAACACCAAAAACGGGCGAAATCGAATGTCGAATGGTCAAGAAAAGACCGCGGGACCGAATTTATAGGTGGCTGAGGGTTTGGGTTTCGAGCGCCCGAATCCTGCGCTCGAAATCCGTTGCCACGCGGCGCGGATCCGAGATGCGCTCGAATCCCCCGGATCGCGCCACGTGTTCGGTCAACCACGGGCCAAAGGCGGTGCGCACCTCCCGTTTTGTGCGCGCCGCGTGGCGCTGCGCCGGCCCAACCCGTGTGCGCCACGCGTCCATGCTGGTATGCTGGTGCCGCCCATGCGCGGCGCGTGCGCCGCATGCCCCCGGCTTGCTGGCCCAATGAGAGGGCGACACGTGTCCCGCCCTTTGACTGGGTCAAGCGGGCCGCACACAGTTCCAATCGGGACGGCCTGTGAATCCTAGCGCCTGAATCCCACTCCGGGCGCCCGAAATCAGCCCAAAAACCTGATTTCCTTCGAAATCGCGCGACGGATCCATTTTTCACACCCATTTTTCGCGCAGACACACTTGACACACAATTTAGGTGTCATCAAGATGTTGATCTCACTATCACGGTAATCACTAGGGGTCCGGGTCTCCACAACAGCTATCACAACAACATAAAGACTAGTGTCTTGGGACAACAAGTAATCCGATGAGACCCATGGTATGTTTCAAGATGTTCCGAGGAACTAGTTGGGGGTCTCGTTGGGTTTGGTGATGTTTTTCGCATGGTTCAAAAATCGGTTAAAAAAATCGATATTCCAATTGTTGCCAGGTTTGTTTTTGGCGACTTAGGGTCATGGAGGAATGTCAGCCATTATTGATGGGAGCCTATCGGACTCGTGCAGAGTTGGCTCAGTGGTTTGTCGAGTCTTTGGAGGTCGGTTATGGGACCGATGCTCCAAGTATATCACAGTGCATTCTAGTGTTGTAGTAGACGTGTTAGTTAGTCTAGTGGAGACGTGAGAGATTTATTGACACACGATATTTTATGTCTAGGTTCCCTTGGCGTCTAGAGGCATTGGCAGAGTTGTGGACTCAGATAGTCGGCATACATGTAGGATTTTGATCAGGATATTAGCATATATAGTGTAACCTCACTCGGTACCATTTTTGACTGGACCCTTGTTGATCTTCACTCGACACCTAATCTCGTACACAGTTATTGCCATTATGATATTACAATCCTATACCATGTTGCCATCATGATACTTGACCTTATACTCGTGTAGTTATAGCATTGCATTTGTGATTTGCGATTGTGCTTGATTGTTATTAGATACCTCTTCACGCACTATATTAGTATTTTGATACTTTGCCTTACTTATTTGGGATTGTGGTCGTCTAATCATTATATATCTGCTCATGTATTACATCACCTCATGATTATTTTGCTTCACCTGCTCATGACCTAGTTGACTGATTATGTCACGCCCTGAGTCCGCCAATTTGTACGGTTCGGGCACGCCAACAGACCCGCCAATCGGGTATGACCTTTCACTACCCGAAAGGAACGGTAACATCCATAGTAACACAACAAGTGTATGCGGAAGCTCAATATCAGAGTACTAAAAATCACTATAAATTTAAACTATCATTCAATAACAAACAGTTAAAGCGGAAATGAAAGCATATAAGAGTGAACCATAACTTAAATTTATTACACTTTACATCTCTGAACTTGCAAATAAAATTATTACAATTCCTTTACATAAATTCCTCACCATACAGAGTTCACTCAAGAAATATATAAAAGGGATACCTCTGCTAGACCCTCTAGGTCTCTATGCTGCTGGGCTCTTGCCCCTGTCGTATGCCTCGCCGTCTGCATCTGATCCGCTACGATCGCTGCATCCATCCCTGAACCTGTGGGGGGGGGGGGGGGGGGGCACCCAAGGGGTGTGAGAACTCCTGACAGAGTTCCCAGTGGGTTCAACCACCGAGAAAAAGTGTCCTACACCACTTGGTCCAATGGAAGCAATAATAATAGTGCTAGGAAACTAAAATCCTCAATAGCAAAATGCGGCTATGCAATATATATGAAACACTATACTATCTGTGTATACTCATCCTCCCAGCACTACTTTGTCTAGCCACACTAGGCTGCTAAGCACCAACTCGGCCACTATGCCGCTGTATATAGGGTCAAACTAACCCGGCCACCTTGGCCACTCTAATTTCTCTTTATTCTTTAAATCCTGGTGCTTTAGTTCAAGTTAACCCTCAGAAATTCTTATCCAACGGGCCCCAGCCCGGTAGTCCTGCTACCATAAGATAAGACTTCTAAGGTTGCCGATAGCACCCGCAAGTGCTACCCCGCCCAACGGGGAACTTGTCCTACGGGTCACTGCCCGGGAGAGGGACACTGCCCTTGGCTCCGACAAGGCTACTTTTTACCCCCGAAGGTACGCTCGTTTTATCTTTATATTTTCTTTCTTTTCTTTTCTTTTTCTTTCTCTTTTTGCTTTAGTTCTTAGCCTCTTTGCCTTTGAACACTTGCTTTTCTTTCTTATTCGAGCTTGTAGCTCCCTTTTGCCACTGGCAAATCTCTTTCTCTTTCCTTTGAGCATTTAGCTCTTTGCTTTCACTTTAAGCCTTTCGAAAGTACCTCGTCCAACGGGTCACTGTCCAGAGAGTCCTGCTCCACTTGACGAGTCTCAAATTCGAAGGCGCCATTTACATTTTCTTTATACCTTTTAGCCACTTTTAGCTTGCTTTTAAACTTTGCCTTTTTACAATAATTTACCTCTTATCCTAGGTCTCGCCATAAGGATAACTTGAGAGTCTCCTGGACTCTTAACATTTCACCTTCACTTATTTAACTCAAATTGAAGTTAAAGTTATTGTCCATTCGCCCAGACACCCTATGACTTTCTAGGGTTATATTTGTTTAATTTCTTTAACCTTGGGATCTTATCCCACTTTCCTGATTCCTCACTGAATCCTAGAGTTAACTTAACTCTATTTTTCTGTTCCACTTTTAGCTTAGAGTTACACTGACTCTAATCTCCTGTTCCACTTTTATCTTAGAGTTACACTGACTCTAATTTCCTGTCTGTGAGTTTAAACTCCTCTGGATCACCTTAGGTTCCCTTTACCTAAGTTCCATGTCATACTCATCCTAGAGTTTTTTGACTCTATGTTGATCACTAGTTCACCTTAGGTCCCCTTTACCTAAGTTCCATGTCATACTCATCCTAGAGTTCCTTGACTCTATGTTGATCACTAGTTCACCTTAGGTCCCCTTTACCTAAGTTCCATGTCATACTCATCCTAGAGTTCCTTGACTCTATGTTGATCACTCTATCCAGTGTCCTTAGGTTATCCCCTAAGACAATGCCACTCGTCCAATCCTAGGATAGCTCCTAGTTCAATGTCACTCGTCAAACCCCTAAACTAGATTTTCTCCTAGTCTTACTACCAACAAGTTCTGTTCCCTTATGTCACATGATTCCTAGGGTTGTACCCTAACATGATCACAGTCATCACATAATTATTCATTTCAACGCATGCAATTATTTTCATATCCATCATAAAAATAATATTTATCATCTATGCATGCAATTATCAGCAATTTAGATAAGTCAAGAATTGCATTTTTCCCCTAATTCTTTTTAGACATGCAGATTAATTATCTCCTTTTTGGCAACCAACAGTTGCATTTTCCATCTGTGTCCATCTACACATACTAGTTTATCCCCTATTTGGATAAATCATAAATATCACTTTTCCTCTAAATTTCTCTACACATGCACATATATCATCTGCCTTTGGCAACTAACAGTTGCACTTTTCATCTGTATTTCTCTAAACATGCAATCTTAATCATAATTACCTAACGCCTCTAACAGGCTACTATCATGCTTCTAGATCAAAAAGCAAAGGAGCAAGGGGAGAGGTCACCCAATTTCGGCAGAATCCCCCACCTTGTGGTGTCCCCAATTGCTTGTAGACACTTGCAATTGCTCTTCGCGCGATTCCACTTATTCCCTCGAGCTTGCACGCAAAACGGTGCACCTCCCTCGAGTCCGCACGCAAAACGGTGCACGTCCACCAAATCTACACGCAAAACGGTGCGCGTCAATAAAACCCACACGCAAAACGGTGCGCGACACTTCAGTCGGCACGCAAAACGATGCGCGTCAACTCAACCTGCACGCAAAACGGCGCACGTACCTCGGGTTTGCACCCAAAACGGAGCATGCTTCTCTTAAGGTTGCACGCAAAACGATGCACATCTTTTCTAACCCTGCACGAAAAATGATGCATAATATTAGGGTCGGCACGCAAATCGGTGCGCAACAACACGATCGGCACGCAAAACGGTGCACGTACCTCAAATCTGCACGCAAAACGGTGCACGTCTTTTCTAACCCTGCACGAAAAACGATGCATAATATTAGGGTCGGCACGCAAAACGGTGCGCGTTAAATTGATCGGCACGCAAAACGGAGCACGTACCTCAAATCTGCACGCAAAACGGTGCATGCTTCACTGTAGGGTTGCACGCAAAACGGTGCACTTTTCTCTAGCCCTGCACGCAAAATGATGCGTCATATTAGAGACTGCACACAAAACGGTGCGCGATAACACAACCGGCACGCAAAACAGAGCACGTACCTCGGGTTGGCACGCAAAATGGTGCACTTTTGTTTTTCAACGTTGCACGCAAAACGGTGCACGTTTTCTGAGTTTGCGCCCAAAACTGTGCATTTTTGTCGAATCCGCACGCAAAACGGTGCATTTTTCTACAACTTGCACGCAAAACGAGACGCGCCAAAAATACCCGCGACAGTCCGTGCAGCAACGGTACAGTAAAACTCGGTCCCTAACACGCAAAATGGCACGGGGTCAAATTTAATGTCCAAAAAGGAACCATACAAATTGTGCCCAAAAATACCGAAAAATAACGTTACCTCGTACAGTCGCGCCGCCCACCGGCTTTTGGAAATGCCTCGCGCGCTCCACGAGATTCACGGCGCGCCCGCGAGCCCCACAAAATTCCTCACTTTCTCTCTCTCTCTCTCTCTCTCTCTCTTTCTTTCTCTCGGGCTCGGGTTGGGAAGAAGAAGAGAAAGGAAAGGAGGGAGGCTGCGCGGAAGAAGGAAGAAGAAGAAAAGAAAAAAGAAAGAGAAAAAGGAAAGAAAGGGAGGGAGGGGAGGTGGCCCAATGGGGGCCCGCCATGTGGCGGCGCAGGAGTGCCTGCTGCGCGCCTTGCGCAGCACGCAAGCGCGCCTCGATCCGCGCGTCGCCGCCGCTTAGAAAATCCGTTTTTGTTTCGGTTTCTGTCCATTTTTCGTCCGTTTCCGTCCAAATTTGACAGGCGGCTTCGTTTCAGCTTAATTTACCACAGAAAAATTTAAAATTTCAATTTGGGTCATTTCTGGGTTCCCAAAAGCCTCGCTGTATCCAGAATCGCTGGCGGACCCCGTTCTCGCAATCCGGATATCCTATCAACCCGAAATTTTTACTGTGGCCTTAAAACATAATTACGAAGCTCCCCAAATTTTCTCAGAATTTTCCGACACTGTTGGCGGAGCCCGTTCTCACTATCAGGCATCCGATCCACGCGAAACTTTTTCTATGATCTTAAAACATATTTTCGGGGCTCCCGTAATTTTCTCGGAATTTTCCGACACTGTGAATTTTCCACTAAAAATTTGGGCCCCCTTTCTCCAATAAATTTTTAGATCTCTCCATTTTAATCCGATTTGGGCCCAACTCGCGTCCAAATATTCTTTACTTCCCTAACTTTCATAACACTAGTATTTCATACCGACTTTATTTACATTTATTTATATACCAAAATTCCGGTTCACTACATTCTACCCCCCTTAAAATAAGTTTCGTCCTCGAAACTTGAGTCACAACTCGACTCCTACTTGATCGAGAGGGAGGAAATCTTGCCCTCTCTACTGGGCTCACTGTATATCGTGACCGGCATCAAATTTTCTGCTCGCCAGGACTACACGAGCAACTCATTCATGAATCCCTATCGCAATTTAGGGACAAACACAGACCTGGTGTCTGGCCACTTTCACCAAGTAGGTGAAAGACACAGTTGAGCACTTGTTCTCTCAATTGCCACAAATGACCCAGTTTTTTGCTTGCGAAATTTTCACTTTAATTCCGCCATCATTCTTTTCACAACGAGGTTGCATCTGCAATCAATTACACTTACCGCATTTTTCCGGTCGCTTCGCTGCCTAAGGTGGAGGGCAAAGGCCAATCCACAAGTCCTCAGCTATCATGCACGCTGCTAGTGCTCTAAGTCCACGGGTTATCAGCTAACCCGACATCTCAGACTACTAATAGGTTCACAGACCACGGTCCAATAGGGCCTATAGCCCAAAACTAATCCAATGCTGTATAATGGCTCTCACTAGCACACAGACCCAATCATCATACGGGTAGATTCTCACTTAGGATTACTACACCAACACTCCCACTAGGAGCTACAGTACCTCAATCACCACTAGCTCTACGGCCTGGTCACATCACACTCTCAGTGTACTAATCTCAGTGTACTAATAGCCTCAATGCTCACACGTGGCATTCCACGTTCCCAGGTCATCGCTCGGACTACCGTCCTGACCAAATCACTATCATGCCCCGCCATCAGGTCTCGGGTCGCTGTCTCTCACAGCTGACTGCGCCTGCCCACTGGGCTACAGGCCCACAGTCCACAAACATGGTCCAGGCACGGATCGTCCCCAAGCGAACCCGCTAATCGTCGCAACGCGACCCCTATGCTCACTGAGCAAATCCAACTAGCAAGTCGTCAATCTACGACCCCAAACTCTCTGTCAACTCTGGCCACACTGGGCAAAGGCTAATATGCCATCTAATCAGCTCTCTCTCTGGCTAAACGATACTTGTGCTCCATGAGCACCCAAACAGTTGGGCGTCCTACGCCCCCAATGCTAACTCGCGAAAATCCAATGCTAAGCGATTTGCTTAAACACACCACGGCTCTCGTGCAACTCTCCCAACTAGGTTGAGGCACCACGCTAACTGTTTCACCAACTCTGGTGATTAACACGCAACCCTGTGGTGGCAACCCTTGCCATTACGCTGATCCCTCAGACCAGCGCCATAAAACTCCCGCTTACTTGCGAGGTTTTCGAATCTCGAAACCTATCCTGGGTCTTACCAGCCCCACTATGCGGCACTCAGCCATGAAGACATGCCACACAGTCACTACCGTCATCAGGGCGAACTTTCGAATCTCGAAACCTATCCTGGGTCTTACCAGCCCCACTATGCGGCACTCAGCCATGAAGACATGCCACACAGTCACTACCGTCATCAGGGCGAACTTTCGCCACTAGGCCCGCAAGTCTTTCTTGCCCTAACCTTTAGGACACAGCAACTTGGCTCTCGCAACAAAGCGATCACTAGCGTTCTATAAGTCGGTCTCTCACTGGACCTTTCCAACCACACTTTGCCAGCAAATTAGCTGACACAAGCTTATAACACTCTTTGCTGAAGGTGCGGGGTGCGCCGACAAAAGCTCGGCGGCCACTGCCACCCGCTCTACTGTCGCCCCAACAGGCGGCGACGCCGTATACCCACGCGTCATCTGTACAGCCTCAGCTAGCTGCGACATCAGCCACTGGAGCCTATTGATCTGCTCCAACCGTCACATTGTCGCCACCTATAGGCGTCAGAGTCTGCCTCCCTGCCGGCGGAAAATTTCCGCCTATCGGCAAGAAGATTCCTTATGTTACTGAACCACAGCAATAAGTGCGGTCACCCGCTATCGCAGCTCGTGTACCTCGTTTGACCCCGAGCCCTCTCGTGACTCGAGTCGAAACAGGTGTGTTTCCCTATGTGGTGTCATCGCCAATATGCACACCACAACGAAACAACCAGCCCAAATTTAGCCATTTGAGCAACGCGCGGTCTACATACCGACAAAAAGGCTCGCCGACTCAATCATGCGAAAGTATAAGAGGGTACTCCTTTTCATCTCCAACATTACGTTGTCGGCCGCCAACGTAATATCCGAAGAATGAAAGCTCGTTGCCCTCAATCAGTCCCAATATCCTTTTTGGTAACAACAATAACCAATCAAATACTTTCGCCCAATAATCCACACACTCTCTCGTGCTAATCCCTAGGGTCTCCCTAAGGTTGCTAACCACCTAGGACTATTCCTAGGCTCTGATACCACTCTAATCTGTCACGCCCCGAGTCCGCCAATTTGTACGGTTCGGGCACGCCAACAGACCCGCCAATCGGGTATGACCTTTCACTACCCGAAAGGAACGGTAACATCCATAGTAACACAACAAGTGTATGCGGAAGCTCAATATCAGAGTACTAAAAATCACTATAAATTTAAACTTTCATTCAATAACAAACAGTTAAAGCGGAAATGAAAGCATATAAGAGTGAACCATAACTTAAATTTATTACACTTTACATCTCTGAACTTGCAAATAAAATTATTACAATTCCTTTACATAAATTCCTCACCATACAGAGTTCACTCAAGAAATATATAAAAGGGATACCTCTGCTAGACCCTCTAGGTCTCTATGCTGCTGGGCTCTTGCCCCTGTCGTATGCCTCGCCGTCTGCATCTGATCCGCTACGATCGCTGCATCCATCCCTGAACCTGTGGGGGGGGGGGGGGGGGGGCACCCAAGGGGTGTGAGAACTCCTGACAGAGTTCCCAGTGGGTTCAACCACCGAGAAAAAGTGTCCTACACCACTTGGTCCAATGGAAGCAATAATAATAGTGCTAGGAAACTAAAATCCTCAATAGCAAAATGCGGCTATGCAATATATATGAAACACTATACTATCTGTGTATACTCATCCTCCCAGCACTACTTTGTCTAGCCACACTAGGCTGCTAAGCACCAACTCGGCCACTATGCCGCTGTATATAGGGTCAAACTAACCCGGCCACCTTGGCCACTCTAATTTCTCTTTATTCTTTAAATTCTGGTGCTTTAGTTCAAGTTAACCCTCAGAAATTCTTATCCAACGGGCCCCAGCCCGGTAGTCCTGCTACCATAAGATAAGACTTCTAAGGTTGCCGATAGCACCCGCAAGTGCTACCCCGCCCAACGGGGAACTTGTCCTACGGGTCACTGCCCGGGAGAGGGACACTGCCCTTGGCTCCGACAAGGCTACTTTTTACCCCCGAAGGTACGCTCGTTTTATCTTTATATTTTCTTTCTTTTCTTTTCTTTTTCTTTCTCTTTTTGCTTTAGTTCTTAGCCTCTTTGCCTTTGAACACTTGCTTTTCTTTCTTATTCGAGCTTGAACCTCCCTTTTGCCACTGGCAAATCTCTTTCTCTTTCCTTTGAGCATTTACCTCTTTGCTTTCACTTTAAGCCTTTCGAAAGTACCTCGTCCAACGGGTCACTGCCCAGAGAGTCCTGCTCCACTTAACGAGTCTCAAATTCGAAGGCGCCATTTACATTTTCTTTATACCTTTTAGCCACTTTTAGCTTGCTTTTAAACTTTGCCTTTTTACAATAATTTACCACTTATCCTAGGTCTCGCCATAAGGATAACTTGAGAGTCTCCTGGACTCTTAACATTTCACCTTCACTTATTTAACTCAAATTGAAGTTAAAGTTATTGTCTATTCGCCCAGACACCCTATGACTTTCTAGGGTTATATTTGTTTAATTTCTTTAACCTTGGGATCTTATCCCACTTTCCTGATTCCTCACTGAATCCTAGAGTTAACTTAACTCTATTTTTCTGTTCCACTTTTAGCTTAGAGTTACACTAACTCTAATCTCCTGTTCCACTTTTATCTTAGAGTTACACTGACTCTAATTTCCTGTCTGTGAGTTTAAACTCCTCTGGATCACCTTAGGTTCCCTTTACCTAAGTTCCATGTCATACTCATCCTAGAGTTTCTTGACTCTATGTTGATCACTAGTTCACCTTAGGTCCCCTTTACCTAAGTTCCATGTCATACTCATCCTAGAGTTCCTTGACTCTATGTTGATCACTAGTTCACCTTAGGTCCCCTTTACCTAAGTTCCATGTCATACTCATCCTAGAGTTCCTTGACTCTATGTTGATCACTCTATCCAGTGTCCTTAGGTTATCCCCTAAGACAATGCCACTCGTCCAATCCTAGGATAGCTCCTAGTTCAATGTCACTCGTCAAACCCCTAAACTAGATTTTCTCCTAGTCTTACTACCAACAAGTTCTGTTCCCTTATGTCACATGATTCCTAGGGTTGTACCCTAACATGATCACAGTCATCACATAATTATTCATTTCAACGCATGCAATTATTTTCATATCCATCATAAAAATAATATTTACCATCTATGCATGCAATTATCAGCAATTTAGATAAGTCAAGAATTGCATTTTTTCCCTAATTCTTTTTAGACATGCAGATTAATTATCTCCTTTTTGGCAACCAACAGTTGCATTTTCCATCTGTGTCCATCTACACATACTAGTTTATCCCCTATTTGGATAAATCATAAATATCACTTTTCCTCTAAATTTCTCTACACATGCACATATATCATCTGCCTTTGGCAACTAACAGTTGCACTTTTCATCTGTATTTCTCTAAACATGCAATCTTAATCATAATTACCTAACGCCTCTAACAGGCTACTATCATGCTTCTAGATCAAAAAGCAAAGGAGCAAGGGGAGAGGTCACCCAATTTCGGCAGAATCCCCCACCTTGTGGTGTCCCCAATTGCTTGTAGACACTTGCAATTGCTCTTCGCGCGATTCCACTTGTTCCCTCGAGCTTGCACGCAAAACGGTGCACCTCCCTCGAGTCCGCACGCAAAACGGTGCACGTCCACCAAATCTACACGCAAAACGGTGCGCGTCAATAAAACCCACACGCAAAACGGTGCGCGACACTTCAGTCGGCACGCAAAACGATGCGCGTCAACTCAACCTGCACGCAAAACGGCGCACGTACCTCGGGTTTGCACCCAAAACGGAGCATGCTTCTCTTAAGGTTGCGCGCAAAACGGTGCACGTCTTTTCTAACCCTGCACGAAAAACGATGCATAATATTAGGGTCGGCACGCAAATCGGTGCGCAACAACACGATTGGCACGCAAAACGGTGCACGTATCTCAAATCTGCACGCAAAACGGTGCACGTCTTTTCTAACCCTGTACGAAAAACGATGCATAATATTAGGGTCGGCACGCAAAACGGTGCGCGTTAAATTGATCGGCATGCAAAACGGAGCACGTACCTCAAATCTGCACGCAAAACGGTGCATGCTTCACTGTAGGGTTGCACGCAAAACGGTGCACTTTTCTCTAGCCCTGCACGCAAAATGATGCGTCATATTAGAGACTGCACACAAAACGGTGCGCGATAACACAACCGGCACGCAAAACAGAGCACGTACCTCGGGTTGGCACGCAAAACGGTGCACTTTTGTTTTTCAACGTTGCACGCAAAACGGTGCACGTTTTCTGAGTTTGCGCCCAAAACTGTGCATTTTTGTCGAATCCGCACATAAAACGGTGCATTTTTCTACAACTTGCACGCAAAACGAGACGCGCCAAAAATACCCGCGATAGTCCGTGCAGCAACGGTACAGTAAAACTCGGTCCCTAACACGCAAAATGGCACGGGGTCAAATTTAATGTCCAAAAAGGAACTATACAAATTGTGCCCAAAAATACCGAAAAATAACGTTACCTCGTACAGTCGCGCCGCCCACCGGCTTTTGGGAATGCCTCGCGCGCTCCACGAGATTCACGGCGCGCCCGCGAGCCCCACAAAATTCCTCACTTTCTCTCTCTCTCTCTCTCTCTCTTTCTTTCTCTCGGGCTCGGGTGGAGAAGAAGAAGAGAAAGGAAAGGAGGGAGGCTGCGCGGAAGAAGGAAGAAGAAGAAAAGAAAAAAGAAAGAGAGAAAGGAAAGAAAGGGAGGGAGGGGAGGTGGCCCAATAGGGGCCCGCCATGTGGCGGCCCCCCCGCTGACACGCGCAGGAGCGCCTGCTGCGCGCCTTGCGCAGCACGCAAGCGCGCCTCGATCCGCGTGTCACCGCCGTTTAGAAAATCCGTTTTTGTTTTGGTTTCTGTCCATTTTTCGTCCGTTTCCGTCCAAATTTAACAGGCGGCTTCGTTTCAGCTTAATTTACCACAGAAAAATTTAAATTTTCAATTTGGGTCATTTCTGAGTCCCCAAAAGCCTCGCTGTATCCAGAATCGCTGGCGGACCCCGTTCTCGCAATCCGGATATCCTATCAACCCGAAATTTTTACTGTGGCCTTAAAACATAATTACGAAGCTCCCCAAATTTTCTCAGAATTTTCCGACACTGTTGGCGGAGCCCGTTCTCACTATCAGGCATCCGATCCACGCGAAACTTTTTCTGTGATCTTAAAACATATTTACGGGGCTCCCGTAATTTTCTCAGAATTTTCCGACACTGTGAATTTTCTACTAAAAATTTGGGCCCCCTTTCTCCAATAAATTTTTAGATCTCTCCATTTTAACCCGATTTGGGCCCAACTCGCGTCCAAATGTTCTTTACTTCCCTAACTTTCATAACACTAGTATTTCATACCGACTTTATTTACATTTATTTATATACCAAAATTCCGGTTCACTACAGATTATCTTTTGCCCTGAATTACTTATTTCTGGTTATTGCGTGATTTATAGAGTAAGTGTTTATGATTCCTCATTCTTGGCTTGTGTTGTCACTAATGATTTGGTATGTTGCTGGTTGAGAGTTTCTCGGCACAGTGCCGGTTGTCGGTCGTCGGACTGTGAGCTTGGTATATGTTGCATAGTTATTATGATCCCGGTTAGGAGTTTCTCGGCTTATTGTCGTATACCGATCGTTGGACCACGAGCATTGAGCATCTGCATTGTGATTGTCATGCACCTGCTGCACATGTCACATACGCCTATGGATTGATCCCCGCATTGGTGTTCTTTACTGGTAAAGTAGTCTGTATGACCCGTGAGCCCCTTTCTTTGGTTGTATCTGCGGGTACAGAGTTATATGCCAGTTCTGGCTGGGTGCATTAACCTGAGGTTCTTGTGACCAATAGTGGCATTAGTCTGAGGTCCTTGTGACTAATAGTGGCACGATTGGATATCTTGAGTTTCCAGTGATTTGATGCATTAGTATATTTCAGCTATTCCATATGTCTGTTTATTACTGGACTCTATTATTGCTTTTCATACCTTGTGCATTGTGGTCAGTACCCTATTTATTTCAGATTTTCTGATTTTGGTATTCACGTATTGATTGTACCGGTTGACTATGTCTGTTCATTAGTATCTACTGATTCTACCTGTTTATTATTTACTGATCATATCTGCATAGTACCCACTGATCATATATGTTTATTACTTGTTGATCATATCTGTTTATTATCTATTGCTATTCTTACTTACCCCATTGTTTATAGTATATCAGTAGATATATGACTTGCTGGTCGCCGGCACGTTATACCCACTGAGATATATTCAGTTATGTTTTACACCCTGATTGTTACATATTTTTCAGATATTTCGGATTGTGGGATAGGAGGCGATATTGTGAGAACCGAGTAATAGAGTCGTACCTAATACTAAATATAATTAGATAGATGTGCCGCAATTGTTGTACATTTTGATAGTGCATATAATTAGTTCCCTTAGTATACTTGTATATTTGATTGTACTATAGTTTTTGCAAATGATTAGTTATTATATGTTTTTGTTTTCGTTGTCAAAAAGACTTTATTCATTTGGACCAAAAAATTTTATATACGTAGCGGATATGTGCACATTCTAAAAAAATATATTTTATTTTTTAAACTTTAATTTAAAAAAAAAAAATTACTTTTTAACTCGGTGACATTAATAATTTTATAATAATATTATTAATTTTTCTTCGTAAGTTGCTTTCATATTATTGAGTGGTAGTGCAAGTCGCTTGGAGAAAATTTGGACCACAATATTGGAAAATTGGACCAAATAGTAGAATCTTGGACTTTATTATACACCCATATAGAGTGTTGGACATGCTTAATCAATTCCTAGTCAAAATTCACTATTTTGAGAATCAGAAGTATCCTTTTCCGGTTTCAATTTCTCTGCACGTTTTTCAACCTAATCAATCTAAAAATGTGACTGATGGTGAATGTTTATTTGAATTGTCAATTAAGATATTCGATATAAATTCCATCATCCCTTAATTACCTCCCTCACCGTGCGAAATTTTAAACTTTATATTTCAAAATTTTAAATTTAAAATTTTATATAAAATTTTAAATTTAAAAATATAAATTTAAAAATTTTAAATTTTAAAACTAGGATTTAAATTTTAATTTTAAAAATTTTAAATTTCAAATTTTAAAAAATCAAATTTAAAATTCAAATTTTCAAATTTTTAAATTTCAATTTTCAAATTTTATAATATTGATTTTCAAATTTTAAATATTAAAATTTATTATTTTAAAACAATAAATTTTAATTTTAAAATAATGAACTTTAATTTTAAAATTATAAATTTTAATTTTTAAAAAATAAATTTTAATTTTTAAAAAAATATTTTTTAATTTTAGAATAATAAATTTTAATTTAAAATTTAAAGTTTTGATTTTTTTTTTTAATTTTTCAAATTTTTGGTTTGAAATTTCAAGTTTTAAATTTTAATTTTTAAATTTTCATTTTTTACTTTTCAATTTTAATTTTAAATATTAAATTTTCAATTTTAAATTTTTAACTTTAAATTTGAAATTATAAAAATTTTAATTTTAAAATATAAAATTAATATTTTTTTTTATTTTTTAAAATTTTAAATTGAGAGAAATTTTATGAAATTATGCGATATGCATCCAAACACTTTAAAATTTGAAACT
The DNA here is from genome assembly GCA_029204045.2 of Tillandsia leiboldiana. NCBI lineage: Eukaryota > Viridiplantae > Streptophyta > Magnoliopsida > Poales > Bromeliaceae > Tillandsia > Tillandsia leiboldiana. The sequence goes on along the minus strand of CM055060.1, from coordinate 49,852,546 downwards.
ATGAAAATTTTTAGTGTTATAGAATTCTTTATTTCATTTAGAACAAAACCACAGTTTATTAACTCTATAAAAAAAATTTATTTTGTATCCAAATAAACCCTTAAGGATTCGTTTGATAATTATTTTAAAATAAAATAGAGTCCGCCCTGCCCGTCTCCTCGCCACGCTTCCTCCTCAACCCCTCGCTCTGCGACGGTGCTTTAGGTGCTTCGAAAAGGGGCACCGGGCGGCGCGCTGCAGGAAGCCCCGCCGGTGCCTCCTCTGTATGGGCGTCGGTCACCCCGCCTCCAGGTACAGAGCCCCCCCTGCTTCTGGTCCTATGGAGCCGCTCATCCCGGTCAGCCGCCCTCGTGGGATCTCCGCCTTTCTCCCGGCCGCGCCCACCCCCTCGGGGCAGACTTCCTTGTCGGGCCGCGTCGCGAGAGTGACGGTCGTCGGCTCTCCTTCCAGTCCGGATCCTTCGGTGCTCTCAAGAGGGCTGGCTAGCCGGTTCGGGGGATGCCCAACCGACTACCTGGTGGAGTCATTTCGGGCTTCTTCGTCGGCTGTGTTCTTCCCGAGTTGGGTGACCAGGGAATCCGCAATCGGCCGCAGTCCCCTTCGGTTCGAAGGTACTTCTTTCTCTTTTACTAATTGGGAGGAAACGAGCGAGGTAGCCAGGGGCCGCCTTTTCCACAAGGCTTGGATCCGGCTGTGCAATTGGCCCATTCTCTGTTGGAATGCGGTTGATGTGAAGGCCGCTGTGAGCGGTTTCGGGGAACTGTGGGAATGCGACAACCGATGCACCGATCTGAAGGACGTCTCCAGCTTTAGGATTTGCATCTGCTGTTCCGACGTTGGTTCTATTCCTGAGACTCTCAATCTAATGGTGGAGGATAGACGGTTTCGCATTCCCATCCTCATCGACTCGTGGGAGAAATCGAGTCCTATCCTTCTAGGAGAAACCTTGGACCACCATCTGGGACTTGACACGGCGGAGGCTCAAGATGACTTCATCACGCGTTCGGGATTCTCTGCCATTCCTGCAACTGATTCGGACCGGCCTCCGCTCGACGATCAGCGGATCTATACTAATTATGGGGCGGGCGGTTCGGGACTTGGACGACCTAGGGCCTGCTCTCTGGTGGTCTCGGAGTCCAATTTCCCTCGCCTTCAGGCTGCGGCTGGTCCGTCCTCAGCCTCCCCTCTCCCGGCCACGACCCTGGCGCTTGGATCCCCCTCAGGGGAAGTCGATCGTTCTCAGTCTTGCGTTGCTCTCCAGCCGGAAGTGGCGGATCTGGGGAATCCTCCCACCACCGTTTCGGGCATTTCGTGGGAATACACTCCTGGAAAAGCCGTCGACAGCGGCAAGGGTTTGCTCTCCACACCTTGCAAGGACCTTCTCGCAATCGGAAAGCTCTTGCATCAAAGGCGTAGACACCGGCTGGCGAACAAACATCGTGGATCTAAAAAGTCTTCCCTTCTAAGGGCCCAAGACCCCTTGCGCAAGAAGCTTAAATTGGCGCGCTTCTCTTCGACGCTCGAGCGCCCGGTCTCGGATGCATCCGCTCCTATTTCGGCTCCTCCCCCCGCCCCCCCGGCTACTGCGGGTGGCAGTTCGTCATCTCTCCCGTCATCGTCTGCGCCGCCCGGCCCCCCGAGTATCGGGCCTGCACCCTCCAACAGACCGGATCTTCACTTCCCTCTTTCGTTGGCGGAAGTCCAATTGATCAAGAAAGCCTGTGGTATTATCTCTTCGGACACTCCCTCCACCTCAGGGTCGGGTGCTGTTTTGGGTGGCGGTGGTTTGGAGGGCGACGGCCCTGTGGCCTGAGGGCTTTTGTCCTCCACTCCTCCCTACTGCTGTCGGTGTTTCCCTCGTTTTCATGGCCAGAAACAGGATTTATAAAATCATGTCGTGGAACATTCGCGGCCTCAATGATCCTTCCAAATGCGCCGCGGTCAAGTCCTTTATTAAGAAGGCTAATTGCTGTGTGGTTTGTCTACAAGAGACCAAGCTTTCTTCCACTTCCGTTTCCAAATTCCTTACTTTCTGTGGTTTCCATCTCCGGGACTTTCGCACCCTTAATGCTGTCGGGACGAGGGGCGGCCTGTTGACCGCTTGGAACCCCACCCTCTTCGACTGTGTACATGATTGGGTCGGGGCCTTTTCGGTTAACCTCGTCTTGAGAAGAAGGGTGGACGGACTGGTTTTCACCGTCTCCAACTTCTATGGACCCATGCGGCGGCTCTAAAACTGGCTTTCTTCCAGGAACTCCGTTCTGTTGGCTCTCAATCGGCGGGATTATGGTCGCTCCTAGCTAGGGGACTTTAATGTTCTCCTGTCTCTTCGGGATAAGAACGGTCCTCCCTCGAATTTGAACGACATCCTCAACTTCAGGAATGTGGTGTCTGATATCGGCCTCATCGACCTTCCCATTCTGAACAAGTCTTTCACGTGGTCTAACGGCAGACGCCTCCCTACTCTGGAACGTCTTGATCGTGTTCTCGTGTCTAAAGACTGGCTTCTCTCATTCCCGCGCTCTACTCTTCGTGCCTTACCTCGGCCAAGGTCTGATCACACTCCATTACTGTTAACGGCGTTCTCTTTCGTGCCTTCCCCTAATGTGTTTAGGTTCGAGGCGTACTGGCTTCGTTACTCGGCGGTACCTGAGGTGATTTCTAAGGCGTGGAACGATAGCCTTAGCGGGGCTGACACCGTTAGCAGAATCGCGTCGAAGTTCAAGAGCGTCCAGTTGGCACTTCGCTCCTGGAGTGCGGGGCTCAAGAATTCTTGTTCTCTCCAAGTAGATCTTTGCCTTGGGTGGCTCGAGTGGTTAGACCTTGCTGAAGAAGCTAGGCCTCTTAACGCTTTCGAGTGTGGCCTTAGACCCCAGCTCAAAATGAGATATGAAGAACTCTGCCTACAGGAGGAAATTAGGTGGAGGCAGAGATCGAGGGTGCAATGGCTAAGGGTAGGGGACGCTAATACCAAATTCTTCCATCTTAAAGCTAGCGGTCGGCGGAACAAAAACTTCATCTCTCAGCTCGCCGACGAGGCTACCACCCGGTTCACCCATGACGACATCGCTGCCCTCCTGCTCTCCTTTTTCGTGAGACAACTTGGAGTGGCCGCTGCTAGGCGGTCTACACTCAACCTCGACTCGCTGTATCCCCCTATCGATTCGGAGGTGGATTTTCTGAGTCTCCAGGCCCGTTTCGAGGAGGATGAGGTTAGATGTGCGATCTTCTCTTGCGCTCCGGACAAAGCCCCTGGACCCGACGGCTTCCCTATGCTGTTCTTTCACCGCTTTTGGCCCGTTATCAAAGCGGGCATTTTGGAACTCTTCTCCACCTTCCACAACGGTGGCCTCGACCTCCGCGAGATCAACGCCAGCTGGATTTGCCTCATTCCAAAGAAAAGCGAAGCTCTTTTCGCTTGCGATTTTCGGCCTATCTGTCTAGAGAACAGCCTAGTCAAGATTATCGCTAAAGTTTTGGCTAATAGACTTCAGCGCCTCTTGGAGAAGCTAATCAATCCGTTCCAGACGGCTTTCATTAAAGGAAGATCACTCCTCGATAACTTCTATTGTGCCCACATTCTAACTCATCATCTCCACTCAACACACCAACAAGCTGCGATTCTTAAAATCGACTTCGAGAGAGCTTTCGACCAAGTCGACTGGAGGTTTCTGCAGGATCTGCTTTTAGCCAGGGGATTCGGCTCCAAGTGGACAGGATGGATAATGGACCTCCTATCTTCTTCCAGCACTGCGGTCTTGCTTAACGGCAACCCGGGCCACTCCTTCCCTTGCAAACGCAGACTGCGTCAGGGCGATCCTTTATCGCCTCTCCTCTTTCTTCTTTGCATCGATGTGTTATTCAGAATGCTCCAGGCGGCGGCTATCTCCAACCATCTCCCTTCGGTGGGCATCGGGGATCTAAGGGTTCACACACTCCAATTCGCCGACGATCTCCTTATCTTTTTCGACGGTTCTGTCAGATCGGCGGGGGTCATCAAACTCACTTTGGATGCCTTTACGGAGACTTCTGGTCTTAAAATCAATTTTGGCAAGAGCTCTATTTCTTCGATTAATTTGCCGAGCTCTAACACCGAGGTGCTCGCATCCTTTTTCGGGTGCGCTACTCAGGGATTCCCCATCAAGTACTTGGGCTTACCATTATCACCTAAGGCTCTGTGCAAACCCGATTTTATTCCTATCATCGAGAAATTGGACAAGCGTCTGGCGGGGTGGAAGGGGCTTTTGCTCTCTAGGGGGGGGGCGTCTGGTGCTTCTGAATTCGGTACTTTCATCCATTCCGTCCTTCTTTTATGCTGCTTTCAGACTCCCTGGCTGGGTAGTTAAATCGATTGACAAGATTCGCCGGAATTTCCTCTGGAAGGGAAAATATCTAAACAGCGGCTTTCACTGTTGGGTTAGATGGGAGCATTTATGTCGACCAATCATTAGCGGGGGTCTGGGCATCCGTGACCTCCGCAACTCCAATTCGGCTCTCCTCTTGAAAGGATTATGGACTTTCCATCATTCTAAGGCGCTCCCCTGGGTGCGATTGCTGTCCCTGAAACATTACGCCCGTAGGCCTCCCCTTTCTGCAGAGGCGTTACCGGCGGGTTGCTGCCCTATTTGGAAGGGTATGCTTTCTACCGCTCCTATCTTCACTTCTTCCACCTCCTTCACAATCGGAAACGGCAAGTCGACGAGCTTTTGGAATGCGCGTTGGAGTGGGGACCTATTACTAAGAAACCGTTTCCCTAATTTATTTGCTGTGGCTGCCCTTAAGCACCTCTCGGTATCTAATTGGATCCGCCGTTTTGGCTCCCAGTCTAACTTGGGGTTTGATAACAACCTCTATCCGGAGGCTACGCGGGAACTTCCTCTTCTAAAGGCTGCGGCCACTAGCTTCGTTCTCTCGAATTCTGAAGACAAGGTCTTCTGGAAATGGAGCATTAACGGGACGTTCTCGGCCAAGAATGCTTACAATTTCATGGCTTACGACGGGGTGAATGACAGCAAGATCAGAAATCTGTGGGGTATTCGGATCCCGCTTAAGTTAAAAAATTTTCTGTGGATAGCAGCTAGATATAGGTTGCTCACGGCGGAGTTGCTTTATAGAAGAGGTTGGCAAGGACCTTCAATCTGCATGGGCTGCGGGGCAAGCGACGAAAATCTGGATCACCTTTTCTTCTATTGCAATTTTGCGAGGTCGCTTTGGGAGGGGGTACTTCAGCTCCGGCCTAACACTCGTAACAGGATACTTTTTTACTCGGGGGATTTCGCGAGTAGATGGGAAGGAGCGAGGTTGACTTTGACGGGTCAAGCTAAAGAGCATTTCGATCAATTATTCGCCGCTACTTGTTGGGAAATTTGGCTCGAATGCAACAGGCGCATCTTTTCTAATAGATTTTCCCAGAGTGCTTCCTGTGAGATTAGAATTAAGAACAGCATCTACCTTTGGTCATTGGCTCTAGGGTGATCTTCGGGGCAGTTATTCCATCAGTCGGGGAGACCTCGCACTATCGCTGTTTTTCCTTGTTTTGACTGTTTTCCTTTTATCAGGGCGTGAGGGAGTAACTTCATTGTTAATCGACTTTGCCATTGGTGCTTCTTCTTCTCGACGGTTTTCAGCACCGTTACGGGGCGAATTAGGCTGCACCTTAGTTTTTTTAGGATGGATTGAGTGTTTTTACCTTTAACCAAGCAAATCTTCCATGGCTTTGCTTCCATCTCGTATCTGATCCAGTTTTTCTCTCTTGTTTTGGAGGAACTGCTTCTATCATCTGGTTCATGCAGGAAAGTTGCGGCGAAGGAATTCCTTTTAACTTCTGGTTCATCAGTCTCTACATCTCACTTGGGACTACTTTTTGCATTTTGATATGAAGAAAAGCTTGGGCAACTTGGGTTAACAAAAAAATGGATGATTGTTCCAACTGGGTCTTGCTGGAAATTGGAAATTTGTCTCTCAGGGTGTGGTTTAGACTTTTTGTCGACGATGGCATGCTTCCAAGCGGCAGCAACAGCAGTTTGCTAGCAGTTTAGATCTACTTTGGAGGTGGTAGACTACGGTTTTCAGCAGTTTTCTAGCAGTTTACACTTTGTCGTTGATGGCAAGCTTTCTTTCGTGTGACTATTGAGCTTCTAAGGATACCGATCCCTTCCTCACCGACTGTTTGCTTACCGGGGATTAACTTTATCCTACTTTTGACTTTTGTCTTGGCTCCATCAGATTTTGCCTTCGCCCCTATTCCCATTGGTTGATGTTTTAGGAGTTTTCGTATTGTGAACGGGTTATTACGAATGATGTATCTGGATCGGCTACTGGAATTTCACTGATGTTGGGACCCAACTCTGCAGCAGATGTGTATCTCTATGTGTGGTTGCGACTCTTCATTGTTGAGGGCAAGGTTCCGATTCGAGACTCTTGGTTTATTTTAACAGTTTACATCTAGACTGAGGTGCTAATTTTCTGTGTTTTTGGTTCTGCTTTCATCGGAGGACCCATCTCACTTAATCTGATGCTCTGAGAAGCCGGTGGAGGAGTTGGTGCTCGACTGCTATAGTGTAAACCGACGGCACTATCTAGCAGCTGCAGCAGCAGCAGTTTCCACAGTTTTCCACATCTTTTGTGTGAAATGCAAGCTTCCCTCTGGTATGACTTACGCTATCTTTGTTAGACCTGCCTTTTTTGTTGGAAAAGGATCATCTTTACAGAGTTAACTAATGCCATCTACTGCTAAGTCTACATTTCGCTACTCCGCATTCTAATTTCTAAGGGAACGTTTGAGGCTCATTTGATGGATCTAGGATTGACAGAAAGAGACCACTGTTTATAGATAAGGTTTGGAGGAATGAGGGTTATAGGAAGGCTTAAACAATTGAAGATGGGGTCTGAGTTAACTTTACAAGGCTGTGTTCAATGCTAAATTTTATGCATGTTGACCTCTAGAGTATTGCACATAGACTTCATTTTCTCTGCGTATTCATTGGTTGCTGCTATTACAATGGGTCGAAATTGCTATTCTTTGCGGCGGGCAGCGAGATGTTTTGACCGTGAATATTGTTGTCGTAATGCCGGTTTTGTTGCTTCGGGCCTGTATGTGTAGCTACTTTGTTCTTATTTTGCTTTTCGGGCTCCAACCCCACTCCGTGTGGGGGGCCATCCGGGTTACTTTTGTAACTTTCTCAAATAGGGTTTAACCCTGTTTAATCAAAAAAAAAAAAAAATAGAGTTTTATTTTACAACGTATTTGATATATTAAAAAAAATAATAATCTATAGCCCGTTTAGGGGGATAACAAATCCCCCCATTTTATTTTTGTGTTTGGGGATAAAGTAGGGATAAAAGAGTTAACCCCCCTTTATCTCCTAACCAAACATGGTCTATAAAAATATTACTCTATTTTTTACTGTTTGGACTGTGAACTTTAAAAAAAAAAAAAAAACTCCATTTTAAATTTAAACTTTCAATACAAAAAAAATTAAATTTAAAAATATAAATTTTGAATTTTAAATTTTAAAATTTTAAAATTAGGATTTAAATTTCAAATTTAAAAATTTTAAAATTGAATTTGAATTTTAAAATTTTCAAATTTGAATGTTATATTTAAAATTTAAAATTTTAAATTTTAAATTTTAAATTTAAAATTTAAAATTTAAAATTTTATAATATTAATTTTAAGTTTTAAACATAAAATTTTATTATTTTAAAATAATAAATTTAATTTTAAAATTATAAATTTTAATTTTAATATAATAAATTTTAATTTTACAATTTAGAATTTTAAATTTCAAATTTAAAATTTAAATTTAGATTTTATTTTTTAATTTTTCAGTTTCAAATTTTAAATTTTAAATTTTAAATTTTAAATTTAAATTTCAAATTTTTAAATTTTTAATTTTTAATTTTTAATTTTTAATTGTAAATTTTTAAAAATGGGTGAAATGCGAAAGAGGGCGAGCGAGAAGTCCTATGCGGAAATAGAGAATATTTTTTCGTCGGTCTAAGCTTTTTTTTTTTTTTTTTTCCTAAAAATATTTTGAAATATCAAAATTACGTTGTTATCTTTTTTACATTGTTGGGCCATCCAAACGGACCAATTAATAAAAAAAAATAACACTTTTTGAGTAAAATGACCTAAAATTCTGTTTTGATGGTTTTCCAAACTGGTTCTGAGTCCGACTGGAATATTATCGATAGTACCAATCAATTGGAGCTACCAAGATTTTAGCCATTGGATGAAAGAATATGATATGCGGTTGGGATTATAGTGGTCTCCTAAAATTTTTACTATTCAACTAATTACCCACTAAATTTTAGAATACCACTATCATTCTAACCGCACATTTCGTAATCGAAGGGCTAAGAAATTGATAGCACCAGTAACTTGATACTATCGATGATTAAAGCCATAATTCATAATTAAGTAGTCATATATGCATGGATGGAAAGGTACATTAATTACCGTACAAATTAATTAGACGGTTGTAATGGCCTCTAATTTATAAGGAATAATATCTTTGAATTGAGCTCCTATACTTGTAAAATCACTAAGTTATTTGTGCTTGTGAATTTTTTATCCTTAGATGTAGGAATGTGCGGTTAAAATGATGGTGGGCCCCTTGGGTTTAGTGGATGGTTGGTGAAATAGTATGATCTAAGGGATAGAATTAATCAAAAGATTAGATCTAACGATAGAAAACTTATAAGCACCAATTATTGGTGCTTGTACAAGCACAGTAGCCGGACTCAATATCTTTACTGCTAATTAGAAAATTAGCCAATGCATTGCATGCATGAGATTTGAATTGGAGTTGGTAAATGTTCTTAATTCCATTAAATTAAGACTATAAAACAAAATAAAAATTATAAAATAATATATATTTTTTTTATTTTTTTTTTGCTGACTTCAAAAAATCTACATGTTATCTCTCTAAAGTTTTAAGTTGATACATTATACCCTGTCCCGTTAGAGTTCTCCCACTATTCCGTCTTTTTTTTTATATTCGTCGATACTCATATTTTCTATATTATTATCGTAATTTTTTGAAAATAATTTTAATTTTTTTAAAAAAATATAATTTTTAATAGTCAGAAGAGAAACATATATAGGACTAGGTTGGAATACTATCGATAGCACCAAATTATTTGTGCTACTAGTTTTTTATCTCTTGGATTAAGAAATGTGCGGGTAGAATGATAGTGGTCCCCTAGGGTTTAGTGGGTGGTTGGTTGAATAGTAAAAATTCTATGGGCCATTATAATTTCAACCGCACATCTTTTCATCCAAAGGCTGAAAATTTGGTAGTACTAATTGCTTGGTGCTATCGATAGTATTCCAGCTGAACTATATATATATATATATATATATATATATATATATATATATATATATATATATATATATATACTTTGTTGGTGTTTCAAGTAATTAATGGGGCATCTGCGTAGGGTGTTAGAGTTATGGATTCGAGTTTTAGACATAGGGACTTTAAATGTAGGGTTAATTGCATACAGGTCCCTGTAAATATGTCGAATAGCAAATATATCCCTACAAAATTCAACTTTTCATATTTATCCCTTTAAAAATCCACCGTTATTCAAATCTACCCCTACCGTCCATCTCTGTTAGAAAAGTTGAGTTAACTATAGATTAAATGCTTAACCTTAGTTAGATTAAAAAATAAATTTACCTTTTTACCCTTTCTATATTTATCATTCAGAGACAAGGAAGGCTCGGCCCATAAGCAAGAGATCCCAACTATCTTCAGAAAAGTTCTCTTTCTCTTCCTCTCTTCCCCATCTCCTTTCTTTTCCTCTTCCTCTTCATCTTCCCATCCCCATCTCCCGCATGCTAGTTTCTCGAACCCATAATTAGGGTTTTTCAAAATTCGGGGGAGAAGAAGAGCTTGAGGAGCCAGATGTTGAAGAGGTAGCCCTCCACCGTGTCGTGCTTCGTGATCGGGTCCCTGAACCGGACGCGCCGGTCGTACGTGGCCCGGTCGATCCCACGCTCGTCGAACAGGTGCGGGAGGTCGCCGCGCAGGAACACGTGCGGGAGGTCGCCGCGCAGGAACAGGTGCGGGAGGTCTTGCTCATGTATGATTTTTAATTTCCTCTAATTTAAAACTGCTTTTTTAGTGGGTTTTTTGACATTTTGAGAGGTGGGTTCCTTGGAAGTGAGAACTTTTCTGGGTTTCACATGATGCCCTAATTTAGTTCAGGAGTTCAGACCAGATTGATGAAGCAAAATCATTAACTTGGTTGTATTTAGAATGGAAATTCATATCCTATATGATGCATTATTATATTACAAAAGTACCTCACTAAATCTCCCAAAACACAGGATTTTTCTTATTTTGCTAACACGTGACAGTGGATTGATCAATGTAGGATTTTTCATAGGCATAGGTGATTGAAGAACAATGTATGATTTTACATGTTATGCATCTGATTCAAAGTTAGTAATTAAACGAAAATTTTGAGTTAATTTGATACTTTTTCTGTTGATATGTTCTTATGATTACTGTTTTGTCACAGTAGTTCTCTAGAAGCTAAAAGCTAGAGAATTTTATTTACCTTTTTTTCTTTTATCATAACAGTTTGACAAAATGGAAGAATATGGTATTTTTCAAGTTAAGTTTAATTATGCCGGATACCTTAAAACAGTCAAAACTGCATGCAGACTCAGATATTGTGATGGTAAAAAGAAAATATTGATGATAGATATTGATGATTACAATCTCATCGAATTTTGTCGAGATATACGATCACTATGCGATTGGGGTGTTACGGAGAATATTGCGGTATGGTATGTAGCAAGAAATGTTAAGCCGAAGAAGTTCATTCAAGTATTAACAGAACAGGAATTCAAAACTATATTTTCCATATATAAAGATGTGAAGGAAGTGAAAATTTTTATAACCATTCAAACGAATGGTATTCCGTTAAACTATATTGGTGGAGAAACTAGTGTTCTTATGCCTAGTGTGGAAGACACCAATACTGATGTGGAATGGGCTAAGGTTGGCATGAATGATGATGATGATGACAATGAAGAAGCAGTTGGTGATGTTGGTGATGATGTTGGTGATATTGGTGAAAAAGTAACAAATGAAGAAGCAATTGGTGAATTTGATGAATTTGATTTAGGGGTTGGGGTTGATGAAGAATTAACAATTGAAGAAACAGTTGGTAAAGAAGTAACAAATGAAGAAACAGTTGGTAAATAAGTAACAAATGGAGAAACAGTTGGTGAATCAGATGCAATTTTAAGTGAAGATAGCTTTCATTCCCTTGAAAGTGATGACACTGATTTAGAGGAAATGGCTAATAAAGATCATGGAGAGGAAATTCCATATGACAAGAATAACCCTATTATGGAGATAGGAGCAAAGTACTCAAATGCAGCTTCATTTAGAGATGCACTAACTCATTTTGCCCTATTAAATGAGTTTGAGTATAAGCTACAAAAAAGTGATCTTTCGAGGGTAACCGCAAGATGCTCAAAATCTAATTGCAAGTGGTGAATCCATGCATCTATACTTCAAGATTCTTTAGATTTTCAGGTAAAATTTACATTATCCTATTTTTTAAATGTATTTTTAGCATCATACATTTATAAATTACTTGCATTTCTAACTAGCATTTTTATTATAGGTGAAAACTTTGCAACGAGAGCACACATGTACATCTGCCAATAGATGTAAGAACAAAGTAGCAACACAAGCTTGGGTGTGCAATAGGGTCATCGAGTGGCTACGATTGGAAGGAGATTTGTCTACAACTGAATTGCGTAAAAGATTGCAACAAAAATATCATGTGGACTTGACCTATTGCAAGGTCTTTAGGGGAAAAGAAATGGCAATGTTTATAATTCATGGGAAGTGGGAGGACTCGTATAAAAGAATTTTTGATTTCAAGGACGAAATTGTTAGAAGAAATCACGGTAGTCATGTGGTGACCCTGATCCCCGTGTAGCTTCTCCCATGAACCGTGGTGTAGAACACCTAGTGTTGGTGTATCTGGTCCATAGTGCATCAAAGGGATGCCACAGATGGACCGTGTGTGATGTCCACAGCTGGATTGGCCTTCGGCTACATTTGCCGAATTTTCGGAATGGTTTTGGGCCAAACAGAGGTTGGATTTGGATTCAGCGTGGAAAAACGCTTCAAAACGGATGTTTGCTTGTTTAATTTGGAGTCCGGATGCCCAAAAACGGACCCCCGGAAGTTTTCGCTGAATTTCGGTGCATGGGAGGGGCCGTGGACCACTGGCTGCCACGTGGCGGCTTGTGATTGGGCCGGTCCGCAGCGCTCGGTCCACAGAGGGGCGCGGCTGGGTGCACGGACCCGGCGCATGGACACGTGGCGCCGCCTGATTGGCGGGCTCGTGATGCGCGGTCTACTGGGAGGCGCGGCGGTGCATGGACCAAGGCGGGTGGACACGTGGCAGTCCCCAATTGGTCGGTGCACGCGGCGCAGTCCACGGAACCCGAAGTAGGGTGCGTGGACCGGGTGCAGGGGACACGTGTCGGCGTGCTACTCGCGGGCTCACGAGGCGCGGCGCACGGGGTCGCGGGCGTGCGCCTCGGGACGCTGTGCGTGGCAGGCGGTCAGGCGGCGCCCTGCCCGCACGTGTGACCGCGACAGTGGCAGGGCCACGTGTCGCCCTGCCACTGGCGGGCGCCACCTACCCGTTTGACCGGGTAGGTGCCACGCGGCAGCACCGCACGCGCCCCGCACAGCTGTTTGCTGTGCGGGACACGTGTCGGTCACCGGGAGTGCCACGTGGCCCCCGGCGCGCCCCGCACAGCTGTTTGCTGTGCGGGTGACGTGGCTGCACCAGGAAGTTCCGGGCGGCTACAGTAATCGGGCTTTGGGCCCGAATTCGGGCGCCCGAAAATTCGGGTGCGCCCGAAAGTTGGACAATTTGGGAATTTTCCCATTTGTTTTTTTCTGCAGCCTATATAAAGCCCGAGCCCTCTTCTTCTTCAACTTTTTGGCACTTCCGAGCTTCAAACCGCCAAGAGCCCTTTACGAAAGTTGTTCCTCTCGCAGTCAAGCTTCCACCTGCAGAGTTTGGGGATTTTTGGGGGCACGCTTTTCGAGATTCTCTTTTTCTTGGCGCGGCGCGACGCTCTTTCTTCGGTGTTTCTTCCGTCGCTCTTCGGTGTACGAGCTCCCCCGACCTACTCCGACCATCTTTTCGAGCGATTTCTTCGCTGCTGGATTCGTAACAGGTGAGGCTACGATTTTGGGTTTCTCGAACATTTTCAGATTTCGTGTTTTTCGAGGAGTTCTTCCATGCTCACTGAGGACCTGTTTTGCTGTGAGGATTTGGGAGGACAGCAGCTTCATCCGAGGGGATCTCCGCGCACGAGTGTCGGATCAGGACGTGCTTAGAGACTTTTTTCATCTACTCGACGTGAGGATCGTCGTGGATTTTTCTTGGAATTTTTGGAGACCTTCCCGAAGGTATACACTTTTCCTTTTATCTGTACAAGAGTTTACAGTTGAATTGTTTTGGGATTTTGCGCACCGATACTGTGGAATTTGTACCTTGGCCTACGGTGCTCGGAATTGGGCGTACAGGTACTTGTTTCGAAGCTATCGACACGAGAATCGCAGGGATATTTTATTTGGAATTTTTCGAGCACATTCAGCAGGTGAAATAATCGCATCTTTGCGGCTGTATTTTCAGTGTAGTAATTCTTGGCAGATTTTGGGATTAAAAGTATAACTGTAGCCTTATGTTGTACCTAGGAGGGATTGTGGACTGTGTTGGACCTGTTGGACTTAGAGTTGTTATTTTTCCTGGTTTTCTCAGCTGTACGACTCCGGACAGTTAGCGTTTTCAGGTGGGTGGCTTGCTTTTCAAGATCTATGGACTGTGCTCTAATTCTATTGATATAGAATCATGCATGATAGTGATTGGACTTGGGTAGCATGCTAGAGTGTAGGAATTGTTGTTCCTTGTATTATCTGTCGATCTTGTGATCTCTTACTTCCTTCTATCATGTTAAATATTTGTTATCTTGGAACCTGACCTAGCACCCCCGTCATATGTTGCATGTGTAACCAGACCAGTAGAAAATCCTCACTTGGGCTAGGGTTATTTATGTTTAGACATCCACACTTTATGTTTCATTCCTGGACTTAGTGTTATCCTCGCCCGGGTAGTTGGCCGAGCGGTCGGGACTTCTTTTAGTGTGGGATGCATTTGCACTCGTGCTTGGGAGCCGAGTGGAGTCTGGTAGATATAGTGGTTCGCTTGTCTGTACCGGGAACCGTTTTGGGGTAAATGGTGGACCCGGGAGATCTTGTTTTTCCCTGTTTGGGTTGTCGCCACTGTGTTAGTGGCAGTAGTTCACTAGTGTTAGCTGAACCTAGAACCCTTTTCGACATACACATGATTTTAGTCTACCAATGTTTTCTTCCAAGCATCGAAGGGCCGCTGGAGTCTGTTCTTGTTTGATTGGACAAAGGCATCAGCCCTTCGGGGCTTGGGTAAAACACTTATTTTTTTTTCTAACTGTTTTTCTAAAAAGAACTAAAATCATTAAATATGGATATCTTCCAGATCAAAGTAATTTTTAATAACAAATGTCACCTTTTTCTTGTAAATCTCCCCACTCGAAAGGATTCGAGTGATCCGGGTTCTAGGGGTCGTCCTTTGTCGGGACGAAAGCCACGGGGGGCCGAGCCTGGAACCTGTTCTTGTTTGATAGGGTTGTAGGTGTAGGTCTCCCGGGACTTTCGGGCCCTGTTGGTGTCTTCTGCGTGTTGTACTGTGATTATTGCTTTCCCGAACTATAAGGGGATCGGGAACTTCGATAGGCGGAGCCTAGAGTCTGTTCTTGTTTGATAGGGTTCTTAGCACCAGTCTATCGGGTTTCCGAACCCTTATGGTGTCGGTCTTTCCTGTGAGTTTAGTGTTCTGTTGTGGGAGCCGTCTGGTGGACGGTGGCCCCAGCTGTGTGGTTTTTCAGCCTGTGGTTGAGAGTTGGTGTGTTGGTCGATCTTGTTGATCGTGGTTTGGACTATAGCCTGCATGAGCCATATTTGAGCTCGACAGAGATACGCGGATACTTTCCTCGGTGGGGTCGCGCCCCTCGAGTGCCACTCCGGAGTTGGGCCTGTTACTTGCTATCGCGACTTGTCGACGCCGTCCCTCTGACTGGGCCAGTTAGTGGCAGTCACGGACACCCTACGGTAGACCCGTCCTGTTGAGGATGTGCGGCAGTAGGTGGGCGCAGGTTTGACTGGACCCTTTGCGGCAGTCAGTATAGATTTGGTGAGTTACTGTGTGTATTAGTAGATGCATCATGTTTCCATCTGTTCCATTTTATTGAGCATCTAGATAGAGGCATAGTAGCTGTAGAGTTACTTTTCCAGCCCCTTTCATTTCAGTATTATTATTGTTACTTTATGCCTCTAGTAGACTTAGTGGGCAGACCGTCGGGCCTTGTTGGCGGCACCCCACTGAGAATACTTGGGACGTAGTTCTCACACCCGTCATGGTGTCTTTTCCCACAGGGACTTCTACTCCTGTTCCAGTTGCTCCTGTTGCTGCTTCTTCTGATCGAGGTAAGGGAGTCGCGAGCTAGATCCCTACCAGTCGTCGTCCTGAGAGTAGATGTACCCTTATTACTTTTGAGAGTTCATGTTGAGAGAACTTTGTAGTGAGGTATAGAGTTGTATTTATTTTTACTGCTCGAGAGACTTTTGTATTTTGGTGAGGTCTTGGTTTGTATATAGTTTTATTTCTAGCAGTTTTACTTTCAGCTCTGATATCTGTATAGTATAGATCATCTTTTGCAGGGTTGTCGCTTCGTCTATACGGGGCTTCCCGTATGGGCGGCGGATCTGTTGGCGAGCCCGGGTCGCAGTTTCGACGCCGGGGCGTGACAAGTCATGTGGAGATAAAGTTGCAAGTTATTAATCAAAAGCATCATTTTCAACGAATTTTCATTGCTTTTAATGGTTGCATTCAAGGATTCCTCACTGGATGTAGACCTTATATTGCATTAGATGGATGTCATCTCAAAGGAAAGCATAGAGGAGTGCTCATAGCAGCTACAAGTATTGACGGAAATAAATCAATTTTTCCTGTTGCTTTTGGTGTTGTCGAGTCGGAGAACTCTAACAGTTGGGAATGGTTTCTTCATGGGTTGAAGATTGCTATAGGAGAACCCAAAGGCCTAGTGTTCTCCTCTGATAGACAAAAAGGTTTAGATGAGGCCGTTCAAGTTGTTTATCCAAGAATTGAACATAGAGAATGTATTCGTCATCTTTATAGCAACTTCAAAAAGAAATTTCATGGAGATTGCTATAAAGATAATTTGTGGGCTGCAGCAAGAGCGTATAAACAGAATGTTTATGAAGCTAGCATGGCTAAGGTGTATGAATCAAACCCAATGGCTATTGAGTACTTGCAGAATAACCATAGCTATTTGTGGAGTCGAAGTAAATTCGGGACAAATGCTAAGTGTGATTACTTGACCAATAATATTTCTGAATCATTCAATGCATGGATTTTTAACGATAGGCATAGACCATTGATTGACATGATCGACACTATCCGGCAAAAAATAATGGTTAAGATGGATGAGAGAAGAAATAGAGCAAAAAAGTGGGATAATGAAATTGTACCCACAATAGTCAAACATGTAAACAAGATAAGCAAGGTAAGTTAGTTCTATATGCTGATTTTCATTTTGTCTATATGCTATCTTGCTCACTGCATACATCTACAATTTACATAGTTCTAACTCTGGTGAGCTCCTGCTTGGTGCTGAGCTCCTGCTTGCTGAGCTCCTGCTTTT
>CM055060.1:49746761-49835624 GCA_029204045.2 Tillandsia leiboldiana | reverse complement strand
GCGTGCGTGGACCGGGAGCACAACACCGGAACCAACTACCTCACGCCACGTGTCCACCCGGTCTACCGTGCACCCGGGCCCAAATTCAGTGGACCGCGCCTGCTGCACCGGCCAACCGGAGAGCGCCACGTGGCCCGCCCCCGGTGCACGACCTCCGCGGTGGACCGCGCGCCTGCCCGCGCCGCGTGCGCCGCGTGCCGCCTGCCCGAGGCCGCGCCGCCGCCCGCCGGCGCCGCCCGCCGCCGCCGGCGACTGCCGGAGGTACTGTTCCGGCATGAACAGTAACCGCCAACCCAAAAACATCAAGCAAATAGCCCGTCTTGACCGTTTTCGCGCGCTGATTCCAAAAACGACGTCCATTTTGCCAAATTCCAATCCTATAATTTGCCGGAGGCTCCCGGAAAGGTATTTTTAATCCGAATTCCGCGCCGAGCCTAAATTCGATATCCACTCCGCGCGTAAACTCTTCTAAACATCCGATGGGGTCCCCCGATTACCTACGAGATCCATTTTAAGCCCCGAGTCCATCTCTTGTGTCCAAATTGGCGCGCGAACACCGCCGACATGCCACGTAGGCTTCCAGAAGCTGCTGGTCACACTGTAGAAGCCCTGCAAAGATCCGGGTCACCACATCCTCCCCCACTAAAAGAAAGTTTCGTCCTCGAAACTAAGGGCAACTCCCAAGGAGTCTCAGAAACCAGGGGTCCAATATTCAACACCGCCGTCTCCAGCTCCCAAGTCACCTATCACTCCCCATGATTACTCCTCAGCGACAACACAGCAACAACCAGTACGGCATAGCCCGATTGCAGCAATTCCCTCACCTCACGAGTCGGAATTCGCAACGGGCGTCCCTCGTACTCCAAACTCTCACAGACCCCAAAAGGAACGAGTCAATCACGGGCGAGGGGTCCAAAACATAACACTCTTGAGCTGAGACGCAGAAAAACCTCCCAAACTCCAACAAAAGAACTGGGGTGAGAAAGGAACGAACAGCCTGAGTAACACGCTCTAAAATCACTCCCAAGAGCCAGCTCAACCAAAGCGACCCGAATCACATCCACACAAACACCTGCACAGAAAAAGGGGCCCAAACAGGCAGGGGTTCACACTCGGTCGCCCTCAACACTTACCAACCTAAGTGGATCGCTCAGCCGCAGCCTCTCATCAAAAGGGGATCCTCAGGGACTCAACTCAAACCCTGCACACAAGGATGGCCCCACACAGTGCCAGCTATGGAACCGTCAAACTCGACTCCCAAATAGCTCTTCTGCTCCAGGCATCCGCCACCAACAGTGGCTCTGTCGGGGTGATACTGGATGCTCACAAAATCCAATTGGTGCTCTCACAGCCACTACGGGAGGTATCACTATAACTCACAAATCCATCTCCCACCACTGACTAGGTTAGAATCGGCGCTGGTACCAATCTCATCACCCGGTCATCAAGCTCTGCTGGCACTATCCGGTCCAAAAACTCCTCACCCCAACAATGACCGTCGATCTCGGCCAGTCTTAAATAGCATCCACTTTGGCCGAATTTCCACCGCCGCCCCTTCGGCTAGAAGAAGTAATCCAGGAAGATATGCTCTCGAAGCTAAAACTTGCACCACAACGACTTGGCAAAAAGCTTCTTCCCCACAGACCTTGTCACACCATATACAAATGCTGCACAAGCTCTAAATCACTCAGGGAGGGGGGGTAAAATCAAAATATCCCTGGAGGATGCGCCGCTAACCAACCGTTCAAGGCCAACAGAAATACAAAATCCTCAATCTAGAGGCAACAGGGCATTAGTCATCCATTGGCTTCACTGTACTCGTATTGCCCCTACCGTGTCCTGAACACCATCTAGACAATGCCCTCAGCTGAAATTCCAAATTGGCGCAGGCATCAAACAATAACTGCCGGAATATAGCTCCTTCAAAAGGTTCTAAATAATACCTGGACCTGCCTGGACTCCAATCCCAAAGGGCTCTCACCGTCGTGTATCAACGACGTGGCACTAGGTCAAACAGACCCTCTATCCATCAAATCCCGCACGGTGCGATCAACTCTCGCAGCTCTAAAGATATCCAAAGAGGTGCTATTGAGGTTGGCGCGGTTTCCAGAACCACGTCAATCGCAATCTTAATCTTCCTTTCTGGCGGCCTAATCATCGGCTTAGGTGGACTCACACCGGGATTTCATGGCAATAGGGACATCCTTAAGTCCCGCTGCCGCCGTAGGCACCTCTCACACGGACGCTGTAACCTGTGTGCTCAAATAGTCTCAACAAACAAAATGCCTTCCATTATCTGCCTCGCAGAAAGTCAAAGTCCTTTCTCTCAGCAGTCAAACATCCTGTGGCACTATGTCAACCGATCCCAAGCACTGGGTCAAAACACTGAGCTGCCGTAAAAACCATTAAGTCTGCCGGCATAACTTACGGCCTCTGCTGCACTGGACATGATCCACAAGCCTCCTCCACTTGCACAATGCCAACAGTAACCTGTACCTCAAGTGATGTGGTAACGACTCTACCTCTAGCCCATGCAGGAACGCAACATGTCCTAACTCCGACTGCTGTGAAGAAATCACACCTGCGACAACTCAATCCACTACCGTGGCGCCCTCCAACCGTGCGGCACAGATTCATCCGCTCGATGCAAGTGGTCGTCGCTCAGCCTGCCAAAATATCTAGACCAATCACAAAGGGAGCACGACCTCTGTCCATGCTCACACTGAGATGCCGAACGTGGTCTCTCGCAAACAACCAATCCACGCTACCGCTGCGCCACTCTGATAAAATGGCTGTTGCTGTCATCGGGGTCCACCCAACCCCTGACGTCTCAGAAATCCACTTGGGTATCATCGTCATACGACCAAGCACGATTGATTCATGCAATTCCTTATACAATTATCCTTACTAAGCTCACCCCTCAATCACATATATGCACCCCAAACATGCCAGTTATCAATCACACAGGGTAACATCCCCCTTGGGTAAGCTTTACATTAACCATCCACAAGGATATCCACCACCCAGGAAAGCAAAACGAAAATGCCTCTGCCTGCCGATCTGTCCTCCATCACCTAGCGCCAAGCGCCTCCCTCCAGAACTCGCCTCTAGCGGCAGATCCCCATCCAAGGAACTGCAGTGTCCAGCTCCAAACACAATGCCTACTCCGACGAGGCATCCACAGTCCAAAACCGAACAGGAGGGACCGAAAGAAACTAAAGAGTATCCTGGCGCAATCCACTCCCAATCTCACTTATCCTATGTGCCTCGTCCCTCGAAACCTGGAGCGCCAGTTCAACAACTGCATAAACTCTCTAGCACAGGGAGGCTCTCAATTGATCACTCCATCACCCCCAACCACGACTCTGCCTCCAAAGGCTCCAAGCTCAATCTTACGAGTCGGGGTGGTTCATCTGCCAAATCTGCTCACTAATCAAACATGCCCCACAGCTCCTCTGCTGTCAACCATCCACCCTACCTCAGTGCCTTGGCACTAAACATTGGCACGGAGGGGGCCACTCGCTCTATTGGCACTACAGAAATCCCTGCCGCTGAGGATACTACATCCTGGTGGTCTCAGAAGAAAAGTACTGTCGGGCTGCCCACTGCTCTGACAACTGCGTCACCAAACTAGCTGCTCACTCTGCCGCTGATATGCCTCTGACAATCCTGTCATCTGGGTCCGGAGTTCTCTGACCTCAATCCGGGTATCCGGCCCAAAACCAAACGCTCAAGCTCAACTGCCATGACAGGATGCACAAGGGTCCCAAACCCAGCGTCGGGGAGACACCGCTCGCCACGACGAAACCACAAATCAGCACACAACAACGCTCGACCCAATCCAGCGAAAGTCTAGAGCATGTCACCCATTCCATAGCGTTATGTTGTCTGCAGCCAACATAACTACTTAGGAGAATAAACATGCCAATCACTCATCCCGTCCCTCGGGAGAGGTGTAAAACTCAATCAGGACTCTCGCTACAAATCACGACTCTCACGAAGTCATCCTAGGGTCCAACCACAAGCCTAGGGTTTCTAAGTCCACCATGACCTACAACCTAGGCTCTGATACCACCTAATCTGTCACGCCCCGGGGTCGAAACTGCGACCCGGGCTCGCCAACAGATCCGCCACCTATGCCCAACCCGCATAGGCGAAGCGTCCTACCTGCAAAAAGAGCTACAGCTAACAGATATCAGAGCTAAAAGATAAAACTGCTATAGAAATAAAATCAACCACTGTACAACTGAAGATAAAACAACAAGGTCCATCTCCCAAAATGATAATCATACATTAACCTCGAGTACAAAACTCATAGCTCAACAGGGAGATATCTCAAATAAAACATCAGTGTACCAGCTCTCAATACATCATATCCTCACTACATCAGTCTCTCAAAGAGGAAATAAATACTAATCTACCGACTATACTGAAGATCTCCTCAAAAGGGGGGTACCGCTACTCTCCAATGGGTCAGGATCTAGCTCGCTACTCCCTCACCGCGAACAGCAACCACAGAAACGGCAACACCCGCCAAGACTCTGCAAAACAAAGAGAGAGAAAGGACAAAAGGGGGAAAAACCCCCGACGGGCGTGAGAACTACGCTAAAAAGGGAGTTCTCAGTGGGTATCGCCACTAGGCCCGACGATCTGCCCACCAAGACACTCAAGAGGCAAAAGATAACTAATGCAGTAAAACTTTAAAGAAGAAGCAGAAGACACTCTACAGCTACCATGCCTCTATCCAAATGCTCAAATGGGGAAACTCTGATAAAATATGCAACACTCGCACACGAGGTGCTCAATCGACCCAATCGAGCTGACTGCCACATCGGGTCCAGTCAAACCTGCGCCCACCTACAACCACCTCCCGCGACGGGCAGGAATTACGTAGGGCGTCCAAACGGACTAATCGCTATTGAGTAGTGGCTCGTGCAGGCTATAGTCATAATCCATGCTCTCTCTCTCAGAACGGATAGACTCAAGATGCTCAACCTCTCACACAATGGTCAAAGAACTCACAACGACCACGGGACCACCGTCAAACCCCGAACGGTTCCCAACAATACTAGCACTGGTCTAAACACAGCTACTAGACTCCACTCGGTCCCCCAGGCACGAGTGTAACAAAAAGTATCTGCCTGAATAAACCCAATCGATAGACCAGTAATCACTGGTACTGCCTGCTCTGCTGGTACGGTCGCATCCCAAGGTAAGTAACAGATCGGCATCGAACCGTCCGATCGCACACAAAAGTAAGTAACAGACTGGCCTCGATCCGTCAGTCGCACACTCCGGAGTGGCACTCGAGGGGAGCGACCCACACGAGTAAAGTAACTCTGTCATCAGTATCACCAGTATCAAGTATCACGGTATCGAGTATCTCTGTAACCACTGTCTCATAATAGCAGGACTGGATCAAGACTATGATCAAAGTGGGAAAACTCCGTCCACTAACAAGACCCCGATCTGACGCAAAGCACTCAAAAAGTGGGAAAACACCATCCACTAGAACAAATCTGATACCCAATCTGATGCAATAGTCAACATCCGGTCAACCGCCCAAAGTCCGCGGTCACCGCAATAACCCACGACCCACAATTGGGTAAAATAATCAAGATCCGGTCAACCGCCTACTGTCCGCGGTTGCCGCCAATAACCCACAATCCAACATCAAGCACCACCCTGTCTCTGACCGAAGGTCCCAGCTACACTATCCCAAATCTCTGCTCGAACCCGAGCAACACAGACCGCCTGACTAACAAGAAGGAGAAAGGAATAATATGGTTTCTCCTAAGTCAAGTTCCAATATGTAGTGCAGCAGTAAAAGATGGCCTAACTATATGTCCATACAAGCATGCATTTGTCCTCAAGAAGAATAAATAAAATAAACCTCATGCCAGAATTAGCAATGACCATACCTGTCCATGTTTTCGATCCATAATCACTCTTGGAGTAGAACCTGCACATAATACATAATCCTATCCCATTGTAAAACCAGCCTCATAAAAGGGTTATGTGCTAACATGGCATGATAATTAATCATATAGGGTAACCTTGCCTTAGGTAAGCTTCCACTAATCATCAACCTGAATGTCTGATTCATACCATTGTCATAATATGAATAATTAACTTGCAATCCCCATAAATCAACATTGTTAAGCTTACCAATCAATCCCAGGTATTGTACCCTACACCTGCATGCAATTCTAACATATAAATTTAGAGAACCGTCCACCGGTTCTCGGAATAAAGCACCCACCTGAAAAGCTGACTGTCCAAAGCCCAACAGCTGAAAACACCAAATAACTCTAATCCCTTGCTCCAATAAGTTAGCACACCCGTAACTCTCCTGGCACAATACAAAGTCCACTAATTACACTAGGCTCCCAATTATAGCACTTAAAACCGCATACAACCTCGAATTCTGAACTGTTAAATTATCACCTGCAGATAGTGCCCAGAAAATTCCAATAAAAATATCACGCAATCCTTGCGTCGATAGCTTCGAAACGGTACCTTGCACGCCCAAATCGGAGTTCGGTAAGTCAAGATAAAATTCGGCAAGGGGGTACACTCATACAAAAATCTGTGTTAAAACTGTACACTGTTCACTGAGAAAACAGTAATTTCACCTCTGATGAATCTCAAAAAATCCAAGAAAAATACGAGCGCGTTCCTTGCGATTAGTAGATGAAAAAGTTGTATAAGTCGTTTCCGGCTGACGCTCGTACGCAAGATATGGCCAAAACTTACCCCGCTGCTATCAAGGAAGTCCACACAGAAAATGGGGTTACAGCTTTGCCTCGGGATTCCGTGCCAAAACCTCGAACGGGAAAGTGCGACCAAAACGAAGATGAAGTCCTACCCTCTTAGGAGTCTGCCGGCGCAAGAATCACAGCAAAATGATCTCGGGGTAGCCCAGGGGAGCTAAAACACTGTCGCTGCGCCGAAGAAGAACACTAGAAAGCAACATCGCGCCGCACCGTAAAAGGGGAACCTCGGGATGCGCGCTCCCAAAAATCCCAAACTCTGCAGGAAGATCAAGGACTTGAAGATGAAAATCTTCCAAGAAGGGAGCTCGGGGAGATCTTGCAAGGGCTGAGAGAAAAAGAGCAGAAAAGAGGGCTCGGGCTGCCTATTTATAGGCTTGAGAAAACAATTGGGAAAAATTCTCATCTTATCCCAACTTCCGGGCGCCCGGTCCGGTCCGCCCGAATTCGGGCGCGCACAGTGCTGGCCCGGCCCGCCAAGTTTCGGGCTGCGCACAGTGCGGCCCGGTCCACCACACAGCCCAGTCCACTACTCCCCCGGGCCCCACTGCACCCGGTGCACCTGCGCCCGCAAATGGCGACGCGACACGTGGCCCGGGCAACCCGTGCACCGCGCACGTCGCGCCGTGGTACCGCGCACGTCGCGGCTGACCCGGGCCCGTACGGCCACCTGCCCCGCCGTACGGCCACCTGCCTCCGGTCAACAACTCCACGATTGCGTGGACCGGGAGCACACACCGGACCAACTACCTCACGCCACGTGTCCACCCGTCTACCGTGCACCCGGGCCCAAATTCAGTGGACCGCGCCTGCTGCACCGGCCAACCGGAGAGCGCCACGTGGCCCGCCCCCGGTGCACGACCTCCGCGGTGGACCGCGCGCCTGCCCGCGCGCCCGGGCGCCTGCCCGCGCCCTGCCCGCAGCCGCGTGCCGTCGCGTGCCGCCTGCCCGAGGCCGCGCCGCCGCCCGCCGGCTCCGCCCGCCGCCCGCCGGCGACTACCGGAGGTACTGTTCCGGCATGAACAGTAACCGCCAACCCAAAAACATCAAGCAAAAAGCCCATCTTGACCGTTTTCGCGCGCTGATTCCAAAACGACGTCCATTTTGCCAAATTCCAATCCTATAATTTGCCGGAGGCTCCCGGAAAGGTATTTTTAATCCGAATTCCGCGCCGAGCCTAAATTCGATATCCACTCCGTGCGTAAACTCTTCTAAACATCTGATGGGGTCCCCCGATTACCTACGAGATCCATTTTAAGCCCCAAGTCCATCTCTTGTGTCCAAATTGGCGCGCGAACACCGCCGACATGCCACGTAGGCTTCCAGAAGCTGCTGGTCACACTGTAGAAGCCCTGCAAAGATCCGGGTCACCACAGCTGCCTCAGCAGCAGCTCAAGCAGCAGCAGCTCTTGTCAGTAATATTATATCTCTTGTGTATCAATTCACTGGTATTTGTTTCCTTCCTAAATCTGGTCAGAGTTTGTACCAAAGATACCACATACTTTGGTTGCTCTAATACTGGTGTAACTACTTTAATAATCTTACTAGTTAATGAATATTGATGAGAGCTCATGGATTGGATGGTATAAGAACATGTGCCCAACTCTTACAAAGCATTTGGTATATTTGTTTCTCATGCAATTTAATGTTTCCGTAAAGAATGATCAGAGCAATGCTAATTATTCTTATCTGTTGTAAAAATTGATCGTTGCTTGTTCCATTTAAAATTTTAAACCACAATCGCCGCAGGAATTCTTTTACATTGAATGAAATGAGCTTTTCTTTAACTTCAAGTGAAACTAAAAGAAGATATTCATAATGGAGAATGATGTTGAAATTATCTGCATCCAGTTTTAAGCTGGCAATTTGGATCATAGAAGCATGTGTAAATGACCTACCGATATTCCTCCTGAAATAAAATTGTTATACTTTTCTTTTTCCGGAGCTATGGCACTCATCATCTGCAAAGTAATTGTTGTTAAAAGGTTATTGTTGGGTGTATTGTGCTTATTTGTCAGTACACTGTAAATGTAGCTATTGAATTTTGAGCTGGATTGGCACGAATATTTTCTGATAAGATGAACTTCCTGTAGAAATGTTTTAAAGCAATACATTTGCCTTCTCTTGGGGCACTTTTTGGTTCATTCTTTGTGTTTAAGTCATTGTTTTTTATTAGCATTTGGATGGAAGTTACGTAACAAGATTGAAATGAATGCCTGCTGATACTGTTTTGCATCGCTCAGTTGCTTGCTGCTGCTTGAGCAGCAGCACCAAGCAGCAGCTGCTGCTGCTTGAGCTGCTGCTGAGGCAAGCAGCAGCAAGCACCAAGCAGCAGCTCAGCTGCTGCTGCTTGAGCTGCTGCTACTCAAGCAGCAGCTCAGTAGCTTGCTGCTGCTTGAGCAGCAACACCAAGCAGCAGCTCTGCTGCTGCTGCACTTGTGCCTATGTTAATGAGGCAACTTGTCTAATATATTGCTTTAATTTAATCCTACATTATATGCTTACTATGATGTTAGTATTTTGGGATGCACTGCAATGCTATCTAATCTTCACAATCTGTAGGGTTTGGGTCAATATGAGGTGCTATGGAGTGATGAGTTTTCAGCAGAAGTAATTGGACCTCATTCAAGATGCGAGGTGAGATTGCAAGACATGCAATGCAGCTGCAGAGTATGGCAAGTAAAAGGTGTGCCATGCATTCATGCAATGGCAGTTATAGGTAAACTAAGACATGAAAAGTGGGAAACATTTGTTCACCCATATTTTACAGTAGCTAAATATAAGGAGGCTTACTCTGCTGGTATTGCACCATTGCCTAGTAGTGATCAGTGGGCAAAGGTTGACATCGGCCACGATATATTACCTCCTATTTTAAATAGGCCAGCTGGAAGACCTCGAAAGAAAAGAATTAGAGGATCAGATGAGATAGTAATTAGGAAAAAGCATCGATGCAAAAGATGCAACCAATTAGGCCATCATGCAAAAACATGTACGAACCCTGTTACTACGAACCCTCAGTCTGAAGGCGCAGATAAAGGAGTATCTCAAGCAAGTGCTGGTACTGGTAGTGGCATAAGGTATTATATTGACCAACAAAATTTACTTTCAATTTACCTTTTTCACTACATTACTAATTGCTAAAAATGGTATGCAGGCGTAGAGGAAAGAGACTAGCATCAAAATCAAAACGGACAACTTGTGAAGCGACAATCTCACAGTCCCAACAAGGAAGTGCCATAAGTGAAATTGATACTATGGGATGTCTAAAAAATTAAGATTCAGTTCGATGAAAGAGTTGATGTATAATATTTTTGGTTATTTTTTGGGATAGTTGATCTAAATGGATGTATTTTGTGGTCTGCAGGTATGGTTTTTTTTGTCTGCATGGATGTATTTTGTGTAAGGGTTAATATTGTGAGTAATTTTATACTGCTAACTTTGAAGTACTTGATTTTGAATTACTTGTTAATTTCACTGCTAACTTTGAAATACTTGTTGATTTCATCCTTTGAATGAATGTAATTTGGTTCTACTCATAAGTTATGAATGTCATTGTGTTTGTATTGAACTGCTAACTGCAATTCTGTTAGGAGAATTGTGATCAATTGATTTAAATGAATGAATTTTCATACTGACATTTTGATTTGAATGCTGACTGCAATGCTGTGAGGAGAATTACATTTTTACAAGAACTACTTTATTACTACTTTTATCATAGTAAAATAATATTTCACTTACATTACAACAGCAATTACTCCATCAACTATTTATCACAATATTGCAGTTTATATCACATTTTATTACATTACCAAACTAAACAAGATATTAGCTATCACCAAATATACAAGCAACTTAAGAAGAAATAAAACTTTTTTATCAAACTTTTGAATGCGATGCTCCACAGCTTCTTGAAATGTCTGTAATTGGTATTTTAAGTCAACAGTATTGTGGTGTGTGTCATCAACCCAAGCAAAATAATTACAGTGCTCATTACTCTGCAAAATATAAAAATAAAAACATAATTAGTAAATAAAAAATAAAAATTCTATGGATATGTATGATTTTTTATTTTTAAAACCACTTTAATTGGAATAATGATAAATAATGCTATTGTATACTAAACTTTGAAACAAATCATTTTTTCATCGATGCAAAATTAGTTGTCTTACCCCCCAGTTTGGACACCCATAAAATCGACGAACTCTAGTATGTGGCTGCTTTGAAACCCAAATTTTACAAGTTTTAAAGCAACCACACTTGGGAATTTCGATACTATGGGAAGAATTTACCGATCTCTCACTCATCATAAAAAGCAATGTATTAGAGGAGAGAAGAGAAAAAGATAAACAAATAAAGCTGGTGGAGATTAATAGAGAAAAATGAATGAAAAAAATTAAAATATTATATAGAGGAAAGTTGGCTTTAATGGTGGGTTGGGTTTTTCTTTTATAGATGAAGGAGATGGGGATGACCGTTGGGGGATTTTTGGAGAGGGACAATTTTGTAATAAGTATAAAAGTATTGCTTTTGGAGGGATATATCCGTTGGAATTTTTAGAGAGGGACATTTTTTGCAACAAGTATAATGGTATTGCTTTTGGAGGGATATATTTGTAAGGGGGTAAAAAAGTCATTTCACATCGAATCTGTTAAAATATAAATAGATTCCAAACGGTACTAAACCAGAGGGATCGATTTGAAGAACTTGGGATTTTTGAAAGGATAAATATGAAAAGTTGAATTTTGTAGGAATATATTTACTATTCGATATATTTGTAGGAACTTGTATGCAATTTACCCTTAAATGTAATGGTAGGAACCAAATTTTCGATACTTAAAACAAGGCCTTAACTTAAATTTGGTTAAAAGCCAAGTTCACGATACTCTTATTACCTATCTTCGAGAGTTGGTATATATAGTACTTGGCTACTTCAAATTTAAAATTTTAAAATTTTAAATTTTATAATTGTAAATTTTAAATTTGAAGTTTGAAAATTAAAACTTAATATTTAAAACTTCAAATTTTAAAATTTAAATTTTTAAAGTTTAATTTTTAGTTTTCCAAAATTAAAATTTATCTTAAATTTAAAATTTAAAATTTAAAATCTAATTTTAAATCTATAATTTGAGTTCAAAATTAAAATTAAACATTTTAGTCCAAAATTACAATTAAATTTTAAGAAGTAGATTTTAGCTACGTATTTTAGAGTTAAAACCAGAAAATTAACTTTAAAATTTAAAATTGAATTTTTGCACATAGTTTAAGCTAAACAAGCACTTAGATTTTTGTACTATTTAGCTATTTTGGAGAAGGCACATATAGTACTACTGTATTAGCTACTTTTAGTAAAGATAAAATTGAGTAAGAAGTAATTCATTTTAAAATTATTTTAACTTTAATTTTTTTAATTTGTTTAGATCTAATCATTATTCAAAATACTATAATCGAATTAAAAAATTTAATTCTATTTATATATATTATATATATAACTAATCTAAATTCTAAAAAAATAACAACTTAGAACAACAATATTGAATGTTTTTTTTTCTTTTAAAAAAACAAAATAATATAAGCAGTGTACCCACTACACTGTACAGTGAAGTACAATCCTATAGCAGTTTTGGTAGGGTATGAACCCAATAATATTTAATAGGTTGGGAGATGCTAGGTGTAGGGGTGTACATCCTACACTTCATCCAATTCTGGGATGGGTATTATTTTACTCGTCACATCGAATAACGAGTAAAATTCATCTCACTTCAGAATAAAATAGGGTATAAAATATACACTCCTAAAAAAGTGTATACTTATATATACCCATTTTTTAGAGTTTCACCAAACAAAATGCTTCTTTCACGTTCTATTGATGAATTAGCAAATTAAAATAGTTGGCTAGTAAATTGGCTCGTACGTTACACACCAGCTATCTATTACGCCAAAAAAGACTTTAAAAAACAAAAAGATTAAAATAGAGACATTTTTTTTTTTACAAATATATTTTTTTAAATTTTTTTAGTGACTTTTAAAAATCTAAATTTTACCTATTTAAATTTTATAAAATATTTTTAAAAAATTGCAGCGTTAGTGGAAACGGCAAAATAGCCAAACTGCCATTCCTTGTTCTACAAAAAAAAATATATTATAAAAATATATTTCAACTATTTTTTAGGTCATTTTTGGTACAACAAATTATAAATTATAAGATATAAATAGAACAATGACGAAATCCTAGCTAAGGAAAGACCACTATTTAAAATAAGATATATATTTTTAATATTGATTATAAAATTTTTATAATTATTTTTAAAAAAATATTTATTTTTAGTTATTTATTTTTGTGTCTGCTTGATTGACAAGAGAATACTATCGAAAAAATATAAAATTTGACATTTAAATAGTTTAAATAATCATATTTAACGATGTCGATCGTCGATTTCGAAATTTTATAATCGAAAATAAATTGGTAGCAATGAAACCCGTTTGCTACCGATAGTATTAATTCCGGTTGAACTCTCTCTCTCTCTCTCTCTCTCTCTCTCTCTCTCTCTCTATATATATATATATATATATATATATATATATATATATATATATATATATATATATATATATATATATAGTAGAGTTTATATATTTTCAAAAGCACAAGTCCAACTATACTCGTAAATTTTTTACCATAGTATTTGCATTGAGATCCGTGCTATTATACTCTCTCTTTCTCTCTTTAGTTGATTTTTCAATAATACGAATCTCAATATAAATTTTATGATAAAAAAAATCACAATTATAGTTGGATTTATACTTTTGAATATATATATATATATATATATATATATATATATATATATATATATATATATATTAGAGAGAGAGAGAGAGAGAGTGAGAGAGAGAGAACCAGGCTGGAATACTATCGATAGCACCAAGTGATTGGTGGTACTAATTTTTTAGCCATTTGATTAAGGAATGTGAGGTTAGGATGATAGTGGTCCCCTAGGGTTTAGTGAATTGTTGGTTGAATAGTAAAAATTCTACAGGATTACTATAATCCCAACTGCACATTCTTTCATTCAAGGGCTGAAAAGTTTATAACACAAATTGCTTGGTGCTATCGATAGTATTCCAGCCGGACTATATATATATAGAATCGGGCTACTATGCTATTGATAGCATCAAGCATTTTGTGCTACCAAGTTTTTCGTCGTTAGATTTACCCATTTGATCATTTTCAACACTTAGATCATACTATTTTCTCAACCATCCACTAAACTATAGGGGTCCACTATTATCCTAACCACACATCTCTTAATCCAAAAGTCAAAAATTTAATGGCACCAATGACTTGATACTATTAATAGTATAATAGTCTAGTTCTATGTATATAAATATTTAGAGTAGAGGTTATATACTTTTAAAAGCACAAGCCCAACTATACGTGAAAATTTTTTATCATTGAATTTATATTGAGATCCGTGCTATTATACTTTTTCTTTTTCTCTTTTTAGTTGACTTTACAATAGCACAAATCTCAATACAAATCTAATGGTAAAAAAGTCACAAACATAGTTGGGCTTGCACTTTTAAAAATATATAAGCTCTACATACATATATATATATATATATATATATATATATATATATATATATATATATATATATATATATATATATATATATATATATATATATATATATATATATATATATATATATATATATATATATATATATATAGTCCGGCTACTATACTCTTATGAGTAAAAAAATTTCGTACTCATAAATTTTTATTCCTTGGATGAAGGAATGTGCGGTTAGGATTATAGCAGTTCCTAAGATTTATACTATTTCACCAACAACCTAGTAAACCCTAGGAGGGCCACTATCATCCTAACCGCACATTTTTTCATCCAATGGCTAAAAAGTTATGAGTATAAAGGGGTTTATACTCATAAGAGCATAGTAGCCCTACGGTATATATATATATATATATATATATATATATATATATATATATATATATATATATATATATATATATATATATAAGCTGGAATACTATTAATAGTACCAAATCATTGGTACTATTAAATTTTTAACCCTGAGATTAAAAGATATGTGGTTGATATGATAGTGGGGCCCTTGGGTTTAATAGGTGGTTGGGGAAATAATAAAATCTAACGGATGAAAATGATCAAAGGATTTGATCTAAAGGTAGAAAATTTGATAGCACCAATAACTTGGTACTATTAATAGTATAGTAGCCGGACTCTCTCTCTCTCTCTCTCTCTCTCTCTCTCTCTCTCTCTCTCTCTCTCTCTCTATATATATATATATATATATATATATATATATATATATATATATATATATATATATATATATATATATATATATAGAAAGAGAGAGAGAGTCCGGTTACTATACTATTAATAGTACGAAGTCATTGGCACTATCAAATTTTCTACCCTTAGATCAATCCCTTGATCATTTTCACCCGTTAGATTTTACTATTTTCCCAACCATCTATTAAACCCAAGGGGCCACTATCATCTCAACCACATATTTTTTAATCGAATGGTTAAAAACTTAATAGCACCAATGACTTGGTACTATTAATATATTCCACCCTAGCTATATATATATATATATATATATATAGTTCGGCTATTGTGCTTTTGTATTGGATTTTGTATTGGAATTTGTGCTATTGTACACACTCTCTCTCTCTCTCTCTCTCTCTCTCTCTAGTTGACTTTACAATAGCACAAATTTTAATATAAATTCAATTATAAAAAATTCACAAACATAATTGGGCTTGTGTTTTTAAAAATATATAAGCTCTACTATATATATATATATATATATATATATATATATATATATATATATATATATATATATATATATATATATATATATATATATATATATATATATATATATATATATATAGTCTGGCTACAATGCTATCGATAGCACAAAACACTTGATGCTACTAAGTTTTCTGCCGTTAGATCTACCGTTTTGATCATTTCCACCCGTTAGATCATACTATTTTTCCAACCACCTACTAAATACTAAAAACCCACTATCATCCTAACCGCACATCTCTTCATCCAAAGGTCAAAAATTTAATAGCACTAATGACTTTGTGCTATTAATAGCATAGTAATATATATATATATATATATAGTAATACTTATATATTTTTAAAAGTATAAGTCCAACTATATTTGTAAATGTTTTACCGTTGAATTTGTATTGAGATTTGTGCTATTATAAAGTCAACTAAAGAGAGAAAAAAAAAAGTACAATAACACGTATATCAATACCTTCTTAAGATTGACTTCGAAAGAGCCTTCGACCACGTCGATTGGGCTTTCCTGCACGAACTGTTATTGGCTAGGGGATTCGGTTCCAAGTGGATAGGTTGGATTATGGATCTCTTACACTCCTCCAGTACGGCAGTCTTGCTTAACGGCATTCCGGGCAACTCCTTCCCTGGCAAACGTGGACTGCGTCAGGGCAACCCTCTGTCTCCCCTCATCTTCATTCTTTGCATCGATGTGTTATTCAGAATGCTGCAGGCGGTTTCTTCTACTCACGACCTCCCTTCGGTGGGCATTGGGAATGTAAGAGTCTACACCCTTCAATTCGCTGACGACCTCCTTATCTTTTTTGATGGTTCCGATAGATCGGCAAAGGTCATCAAAGTCATTCTAGAGGCTTTCACGGAGATCTCTGGCCTTAAAATCAATTACGGCAAAAGCTCCATTTCTTCGATTAATCTACCGAGCTCCAACTCCGAAGCTCTTGCATCATTCTTCGGTTGCCACTCTCAAGGATTCCCCCTAAAATACTTGGGTTTACCTTTATCACCTAAGGCCTTGCGCAAATTTGACTTTTTCCCTATCATCTAGAAAGTGGATAAGCGCCTTGCGGGGTGGAAGGGCCTCCTGCTCTCTAGGGGGGGGGGGGGGGGGGGGGGGGGGGGCGTTTGGTGCTCTTAAATTCGGTTCTCTCCTCCATTCCGTCCTTCTTTTGCTCTGCCTTCTCACTTCCTAGCTGGGTAATTAAATCGATCGACAAGCTTCGCCGGGACTTCTTCTGGAAGGGGAAAAGATTAAACAGCGGTTTTCATTGTTTGGTCAAATGGGAACATTTATGTCGCCCGATTAAATACGGGGGCTTGGGTATTCGCAATCTCCGTAACTCAAATTCCGCTCTCCTTTTGAAAGGTTTATGGTCTTTTCATTATTCAAAGGCGCTCCCTTGGGTGCGTTTGCTGACTTTGAAACACTACTCCCATCGGCCACCCCTTTCGGCTGAGGCGTTGCCGACTGGATGTTGCCCGATTTAGAAGGGTATGCTTTCAAATGCTCCTTTCTTCATCTCTTCCACCACTTTTTCAATCGGAAACGGTAAGTCGACGTCTTTCTGGAATGCGCGTTGGAGCGGCGATTCGTCACTGCGTAATAGTTTCCCACATTTATTTGGAGCGGCTTCTCTCAAACACCTTTCGGTTTATAATTGGCTTCGTCGTTTCGGCTTCCAGACCGATTTGGGATTTCAAGGCTTTCTCTGTCCGGAGGCTAGGCGTGAGCTACTTACCCTGCAGGCAGCGATTAACAGCTTTCGGTTGTCTAACTCCGAAGACTTGATTTATTAGAGATGGAGTCCTAACGGGATTTTCTCAACCAAGACTGCTTACAATTCCATTTCCTTTGACGGGGTCAACGACAGCAAGATTCTGTATCTGTGGGATATTCGGATACCGCTCAAGACAAAAAATTTTCTATGGATTGCAGCTAGATATAGGCTACTCACTGCGGAGCTTCTTAAAAAAAGAGGTTGGTCTGGTCCATCCATCTGTATGAGTTGCCGTGCAGGAGACGAAAATTTGGATCATCTCTTCTTTTATTGCAAGTTTGCGAGGTCGCTCTGGGAGGAGCTACTTCAACTTTGGCCACTCACTTGTTACAGATTACTTAACTACTCGGGGGATTTAGCGAGTAGATGGAGGGGTGCGAGGATGACCTTGAAGGGCCGAAATAAAGCGCACTTTGATCTCTTATTTGCCGCTACCTGTTGGGAACTTTGGACGGAATGCAACAGGCGTATCTTCACTGATTGCTCTTCTCAGAGTACCATTTGTGCTTTAAGAATTTATAATACCTTCAATCTCTGGACCTTAGCTCTTGGGTGATCATCTGTTTCTTCACACCGGGGCTAATTCACTCCCACAACTGCTCCTTCAAGCCAGTCAAGCGTCGGGCTTCTTACTCTTTCTTGTTCTCTGTTAAGCTGGGTACGAGCTGTTTTAATTCCATTGGTGGACTTTGAGCCCGACCCTGCAACTGGTTTAGCTCTGTGGTTTTTACAGCCTGGTCTATGTCCTATCAACGGAGGAAGGTATCTTGCGAACTTTGGAATCACTCTCTGAACTAGCTAAAGATCCAGGTTATTCAAGACAACGAGTTTTATCTCACCATTGAAAGCAGATCTTTTTTTGGTGGTGGAGTAGCAGCTGATTTTCTGTTATGGAGGGATGTGAAGAAATCAATTACCTTTCTGGCTTTACTCTTTACACTGTTGTACTGGTTTCTGCTTTCTGGAAGAACTTTTATCTCTTCATCTGCGACTATCTTATTGCTGATCTCAGTCACCCTTTGTTCTTGGCAACCTACCTTCGTCATTGCTTGGTCTGATCATTAAGAAGGTCCCTTCATCTCGCTTTGATGCCTCAGAGAAAACATTGCAATATTTACTTAGTTTGTGACATCTCTATGGTATAAAAGTGTTCATGTGATATAGTTGCTTGCCAAAGCTTGGTCATCGCGGGGCTTTTAATCTCGTATTAGGAGCAGGCGGTTTATATCCACAATTGAATGGATAGCTGTTTGATCAACTCTGGGCTTTATTCGATACTTGGCAGTGTGGGATTTTCTGCTCGACCATTGACATTTCTATTTCATATTTCTACTTCTATGGACTGCTCTTTTATAGGGTCCCTCTTTGATCAGATGTCGTCCTACTACTGTCGACACTGCGGAACTTTTGGTGTGATCTCTATTGTTGTTCCAACAATTCTGGCATGATGGAGTTGGTTTAATCTTGAATTAGGAGCAAACATTTCTTTCTTACTTAATCTTGTTTGGAAGAAAGATCCACCTTGGGCACTTTGGGCACCCTGACTTTGTTTGGAATTGAGAGACATCGGCTTTGGCATAGGCTTCCTTCTCGAGTACTATCGTGTGTTGTCAATCTGCCTCCAATGCCTTCTTTGATGATACAGCTTCTTGGTATTGTATTGTATTTCATATTTCTAGTTATCACCTGTGCATATCTGCCTGCCTGCGGCATTTGGTATGGATCTGGAGACTATCCAGGAGTCTACCCTTGGTGTCGGCGAGTGCTCGTTTCCCTCTTCAGGCGCCTTGAACTAGTTTTCTGACTTGGGCTGTTAGCTTGCTTGACTTTTGGATGTTCAGTTGCTTAATACTTGTGTTGGGTCTACTTCTTGTATTTTGTGTTAAACTGGGCCCTTACTTTTCGGTTTCTCCTGTACTCTTCAAATAGGGTATATTCCTGTTTAATCAAAAAAAAAATTACAAATCTACTGGTAAAAAATTTACAAGTATAGTTATGCTTGTATTTTTAAAAACATATAAGCTCTACTGTATATATATAGTGCAGTTGGGGTGCTTTTATAAGCACGGAGTCATCCGTGCTTATAAGTTGTTTTCGATATTGGGATTTCCGAATCGACGATTGGCTCAGTTAGATTTGATCTAGAGTATTTGAAGTATCTAGAAAATAAATTTCGCGATTTTTCAATTTCATTTACCTAGTGATCGAAATGGTTCAAAATTAGCAGCTGAAAATGAAAATCATACAAAATGTGATGATATGACACTAAAATTTTAGATCAAAAATATTAATATTATTTTATATAGCATAAAAAAAATTTTATTAAAATTTTACGTAATTTGAACATTTCTACACCGTTAAACTTACAAACGGCTCACCACGCTGTTAAAATTATTGATTTTGAGCCCCTTTGATTATTAGGCAAATGATATCGAAATATCGCGAAATTTATTTTCTAGATATTTCAAATACACTAAATCAAGTCTAGTGGAGCCGATTGTCGTTTCAAAATTCTCAACATCGAAAAAAACATATGGTTATATATATATATATATATATATATATATATATATATATAATTGAGCTCCTATGCTTGTAAAAGCACAAAGTTATTTGCGCTTGTGAGTTTTTTACTCTTGGATATAGGAATGTGCAGTTAGGATGATGGTGGGCCTCTTGGGTTTAATGGGTGGTTGGTAGAATAGTATGATCTAAGGAGTAGAATTAATCAAAGGGTTAGATCTAACGGTAGAAAACTTATAAGCATCAATTACTTGGTGCTTGTACAAGCACAGTAGCCGAACTATATATATATATATATATATATATATATATATATATATATATATATATATATATATATATATATATATATATATATATATATATATATATGCGGGAGTACTATCGATAACAATTATACTCCATTGTCACCTATTTATTTTTAATGATGGAGCTTTCAAAACAATGATCGACACCGTTAAATATAATTTAGACAATTCAAACTATCTGAAAATTATATTTCATATTTTTTCGATATTTTTTTCTTATCCATCAAGTAGACACAAAAATGAATGGCTGAAAACATGTAGAAACTCGAAATATTTTATTTTTAATAAATAGATTAAAAGCAGAATTGTAGTCGATTTCGGGTTCAAAAGACCTATGTTGATTTATTTAGTCAATTGCCAGTGTGCGAGTTGCACGATTTACGAGACAAAAGGCTATTTTCCAATCCGGACATGATCTTGGAAATCTGAGTTGACCGTTGCGATCGTCTCGTCGAACTGAGCGAGATTCATATTCAGCACTTTTCGATCTGACGGTCAGATCTTCCAGAATTCAGCGAAGAAGTGGTCGAATCTCGCGACCAATGTAACAGTGCCCTCTGCGCACAGTGCACTTAAGTGAGTTACTGTAGATGAACAGTAACCCTGGTTTTCGGGACCCCGACGAATACAACGTTGACTAATTCACTGTTCGGAATCCGAATATAGTGATCCAGGTAGTCATTTCGAACGGTTTCGTCGTTCTGGACACAATGGCACTCACGGAATTTCTGTTTGACGGTCCTAGAGCCTCGAAACGCGCGATAACTGTGTTTCGGTACAGTATAAGATGGAATTTAAAAATTGTGGAGCAAAATTTTAGCGAACCAAAATCGCTACCTGATAGGTTTCGTCGAGCCGGACGTCGTGGTGGTGTCAGATTTTCAGTTTGACAGTCCGGTTGTCTCGAAAAGCGTGAAAACAGTGAAAAATATAACAAATTGCGCGATAAACCCTATAGTTCTTGCCTCGTTCTGCGTGCCACTCCCTAGTTAGGGACCTAAGTGTGAAACTAAGTCTGCTGTGAGGGACTTAGCTTCTAGAATTCAAGGGTTGAGGGGTGTAAACGAAATTTACATATACTTATATATATAGGTATCCTCGGCTAGGGTTTCCCCAAACCCTAAACCCATAGCCTTTCCCCCAGCCGCTGTTCCAACGGAACCCCTTCCTCTCTGCCGTGCTCCCCGGAGCCTCCCCGCACCGGCCGCCGGCGGGAGCAAACTATTGCCGGATTATCGTGTTGCGGCCGAGGATGATCCCAGACTTCATGCAACCGATAAAACCAAGATCAAAACCGTTCATTCTCTTCCTTTTGGTGACTGCAAGCTACCCTTAAAATATGGAGTTGATCGGTGAAGAATCCACGGAGATCGGGGATGCCCTAGAACTGGCCAATGTTGAACCGCGGCCGTTCCTCGCCGTACGGCGCCGCCGCAGCCCCATGCCGCCGGCAAACTACCCAGCAGGCACCAGGGGACTGAGAGGACTACCTTGGTCCATCTTGCGCCGGCCCAGACCTCGCCGGCCGGAATCCACCATTAGAGGTGGCCGGAAAACACAAATTCTGAAGAACTTGATCTCCGGCGATCGCCGGAGCTCCGTCAAGTGGGAAGGCAACCTGGGTAGAGTCCCTTGGTCCGTAGGAAACTCCCCATGCACTTGCATGGGAGGTTGAACGTGGGGTTTCTTCTCTAGGAGATTGCACCCATGTCGTGGCCGAGCCTCTTCTCCGGCCATCGCCGTCGTCTTGGGTCGCCGACCAACTGCTCAGGTAACCTCCTAACTCTATGTGCATGCTGTCTATCAAGTTGGTTTGATCAAATTGCCCCCGAAAAATAAGTTGGCCCATCCTTGTTGTTGTACCATGGAATCAAACCGAGTTTGCATTTCCGGCCGCCGCCGCCGACCCCGGTTGCCGGCCGACCACCCAGGTACTCACTAACCAACTTTAGCAAGGTTCCCTTCCATCTTAGAAACCCCAGAAATTCTCACTTGCAGAGGATCAAGC
This sequence comes from Tillandsia leiboldiana, assembly GCA_029204045.2. NCBI lineage: Eukaryota > Viridiplantae > Streptophyta > Magnoliopsida > Poales > Bromeliaceae > Tillandsia > Tillandsia leiboldiana. Next base: position 49,813,362 of record CM055060.1, on the reverse strand, counting down.
TCGGGAACAACTTAGTTATTGGTATATGTATAATGCCCACAAGGTGTTTGATAAAATGCTTCAAAGAAGATTTAGTTGGAATTAGGGTTTACATTGAATATGAAAGTTGCTCAAAAACATCCCCTGAGCTCAGTGCTCACTTCAGATCAAATGGGATCTCTGTGGATGTGTGTATGGTGCATTGTCGAAGTGTTAGAAAGCAAGGAACTTGGATCTGGTTGATCCAGCCACTTTGGACTGAAAATAGAGTGAGCACTGGTGTCCTGGCACTGTTCAGAGCCACTTTGATATACAAAGTTTTACCGTTTCACGATTAGATACGAAGTTGTAGATAAACCAACCTTTATGTGAAATGTTTGAACAAAACAATGTTCCGGGCTGTTTGCGAAGCCGCGACAGTGTGACCTAGGCTAATTTGGGGTCACTGGACGCGATGCTCGCGTTAGATGTTGGGTTTGATAAGCCGAAGAACTAAGAATGCGATTAAGCCTATGTTAGTAAGGAACCTCATGGCCCAAACTTGCCCTCGGGATCCGTGTCAGCCAACTCTTGTGAGCACGAGCTTCGTCTCGTCGTAACGGACGCGCTGAAAGTTACGGTGCAGCTTTTGGACTCCCGGATCTCGAGATCGAGTCGAAACAATCGATTAACGTAGTGTTTTTATGCGAATTAAAGAACATTATGGATCAAATTGTAAACTGGACTTAATGGCTGTCCTTAGACAGTAATTACACACTCATTGGACATTTTATTAGAGTCCCGAGGACTCCCGTTGATCGGGAATCGGAATTCCGTTCGATAAATCGACGATATTATTCCGTATAAGCAATCCGTTACTGTCGTGTCGTCGGGATGGGTTTGTGAGAGTTTATTACTGACCAGATCTCTTTATTCAGGGCCCAGTTGTTCAGCACCAGCCTCCCAGTAGCTGTGCGGGAGTTCGAGGATCTGCCTTCATCCAGGTGGGTTATCTTCGGTCCGGGCTTTATCTATTCGGCCCTCTGGTTGCTTTAGTCCAGTCGGACACCTGTTTTTTTTTTACCAGCCTGCGAATTATACCGATACGACCTATGATGACTGCATATATATATCACATGATCCCCTGGATAGACATTGATTCTTTTAGACTCATCATATATACCTGCTGATTTTATCTAGATTAGCCTTGATGATTGTATTGACATGCCCTATGATTAGTCCTGATAGATCTTGATCTACGTGAGACATATCTTACGTACCTGTTTATCAGTTTTTATATTTCTGATAGACCTTGATCTTCATGAGACATACCATATACATATCTGTTCATCAGCTTTTTTAGTATATAGATCTGCATGATTTGATGGCACTTGTTGATTCCTGTCAGCCGATTTATTGTTGATATTCCGATATGCATGATTGATAGATACTACTTGATGTTCCGATATGCATGATAGATTCTGATCGACACGATAGATGATTCCCTGTTGGGATCTCGGCATGTTGCCGACTACCCGGTCACTAGACCGTGAGATTGATCATTATGATTTGCCCGCACTGCTGTACTTCACGAACATCAGCGGAGTCATGACCCGTATAGATGTTATTTACCGGTAAAGTGGTCTAGTGTACGACCCGTGACTCCCAGGTTAGTGCCCAAGGGTGCCGGAGTGTTGACTCCCAGGTTAGTGCCCGAGGGTGCCGGAGTATGTCAGCCAGGTTGGTGCCAGGTTTGGCGAGATATCCCTGAGGTCTTGTGGACCAATATGGTGGCTTTTGATTGGATGTTTGGTAGTTTCCTTGTTGATGCATCATCTATTAGTATGCGCTGATTTTTAGCAGACCCGTTATTTGACCCGTTATTTGATCACTCAGTTTTCTGCTCGACTTTATACAGCGATTTATTTCCAGCATTTATTATCGGCAGTTTCCTTATGCTTGATTACCTGACTATTTCAGTTTATCTGTGGACTTATTTATTATTAGTTAGCCTATCTGTGGATTATTGTCGATTATCAGCAGATCTTATTGTTATTCCAGCTTTTCCTATAGATCTTTACTATTCGCAGATTTTAGTACCCAGTAGGTACGATTAGCTACTTCTCGGCTCGTCGTGCCCACTGGGATACACTCCGGTGTGTCTCACACCCTCGGGTGACTGTTGCAGGTCTGTCGGGTGGTGAGATGTCGGGACGATCCAGTGAGCCTGTCGCGATAGAGCTGTCCCCCCTGATGACATAGATCGGTGATTGAGATCCCCGATTATCTGTAGTTGACTTTCATTTATGTTATTTCAGTTTGATGATAGTATGATGTTTGGATTATCCCTGATGATTAGTATTGTAGCAGTTGAGATATTTATTGCTCTCTGATTGATGATTGGATTAGCCTAGCCGTGTATGTATAGGAGAGACCCTATCCTTTCGGATAGGGGATTTTCTATATGTGTGGCGGTCTGTTACGCCCGTTTTGCAAACTCTGACTTATTCAAAAAAAAAAAAATTTCAGACCTGATTTTTAAACTCGGGGCGTGACAAAACAAGATATATATACACTCGATTTTGATTTCAATTAACTTATATTTCTTTTTTTAAAAGAGTAAAAATCTCATATCTATTATTAAAATTACAAATTTTACAATCGTTTGGCCATTAGACCAACGATGTCGAAAAAATTTAAAATTTAATTTTTAAATACTTTCAGTAATCTCGATTGTATTCAATGATTTCGATCATCGAAATAAAAATTTCATCATTAAAAACAAATAGATAAAAATAGAGCCAGTTTACTACCAATCGTATTTCAACTCAGCTCAACTCCATATATATATATATATATATATATATATATATATATATATATATATATATATATATATATATATATATATATATATATATATATATATATATACTGATTTATTATGTATTATATATATCAATATACGAGTAATATATTAATTTATATCTATTATATCAATATCCGACACATCAATAATTTTTATTGTAATTCTGTAATTTTTTTTTATATATATCAATATACGAGTAATATATTAATTTATATCTATTATATCAATATCCGACACATCAATAATTTTTATTGTAATTCTGTAATTTTTTTTTTTTGTTTTTAAGTATGGGTTTTTGCCGTGTAGTTTGTATAGGAATCGGCATTAATTACCCCTTTACATAGGAGTGTTCCATTAGCTGTTGCCTGTTCGAATCTACACTGATTAATTACTAATATCTACTTTGATTGCCTCATTGGTGCCTAAAATTTAACCAAGTTTTATTTTAATAATTAAAACTTTTAAATTTCGCATTCAACAAATTTTAATAATTAAAACTTTTAAATTTCGCATTCAAAACCAAGTTTTATTTTAATAATTAAAACTTTTAAATTTCACATTCAACAAATTTAAGTAAATATTAGAGACTCATTGTGCAATTTTCCCCTAGAACTATCAAGATCCGAAACATTGAGGTGTGTGCACTCATGGTATTTAATCTCCCTATAAAAAAATTAAAAGAATAAGAAGGCATAAAATAATCGTTTATCAATAAATAATTAAGTACAATATAAGTAATATATATATATAAATAATATTAATAACTTATTTTTATTTAATATTGAATACGAGCGAGTTGATCTCAATTCGTGTTCAGCTCGTTTATTAAACAAACGAACAATCTCGAACTCATTTTTGAACCAAACACGAGCTAGCTCGAATTGTCGATTCTAATTTGGTAGCAATATTGTTCTAAAAAGTATATCATAAATACTCTTTTCATTCATTTTTCTTAAGCTAAAAATACAAATTAACTATTTATCTCTTACAATAGTTAATTTTTATATAATTTGTAAATTTTAATTTAATTTATGTCACTTAGAATAACCGTTTTATTTTGCACATACAAAATAGTATAAATGGAATTACTCAAAGTAAATTATAAAAATACAAATATGAAATAAAAACATATATAATGATATAAATCAAAATTAAATAAAAATTTACTAAACTATATATAAAATAATATAAGGATTTAAAAAGAAATCAAAGTGAATTATAAAAATACAACTTTGAAATAAATACATAGTACCATAGATTGAAGTCAAAATAAAGAACTATCCACCTACATCTTAAATAATATAAAGATTGAAAAATTAGCCTAAGAAAACGTATCCAATTTTTACATCTGTAACTAAACAAATAAAATAAAATAAAATACATTAGCTAAATAAAATAAATCTAATTCATCCGTAACTAAGAAAATAAAAATAAAAATCTAGCTCCTTGTTCGCGAGCTAGCACAGCTCGAAATGAGCTCAAGATGGAATCGTTTGTTTAGTAAACGAGCCGAACAAGAATCGAATTCGAACACGAGTTAGGGGCAACTCGCTCGTGGTCAACTCGCTCGTGTTCAGCTCGATAATAGCTCGAATACATATATATATATATATATATATATATATATATATATATATATATATATATATATATATATATATATATATATATATATATATATATATATATATATATATATATATATATATATATATATATATATATATATATATATATATATAGCGTAGGGCTACTATACTCTTATGAGTATAAAGCCCTTTGTACTCATAACTTTTTCACCCTTGGATGAAGGAATGTGCGGTTAGGATAATAGTGGTCTCCCTAGGATTTATTAGGTTGTTGGAAAAATAATAAAAATCTTAGAAACTACTATAATCCTAACGGCACATTCTTTCATCCAAGGGATGAAAACTTATGAATACAAAAAAATTTTACTCATAAGAGTATAGTAGCCGGATCCCTATATATATATATATATATATATATATATATATATATATATATATATATATATATATATATATATATATATATATAATATAAATTTTTATTATTTAATTTTTAGTTCAACTCCAAATATAAAGTCCAATTCAGTCATAAAGAGCCCCATTTATCTACATTCAGCTAGAATTAAAAACATAAAAAAAAAAAAAAATTAGTATTTGAAACTGACCTTTTGATTATTAGATCAATAAAAGTCAACAATAATTATTACTTATAAAATTCACCAATATGTATAATTCAAAAATTATTAGAATTGATTCGGTCGCCAAAAATATTATAATACTAATATTTTAGTGCTTTCAAAAGCATTCTGATAAGACTCTATTGGGGCCAAAAGTGGCTGCTCGCGATCGTCCTATGGGGGTGACCCTCAGATATGACGAATGCATCGTGTGCCAACGGATCAATCGATCAGGCCGAGGAGGGATCTGCTCGGCCGGGTTCTCCTCTGATAACTCTCGCGACTGATCGACCTAGAGTAGTCGAATCCGGATGTGGAGGTAGAGAGGGATTGCTAGGTTCGACTTAGAATAGCCGAACCGGGTAAAAGAGACAAAAATAATAACACGGTTGATGAGCTGATTAAAACTTTATATTGCTTGAAAAGAGAATACAAGAAAAAAGGTAGGGATACAGATTGCAATTAAACCTACTCCTAGGAAAGTGGTAAAGGAAAGGGGTAAAAGTTAAATTAACCTACTCCTAGATATGAAGTAGCTGGGGTAGTACCGGGCTTACGAAATTGCTGGACCTCTTTTCCTTTGAGGATTCGAGTATTTATATACTTCCTGAACCATATTATTAGGCGCCGATTTGAATAATCGGCGTAATTCAGGGAAAGTTATCGAATAATTAGCAACTATTTTCTTTTGAGTCAAATATCCCTAAAAAAGGATAGGTGTTGATTTCCATCCAAATTCAACCCCTTATTGTCATGCCAGCGCATGATTCCCGGCGCTTTCCAACGTTGAGCGTTACTTACCGTTCCAGATTAGTTGCGGGATTCACGTCCAAATCTCGCACTCATTCTTCTCCAATCATCCGGCCCATGTGCCGATAAACCCCAGTAAAGCTTGAAGTGGCATGCAGGTTATGATCAAACGATAATCCCACATATCACCGACGACACAAAATAGAAACCCTTAGGTCAACTCATAAGTCCCCAACGTGAAAGTACCACACATCTCGAACATAATGTCTCAGGCACACACACTCTCTCTCACACACTGGCCCACAGCTCACGAAACCCAGTGACAATGCAACCTCTATGTTTGTATAATGTGGCACAAATATCACAACCTAGTACAACCTATCTCTAATACCCAATAACATAAGACGAAGGGTCGACTCTGATCGACAACACAATTTTCCTGACAATCAGACTAACCCAATCATGCTATAATGGTACCTACCTCGATACATGTGCAATCAACAACCCACATAAGCCCCCTAGTAATAAAATAATAATATTTTTTAACCCCCAACCCGAACAGTCCAAACATAGGTAAAACATCAACCAAACACTTCCATGCATTTTCTACAACTAATAAGAAATAAACAAAAGTTGTAAAAATCCCTACATCTAGCAAGCAGACATAAAAGAAAATTCGTCATTCTTGGCGACACGGAATCCACTTGGAATGCAAATTCCAACAGAACATGGTCAACAGAAAGACGACACGCTCAATGGTGATCACCACACGCGAACGACTTCACCCCGAAAAATCGACAGCACGTCGGTCAACCGCGCAACACAGAAAACTCCGGCCCTAACAGTCCAACAAAAGGCACAAAGCTTAAATCCGGAAACAATAATGAGCTACACCAAAAACAACTAAAAATCAACTCAAAAAGCTCAAACAAATAATATAAAATAAAAGAAACCTACTCCAAAGTCGACGCACCGTCAAATCTCACGCACGCACGCCCGTGCTCGAGTCATCGGATCAAATCACGCGCTCCACGACACTCTCCACGCACTCATGACCTCCCTCTCCCTCTCCCTCACTCTTTGTTTATCTCTATAGAACCCCACGGATCAACAAAAGGAAGGAAAAGAAGGAAATAGAAGGGCTTCGCACGTTAAAAAGCCTCAAAATGAGGATTCGGGCCCCAGAATTCCAAATTCGGGCGCCCGAAACCACTTAGATCAGGCGGCCCAAGCTACAAAAGGCGGCCCAAAGCATTCGGGCCGCTACATGCCCCCTTTCGAGCACCCGAACCAATCTGGGGCCGCCACATGTCCCACTGCAAGTTAATCTGCGCATCACACCTGTGCCCAACAGGGCGATGCCAGGTGACAGCCAGCCACGCTGCTCGCGTCACGTGCGTCGTGTCACGCCGCTATGCTTTCCCACGTGCCTCCTAATGGGAAGCTGCCACGTGTCCACGCCTCGCACTGCCACGCGCCCCGAGCCATCACGCGCCACATGTCTGCCTCCCAGCGCTCCTGCCTTCCCTTTCAGACAGCTACAGGGCAAATCCGGGCGCCCAGATTCTTGCCCGAAAGCTCAAAAAGCCTCTGAAACATACTCCATGCTCCGTTTTCCGCGTCGTTTTGCACTAAAACGGTCCTGACTTAGTCTGGCACTCCTCTAATGTGCCAACCTACCAACATACTACAATTTTGCCATTTGCAAAAATCCAGTATCTCACAACTGCTCCAATATCGACGTCGCGCTCTACTTTCTTATTTCGCCCACACTTCTACTAATGTCGGCTCAGATATGATATAGATAATGAATGTGAGTTTGCAACGAAATGTATGACTGCAGATGGCGACGACGACGAGGGTTCCAAAAAGTTTATGGATGACGGAGCAGGATAGCACGTCCGACAGGGGCAGTGCCTACGACAGAGGGTGAAGAAGAAAGCGCGATAATGAAAAAAGATGTAGATAGTGAAAAAAAATAAAGAACAAAAAATAAAAAGAAAAAAATAAAGAATCTTCTTTTTTCTATGAAGATCATTATGTGTCGTTGTTGCTACAGAAAATGCTAAAAACTAGAGAAGAAAAAAGAAAAAGATAGAATTATATTGTTAAGATGAAGTTGCACTTTCGCCTGAAAGAGTACAACTTTCGCATCACATAATATAATTTTTGTCTCAAACGGTATAATTTTTACTCAAAAAGTATAATTTTTATCTTTAAAAGTGCAACTTTTGCTTAAAAATGTAACTTTCGTCTCAAAAAATATAATTTTTGTCTCAAACAGTGCAACTTCATTATCTTCATCTTTTTTTCTCTGATTCTTGGTATTTTCTGTAGCAACGACGATATATAATTATCTTTACAGGAGAAAAAAAACGACAAGAATCGGAAAATGAGAAAAACGAACGAGAGAAAAAAAAAAAAAAAAAAAAAAAAAAAAAGAGAGAAAATTTATGATATTTCGATCAGTTTACTTAAAATTTAAGTCAAATCTACAAAATTTAAAATAATAGCCCGGTTTTATAAAAATAAAAAACTGATGAATTTTTTATACAAATTAATCATAAAAAAATAAAAAATCAAAAAAATAAAAGATAAAAAAAATAAAACTATATGTACACCCCAAAAGAGGTGTACATCTCACACCCCCACCCATCTAGGGTGGGGGTATATGGAGGGTCACTTCAAGTGACCCCTAAAAGATATCCCGTATAGGATGTACACCTCTTTGAGGTGTACATGTAGCATTGCTCTTATCAGCATGTTTATCATCCTTTGGTTGACCAGAAATATTAATTTACTAACTTATTTAATCATTAATTTTTTCAGTAACATTAATTATTAATTTTTACAGTAAAATAAATATAAAATTATAAAATAATTAAGTATAAGATTTTGGCTAAAACATATCAAAATAAAAATATACCAAAACACAAAGAAATAAATTAAAGTTTACACTAATTTTTAATAAAAAAACATTACTACTTGTACTCCCAAAATAACTATAAACTAGTGTGAAGACCAGCGCGATGCAGTTGATAAAAATCTTTTAGTAAAAACTTATAAATTAAATAAACAAATACAAACATAAAGAAGAAATAAAAAAATATAACTATATTTGAATAGATTTAATACTATAAAAATATATTAAAATTAAATAAAATTACAATTCAACGAAAAATAATGAAATAAATTGGAAAAAAAGTAAAAAACTATAGAAGGAAAAAATTATTATGAAAAATATTAAGAAAAAATATTTACAATATTACGAGAAAAAAATAATAAATAATAAAAGACACACTAAAGAGACTCAAATTCACATACCAAAAATTGAAGTAAAATCAAATTGTGAGTATCGTTGGTGGACGTATCGAACCGAAATAAAATATAAGATTGACATCTTGATAGACTGATTTAATTTTCTCCAGTTTTTCTAATTCGCGAAATTAAAAAGTGTTCTTAATATGTAAATTGTTCGATTTGTGTGATTTTCTTTTTTTAGTTTTTAAACTAGTTTTTGTGAAAGTTTTATTGCATACATAATATTTAGGGTTTAAAAAAAAAAGTAACCGCCCAATGAAAAGTAAGAGCCGAAAAAATGTAACAATCTAAGGAAGAGGAAGAGACGGTGGTTCGGTTCAAACTAAGAAAGGAAGATAAAAAGGCAGTAGTTCGGTTCAAGTAAAAAAAAAAGAAGATGAAGAGGCGGCGGTTCGGCTCAAACAAAAAAAAAAGATAGAAATATATAAAGCAGTTGGACCGGTTCGACCCAATGCAGCAGGTGTGATCCAGTTTGGTTCGAGTAAAGAAATATAAAAATATGGTCCGTGTAACCCGAATCGATTCAAAGAAATAAAGAAAAATGTATCCGGTGTGATCCGATTCGGTTCAAGCAAAAAAAAAATGAAAATATGTAAAGGACTTGAGCCAGTTCGGTATGTAATTCGGTTCGGCTCAAGTAAAGAAATAAAAAAATATATGTCACGCCCCGGGTGTAAACCAGAACCCGGGCCCGTCCACAGATCTGCCGTGCACACGAAATTTCCCGTGTACACAAAGCGCTGGTAACCTGCTCAGATATAAAAGATGTAATAAAGAAGTATACAACAGAGCTGAACTAAAACTAATACATCTCAGACCACAGCTGAAAGTAAAAGTACAATAAAACTCTCAAATAAATACATATGTCTCTCCCAGCTCACCAAATAAAATACAACCAGCTGGCCGAAGCCAGACCCAAAATAAAAGAAAATACAACTGTCTGAGTGTATAGGGGATACAATCAAAATACTACTATGCTCGCAGACGGGGTAGACGACTATCTAGTCCGCTATCCCCTTATCTCGGTCTGCAGAAGATGGTCCAGCTACTCCCGCAGAAGACTCTGCAAAACAGGGGGGAACAAAAAGAAGAAAGACAATGGGGGTGAGAACTACTATAAAAACAGTAGCCTCCCCTAGTGGGTTAAGCCTCAAACTCTAACAAGCCCACTAGGACAACCAAAGGCAAAAAGGAAAGAGGGGTTAAAGAAAGCTACCACTAATATGCCTCTAAATGCCAAGCTAATAAGAATAGCTAAAACTATGCATCAGTATCTAAATGCCTGCCTGAATAACCCAATCCGACCACCAGTAAACATTGGTACTGCCTGCTCTGCCTGCCGCATCGGGTATGCCAGCCCACGCATAACACCGATGCAAAGAAGGAGTCTCAAGGACTCAAAGCCTGCCTATCGCACACTCCGGAGTGGCACTCGAGGGGAGCAACACACACGAGTAAAGTATCTCAGTAACAAGTATCATAAACTAGCAGGACTGGATCACGACTCTGATCAAAGTGGGAAAAACCTATCCACTAAAGAAAGCCCGATCCCCCCGATCTGATGCAACCGAACTACCCGGTCGACCGCCCAATGTCCGCGGTCGCCGCAATACCCTGCCCTCAAGCCAGCCTGTCCCAGAACCCAAGAGTCTGACTACACTATCCCAAAACCCCCCCTGCTCGCACACGAGCTACTAATACCCAGAGTCTAGCATGAAAGGAGAAAAGCAGAAAATAAGGTTTCTCCTAAGTCAGGTTCCAGCATGATAGTGTAGCAGAAAAATGTGGCCTACCTAGATGACCATACAAGCATGCAAGTGTTCTCAGGTAGAATAAAAGGAAAGCATCTAATAATACTCTCAAATAGGCTAGATCAATTGTCCCAACATGATAATCCCTTTTTGCATAAACAACTAAGTACTAACTAGCATGCATATGTATCCCCGCAATAATATTCCAAGATGTTGATAATTGCATAAGAATAATAAGTGCAAAGTAGCCTATGCCTGCCTATACCACATGCACCATGCTGACAATATATAAATTGGCCTTCTCTTTTGACATGATAGTACCCCTTTCTAAAACCATAACCCTCATACAAGCAAGTTCTAAGATACAGTCCTCTTTATCTCAATAAGCATGCAATTATCAATCCTAGGGTGTTAGCCTTTTAACATAGGAAATTACTCCAATATGCCTAGTGGGTAGTCAAAAGTAAGAGGTTCGCAACAACACCCACCTCAATTGCTAACTCCAAATCCAGGAAGCACTCTCGCCCAAGAAAACGTCGCCCGCCGCAATAACTGCAAAAGTACAAACCAGTGGCCAATTAAACATACAATTCCACACTTAACCGTTGTCCAAAAATACAGTCAAGAAGAGGCTCGGTTTTCACCTGTAGGATGGACTCCGAAAATTCAAAAAAAAATACTGCTGAGATCGTCGCGTCGAGCCGTTCGAAACGAGTACCTGCAGGCCGCAAACCGAGTCCCGTAGGCCAAGTTACAAATTCCGCAACGCGGTGAGCGCGAAACTCTACAAACACAACAACTGTAGCACTCCGCGCAGAAAAGGTGGAAATTATACCTTCGGGAAAGCCTCAGAAAATTCCCAGAAAAATACGACGATAATCCTTGCGATGCGTAGATGCGAAACGAGTATAGGCACGCCTCAATCTGATGCTCGAGCATGGAGAAATCCTCGAAATACTCTGGTGCTATCCAAAACCTCCGCCGCAGAAAAGAGGTCACAAGAAGCTTGGAAATCTCCAAGAAAAACTCGAAATGAGGGGGAGCTAAAAATATGAAAAACATACCCCTACCTGTCGTGAAGCCAACGACGCAAGAATCGCCCAAAAAGATGGTCGGAGTAGGCCGGGGGAGCCCGCACACCGAAATGCGACGGAGAAGATTACAGGTGAAGGAACGTCGCGATGCGCCGAAGAAATGAAAATCTCGAAGTGCGTGCCACGTAAAATCCCAAGAATCCTCCAGGTGGTGCAGCACAGGTGGGGGAGCAACTTTGCTGAAGGTTCTTTAGTGAGATAAGGGCCCGAAGAGGAAGAAAAGGGAGAAAGAGGGTGGCTCGGGCCTATTTGTAAGCCAACAAAAATATTTCACAAAATACCCGCTGAGTCCCCGGATTCGAGTGCTCGGACAAGATTCGGGCACCCGAATCCGCGAAAACAATCCCTCAACACTGCGCGCCCGAATCTCCCTAGGCTTGACACGTGTCCCGAACACGGGACAGCCGTGCAAGCCTAGCCGGGCGCTGCCACGTGTCGCAGCAGTCAACGGGGGTAGGTGGCGCCCGCGAATAGCGGGGCGCCACGTGCCCCCCCCCCGGCATCACGGGCCGCACGTGCGGGCAGGCGCCTCTGACCGCCCTGCCACGCTCGCGCCCCGAGGCGGCCCCCCGCGCCTCCGTGCACCGCAGCCGATGAGCCTGCCAACCAGAGGCCGCCACCTGTCCCCTGCACCCGGTCCACGCACCCACTTTTGGGTTCCGTGGACCGCGCCGCGTGCGCCGACCAACCGGGGACTGACACGTGTCCCCCGCCCTGGTCCATGAACCGCCGCACCCCGCTCTGTAGACCGCGCACCAAGAGCCTGCCTATCCGGTGGCGCCACGTGTCCCGCGTCGGGTCTATGCACCATGCCGCACCGTTCTGTGGACCGAGCGCTGCAAGCCGGCCAATGATAGGCCGCCACGTGGCATGCCGGCGGTCTACGGTCCCCCATGCACCAGAATCTATTGAAAACTTCCGGGAGTTCGTTTTTGGGCCTTCGGACTCAGAATCAAACAAGCAAATAGCCCTTTTCAAGCGTTTTTCCGCGCTGAATCCAAACCCAACCTCTGTTTGACCCAAAATCCTTTCTAAAATTTGGCAAAAGCAGCCGAAGGCCAATCCAGCACTAGACACCTCACTGGGTCCATCTGTGGCATCCTTTGATGCACTATGGGCTAGACACACCAACAATAGGTGTTTCACACTGTGGATTCACAGGAAAAACAGCGTGGAGACCTGGACCACTACAATATATGCAGAACTTGAACCGATTCGACGTGTAACCCGGTTCGATTTTTCATTCAAAAAAAAAAACATAGTAGACGGTTCGGTTTACGTAAAAAAAAATAAAAAGTATGTGGAAGACTTGAGCCGTCTCAACAATATATATATATATATATATATATATATATATATATATATATATATATATATATATATATATATATATATATATATATATATATATATATAAGATTTAAACCGATTTATTCCAAATGAAAGAAATGATGACACGTTGTAAAAAATAAGAAAAATTATACATATGTTTAAATTTTACACTCCTTTAGTTAAACAGTTTATTTTATCATACTAGTCCTATCATATTTTTATATTTCTAGTATTAAAAAATCTAAGAAGGTTGTCTAAAACGTTTGATGAATGCCGTGTAAAATTTATATTATATTTTTGAATTTATATTTAGTATTTCTAAATAAACAAAAAAGTCTTCAAAAATTAAAAAAGGTGTTTGGTTTTTTGTAAAAAAAATTTAAAAATTAAATTTTTGACTAAAAAAATATTTTTTACCTGTTTAATTTTCTTAAAAAAAATAATTTTTCAACAAACATTATTTTTAGATTACATAAAAAAATATTTATGTAGCTCCTTTTATTTTATACTCAAAAAGTAAAAATTACTAAAAAAGTATTTTTTATAATTTTTTTTTTTTTTGACTAAACAGGGCATATAATTGATTTCTTTTTTCAAAAAAATAGTTTTTCGCAACCCTGCTAAAGTAGAAAAAAAATAAACAAAAAAAAGCCTAAAATCACATATATTAAATAGCATGGCTCAATCAATTACAATAATTATTTAAAATTTATTCATTGCATCATAATTTATAAAAAAAAATATATTTTTACTATATATTTTTTAAAAATAAATATTTGATTCGCAGGATACACAAAAGACTTTTCTGTTAAAGAGGGTTGAGGCGTGAAGGAAGGAGATGACACGCGGCTGAGGCGGGCGGGATACCTTTCCATTTTTTTTATTATTATTATTATGATTTCTCCACGATTTTCGCTGTCTTTGCTTTTTGAAGCGGTTTCAACATGTACTGCGACTATTGCAACCTCATCCGCATCTTATCTAATTTAATTAATTAATTAATGTTCTGCAGAGTTTTCCTACCGCACCCAACTCAGAAGTGGGCCGCGCCGACGCACATAAAGTAGGGCGGATAGTTTGTTGTTCTCGATACATCTCACGTTCAGCACCAACAAAAAAAAAAAAAAAAAAAAAACAACTCGAGAGTCGGACAGAAGCTGGAACACCGTGTTTTTCACCCGACTCAATGTAACTCAAATATATATATATATATATATATATATATATATATATATATATATATATAGAGAGAGAGAGGCTACAATGCTATTAATAGCATTAAATCATAAATGCTATTAAGTTTTTAACTTTTAGATGAAAAATATGTGGTTAGGATGATATATATATAATCTTTGGATGAAGAGTTGTGCGGTTAGGATGACAGTGGGCCTCTCGTGTTTAGTGGTTGTTTGGTGGAATTATATAATCTAAAGTGTGAAATTAGTTAAATGGATAGATTTAACGGCAGAAAAAGTTACAAGCACCAATTATTTGGAACTTTTATAAATATAATAATCAGACTATATATATATATATATATATATATATATATATATATATATATATATATATATATATATATATATATATATATATATATATATACATATAATCGAGCTCCTATGCTTTTAAAAGTACCAAGTTATTGGTACTTATAGGTTTTTAGCACTTAGATGAAAAGATGTGTGATTAGGATAATAGTGAGCCTCTTGGGTTAAGTGGACGTGGCTGGTGGAATAGAATGATCTAAGGGATGGAGTTAGTCAAAGGGGCAGGGGTAGATCTGACGGTAGAAAACTTACAAGCACCAATTGCTTGGTGCTTGTACAAGCATAGTAGCCAGACTATATATATATATATATATATATATATATATATATATATATATATATATATATATATTGGCTATTATGCTATTAATAGTATCAAGTTATTGTACTATTAAGTTTTTGACTTTGAATGAAAAATGTGTGGTTAGGATGATAGTGATTTTTTAAGGCTTAGTAGGTGATTAGTTGAATAGTATAATCTAAGGGTTAAACATAATCAAAAAGGTTGATCTAACGGTGGAAAACTTGGTAGCACCAAGTGCTTTGTGCTATCGATAGTATAGTAGCCGGACTTTATATATATAAAGTATTAAGAATCAAAAAAAAAAAAAAAACATTTAAATTTAACATTTTGATCATTAGATCAAAAGTTAATAATGATTATTACTTATGAGACCCACTATTATACATGATCTAAAAATCACTATAGTTGATTCAATAGTCAAAAATATAATAACACTAACACTTTGGTGCTTTCAATTCAATGACAAAAACTATTATAATACCAACACTTTGATACTCTCAAAGATATCTCAATTGGACTCTCTATATATATTATAAATTTTTACTGCTTAGATTTTAGGCCAATCCAAATATAAAAAGACTAATATTTTATGAATTTCACTTATTACATTAAAATTCTAATTTTTTTTTATTTTTTTCTAGGATCTAACTTAGAGTTCACAAGCAAGCCCGAACGATCCCGCTCACTAGCAATAAAAATTTAGTGGGCTTCGTTGGGCCAAAGTACAATCCAAAATACTTAAACTCAGTTATTATTATTAGTGTTCATATTTTTTATATACCCAATCACAATTAATCAGACCCTTGATATAACCTGTCATCTTATCTTTCAGACCCTGACTTCGCCGAGACTCGTCACAGACCCTGATTTCGCCGAGATTCGTCACATACTTTCGGCTGATAATTGATTCTGATAGCAAATATAATAATTCGGTTCACCAGCAGTAATAACTCGTTGCGCCCAAATCATAACCAAAATAATTAAATTTAATTATTATTATTAGTATTCATATCTCTTATATATTTAATCACAATCTCATTCATATCTGATGTAAAACTATTGAAATGTCACATCGGCTGGCTAACCGACCTAGCGTAACTTGTAAAAAAAAAGAAAAATAATATTCACCCATGTGAATCCCGTTGTTTCTAACAATTAAAGGGTTAGGATCGAATGGTGGGATTCAAACAATGAGAAAAAAGAAAAAAAGAGAAGTGGGAGCCACAGAGGATGTACAACACCATCACGATTCTCTTGGCAAGAAAGTAGTGAAGTAAAAGAGTCTTTCACAAGAGAAGCCAACATCAGGTATACTGAGCTCTCGCGCGGCAAGTTGTTGGGCATCTTGATTGATAAGGAACAATATGATTTTTATTTGCCCACTATCCTAAGAAAAATTAGAACTTTGGTGAGATAGACGTGGATAGAGATTTGCTGTACTTTGATTTTTTTTACTCTATATTTTGTTGGATTATAGAAAGTCATGCTTCGAATTGATATCATAGCAAAAGAAAAAATTAAAAATTTAAAGTTTTTTGTTTTATAAATGTTACTAATGAAAATTTTAAAATTGAGTATCGATATTGATAAGTACCTTAGATCTGAAATTGTGAAAAATTATTTTTAGTATTGAGTATCGGTATGCGATTTTGAATACCAGTACTTAAATTTTAGAGGTGTTTCAGTACTCATGACACTCCAATTTGAGTACTGGCACTCTACTTCGTAACGGGTTGGATCTGACTTTAATTTAATCTAATCTTATGTTGACTCCAATTTAATCTAATCTTATGTTTAATATTAAGGATGGTCCAGGAATATCATGGAGAGAATTTTTAAGAGAAAATCGATTGCTAGAAGTAAATCGAATACTTGGATGGACGGCAGAAATTCTTTGTGGTGCACCGGCTTTCGCTAAAATAGCAAAATGCGGCAAAGTCACCTTAAATATATTTAAAAATATGATAAAAAGAGTTTAGAACAAGTTTGCTTCGAAGTAAAATATTTTTGGAAAGTTGAGTCGAAAATTGGCGAGAAGAACTCAATCCAGAATTTCTAGCCACTTTTGGGCGCCCGAAACAGGGTGCGTGTCATGCCCCGAGGACAAACCAAAATTAAGCTCGCCAACAGATCTACCTTATGCACGGGATGCCCCGCACACACGAAACGTCAGTAACCTGCTCAAGTATAAAGAACCATACAAACGAGTATAAGAGAGCTAAACTAAAAGTAAATATCATACTAAAACTATACCATAAAACTCCTAAATACAAATATATCTCTCAAAAATAAAATAAATAATACAACTAGCTGTCAAAAAGCCAGTCCCAAAAGTACAGTAGTCTGAAATATATAAAAAAATGGTCCACATCTATAGTTCAAAACCACCAAAGCTGGAAGAAGATCTATCTAACTAGCAATCCCCTTACCTCGGTCCTCTGTTGCTGCTACAGCCGCAGAGGACTGTGTAAAAAGTGTGTCAATAGAGGGTGTGAGAACTACTAAAAACCAGTAGTCTTTAGTGGGCATGTTATTGAGAACTCTGACCTACCCACTAAGTCTATCAGAGGTAAGAATATGAGAGAGCAATAAAAGTAAGGAAAGGTAAACTGTTGAAATATAAATCTACCACTATTATGTCTCTAATGCTATTAATGAATAGTAAAAAGGATGTATGCATCACCTACAAAACTGCCGAGAGTAACCCAATCAGCCGACCGGCACGAGGCCCAGTACCGCCCGCACTAGCATCACATCTGATCACACAAACAACCCGTGGATCGCTGACATGGAACCATACCCAAACTAAATCTAGTCGCCTAACTCCACTCACTCGAGGAAAGTAACCAGGTCGAGTATGTAGCAGGCAAAAGTCAAACTCATGACCAAAGTGGACGACCCTAACCACTATGATAGAAATCCCGGCCCAAACCGATGCATAACCACTACTCAGTCTAACCATCCAAAATCCACAGCTACCGAACATCTCAAGAGTCCAACAATCCGGTGCTATCTTACCCTGACTCGAGAACAACCACACTATCTCTAACCCATGCTCCTAACCCTAGCAAACATGAACCACAATATGAGAAAGAAAAGGGTTTTCTCATAAATTCAATTCCAAGCAAGATAGTGTAAAAGAATAAAGATAACCTATCTAGATGGCCATACAACTCATACAATTGTCCCAAACAAGATAAGTCCAGTTTAAGATGGCAAACAATATGTTTAAGTATGGTTTAATCAAGGATCTATATCATGAAAAAAAATATAACACATGCTGGAATTTGGTAAACTCAGTGTGTAGGACATGTTTTGATGTACATAAAAATTTCACTTGAACCGCATCTATTCGGCCTTCGTTTGAGATGAAACATGGCGTGCACGTGCCTCAGTTCCCACACCTTCAAATGGGTCACTTAAGTCCCAAAGATCCCTGTCGGATCGAGCCGAAATAAATTCCTATCAAATTCAGCCCAGAAAATTTCAACAAGCGATACAAAATGGCTCAGATGAAGAATCTACTATGCATACCTCAAATGGATGGCTCCAAATTAATTCCTAGGTTCCTCTATAACTTAGGAACACCCAAGAATCTTTGGAACATAGCCTACCTCTAAGTCCCAAATCAAAGGAAAAAACTAAACTCTACAATACTATCCAAAAACTGTAGAAATTCAGCAAGCTGGGTTCTCCAAGTTGTGTGGCTCAAATCCAACAAAATCACAAGGTGAATCTAAAGAGAAAGATACTGACACACCTCTGAGAATGTATGCAAGCTCCTAATCCATCATAAAAGCTCAATAAATGTCACAAAATTGCAACAAGATGGAAAACAAAACTCAAGAACCCAAAATTCTAGAGTTGCAGTTTTCTGGGTAAGGAGCTCACTAAAAACCCAAGTTCCACCTACAACATACCTTCAAAATCTTTAAAATAAAGTCCTCACTTGTTCACAAAGGATTCAAGAACATCCCCATGCATTTCAAAGCTCAGATTCATAAGGAGAAACCAAAGAAATCTCATAAAAATTCCAACATGTCCAAAAATCTCAGCATGAATACAAGAACTCCAAGAAAACTTAAAATACCTGGTATTAGCTATAGGAAGACTTCTACAAGCTCCAAACTTCGAGTTCTCCCAAAGATGAAGCCTCCCAAAAAGTTTCAAGTCAAAACTCCGCTCCTAGAGCTCAGGGGCAGAAGAAGAAGTCAAGGTGTCCCTGTTGCCAGAAGTTGATGGAGAGCTCCAATGTAACGCCCCAACTTTCCAGGGGGTCACCTATCCTAGAACTACTCTAGCTCTAGCACGCTTAACCCTCTTAACCTCTTGGATCTTGCTACCACCCAAAATGCTATAGTTGGGTGTTGAGACCAAAATTTTCATCACTTAAGAGAGTGACATGTGGCGTCTATCATCGGCTAAAGATATTAGCCGGCGGGAGAATGAGTCAACAAAGAGGGACTCGCGTCTCGATTAAGACCGGTCTCAGTCGTGTGAGAGTGCAGAACTCTCTTTTGCTACTATAGTTTATTCACATTCAGTCGCGTGACATGTGTTATTATCTTTTGCTACTATAGTTTATTCACATTCAGTATATAGTTATTGCTTTTACCTTCTTATCTCTTTATAGATCGTGTTACTCAGTGAGTACGACTTGTCCCCATCGGCGCATTGTACCCACTGAGAAACACGATTTAGTTGCGTGTTTCTTATTCCACTGTTTTTACAAAACCGAGTGGGGGTGGCGGACAGGTTGGTGGTGAGGACGCTGCTTAGCGAGTTTTAGTATTTCTCCGTCTGGTTATTTCTTTCCCCTATGTTTAGTCTAGTTATTCTTTCTGTGGTCGAATGATGTGCATGAGGATATCGTGTGGATAATGTGGATGTTGAGACGGTTCTCTTTCTTTATTGGTACGATCATATATCGTGGATTTTGATTACAGTACTTGTGGTTTTATGTATGCATCTTGTGGACGCGGGTTTTCAATAAAAAAGGATTTGTGAAAATGATTTTCGAAATTATGTGACGTGTGGGCACAGTTTTCGAGAACTATGTGGATTTATCCTTTTAAAGTTTGAATGCGTCGGGTGTGCGTCGTTTTTATGTATGAAACTTTACTTTCCACGCTCTATTTATTTGTTAATCAAATGGTAAATTGTGGTTGATGTATGTGTATGCAAACGTCGACGCCGTGCGTATACTTTGTTCGTTTATATAGAAAGATCTTGTATATGTGGCGGCTCTGTGCACGTGCCAGAGCGGGATAAAAAAAATTGCTTCTGTTAATTGCCTTTTTCCGCTTTAAAATTGCTCCCAGGGCATGACACCGGATGAGTCGGAAAGTATTGACCTACTCCTCAGTTAAGCGCTCTCACGCCACACAACTGCCGGAAGGCCAACCACTCAACTCATAACATACCAAAGTACTCTCCTCTAGTCCCTTCTTAGGCTACTCCTAAGATAGAGTCTACCAACTCTCACACTCAACCGAACTCTCGGTTCCACAACCCCATGGTACTATCCTGAGGTCCACAAGCAAAACATCCGAACACAGGGTCACTAACCTCTATGGTTCCAAACCTCAAGGCTCACGGAGATCTACACAATACTCCCACCACAAACACACTTACAACCAGAGGTAAGAACTAACAACAAGATAAAATACAAGACAGTAGACAAGGTAAGAGATCACCCCTGCTTGGCGATATCCCCCACCTCAAGCTGAAAAACTGTTGAAGGTTGCAGTCGATTGCTTGAATCGTTGAAGAACGCTCCTCCAGGCACAAGCCGATTCGAGGAATAGGTCCTAATTCGAGGAATAGATCCTCGAACTCCATTGTTTGCTGAAAATTTTTGGTATCCGGCTCGAACTAGCCTCTCACAGGATTGACTGGGTTTTCTCCCGGTAGACTTACTCTTAATACTACTTATAAGGAAAGCCAGCTGTGTACGAAGGGGACAGAACTAACTGGACAGGTTGACCGGGCGGCGCATTTGGCATGACAAGGTTGAGTACACGGCGTATCAATCCAGCTATCCTCATAATAATAATCCCAAGTGTGAGCGCAATTTTCTGCGATTGTCCCATCACCAACAAAATTCGTTGACTTATACATGAGCCGATCGCATTGGCATGAATCGAAATGTTGTCCCCACATCGCATTGGCATGAACTGAAATTGGAACAGTTTCTACTGGAAAAACAGTTCGTAGGAGTAATAAAAAAAATATATAGCTGAAGCTAAATCTCTACACAGTAACAGAGGTTTCCACAAACTCCATAAAACAAATAACATTTTAAAAGAGATATAAGCTGCTGGTAAGTGATAGACAAGTAAAAGGATCAAACCATGCTTGATAGATAATTTGTCTAGTTTAATCCACGGTGCAATCTCCATAGAACAAAAAAAAACGAAGAAAACTAAACTCTGCAATGCCCCAGCAGTAGCATGCATATCGTGACATTCCTGCGAAACAAACAACAAAATATTCTCTATGTACAAGACAAAAAAAGGGAGGGTACAATTGTTTAAAAAGGTAATAACTTTGAAAGGAGACAAAAAGAAATGAAAAGAAAAAGCAATTCATGCTTTCAAATGTCGTAATCAATATCGGTGCTGTTCTGCGACATCGATCTTTTAACAAGCTGTCCATGCTCGTCAAAAAGGTCCAAATTTTCACACGGCGCGGGGAAAACGTAGCCAATGACCCGCCCTTCAACAAAGGAGCACTGGAAGATGTGCTTCTTCTTGTATGTGATCCCAATCGACATATCCTGGAAAGTAACGTCCTTTATAGGTATCTCCTCGCTGCCGTGAATCCGAACCGGCACTCGTACACCGTGCCCGTGGACTTCGACGTAGGATATGTTCCTAAGGACAGGGACGGCTTTTGGATCGTAGCCCTCATCGGGGTGCTCATTGTAGTCGGTCTTTATAACTATCCCAACACGGACGTTGTCGAAGGTTAAATTGCGGTAGGAGATGTCACGGACATAGCCCCCTCTTCCAGGAGCAGTTTTTATCCGTACGGCACGCCTTGATTCCCAGACGTGAAGGTTTTCTATAGAAACGTTAGAAACTCCACCCGACATCTCACTGCCTATCGATACTCCTGCACTGTGCAGCAACCGACACGATTTAATAACAATATTACCATCAGAGAAAAATCATCAGATATTAGTATTAGCTCTGCAGATCTCTTTGAAACTCTGCAGTACAGAATGAATGCATAAGAGGATGAAGAGGAATGATTGCGGATTCAAAGGTTGTGTTTTGTGTGTTAACCAGATATTTTCCTTCGATTATCAATGAGATAACTAACTTGCAGGTTTTAAGAACAGTGTGTTTTGTGTGATATCTGCAACCAAATATTTTCCTTCAAGAAACTTTTCAGATGATCTCAAAAGAATTCCTAGCTTTTCATCTTTCCATATAAATCCTTCTTTCTTACAATAAAATACTGAGCATTTTCTGGTGGAGTCTATGAATACCTTTGTCTTTTCCATCCTTCCAACACCACTCGAAACTCTATGCCCAATACTATACTGTTGCGAAATTCAAGTACACAGTATACTAAAGTATAAATTGCTATGAAAGACTCTTAGATTCCCATCCAAAGATACATAGCAACAATTTTTTATAAAGAAACTTAAAAGCTAAAGGATTATTTACAGACAAAGTTTAAAGGCTTTCTGACTGAAAATGACTGAAAAAGTAAGAGACTTACTAATGAATTTCCAAACGAACTTTATGGACAACCTAGGGATAATCGGACTATGGCAATCCTAATATTGTGTTCTGAATCACTTAGTCAAACGTTTTCACAGATGTAGTTCAAACAATATTCAGCCCTTCTCTCCAAGGCAAGTGGCAGGCTAGAACCAATGTTCAGAAGGCTCCAGATCTCCTATTTCAACATCAAATGGTAGTTCCCTGGTAATTCTATAGGGTCCTGCTGTTCTCAATGGCAGCACATGACTGTCTAATTTAGGAAAGTACTATGAAATTAAATTCTTAGGTAGATGAAGAACACTGTTAAATAAAATATCTTACCTCACAACGGAGCGAACTGTGACATTACGGATCAAAATGTTAGCAGACGGACGCCCATATGCAATTCCATACTGATCCCAACCACTCTTAATTGCTATTCCATCATCACCAACACATATGTAACAATTCTCTATCACCATATCTTCGCAAGAATCTGCATGCACAACCTGAAGGGTTCAGAAATAAAAGGGGAAAGATGAAAGGAAACATGCTGTCTTTAAGTTCTGTTTTCACGCGTGCAGCTTTATAGTGAAATTAGAAAGAACAAATGGGGCACAGTAAAATATGAAATAAAAAAAAAGACATATCCAGAGTGAACTTTTATAGAGACAGCAAAAGAAAGTACAATTAATTTCCTAGAAACTAATGCAGCTGGACTATTACATATTGCATGAAGTAAAACGGCTCAAAACAGCTAAAAGCTGTAAGATTACCTGGATCTATTCCATCTGTGTTTGGAGCTCCAGAAACTGGAGCCAAGATGGTAACATTCGAGACAGTTACATTCTTGCAGTCATAAGGATGAAGCGTCCAGAATGGAGAATCGCGTAGAGTTATATTTGAAATGATGATGTCCCTCGACCACATCAACTGTACAAGAGGGCCCCTTGTATAATTGAGAATCCTTCTTTTATATTTTGTCCACCAACTTTGGCCCTGTCCATTTATGGTACCATTGTGTCCTGTTGGACAAAGGGGAGAGAAAAGCACCTGAGCAATCAAACGCTACAATATTTCTTATCAATAACAAGGGCAATCTATATCAAACCATGGCAGATTGACAACCGGGAAGCAATTAGATCAGCAGTATGAACTAATTAACTATGTGCAAGAACATACTTAACGATAAAATCTATAGGCCATAGATTGACAAAGCGAATACAACAAAAAAGCAAGCCATGTATATTAACTCTTTCAGAAAAACCAATCATAGTAGCACAGATTGATATGGATAAATTGTTCCAACCTTTAAGAAAACATTGAGGATACATTTAAAGTCTGTTCATTTAAAAGCTGGAAGCTTTACTCTATATAACTAGAAAATGCCCATGGACCTCTTATTCACTATCATAAAATATATAAAACAAGGGGAAAATGTATAGGAAATCCAAGAAAGG
This sequence comes from Tillandsia leiboldiana, assembly GCA_029204045.2. Lineage (NCBI taxonomy): Eukaryota > Viridiplantae > Streptophyta > Magnoliopsida > Poales > Bromeliaceae > Tillandsia > Tillandsia leiboldiana. Next base: position 49,789,052 of record CM055060.1, on the reverse strand, counting down.
CTGGATTGTGGATTGGCTCCTGATGCCTCACCTTCTCCGGGTGGGGAAAAGATAGGAAAATAAAAGCTCAATTTGCTTATTAAAAGGGTATTCTCTAGCAAAAACAAAAAGAGTGTTTCGGATAAGACCTTCGCTGCCTTTCTTCTTTCTTTGTCATTTTCTTTTCATCCTGCCATATAATTAAGTTGTTTACTTATGTATAAAAATCTCCAACCATGATATGCGCCCCTTCTTTGGCCATTTATTATCTAGTTCAGTTTCTTAACAAAATTCTACAACTGCAAAAGTTGAGATAAGGACTTGATGGAACAGTAAAACATAAATCATCAACTAACCTGTTATAACCACATCCTTCAAATTTTGGCCATGAATAAGGCTCCCATACCGAGGTCCCTTATGCTCCCTTCCATATCCATAGGATGGCAATGGAGGCATTAATGGCCAATAATTCTCATCCTGAAATGGAACACGTACTCAAATTTATTAATAAGATATAAATATCCATTCAGCTGGGAAATGGACAGAAAAAGAGTAGCACAGATTTGATGGAGAAATTATTGCATTGTAGATCTTGCAAAATTCAAACTTCAAAGTAGACTTTACTCATTATAGTGAATACTGAGTAGCCAAAATCTGAAAATTCACAAATCACAACAGTAATGAATGTCCACACTTAAACAAAGAAGTGTCATTTTGTGATTTTAGACAACTTAAACATGTTCCTAGAAAAGAGTAAAAGATACTATCTATACATATATTAAGTAATTACGTTACAAATATGGAATCACAATTGCTTATGGGAAGGTAATTGTCATCTTTCATATTGGAAAATGTTGTTGAAAGAAAAAAAGCAGTATAAGAAAATAAAGAAAAGCATCTGGGTAATGATTTAGGTGAGCTATTAATGCTTATGTTTTTTTGTTTTTTTTTAAAGTATAATATATGATTCTAAATAAGGATAAAAAAAACCACACATTCATTCTAATAACAACCTCCATATTTGGATCCCAGCCTAGATAAAACTATCTTCAAACTGAGTTAAACTCACACGCAAGCCAATTTGATGAATAATATCTGACCTTTTTTGACCCTACCATGTGCTAAATCAGCATTTCTTCATGAGAAAATTGTGGAATAGCAAATGTCCTGCATTATTAATTTGTCTCTAAGAGTCACTCAGTGCACAAGGTTCTGGCCACTGCTGGGCCTCCCAAAAGATCAAATAAGCTCAAACTTACTCCATGATTCAAAACCCACGACAAGTATGATCCATACTTGAGGAGTCAACCATACAATGTCCAAATACCTGACCTCTCCCAAATGTGCACAATCCCATATGTAAGAAACAAGCATCTCGCACTAGAATTGCTCATTTACATGCATCAAAACAGTGCTAGATCCCGCACTAGATTTTCTCATTTACATGGATCCAAACAGTTCTCCAAAAGTTTGATTTTCTGGATTACTAGATCTGAATTCTTTTGCTGTCTTTCAAGACCCCTTTGGCTTCCCACAGTCAGTAGATGTAGCATCATTTCAAACTAGAAAATCTCAATAGCGTCATTGCAAGCTACTAGTACCCATCGATATAAGATTTAGAAGAAGATTAGCAAGAGATACAGTTCATATCAGTTGCATCACCATGAGAATTTTTTAAACTCTCACAGGCAGAGTAGTCAACAAAAACTTGTTACCACTCCACCCTGAATCCAAAATACACAATGAAATCCTATAAGGCTGCCCTGCAACAAGACCCATCTGATCCACAAACTGAAAATACTCGATACATATATCACAGTAAATTATAAGAAACGCATTATCTCTTCCTCTTCACCAAATCCAAATTTGGCATTGTCCAATGCAGGATATAGTGTAACGACCGGCACCGGGAGAAGGAAGAACGGTGGCGGTGGTGCAAGGAACCCCGACAGGGGCAAAGAGGGAGAGGAAGAAGGGTTAGGTTGGAGTAGGTAGTAGATCTATAGTAGCAGATCTAGAGCTAAATAAGAGGTGGTGGAGTGTGGAGCAGGTGGTCGGCTCGCGTGGGCGGGTATGGAAGAACCGCCCCAGGTCAAATCCGATCCACCGTTTCAGCAGACCGTGAGAGGGTGAGAACGGGCCTCCTACTGGGTGAGCAGGTTACAGTTGATCGGCCCACTTGGTTAAGAAGCCCACCAAGCCCTCCACCATTTCAACAAGCCGGGAGAGGGTGAGAACATGCCTTCTACTGGGTGAGCAAGTTACAGTTGACTGGCCCACTTGGTTAAGAAGCCCACCAAGCCCAATCTCAATAGTTTTACTTACAGCAGCCCATTTTATATTTTACTAAGTAGATAGAGTAAGTAATCTTAATCATGTAATTAAGGAGGGACTATAAGTGCCCAAAGTTGTAAGAAGATTATGAATGAAAATAGTAATTTCTTCCCAAGCCTTCTCACTCTCTTCTCCCCCTCCTCTTCTTCTTCCTCAACTCTTTTCTCAATCTAATTCCCCCATTCCTCCCAATTCTCTCTCCCTTCACATTACTCTTTGACCCGTCATCCTCCTCGCCATACCGGCCTCAGAGAAAACTCATCATCGGCGGTTGCGAGTCATCAGGATATTGCACAATTGGTATCAAAGCAGATCGATCCTCGGAGTGGCTGGGGGGGGCAACCACGACATCAGTTGATCGTCTAATCAACAACAGGCGGGAAGAGATCCGAGGCAAGAAAGCCACCTCGGATTAGATCAGAACAATCGAACCTCCAGGCAACAAGCCACCCTGGTAAGAATTTTCCCCCACTCTCCTTAGAGTTAACAACAAATAGCAGCAAGGCATCAATAGTTGTTGTAGTGTGGGTAGTATCACTGGGCACAATTCCACCGAGTGGAGCAGCCCACAAGCCTCAATTAACATCATAGGCATCCACCAACAATTGCTATAGTACCATATCCAATCCCAAGAAAATAGGGGGTAGGAAAGGAAATCGGTTCAAATTCCAGAGTAAGGCATACTTGGAAGATCTCTCCATGGCAAAGGGCACTAGGCTAAGAGATATGAGTGAGCACATCACCTTGTTGGAAGAAAAGTTACAACACCTCACGAACGATTATAACAATCGGATCGAGGAACGAGTGCAACAGTATACCGTGGACTGCAACAAACAGATTGGAGCACTAGCACAACAAATCGATGAAATACAACATGAAGGGCGACAGCGGTACGAATCGCTACAGATAGAAGCAGCAAGGAGGCATGAGGTTATGCAACAAGAGGGAGCCAAGCGTCACCAACAGTTGATGGAATTATTAACAGCCTAGTCTCACTCAACCCACATATCACAACCCCACCTTGAGGATCAGAGAAGAGCAGCAGACTGCATACAACAAGGCCAGCAGCAGCAGTACTCCGTGGGACTACTGCCAACACCCCTGAAAGGTTATGACTTACCAGCTGGGGGGCCAAACCCGACAGCTAACCGAGCTCAATATCATATACCTTTTCAAAAATTGGAATTCCCAGTTTTCAACAGAGAAGAAGCCCGAGAGTGGGTCGACAAGTGCGAGCAATACGTCGGCATCCACCAAATCCCAGAGCAACACTGGGTGGACATCGCTACGATGCATTTTACAGGCAAAGCTCACAGATGAAAACAAGGTTATCTAGTGGACAAACCGGGCATAACTTGGGCAGAGCTAAGCGAAGTTGTATACAGGAGGTACGACAACACCAGAATGAAAAAGTTAGTAAGAGAGTTCAATAAACTAGTCCAAACCAACACCGTGGAAAAATACCAAGAGAAATTCGAAGATATGAGGGCGAGAATGTTGTACCTCAATCCGAAATATTAAGTGAAGATCATTTCATACAGAGCTATATTAGCAAGCTTAAGAAGGAATTAATACCTTTCATCGATCTCTCGAACTCGACAACCTTGGAAGAAATATGACCAAGCCAAATTGCATGAACAAGCCATAGCAGTAATGTGGAGAAGGAACAAATTCGCCAGTAAAACTACAGGGGCCACACCACAGGGGAACTATCCCAACAAGTTCATGAACCCGGGCTCTGGAACCCACACCCATAAAGAAACCCCTTGGTCACCAAACCCTAACAGGCAAGTTTTTGAGCAACGGAAGGCGGCTGGATTGTGCTGTAACAGCCTGAATGCAGCTTGGTAAGCCGATAAGATCTTCAATGAGTACCTCTTACAACTGGAAGAAGAGGAGGTGACAGAAGACCCACAACCTGTGAAAGAAGGAGAAACCGAAGAGAGGGGAATGTCCATACATGCCTTGAGTGGCGAGAGCAAGCTCGAGACGATTAAAATACAAGGGGAGATAGGCGCCAAGACTCTAGTAATCTTGATAGATACGGGGAGCACGCATAGCTTCATTGATTTCCAAGTCGCGAAGGAAGTAAAAGCAACTATAGCCTCAGCATCACCACTAGTGGTCATAGTGGCGAACGGCCACAAGGTACTGAGCAAGCTAAAGTGTCCAGATTTCAAGTGGACTATGCAGGGGGAGCCCTATCAAGCGGATTTGAGAGATTCGACTGGATGGTTCCAGTGTAATACTTGGCATCGATTGGTTGAAGGCTTACGGGAAGGTCACCTTCGACTACAGCGACAATTATGTATCCTTCAACAAGGAAGGCAAACAAACAACACTGAAGGGGATAGGGGAAGGCTCAAGACTCAGGACTAGTAAGGCGGAGCTCAAAACCATAACCGCTACACAGTGGTACAGAGAGAGTATTGGGGGAAACTGCTGTGCAATAGGATGCTTAATACCAACAGAGGGTAGAGGGGAAGAAGGAGGAATACCAACAGAAGTGCAGCAGGTTCTGGAGCGATACCAAAATGTGTTCCGAGAGCCAAAGGGGGTACCTCCGAGCAGACCCCAGGATCATAGAATACCCTTGCTACCCGAAGCCAAACCAGCGAACATCATACCCTATCGCTACACGCAAGAGCAAAAGAATGAGATGGAAAAGCAAACAGAAGAGATGCTAAAATCTTCAATTGTCCAACCGACGAACAGCCCCTATGCCTCCTCGGTCCTAGTCGTGAAAAAAAAAGGATAGCAGTTGGCGCTTTTGTGTCGACTATCGCCAATTAAACAGGGCGACCGTGAAGGATAAATATTCGCTACCCCTAATAGACGACTTGCTGGATGAGCTCGAAGGCTCACAATATTTTTCAAAGATCGATTTGAGGGCGAGCTACCATCAAGTAAGAATGCACCCCGACGATGTATACAAGACAGCGTTCAGAACTCAGTCGGGCCACTATAAGTTCTTGGTAATGCCTTTCGACTTAACCAATGCTCCGGCAACCCTCCAAGCCATTATGAACGATGTCTTCGCGCCCTACTTACGAAGGTTTGTGCTTGTGTTTTTTGAGATATCCTTGTATACAGTAAGCAGCTAGGTGAACACGTGGGCACCTGCAGCGGGCGCTGGAAGTACTGAGGCAAAATCAACTGTTCGCCAAAAAATCCAAATGTTTCTTTGGGTAGGGACGAGTAGAATATTTGGGGCATATCATATCTAAGGAAGGAGTAGCGACTGATCAAAGCAAGATCGAGGTGATGAAGCGATGGCCCACACCTACCAACCTGAAGGAGTTAAGGGGGTTTTTGGGATTGACGGGCTACTACCGGAGGTTCATTAAAGGATACGGAGGAATAAGCAAACCCCTCACAGAGATGCTAAAAAAGGACAACTTCAATTGGAGCGAACGAGCACTAACTGCTTTTGAAAGATTGAAAAAGTCATGTCAACGGCCCCGATTCTAGCTATGCCCAACTACTCCAAGCCCTTTACGATAGAGGCCGACGCATGCGGATACGGGATAGGAGCAGTACTATCACAGGACGATCGACCCATAGCTTACCTTAGCAAGGCGATTGGGCAACGAAACTTAGGACTATCCACTTACGAAAAAGAATTTTTGGCGATCTTCTTAGCCGTAGCGAAATGGAAGCACTACCTCAGCCCGAAACCTTTCAACATCAAGACGGACCACAAAAGTCTGAAGTACCTCTTGGAACAGCGGATATCTACCACCATCCAGCAAAGGGGAATGATAAAGCTGATGGGATTGGATTACACCATCCAGTACAAGAAGGGTAGAGGGCATTTGGCGGCCGACGCTCTATCTAGAGTGAGGATCGAGGAAGGGAGCAGCAGTGCCATCACGGCGATCATTCCCACATGGGTCACTGAACTAACTGAGAGCTACAAGGGAGATAGCTTCATTCAACCCATCATGGTGGAGTTGCTGATGCAACCGAAGTCGCAACCCCACTATAGTCATAAACAGGGGATCATTAGATACAAGGGAAGAATATATGTCGGAGCCCAAGGTGACTTGCAGAAAAGGCTTATGGAACTAATGCATGCCTCGTCACTGGGGGGACTTTCAGGGATGAATCACACATATAGGAGGATTAAGCAGCTATTCTTTCAGCCAGGAATGAAACAGGAGGTGGAAGAAAGGGTCAAGAATTGTGAGGTATGCATCAGGAACAAAGTAGATGGGACGCTCTATGTTGGGCTACTTCAACCGCTAGCAATTCCGACACAAGCATGGCAAGAAGTTAGCCTAGATTTCATCGAAGCTCTACTCAGATCAGAAGGGAAAGACATATTAGTAATAGTTGATAGGCTGACCAAATACTCACACTTTGCAGCCCTAACTCACCCATATTCGGCGCAAGAAGTAGCGAGGGCATTCTTCGACACTGTATACAAATTACATGAGCTACCCAAGGGAATTGTCTCAGACAGAGATAAAATCTTCACCAATAAGGTGTGTCAAGAATTGTTTAGACTAATGGGAACCAAGCTACAGATGAGCACTGCGTACCATCCACAGACAGATGGGCAAATAGAGAGGGTTAACCGATGTTTGGAGACTTATCTCCGTTGTATGTGTTTCCAGTGTCCCCGGAAATGGCATAGATGGCTATCCCTAGCAGAGTGGTGGTATAATACCAACCACCACTCATCTATAGGGATGACCCCTTTCCAAGCACTATACGGCCACCCTCCCCCAGCATACCCCGTGGTAAATCTAGAAGCTCCTGAGAACCAGGCAGTTAAGGAGTGGGGTAGAGAGAGGGAGCTAACAATCAGAGTTTTGAGAGAAAGGTTTAGGAGGCTCAAAACCGTATGAAACAAAACGCCGACAAGAAGAGAGTGGACAAGGAGTATCAAGTGGAGGAAAGAGTCTACCTGAAATTGTAGCCCTACAGGCAGAGCAGAGTGGCCACTCGCCGACATCTCAAGCTTACCTCGAAATACTACGGACCATTCAAGATCTTGGAGCAGATCAGGCCGGTGGCGTACAAACTACAACTTCCTAAAGGGGCAAAGATACACCCAGTCTTCCACGTATCCCTCCTGAAGAGAGGACTAGCCGAAAATCAGCAAGCAGCGCCCTCGGCATCCCTGTTGGATGAAAAAGGACGACCTCTCGCGCGGCCGGAGCAAATATTAGATCGACGCTTTGTGAAGAGAGGGCACAGAGCCGTGACCCAAGTGTTGGTCAAATTAAGCAACTTGACCGAGGAGGAAGCCACATGGGACAACTACTGGATGATCAAGGCCCAGTTCCCTGTGTTTGACCCTTGAGGATAAGGGTCCTCTCAAGGATAGGGGAACTGTAACGACCGGCACCGAAAGAAGGAAGAACGGTGGCGGTGGTGCAAGAAACCCCGGCAGGGGCAAAGGGGGAGAGAAAGAAGGGTAAGGATGGAGTAGGTAGGAGATCTACAGTAGCATATCTAGAGCTAAATAAGAGGTGGAGTGTGGAGCGGGTGGTCGGCTCGCTGGGGCGGGTATGGAGGAACCGCCCCAGGTCAAATCCGATCCACCATTTCAGCAGACCGGGAGAGGGTGAGAACGGGCCTCCTACTGGGTGAGCAGGTTACAATTGACCGGCTCACTTGGTTAAGAAGCCCACCAAGCCCAATCTCAATAATTTTACTTCCAGCAACCCATTTTATATTTTACTAAGTAGATAGAGTAAGTGATCTTAATCATGTAATTAAGGAGAAACTATAAGTGCCCAAAGTTGTAAGAAGAAGATTATGAATTTGAATAGTACTTTCTTCCCGAGCCTTCTCACACCCTTCACGTTACTTTTTGACCCGTCATCCTCCTCGCCATACCGGCCACAGAGAAGACTCATCATCGCGGTTGCGAATCGGATATTACATATAGCAACAAATCTAAAAAAAAAAATCTACTTTACACGTCAAAGTCAAAACTTGGCATATATACTGGCAATTTTCCAAAGTCAAGTAATGATAAGAACAAAGCACAAGACATCAAAAACCGTGCTTTATCTTCTTTAACACTTGAATACCTAAAATCCCCAAACAATCATATAAAATTGAATTTGGAAAGGGGAATAGGAAAAGAGAAACGAAACCCTAAATTCTCACCTGCATCCCAAGAATCTCAGCCCCCTCCGCGAGGAAGAGGGTCATGTGGCTCGTGAGATTGAAGGGCGCCGTGAGCCATAGCCCTGGAGGGACGACGAGCTGTCCCCCGCCCTTCCTCGCGAGCCGCGCGATCGCCGCCACCGCGCGCTCGAACGCCTCGGTGTTGAGCGTCTTCCCGTCGCCGACCCCCCCAAAATCCGTGAGATTGTACGCCACCGCCCTAAGCCTCGGCACCGCCCTCATCGGCGGCGGCGTCGCCCAACCGAAGATCCCGATCCCGCCCCCGATGGAGCTGCTCTGCCACAAGAACACCGCCATGAACACGGCGACCCAGAGCGAGGCGAAGAGGGTCTTGTACGAGGAGAGGAATCCCGGGAGCCACCGCCGATGCTGGGCGAAGTGGAACCTCACAGCGGAGGTTACTACATCCACCATTATTAACCTAGATCTACGCTAAAGCAGAGGTAAGACGACGATACCAATTGTAAAATCCTAGATTTCACGAAAAGAGGCGAGACTCGGATCGATCGGGAGAGGAATGGAGCTCGATTGCGGCGGGGAGAAGGGGAGAGGATTGGGGATCGGAGCGAGGGGTCTGGGTTTGCGTGGCTAGGGTTTCGACCATGGGGGAGGAAGTGGGTGGGGTTTTTAAAAAATTGGGGCGGGACGTGGAGTGAGGTGGAAGGGAAACTAAAGAGAGAGAGAAAGAAAGAGGTCGCTTCGGTCCTTCAAAGGAAGGGGGAAGAAGATGATCGCAATTTACGAAAATACCCTCACTGATTTTAACGGTGGATCCTCTGCTTACTCTTCCGTTGATCTCTGATCGGACGGCTGACTCTGATCGGACGGCTGAGGAGCTCTACAACTTGGCTCCGCAGCAGAAATTTTTGGATTATAGGTTTGTTCATTTGGCCTTTTGAATAAAATTATTATTATTATTATTATTATTATTTAATTTGAAATTTTTGGATTATAGGTTTGTTCATTTCGCCTTTCTATTTTGAATCGTAGTAAAAATGTAACGCTTTTAAAATTTAATTTAATGTGCGACTTTTGATGCATATCTAATAACAGAAATATAAAAATTAGTCGAAAAAATTATGCCTCTTCGTTTATTAACGAAATATATTAATCGTATTTTGTAAGAAGTACGGTGGTTTTGCTTTTGCGCTAATAAATCGTTTTTTATATTGAAACTTTGGATTTGATGATTTGTTTCGTTAGATTTGATCTAAAATATTTGAAATAGCTAGTAAATAAATTTCACGATTTTTCGATATTATTATTTATCTAGTAATGGAAAAGATTTAAAATCAATAAATTTAATGATCGTGGTAAGCAGTTTAACGGTGTAAAAATATTCAAATTATTTGAAATTTTGATAAAATAAATTTGTATACTATTTATACCATTATATGAATTTCCGATAAAACTTGCCACGTGTTGTTTTTTCTTACATATTATCCTCTTTTCCTTTCTTCTTTAATAATGAAAATTTTTTGGTCTCTGTATCTTCGTAACCTCCGAAACTTTTACTCTACTCGAAATGACATTAATAATAAGAATCTCTTCGTCTCCACATCTTTCATAATCTTCAAAACCCTTGCTCTCGAAGTGGCGTTAATAATGAAAATTTCTTTGTCTCTACATCTCCCGTAACCCTCGAAACCCTTACTCATGATCTCCTACTCTTCCTACCCTCTTTTCCTTTCTTCTTTAATAATGAGAATCTCTTCGTCTCTGCATCTCCCGTAACCCCCGAAACCCTTACTCTACTCGAAGCGGCGTCATGGTACGATCTCCTGCTCCCCCTCCTCCTCCGATCTCTAAACCTCTTTTTGCGTCATAATCATTGATCTAGATATTTTTTATCACAATTTCTCACTTAATATCATTGCTTCTTTAAATTTATCAAATAAAATATTCATTTTTTGTTTAATTTGTGATAATTTTTAATATTTTAGGACTTAATAGGTTACAATGTGTTTGAATCTGACAAGCTCCAAAGAGAGGTGGGAAGAAGTCGGTCGCGATGAATAAGAAACGGTATTGATCTACATTATCGTCTTACATTTTATGGTTTTTATGCGAATTCTACAGGAGAAGGTTATGAATCCATTGTCAAGACCAGGCTGAAGCAGTTTGAGATCGACAGGGCCTTACCGTCGAAGAGGAACCTCACCCACTTCATAAAGTGGCCGAAGGTGGTACGGATCCAGCGGCAGAGGAAGATCCTCAAGCAGAGGTTGAAGATGTCCGACGAAGAAAAATATTTAGTTTATTCTTTGCCTTCATAATGTTTTCTCTTTTTTTTTTTTTTTTATTATTCAACATACTATAAAGGCAAAGAATAAACTCAATACTATTTTTTTGATAATAGACGATAATGACGATTGAATTAAATCAAAAGATCAATACAAGATCATAAACGATATAAATTGATGAGATAACATACTGCAAGATTGATCATGAGGTATTTTTTTCTCTTCAAATTTTTATTTTTTTAAATTCGTAGTAGAAAATTTACATGACACGGTATTATGGATGTATACATAGAAATTATTACGGTCATTTATTATTTACAATAGCTTGATTTTTAAATTTTAAAATAATTTATTTATTTACAATGCAAATAATACACTTATATTATACGTTTGCCATGTTTAGAAAATAATTTATATCAATAAATCTATTCGCCGCAACGCGCGGGTACTTCACTAGTATAAAATAATATCACTAATTTTTATCTAAAATTTTAATGTTATATTATAATTTTTTATGAAATTTTTATTTTCACTAGTTTAATTTTGAGCCTTTTCAAATACTAGGTAAATAATATAAAAAAGTCGTATAATTTATTTTTAGAAACTTTCAATACTCTAGATCAAGTCAGCATTGAAAATGATTTGATAGTACATAGATCATCATACTTCTAAAAGAACACAAGCTGAACTTTCGTAATCAAACCAATACTACCGGGCGTGACGTGATATCATATAAAAAATATTAAATAATTTATCATATATTTTCTCGTCTTACATAATATATTTTTAATCAGTGATTAGTTTAGAACTTTTTAAGGCACCAAAATGAAAGGAAATACTGATGATGATATTGTTGGGTGTGTTGTCACGTATCATGCCTTTGTTGTTGAGATGGAGTGGGAGTCACCCTATCACAGTAGGTGGGGCAAAGCTTTCATTGGGCGAGCTAAAATGACGAGGAGATGATATTATAACATTGACTCTCATTCATAATTGTGAGGCGGGGGAGTGGGTGTGTTATAAAAACATTAGACGTTCATCAATTAATAAGGTGATAGATATTGTTGTGTGCTCACTTTGTGTTTGTAGTTCTCATTTTGATATAACTTTACATTGTTGGATTTGAGTACAATTATGGTTCAACTAATATAATGAATTGGTCTTTAATAAAGTGCTAAAACAGCTAGTGCACTTGTAGATGAATATTAAATATTACTCTTTGAGGCTTCCGTTTTGAAATAAATTAAAAATAACGAAAATTATTCTCGCTATTCCGTCAAACGATATAAAAAAAATAACTAGAATAGTTATTTCGGTCAAAACGAATTATTCTAAATAATTCTAAAATAATTCGGAAATAACTACTTCACTATTTTAGAAAAATAGAATTATCCTTATATAATTAATGATCAGTTTATTAAAAATAATTAAAATAATATAAAAGTATGGTTATATTATATATATAATTTTATAATATTCTAAAATATTTTATAATATAAAATAATAATAATAATGATTATTATTATTTTTATAAATTTATTTATATTAGATGTTATGCTAAAATATATCATATAATATAAAATAAAATATTATATAACGTAATAAATATATTAAATATATAATATTTATATATTTAATTATTATATATTAATATATTTATATTATATATAATATTGACATATTATATAATATATTATTTATATATTTATATTATATATTATATAATATATTATTTATATATTACATTTTATAATATTTATATATTATATAATATATAATATTTATATATTCAATATTTATATTATATGTTATCCTAAAATATATTTTCTTTATTTATTTATATATAATATTTTAACGTATTTTCATATATTATTATTGAAGTATGTTATATATTTATATTATATGTTATTTTAAAATATTTTTTTTTATTTATTTATATATAATATTTTAACGTATTTTTATATATTATTATTGAAGTATGTTATATATTAATATTGAAATGTTTTATATAATAATATGATTAGAATAGCATTAGATATAATATTTTAATTATTTTATATTAAAAAATATATTATTTTTATATATATTATTGTATCTATATTAAATATTTTATATATAAAAGATATAGATAAAAATAATTTTGATATTTTAAAAATATTTAATCAATATTTTTGTACTATCCTTCATTATTCTTTATAAAATTATCAAATACGATTTTGGTTATCCTAAATAATAAAAAAAATATCAAGCCAAATTAGGGGGGTCAACGAGCCGAGTGAGCTGGGTCGGCTCGTGTTTGGCTCATTTAATAAACGAGCCGAACACGAGCTGGCTCGTTTAAATATCGAGCTGAAAAATTCGGCTCGTGTTCGGCTCATTTATTAACGAGCCGAACACGAGCTGGCTCGCGAACAATAAGTTTGATTTTTATTTCTACTATTAGGTATACAGTTAAAAGAAATTAAAAAAAATAAAATTTTAATCTAATAATTAAAATTTATAAAAAATTGATAACCTAAAATCTAAATAGTAATATATATATATATATATATATATATATATATATATATATATATATATATATATATATATATATATATATATATATTCGAGCTGGTATCGAGCCGAACACGAGCGAGCCGACCCCAGCTCGTGTTCGGCTCGTTTATTAAACGAGCTAAAAAATTCGGCTCGAGTTCAGCTCGTTTACTAAACGAGCGATTCGATCTCGAGCTCATTTCGAGCCGAACACGAGCGATTCGATCTCGAGCTCATTTCGAGCCGAACACGAGCTGGCTCGCGAACAGCGGGCTAGATTGCCACCCCTAAGCCAAATACAAAAAAAAAAATTTATTCTTCTATATCCCAAGAGTAAAAATATTTATTTATTCAAATATTATTTCATTATCAAACGCAGCCTAATAATTTTAATTTCAAAAGTATATATATATATATATATATATATATATATATATATATATATATATATATATATATATATATATATATATATATATATATATATTTCGAAACCGTGTTGTCTCACTGTTGTTTGCTTAGTTCACTGTCTTTTTTAATGAAACCAGTAGCACGTTATTTTTTTCTCAAAAAAAAAAAAAGGTATATTTTACCAAAATTATCTAATCAAAAGAGAGACAGAGCTTAAGGAGCTATTTGACCTAGATTCCGTAAAAATAATTTCTACTAAATTAATTTTGATTTGAAAAATTAATTTTATTTAAAAATTATAGAGCGTTTGATTGAGCCTAGCAAAAAAGTAATTTTTATAAAATTATTTTATAAAATTATTTTATAAAAAAATATTTTGCCTTTTGTAAATAATAATCCTTTTTACTGAATTTTATTTAAAAATTTTAATTTACAAATTAAATTTCACTTTAAATTTTTTTCATTTTAAATTTCAAATTTGAACTAGAGTTGAAATTTAGATATTTGAATTTAAATCTAAATCAAAATTTTAAAAAATTTAAAATTAAATATTAAATATTTAGAATTTTGAACATTTTGAAATAAAATTTAAAATTTTAAGCTTAAATTGCAAATTTTAAAAGTATAAAATTATAAAATATGAAATTTAAAATCTAAATTTAAATATTGAAATTTAAAATTTAAAATTTAAAATTTTATAATTTTAATATTTGTAATTAAATATTAAAATTTAAAATTTAAAGGTAAAATTTAAAAGTTTAAATATTAAAATTTTAAATTTAAATTTGAAATTTTAAAAATAAGCTTAAAATTTAATATTTAAAAATTTAAAATCTAAAACTTACAATTAAAATTTTAAAATTTCAAATTTAGATATTTGCATTTTATTTTAATTTTAAAATTTTAAATTTTAAATTTCAAATTTTAAAATTTACTATCTAATCTTAAAATTTATAATTTGAAATTAAAAAGTTAAAAAATTAAATCAAAAATTTAAAATTTAAAATTTAAATTCTAATTTTAAATTTTAAATTTGAATATGAAATTAAAATTTTAAACTTAATATTTAAATCCAAAATAAGAATTAGATTTCAAAAAATAGTTTTTAACTTTTTTTTTTATTATTTTGAGCCTCAAAAATTATAAAATGAATTCTAAAAGTCAAAATCAGATTTTGAAAAGAAAATTACCAAGCACTTTATCGATGAAAATTTTATTTTTGACACTAAAATTACTATCCACTGTCTAAACCTAAAACCCTCCTAAACCTTCAGACTAATTGATTGTTGTATAGATATATGCTAAAGCACATCAATAATTTGAGTTATTTACATTGTACATTGTACATCTCTTTAACATGCATGGTTCCATCCTCTATATACATGGGTGCACTATGACAAGGTGTTAGTGTTGGATTTAATTTTTTCTATATATGGGGTAACATATAAATTTATAATTATATTATGGATTATCTAATTTAATAGGACAATTAAGTGATCTAATATAGGTTATGGAAACACCTATTGGGTATGGGTTATTAATGTATAGAAACTCAATACAAGTCTAATTAGGGTTTATGAGACTCTAATTAAACATAGTATATAAGAAATATAAAAGGGTTGTGGTCCCGAGTCGGATTCCTGCCGTCAATTTGCCCTGCTCCATTCAAAAAAAAATTAATTAGACGACGAATCTAGACTTGGAAACATTCAATCCAAGCGATTTTATTGTCGGTGTTTGAGGAACGATAAAATCTGAAAATACGTTTCATCAGGCATAGATTCCGGTAAGCGTTTATAATGTTTTCAAATAGATGAACAATTATCTAATAATTTACATGTGTTTCTTAAATTATTTCGCATTAATTTACATACGGATCTAACTTTTAGCTCCAAAGTAAAAGTGTAATATGTTTTGTGCTAATGGAGTTTTTCATCTCAGTATAATAAATAGAAGTATATTGACAAGATGTGAGAGCTCTTAAAGGCATATATTTGTGTGGTATAATTGTTTTGATTTCATACTATATTGAGGTGTCATTTTTTTAATCTTTCAAGTTTATACTTTTCTTTTTTTTTTAGGGGTATGATTAATTATCTTTTATATATATATATATATATATATATATATATATTTTCAATAAGGACATGTATTATAAAAAGGATAAATTTGCTTAACAATATTAAGCCTTAAAACCTGCAACCTTCCATACCATGTTATGTTATTAGAGACATCTTGAATTCAATTTTCACTTCTATCATTTTATAGCATATATTTCTTTCTATTATTTATTTGTTTTTTCTGTTTTTATTCCAATCAATATACTCATTATTTATTTGTCTCTTCTATTTTCACTCAAATTAATATGCGTAGCATCGTTCACCTAATATCCATCACATATATACGAGCGAGAATGTTAAGTTTAATTTTAAAGTGAATATTTTTTACTACCATATCAATCATAAGGTATTTGGTTTCTTGAAAAATATCTCAGAAAATAATTTCCAGACTGGAAATATATTTTTCGTGTGTTTGGCTTCTAAAAAAAAATATATATTTTTTTTCAAATTTTATAAATAAATAGTGTTTTAATTTTTAATTTTTTTTATTCAAAAATTAAAAATAGTGAAAAATAATTCTTTTCATGAAAAATACTTTTTTTTTTTTTTGTGAAAAATAAATGCTTTTCTAAAATGCCAAACACCCCATGTGATAAAGCTTTTTTGCTTGATGAGAATTTTGGTTACATTATTTAATATTTGGTGTTGTGAATAAATGAGGGACAAGAATTAGGTGAGAGGATGGCTTGACTCTGAACTCAAATTTGATTGGAATTTTCGTAGTAATACTCAAAAAAAAAACAAAAAACAAAAAAAACAAAAAAACAAACAAACAAGCAAATAAAGCTATTTGTACTATCTAAATAGAGTGTATATTTTATATTTTACCATTTTAAGATTGAGTGAATTTTTCTAATCAACTTAAAATGACTATCATTCTAAGATGGAGTGAATTTTACTAGTCAACTTCAAATGATCAGTGTAAAAAAGTACATCCCATAATAAATAGGATATATATCATACGTACATTCCATTTAGGGTATATGAATAGTATTGCTCCCTCAACATATATTGATACTTGATGCTTATTGCATTTATAATATATATATATAAAAAAAACAAAGTAAGAGATTCAAATTTGTTGCTTGATTAATTAATTAATTAATATTTTAATTAATCATTCAGATGATCAGATCAAAGATTTATTTTATAAACTTTTAAAATTATTGTCAACACATGGTTGTCATGGCTGGAAATGTTTAGGAATTTGGTTGTAACTTTTCATTAGTTGAACTGAATTAAATTAAAAAATTATTTAGTTGCCAGTGGTTTTAATTATAATAAAATTTTAACTGTATGGATATCTAAGAGATTGTTTAGTTGTACTTAATTGTAATTAAATATATATATAAATTTGGTATTCATTTTGATACATTTGAATTCAACTGCTGTACTGTAGTTATAAATATACTACGAGTCTTAATTACAACATTTTAAAAAAAGAACCAAATAACTATTTGTATTTGCAATATTTACTACAAAATCCAACCAAACAATGCTATGGTTGAAAAAATTTACATCCAAACAAATTATAATTTACCCTTAAATAAATTATGAACAATGGTATTAGTGTCTTGCATTTATCTAGATTGTAATTGATGAATCAACATTCGCGGCATAATATCTAACTAATAGTCCAAATTTTTTTAGGGGTAATGTGATATTAATTTAACCGAGTATAAATTTTGTGAATTTGAAGCCGTTTAGTCAAGCTCAATAAATTAACACATAATAAATTAAACCAATTTTAGTTCAAACGAGCTATTGTTTGCTACAACATATTGATTGATGATGGGAAATGACTGTAAATTAAGTTATAAAAAGGATACATTAATTTCATTTTATCACCGATGTTTCAACCCATTGATTTAGCCATTCAATAATTTATAAAGTTACATTTAACTATCAAATTTTATTCGACATCACTACAACAAAATTATGCTATAGCGACACTTTTAAATATTCCTAAAATCTAAAAAAATGTGCTACGGTAAAAAATACCGACACTTGTTATTAATGTCGCTATATGACAATGTGTTCTAAAAATGTATCCATATAATCTAATTTTAGATATAAATAAATTATAAATATGACATTTGTAAAAAAATATCACAAACATATATTCCTATGATCTAATTTTGTTGTAGTGCCCAAGTTAATTACAACTATTCGTCGGCATGAGCCAGCAGGTAGTTCAACCGTGTCCCAAGTTTAATAGGCAGATTTGGGCTCAATATTCTAGGCCTGATCTGGTCCGAAACATAAACAAGACAAACTCGGGTTTGGGCCTATGATGAGACTCGATCTACCCTGCCATGTCCGAAACAAATACGTTGACCTGCCAGGCCCATGTCCAGGTCTAATCACTTGCCCAACTCTTTATGTAACTTTTATTTTTTATTGTATAATAATGTGATAAGTTTTTTTTTTTTTTCTTTCTTTCTTTTTTCTTTTTCTTTTTTTCTGCATGTATACCTAAATTAATAGCATATTCCAATAATTCATTCATATTTATGTGCATTAGTTAACTATTGAGGCCTTGTTTGGCGCTCAGAACTATATTGAATAAGATAAAACATAATAACGTTATTGAGAAAGAGGAAGGGTTTACCGGTTCAGAACTATCGAGCGTGATATTTTAAATCCGTTCTCATGCAATTCCAACCTCCCCCAATGGAAATTGATGAGCTCGTATATTCTAATAAAATTATTTAATCCAACGTGATTACTCTCGTAACCTCATGCATCTTTAATCCAATTCTGAACGCCAAATAGGTCCTTCAACTTTAACTTGTGACTAATCGGTAAAATTGTATTTTTTTTATAACATCTCTGTTTACTTTCTTTTTTTTTAAATTATTGAATATGCTCGTATTTCACACACCCTCTTTCTGAATATAGCTGGATTTAAACTCAGAATCAAATGACTGAGCGGAAGGTTATAGTGGTAATTTTATATTCTAAAAGTTATTCTATATAAGAATAACCTTTCGTTGACTCAAGTGACTTGATAAAATTATTTGATACAAATTTTTGGCATAAAACTATAAAACGTGAACTAGTAAGAAGTATGTAGAAACTGTAAATTTTAAATTATGTAAATTTTTCAATAAAGAAATTAAATTTCATATTCAAATTTCAAAAATTGAGAGAGAAAAGACTAATTTTGCAAATCGAAAATGGTTTTCGACAAAACAAAAACACTACTTTGATGATCCAACAGTGTTGAAAGTCCTGGTGTAGTTCGTTTTTGAATTCTACGAGTTGAAACTATGGAAAAGCGCAAAAAATGATGTGGTCAAAATTTCAAATTTGATTTTTATGATAAAATTGTGACATTTTATGTGTGGAATCACTCAGGATCACAATTAGAGATGCTACGATGCATATTGGGTGCACTCTGGAGGCAAGACGAAAATATCTATGTTCGAGGGGCTAGTTTGTGATTATTCCAAATACCTTATATATGTATCTAGAGTTTTCCTCAACCTATATAGCCTAATCTCCCTCTTATAGCCCTAATTAACCACCATAGAGACTCCCTCCCCATCTGCGCCGCCACCACCCCGAGCTTCGGCAATGAGCCCCTTGTCACGCACCGAGGTCGAAACTGCGACCCGGGCTCGCCAACAGATCCGCCGCCTATACAAAACCCCGCATAGGCGAAGCGTCTAACCTGCAAAAGATAATACTAAAGATATACAAATATCAGAGCTGAAAAGAAAACTACTGTACAACTAAAATCCAATCACTGTACAACTGAAAATAAAGATACAATATCCATCTCCCAAAAACGATCATATACAAAATCCTCTGATACAACACTCCAAACTCTACAGGGAGGTAAACAGAAATAATACATCAGTGTACAGGCTCTCAGTACAAGTCAAATCCTCACAATACAATAGTATCTCAAAAGTGGAAATAAAACTAATATACTGACTGTACTGCAAATCTCCAGAAAGGGGGCGCCGCTATACTCCAAAGATGGGTAGGGAACTAGCTCGCGACTCCCTCGCCTCGGTCTGTAGGATCAGCAACAGGAGCAACAGGAACTGGAGAAGGAGTCCCTGGGGAAAAATACACCACAGCGGGTGTGAGAACTACATCCCACAGTAGTTCTCAGTGGGTACCGCCACCAATCCCGACGGTCTGCCCACTAAGTCTACTAGAGACATAAGATAACAGAAAATTGAAGAAAGGAAAGCTGAAAATAACTCTACAGCTACCATGCCTCTATCTACTATGCTCAAAGGGTGATACAGATGAAAATGATGCATCGACTCAAACCCAGTATACTCAATCAACCCAATCACAGTGACTGCCACATAGGGTCGAGTCAAACCTGCGCCCACCTACTGCCGCACATCCACAAGAGAACGGGTCTACCGTAGGGTGTCCGTGACTGCCAAAACTGGCCCAGCCAGAGGGACTGCGTCGACAAGTCGCGATAGCAAAGTAACAGGCCCAACTCCGGAGTGGCACTCGAGGGACGCGACCCCACCGAGAAAAGTATCAGCGCATCTCTGTCGAGCTCAATGTGGCTTATGCAGGCTATAGTCTAAATCCACGATCAACAAGATCGACAGTAATCAATATCACACCTCTAACTCACTGACTGGAAATACTCACAGCCGGGACCACCATCAACCTGAGGGCTCCCACAACATAACACCAAACTCACAGGTAACACAGGAAGGACCAACACCATAAGGGTTCGAAAATCCCGATAGGTTGGTGCCTAGAACCCCAATCAAACAAGAACAGAATCCAGGCTCCGCCTATCGAAGTTTCCGACCCCCTTACAGTTCGGGAACATGACAACCTCAGTATGACATGCGGAAGACACCAACCAGGGCCCGAAAGTTCCAAAGGACCAACACCTACAACCCTATCAAACAAGAACAGGTTCCAGGCACGGTCCCCGTAGCTTTCGTCCCGAAACAGAAACAGAAAAGGCCCCTAGAACCCAGATCACCCAAACTCTCTCTCGGGTGACGAAGTTGTAATAAAAAGATGACAGTTATTACTGAAAGCTATTTTAATCTGAGAAACCCAATTTAATATATTTTAGTTCTTTAATAAAAATTAGTTCGAATAAGTTTTATTTTCCAAACCCCGAAGGGCTATTGCCTTCACCCAAATCAAACAAGAAAGGCTCCGGCGACCCCTCGAAATTTGGAAGGAAAATATTAGTTTACAGAAATTATGTGTGTCTAAAAACAGTCTGGGTTCTAGGTCCTACTATCACTAGTATACTATTGCCACTAACACAGTGGCAACACAAAGAAAACAGAGGAACAAGACAACCCGGGACCACCGTTCACCCAAACGGTTCCCGCGACAGATAGAAGACCAGCTACATCTACCAAACTCCACTCTACCCCCAAGCACGAGTGTAACATGCATCCCACACTAAGAGAAATTCCGACCACTCGGCCCACTACCCGGGCGAGGATAACACTAGGTCCAGGAATAGAATACGAAGTGTGGATGTCTAGAGCATAAATAAACCTAGCCCAAGTAAGGGTTTTCTACTAGTCTGGTTACACATGCAACATATGACGGGGTGCTAGGTCAAGTTCCAACAATAGCAATTAATTTAACTAAAGCAGGATCAGGGAAACATGAATCAACAGGATATCGACAATAATACAGGAAAGATGGCATCTCTCTATCTAACATGCAATCTAATCCATCTCATGGCATGTATGTTCCCTATATAATAGAATTAGTAGATAGTCCATTGTTTTTGGAGGCGAAGCAACCCACCTGAAACTTGACGATCCGCTGCCCGATTAGCTGAAATTTGGCGTGAGTAATCCTTACCCTCCCAGGAGTCCGATGCCGCGAAAATCATCCAAATCCGCCTCACGGATTGGGCGCAATCACTGAAGCAATGCACGCTGCGTAATCAATTTCCAGAATTTCAGCAAGTGCAACAAGGTAAAATAAAGAGTATGTGCAACCTCAAATACCTCAAAATGAAGTCTCCAACAGTAAAACAAAAGATCTCCTCTTTCATACAAATATCTTCAAGTCCTCAAAAATCCACCATTAATTTTCCTTAACATTCAAATGAAGCAAAAATCACAATGCTGTCCAAAAACTGCTAACATAAACTTGCTAGCATTTCCAAGCTTAATTAGGGGCTTTTCCAAAGGGATTTATCCACCGATCACAAAAGAGAATTTGCTCACCTTGAAGTTAAGAAGAAGTCCTAACTTGAATTTCTGAAAAAGACTTTATATCCACAAGGTTATCTGCATTCCAAGGTGCATTGCTCAAATCAAAACTAAAACAGGGACTGTAGTAAACCTTATAACAGCACTTGGAAAGATCATTAAAGTTACCTAACCAAACGTGCGTAAAATCCTGCAAGAGAGCTACCATTGGATTCCTTGTTGAGAGTAGATACAAATTGGGCTAAAGAACTCCAAATTTCATGCTCAGATGAAGGAGAAAACCCATAAACACTTTGAACTATCCACCAAGTTCCTGTACACGAGTGCAGCAAGGTGCTCCAAAGATCATGCATAAACCCTAATAAAAACTCAGATCTGGGGAAAATGATATGTACCAATATTGTTGATCTTCAAGTCCTGGAAATTTTCCCGCAACAATCATCCAAAAATTCCCATCCTACTGCCCAGAAATGTCAAAACACTGAGGACTGTTCAGGATTCCAGACTGAAATAAAGGGTCCCAAAGATGGCCTTAAAACTCTGTAAAATCATGAGATATGAGGGAAGCGTTGAATACAAAAATTGTAGCCTTACCTCTTGTGAAAACGTAGAACCAAACATGAGCTCAAAATTCCAAGAAATGAGTCCTGGGGAATTTTTGCACTGAAACACGACGGGAAGGTCCACCAACAGCAACAATGGTGGTGCTTGCTTCATGGAGAATATGATGGTGATGAAGCCTCTTTAGTCCATCTCTTTGCTGATGAAGATGAAGGAGGGTTGCAGATGAGTGTTCTGTAGAAGTCCCCAAAGTTGGAAGCTCCAAAAGAGGAAGAAGGAG
Organism: Tillandsia leiboldiana; assembly: GCA_029204045.2. Classification (NCBI taxonomy): domain Eukaryota; kingdom Viridiplantae; phylum Streptophyta; class Magnoliopsida; order Poales; family Bromeliaceae; genus Tillandsia; species Tillandsia leiboldiana. Next base: position 49,766,254 of record CM055060.1, on the reverse strand, counting down.
GAGGAGGAAGCTCATAAATAGAAGAAGAAGAAGAAGGAGAGAAGAAAGAACCCAAAAAGGTTCACTGTGCAGAGCACAGTGCTAGGCCAGGCCCAAACCCCGGCCCAGCCCGCCGCGCCAGGGGGGCACGTGGCGCCCATCCGGGCGCCCCGCCCTAGGGTGGAGGGCCCGGATGCGGCCACGCCCGACGCGACGCCCGCCATTGGCGCGGCGCCGCGTGTCCCCTGAGCGGGGACAAGCAAGGCGGCGCGCGCACGTGGGCGCGCTCTGCCCAACGCAGGCGCGCCGCGTGGCCCGCGCCCGCCTCTCCTGTGCTGCCGCGTGGATGGCCGAGTGGCCAGTGCGCCTGGTGCACGCGCAATTTTCATGGACCAGCAGCCTAAAATAGATCCAATAAGCTCCAGAAATGCCACTTTTTGCTGTTTTCGCGCGCTGAGTCCAATTCCGACCTCCAAAATTCCAAATAATGCAACCAAATAGCCGTTTTGATCATTTTTCCGTGCTGAATCCAAATACTGTGTCCGTTTTGCGTGAAACCACTTCTATTTTTTGACGAAACTCCCAAATAGGCAATCTTGATCCATTTCTCACACTGAGTCCGTTTCTTGGGTCCGATTTGCACGCAACCAACACTATCCACAGAAATAGGCCTCCACAAGCTGTCGATCACACTGTAATGACCACGAAGATCCGGGTCTTCACAGCCCCGGCTGCCAAAAATCGGCCAAACAACCTTTCTCTCTATCTATCTTTCTCTCTCTCAACAAAGTAACCCGATCTCCCAATCTAACTAGCCATGCCGCCCCTAGATTCCCACTCCCAGCATCGCAAAATGTTTGTCGACCCTCTAGGTAGCCCCGGCGACGTCGTGCACCCCCGAGCTGATTTCCTATCTCTGAACTCGAGTTGATTAAGCTCGGGTTGCAGCAGTCTGCCCGCTACTGTCGCTCCCTCTCGTCACCGCCGGTGCAAGTGGACCCCAGTGGACCTTCCAGAGCTGCCACGATGATCCCTGGCACCCCCCCATTACTAGGCTCCAACTTTGAACCCAAGATCCACTTTAGGTTGGACACGGCTCCAGATCCGCCGTTGCTCCCCGGCGCAGGCCACCGCCTCCCTTGACCTCCTCCCATCAGCCACGACCACCCTTGGCCGGTGCGCATGTCACGCCCCGGAGTCGAAACTGCGACCCGGGCTCACCAACAGATCCGCCGCCTATGCAAAACCCCGCGTAGGCGAAGCGTCCTACCTGCAAGAAAGGGCTACAGCTAAACAGATATCAGAGCTATAAAATAAAAGTGCTGTAAAACTAAAACCAACCATCTGTACAACTGGAAATAATACAATAATGTCTGTCACGCCCCGAGTTCAAAAACCAGTGTATAATTTTTTTTTTTTTTTTTTAATAAATCAGAGTTGCAAAAACAGCCAGGGCAATGACAGACCGCCACATATATAGAAGAGTCCCAATCCCCCATGGAATTGAGCCTTTTCTATATATGCACGGCTAGCTTGGCAACAACATCAGAGTACTAACTACGTACAACTCTAAACAATATTACAAGTTAGCTTTACAACTATCTTTACAGATATACAACTGAAATACAATTTCCTTTCTCTCAACATCTATTACATAACTTTTCGGCTGTCCAGGGTCAACCTCTATATCGATACCTCGCCAATTCGTCCCGACATCTCAACACCCGCGCGACCTGAAAAACAGTCACCCGAGGGTGTGAGACACACCGGAGTGTATCCCAGTGGGCACGACGAGCCGAGAAATAGCAGATCGTACCTACTGGTATACAATACTAGAGGATAGTAAAAGATCACTGTTAGGAAAAGCAATTATCATAAAGGAGCAGTGTTTACTCGAAGTAAAGTCATTATGAGTTAAGACAGATAAGAAATATCATTATGGGATAAACATGGAGATTAACCATTTTATTATAATGGAAGCAATGTGGAGATCAACAAGTATATCCTCATGAAAGTGTCATGGAGTGTCAGCAGATATGAAAGCACTGGTAGGATCAGCAACTCAATAATCATGATACTAAAAGTAAAGGCATCATATCAAATCTCGACATGTATAGGTGGATAATTGAAATCAAATCCAGGAATCAATGGATAATGAAGTAAACATAACAATCAGCTACTCATGCATCAATAGATGAAATACTAAAATCAACTCAATCTCAAGCCACCATATTGGTCATCAAGACCTCACGGGAAAAACCTCGCCGAACCTGGCACCAACCTGGCTGACATACTCCGGCACCCTCGGGCACTAACCTGGGAGTCAACACTCCGGCACCCTTAGGCACTAACCTGGGAGTCACGGGTAGCTACTGCTAACCACTTTACCGGTAAAGAACATCTACACGGGTAGCTACTCCGCCGATGTTCGTGAAGTACAGCAGTGCGGGCGATAAATCATGCGAATGCTCAAACTCACGGTCCTCTGACCGGGTAATCGGCAATAAGCCGGGAACTATCCCCCTTTGGGATTCAGCGATAATACCATATCAGAATATCATCTCAATCACATGCATGGACAACAGCAACTATAATGATCCAGGAACAATCAGGGGAACTGATATCTCAGATATCGCAATAATCACGAACAAGTACTAACATGGAAATCAACTACAAATCGATCATACAACTAAACACATGATGTTTTTGAGAAAACATTTTGAAAACAAGTTCTAGGTCCAAATCTCGCAGAGCTATGCCCTTGTCCTATCAAACAAGAACAGACTCAGGCTACCCTACGAAGCTCGGTAAAAATATTTATTTAATAAAATAATGTATTTAGCAGTATAACGGGTGAACGACAAGCCGAAACAATCCGATCAACGACGAAATGTCAGAATCAACTGAATCTCAACTCATATGCAGGAATAATTATCAACTAATCCAATCAAGGATGCAATATCAGAATCAACTGAATCTCAACTCATAGGTAGGAATATGATCAACCACAATTAGAACATGAATCAGGATATAGATACTGATAATCAAGTATAAATGTGCAAACAAGTAATGACCAATCAGGCAAAGCAACAAATAGTAATATAACTCAATCAAAGGCAGATAGGCTCAATTATAATCCAGGTTAACCAAAAAAAAACCGGGGTCCGACCAATACCGTACATAGAGGGCCGAAATGATAAAGCCCGGACCGAAGATAAACCCACCTGACAAATCGCAGGCGACTAAACCGTAATCCACTGTATGCTCGAGGACCAGATGCAAACTGGACAGACCTGAATCAAACATATTGATCAGGGATCGATTTTAACTCTAACTTATTTCAAGTCAACTTAACCCTTTTTAGCACTGTTTTCGCTCGTTCTTTCAATTAGAAACTCATTTTCACGAACCGTAACTTCCAGCAGGTAACTTTTAACTTGCTGAACACCGTGCTCACACATTTGTGGCAGCACGCACCCCGAGGAAAACTTCGGGCCATAAAATACTCTTCTAACACAGCCTTTTTGCATTTTTGTTTCTCCGGAACATCGAAACCTAAATCTAACGCGAGCATCGCGTCCAGTGACCCCAAATTAGTCAAGAACTCACTGTCGCGACTTCGCAAACAGCCCAGAACCAACCTTGGGCCATAAAACACACCCTAGAGCTCGACAACCTTGGAACTTAAGTTTTATTGTGCCAATTTAATTCTGCTTTTACCACATGCTTAAAATGCCCTATGAATCACTGGGCTTGCTCTATTTGCAACCCAGAATCATTGGATCAACCAGAACCAACACTTAGCCTTTAATCAACATTCATAATGCTCCAAACATAAATCCACACAGATCCAACTTGATCTGAAGTGAGCATCAAGCTCAGGGGACCATTTGAAGCATCTTTCATATTTACATCAAGGCCAGATTCTATCAAAATCTTCATTGAGGCATTACATCGAACACTTGGTCTGCACTTCTCAGGCACAAGCATACAAGCACAAAACCGAACTAGTTCTCAGCATACATTGCACCAAAAGCTTCCAAACTTGGAAGGAAATGATCCTCTAAGTTGCTGAAGTGTTTCCATCAATTTGGTCTTTCAGGTTTGCTCCTAAGTTCGGCCGCGGCAAGAGGTTGAAGATGAAGCCTTTGCTTCGAATTTCGTGACCATTCAACCAGAGGCTTCGGGGCTCAACCACTTGACCATACCTTCCCCAAAACTCATAGCAAGCTTGCCTGGACCCGTGCCCGGCGACGAGGCACGGCGGCGGAGAAAGCTCCATTTCGAGCTTCTTCACCGTTAATGGCGGATTTTTAACGAGGCATCTTGGATACTTCCAACTTGGATGGAAATGCTCTAAAGAGTCATAGGAAGCTTCCCGACCATCTCACCCCGGCCAAAGATGGCCGGAGCGCCGGCGGCCGCAACATGGTGCAATTTCGGGTCAACCATGGCCGCACCAATTTGGTGCTGCATGGGTGCCATGCAAATGCATGGAGGCACTCCTCTAGCTCCCAGCAAGTGTTCTGGGTAGGTGGCCGGCGCTGGGGAAACTCGCCGGAGCCGGAGCAAGGAGCTCGGCCAATTTTACAAAAATCCGAAAATTAGGGCTTTTAAGTTCTCCCAAAATACTCCACCATAAATGCCCAAATTTTTCAGACTTAATCTACAGGTTACACAGTCCATACACACCAATTTTTAGCCTTTTTGGTTCATTAGTTGTTGAGATTTGCAGAGGCGGAGCAAAATTAGGGTTCCGGCCATCTAATGCTCCCGCCGACCATGCACTTTGCATGGGAGCTCGGAGCTTGGCCTGTAGCATCCTAAGGACCTAAGAAGTCCACTGCTAAGGGTCTCGGGCTCATACAACCAGTGGTTAGAGCTCCTTACCTTTGCCGGACTCGGGGAAGATAGGAAGAAGCCGGAAATGGGTTCCTCTTCCACGCGTGGCCTTGGCAGCTACCAGCAAGGTCCAGAGGCACCAAGGAATTCCTCAGGGTACTCCAGATCCAGACTTGAAGCAACTTGGTCCCAACCTCTTCCTCCTCTCTCACTCTCGGGTTCCTCTCAATGGGGTTTGATGTCTCTCGGCCACCACAGCACCCAAGGTTATAAAGAGATAACTCCTGGGAGTTATGAATCCCAAGAGCACCTCGTGTAACTCTCACACGAGTAGGCCAAAAGCCATTTTGAGTTTAATGCTTTATTTTACCAAATTTCAAATAACCCCTTATACAAACAACCCTAAACTCTAAGGTCCCTCCTGTAGGTGACATTTGCACCCAGAACCTTAATGTATAAGCTTTGTTAATTTTTTGATACATAAAATATTAGGGTTTCTTCCAAAATACCTCCTTTTTCGACACTTTTCATGCTTTTCGAGAAAATCTGCTCGACGAATCGCGAAACAGACTTCGCCACGACGTCCGGCTCGTCGAGACCTTCAAAGTAGGCTATTCATTTGTTTGATTTGGTGCTCGTATGAAATCTCGGGCCATCTTGTTCTGTATGTCGTAAACCGACGCACGCACTTCGATGCACCCGGATCGCCAAACGCGAAAACCGTCAGTGCCATTGCGCTCAGAACGTCGAAATTAACTAGGCTTGACTACTCATACCCCTATGCCAGGGTTCCAGACAGTGAAACGGCCGATGACGATCGAAGGGTCATTTAAAATAGAGGTTACTATTCACAACTTAAGTTGTGGGACCCATTTCTTCTTTGCTGTTTTGCGGAAAATCCGACCGTTGGATCGTCGACAAGTGAATATGAACTTTTCATGTTTCGTCGAGACGATCGCAATGGTGATCTCGGATTTTCGAGATCAGGCCCCGATCAAAAGTCGGTATTTTAGGGCCACTATTGTCTATTATTTACCTATTTTTGCCATTCAAATAATTCAGATAATTATTTAAGCTTAGATTTTGGATTTTAAAAATCACGGTTACTACATCACCCACAACTTCTAAGAAGTTTCGTCTCCGAAACTTATCAAAATATACTTAAAGTTCAGAATCACACACCCAAACCAACATAACTGTTTATAACAATTTTTTTTTTTTTTTTTTTTTTTTTTTTTTTTTTTTTTTCTAGCGAACATCCTAACACCCAGATGGACCTTCTCCAGATGGTTCGCCTTGTCGGGTCAGAGCATAGACTCGACCACCAGACACTTGGCGTGATCCCTCAGTTTGGCGCGATTGTGGATGACGACTTGAAGCAGCCACACTCTGGGTGGACACAGAAGGCCGAGCAGCAAGAGGTGGAACAGATAATACTAATGGGGTTGGGGTAGATCCTTGCGGGCAGTTAACAGCAATATGTCCAGGCTGGCCGCACCGGTAGCATCGGCCTTGGCGTCGATCACAAAACGTGTGGTCGATGACTTCCTCCACAGAAAATGCAAGGCCCCGACTTATGCTGCTGATTACTCCCTCGAGAACTGGCCGCCTGATTCTGGCCTCGAGGGTACCTCGGGGGCCTCCAGTTGGATCCAGATGACCCTTCTCCATTCCCAGAAAATGGTCGCTTCTTTCCTTTACCCTTTTCCATGGCCTCTCGCTCAGCATGCGAGATCACGACTTCAGATTCAATAGAAAGGCATCGCTCGATGCAGTCATCATAATTGGCGATCAGATGCGATGATAGTTGACGTCGAATTTCAGGCCGTAGACCCTGGGTAAACAGCCTGACCTTGCGCCTTTCATCTTGTACTGCGCGAGGCACCAAGTCAGAGATTCTTGTGAATTCTTCGTCATACTCCCGTATAGTGCGAACACCTTGACGGATAGTTTCCAGATCCCTCTCCAAGGTTTCTCTTGTAGTTTCTTTGAGATAGCGTTGATATAACGCTGCCTTAAACTGGTCCCAAGTGGGTTTTGGCGCACCTTCAGCAAAATTTATGTGCCGGTAATGCAACCACCACATACTTGCACTGACTCCCAAACAGTGCACTCCCAGCATCACCTTGTCTTCCTCTTCGGTATCCAGGTCTCGAAATAATTTTTCCATATGATTCAGCCACTGTTCGAGAGCCCAATGGTCTTGCCCTCTTCCAGTGAATTCCTAGGGTTTAAATTTATTAAACTCTAACAATACCCCTTTTGTCCTTGTCCTTTCCGCCCTATACGCTGCTCTGGGATCTTCCGGAACAGCCGGTTGAACAGGCGGAGCAGCAATACCAACAGGAATGCCACCCCCTGCCACACCAGGAACAACCCCAGGCGCAGGAACAGCTTCAGGGGCAACAGGAATTGGTGGTACTGGTGCAGGAGGAGCAGGTTGTCCTTCAGGCTCAGGGACTGGTGGTGCAACAGGTGGTACTGGTGCAGCACGACGAGCATTGGCTTCTTGCTGAGTAAACTGGTGGATCATTGCTGCTAGAGCAGCAAGCTGGTCTTCAAACCGTTGCATTCGGTCGGGACTTTCTGGGCCTCGGCTTTCCGCAGATGTTTGGGAAGCCCCCCGACCAATGTTAGATCCACGTCTACCACGTCGAGCCATAACTGCAGTATCCAAGGATTAATTTTAGTACAAGCGACCCACAACTTCTGTTTCAGACTTAGGACTTAGAACACTACCCAACGCTCTCACGTGACACAAGTCTTCCTAGGGTTCGTTCCTAGCCATACTTAGACTTCATAGTCCTATTTCTCTGATACCATCTAATCTGTCACGCCCCGAGTTCAAAAACCAGTGTATAAATTTTTTTGTTTTTGTTTTAATAAATCAGAGTTGCAAAAACAGCCAGGGCAATGACAGACCGCCACATATATAGAAGAGTCCCAATCCCCCATGGAATTGAGCCTTTTCTATATATGCACGGCTAGCTTGGCAACAACATCAGAGTACTAACTACGTACAACTCTAAACAATATTACAAGTTAGCTTTACAACTATCTTACAGATATACAACTGAAATACAATTTCCTTTCTCTCAACATCTATTACATAACTTTTCGGCTGTCCAGGGTCAACCTCTATATCGATACCTCGCCAATTCGTCCCGACATCCCAACACCCGCGCGACCTGAAAAACAGTCACCCGAGGGTGTGAGACACACCGGAGTGTATCCCAGTGGGCACGACGAGCCGAGAAATAGCAGATCGTACCTACTAGTATACAATACTAGAGGATAGTAAAAGATCACTGTTAGGAAAAGTAATTATCATAAAGGAGCAGTGTTTACTCGAAGTAAAGTCATTATGAGTTAAGACAGATAAGAAATATCATTACGAGGAATGAAGGATGCAGAAGCTGATGAAGGAGCTGGGTAACCTGCCCTGGGGCACGCCCTCGCGAAGTGACCGGTCTGCCCGCAACGGAAGCAGCGGCCCTGACTCTGCGGGCACTGGGCCGGTGGGTGCGGTCCTCCACAAATGACACAACGATCAGGGCGCGGCTGCCGCGAAGTCTGCTGCTGCTGCGAAGACTGCTGCTGCTGCGAAGACTGCTGCTGTCGAGGTGGTCGACGCTGCTACTGCTGGAACTGACGAGATGCCCCAGATCTCTGCAGCCCCTGATACCCCCGTCCCTGAGAGTGGAAACGGGGAGGTCTCGGGGGTCCCTGTCTACTCGACTGCCCCTCCTCAAACAGCGCCGGGCGCTTTGCCCCAGGAGTCACTACGGGGGCTGGAGCCACCTCTGCCATCACGACCTCACCACTCTCCACATACAGTGCCTGCTCCATCGAGGCCTCCAAAGTCTGTAATCTGCGGGAGCGGACCAACTGATAAATGTCCCGACGCAACCCTCTCTCGAACATGTAGATCCGGTGGGTCTCATCTCTGGCCACGTGGGGCATACAAGCTAACAGCCGATTGAAATCGGCTATGTACACGTGTACGGGCCTATCTCCCTGGCGGAGATTCCTCAGCTGCTCCTCCAAACTCTGTCGAACACTCTCGGGAAAGAAGGCCCCAAGAAGCATACCGCGAAACTCTGCCCATGAGATAAACTGGGTCCCAGGCGGACCTGCGGGTCGCACACGCCGCCACCATGCCTCGGCGTTGCTCTCCATAAAATGAGTAGCCAACAGAACTCGAAACCTCTCATCAATAAAAAGCCTCTCGAAATGGCGCTCCATGGCCGTAACCCAAGACTCAGCCGCCCACAGGCTCAGCACTCATACCCGAAAAGCGGGTGTGGATCAAACTTGCGAAACCTCAACAAAAGACCCACCAAAACCTGCTGCTCTGCCAAAGTCAAAGAATCCCGTCGTCCCAGACGGTGGCCTACTGGAAACTGGCTCAGCCGGAACTGCTGGTGCAGGGCTGCACAACCGAGGGTGCCACAACAGGGGAAGAAGGCACCGCGTGAACTCTCAGGGGGTGCTACCGCCGGCTGCGCTCTCTGCTCCAACAAGAGCGTCCAACCGACTCACAAGCCTCCTCCTGGCGTCGAGACGCCTCAGCCAACTGTGCCATCTGGGCACAGAGCTCCAAAACCTCGCTCTGCTGTCCCTGCCCCGAGTCCTCCTGCTCGGGCTCAGAGGACGAAGGCTGCGAACGCGTCACCATCGAGCGTCGAGGAGGCATCCCCACCTGAGGGACAAGGCAAACAGTCAGAACCCAAATCATCTCTCAACCCAATCTAGCGAAAGTCAGAAGGCATGTCCCCCTTCCCGAAGTACTATGTTGTCCTGCAGCCAACATAGTTGCCACCGAAGGAAGACATGTCAATCGCTCACCCCGAACCGCTCGGGAGAGTTAGAAATCCAATCAGGACTCTCGCTAAAATCACGGCTCTCACGCGAGTCATCCTAGGGTCCAACCACAAGCCTAGGGTTCCTAAGTCCTCCAAGACCTACATCCTAGGCTCTGATACCACTCTAATCTGTCACGCCCCGGGGCGATACTGCGCCCCGGCTCGCCAACAGATCCGCCGCCCATACGGGAAGCCCCGTATAGGCGTAGCGACTAACTTGCAAAGAAACATCTACACTAGCAGATATCAGAGCTGAAAGAGAAAAGATGGAAATAAAAGATAAAATAAAACTACAACTCACAAATATACAGACCAACCTCACCAGAACACAAGAGTCTCTCAGAAAAGCAGGAAAGAAAGGTACAACTCAAAACCTCACTACAAAAGTCACTCGACATAACACACACCAAAATAGTACTGGGGTACATCTACTCACACACTGAAGATGACAGGAGGGGATCTATCTCGCGACTCCCTTACCTCGGTCTGAAGGAGCTGGATCAGCAACAGGAGCTGCAGGAACCGGAGCAGAAGTCCCTGGGGAGAAAACACCACGACGGGTGTGAGAACTACATCCCACAGTAGTTCTCAGTGGGTGCCGCCAACAAGCCCGACGGTCTGCCCACTAAGTCTACCAGAGGCATAAAGTAACTATGCAGTGCTGTAAGGAAAGCTGGGAAAAGTAACTCTACAGCTACTATGCCTCTATCTAGATGCTCAACAGTGGAACAGAAAGAACATGATGCCCCAACTAACTCTCCTCCCTGATCACCCAATCACAACTGACTGCCTCATCGGGTCCAGTCAAACCTGCGCCAACCTACTGCCGTTACGTCCCGGAGGAGCGGTCTTACGCTAGGGCGTCCATGGCTGCCAACAAAAGCACAGCCAGAGGGACAAATGCAACAACAAGTCGCGAAAGAACATCTCAAACTCACGCCGGTACAACAACCCGGTCTCGCCTACTCCGGAGTGGCACTCGAGGGGAGCGACCCGCTCGAGTCAAAGTAAACCCATAACAAGTATCTCTGTAAAGTATCTCTGTAAAGCTCAAATGTGGCTCATGCAGGCTATGATCCAAATCCTCGATCAACAAGATCGGCAACAAACAAATCACTAACTCACTCACTAGCTGGAATCTACACAGCTGAGACTCACTGTCACTCTAGACAGTTTCCAAGAACCCAGATCTACCATCACTATCACTCTCCCAAAGGAAATCAGATCTACAGACTGCTATCAACTCCACTCGGTCCCCAGACACGAGTGCAAATGCATCCCACAACCACCCGACCTCTCGGCCCACAACTCGGGCGAGGAAAAGCTAAGTCCATAGTGAAATGAAGTATCGTGATGTGGAATGTCTAGAGCAGTAAAAACCTAGCCAAGTGTGAGTTTTCTACAGACTGGCTGAACATGATACATATGACAGGGGTGCTAGGGTCAAGTTCCAAGATTTCTCTACTTAACATAAAGTAGGAATCAAAAGATTCATCAACTGATATACAAGATACAACATACAGTTTTACACATGCTAATACTCCAATTTCTAACATGCATGATCCTACACACATAGAATTAGTACACAGTCCAGAGTTCTTGGAAGCAAGGTCACCCACCTGAAAGTGCTAACTGCCCGGAATCGTACAGCTGAGAAAGCCCAAAACAGTCAAATCACAGATCCCACCAAGCCAACAACACGGTAGAAGTGCTCACAACCTCCTGGGTACAAACATACACCAAATTACACTTAATCCACACAAATCCACATTCCCAAATCTGTGGTGAACAGTCCCATTAACACGAAATTTTCACCTGAAAAGCTTCCTCCAAAAATTCCAATAAAAATATGACGGCGATCCTCGCGAAGAGTAGATGTCGATAGAGTCCTGAAACGTTGATTCCGATGTCCGGATGAGGAGATAAAAACTCCGACAAGTAGGTGCTGTCCAATTCAATCAACAGTCGTAAAGGGGGTTAAAAATGTACCCAGAACCCCTAGAAAAGCTCAGTTCCAGAAAAAGTGTCCAACACGGAAATTGTAGATTTACCTCTTACGAAACCGTCACCGTAGAAATCGTCCAAAAATAACGTCGGGGGTAGCCCGGTAGACCTCCCAGACTAAACTGCGACGAAAATGGGCCTCCAACAGTAGATCGTCACTCCGCACCCCGATGCAGAAGTCGCCATCGTCGCGGCCCTCCAAAAATTCTGAACTTTCGCCAAAAGATTGCACAAGAGGGAGAGAAAGAAAATTGGTGAAGGGCTCAAGGGCTAAAGCTCTCGGGAAAAGCCTCAAAAACGAGCCCCAAGGGCCTATTTATAGGCCTCACCCAAAAATCAGCCCAAAAAGACAAGTCAATGGGCTTTCGGGCCCAACTTTCGGGCGCCCGGTACTTGCGGTGCGGCTACAGTGTGGGCCGGATCCAACACTGTTCACGCCCGAATCCACCAGGTGCGCCACGTGGCCCGCCGACAGCAAACAGCTGTTCGGGCCACCCCCAGGCTGCCACGTGGCCCTGCCCCCGCACAGTGAGGCGGTAGCGCGCCCGCCAACCAGCGGGCGACGCGTGTCCCACCCGTGGTTGACCCGCTGGCCCGGTCGGCGGCCGCGCAGGGCGCGCGGCATGGCCCCGTCGTGCGCACGCTGTCACGCCCCGGGGTGGAAACTGCCACCCGGCTCGCCAACAGATCCGCCATCTGTACGGAAACTGCCGTTACAGAACTAAGCAGGTCTAACCTGCAGAAAGAATCAACTACAGTAAACAGATATCAGAGAGCTGAAAGTAGACTACTAAAACTGAAGTCCAAAGACTGTACAACTGAAAAAAATATACAACTATCCATCTCCCCGAATACTATCATATACAAAATCCTCCAATACAGAACCCAAAAGGGAGATATCTCCAAAAGTACATCAGTGTACAAGCCCTCGATACAAGAAAATATCCTCACAACATCAGTCTCTCAAACTGAAAAAATAAAGTACAACTCTATACCTCTCTACAAAGGTCTCTCAACAGAGGAAGAAGAAGTAAACTATCAACCGAAGCTCTCCTCTGAAGGGGGGTACCGCTACACTCCAACGACGGGTAGGGAACAAGCCGCGACTCCCTCGCCTCGGTCCGAAGGATCAGCAACAGGAGCACAGGAACAGAAGAAGAAGTCCCTGGGGAAAAGACACCACGACGGGTGTGAGAACTACTTCCCACAGTAGTTCTCAGTGGGTACCGTCAACAAGCCCAACGGTCTGCCCACTAAGTCTACTAGAGGCAAAAGATAACAGGCAAAGAAATCTGAAAGAAAAGCTGGAAACTACTCTACAGCTACCATGCCTCTAACCAGACACTCAAAAGTGGAACAGATGAAAGTAAAAGAGACAACTCGCACCCAAGGTGCTCAAACGACCCAAACGAACTGACTACCTCAAAGGTCCAGTCAAGCCTGCGCCCGCCGACTAGGAACGCTCCTGCCCACTACCACACATCCACATGAGGACGGGATTTACGTGGGGCGTCCTGTCCTACTAACTCATCCCTCGCGCAAAACTGCCTCAACAGGCCCATCGCTGCCTCAACTGTGGAAGACTGCCTCAACAGGCCACCATCGTATCCACAGCGGCATCTCAGGACGCGACTCCAACTGAGTAGAACGGCGCGGCATAGAGTATCAAACATAGGCATATGCAGGCTAGTCAAAATCCACGCTCACTCTCAGAACGGTAGGGCTCAAGATCCCCAATACCTCGCACAACAGTCGGAGCACTCTCGACGACTCAGCTGCTCGGCTAACTCGAAACACGAGACGCTAGCCTCACCAACGGCTCGCAGCACAAGGCTCACTGGCTGGAGATACTCCACAGCCAGGAACGACCCACAACTCAGGGTAACAAAACAGGTCGGACAACACTCAACGACCTGGGACCACCGTCAACCCCAACGGTTCCCAACAAGACGGACCGGAAGATACTCGACGGCCCGGGACTACCGTCTACTCAACGGCTCTCTCCCACGACTGTGCAACAGGGGAACAAGACCTCTCGGGACTACCGTATACCCAAACGGCTCCCGGCACAGATAAGCAACCCGCTACAACTACCAGACTCCACTCTGCTCCCAAGCACGAGTGCAAACGCATCCCACACTAAAAGAAAATCCCGACCTCTCGGCCCACTACCCGGGCGAGGATAACACTATGTCCAGGGATAGCAAAACAGTGGGGTGTCTAAACATAATTACCCTAGCCCAAGTGAGGGTTTTCTACTGGTCTGGTTACACATGCAACATATGACGGGGGGCTAGGTCAAGTTCCAAGATAGCTGTATCAACAGATAATAAAGGAATAACAATTCCTACAATCTAGCATACTACACAATGAAATAAACTATCATGCATAGTCCTACATCAGTAGAAATACTGTACAGTCCATAAAACTTGGAGATAGGCCACCCACCTCGATTTGCCACCAATTGCTCGTAGACACTTGCAATTGGCCTCCACGCGATCCGCACGCAAAACGGACACGCCGCGGAGTCCGCACGCAAAACGGAGCACGCCGCCGGAGTCCGCACGCAAAACGGAGCACGCTGCCGGAGTCCGCACCAAAAACGGAGTCTGCACGCGAAACGGTGCACGGCGCCAGAATCCGCACGCAAAACGGTGCACGGTGCCAGAAACCGCACGCAAAACGGAGTCCGCACGCAAAACGGTGCACGGTGCCGGAGTCCGCACGCAAAACGGTGCACGGTGCCGGAGTCCGCACGCAAAACGGAGTCCGCAGGCAAACGGTGCACGGTGCCGGAGTCCGCACGCAAAACGGTGCACGTGCCGGAGTCCGCACGCAAAACGGAGTCCGCACGCAAAACGGTGCACGGTGCCGGAGTCCGCACGCAAAACGGTGCACGGTGCCCAACACAGAAAAGAGCAAGAGGGTTAATTACAGTCCAAAAGGTCGCCCCGAAAACTGTACAAAAATACAGTAAAAATCAACACACGGGACTTACCCGACTGCGCCGCCGTCGCCGAAACGCTCCCCACGGAAAAACTCGCGCGCTCCACGAGGCCCACGACGCCACGCGCCGCACCTCCCACCATCTCCTCACTCTCCCTCTCCTCGGGTGGAGAAGAAAGAAAGAAAAAAGAAGAAAGAAGGCGCGGGGGGAAAGAAGAAGAAGAAAAGGAGGAGAGAAAGGGATGGTCCACGGGCACCGTCCACGGTGCACCGGCCAATCGGGAGCCACCCCACCGGCTCACAAGGCCGGGGCGCGTGCACCGGTTCCACGGACGCGCCCCGGGCCACGCGGCACGCGGTAACGCGCCGCCACACGGGCGCGTTACACCGCGCCCGCGTCAGGCGCGGGACACGCGCCCGTTACACGGCGCGCGTGCCCCCGCGCCCGCGCGGGCGCCAACGGGGCCCGCCACGTGGCGGCCCCCGCGCGTCCCGCGACAGGCGCCTGCGCCTGTCCCATCCCTACGCCGCCTCGATCCGCGTACCTTGACCTGCGCTTCGAGTCCGCTCGGGATCCGTGCCGTGCACACTCCCGATAAACGTGCCGTTTTGCCTCGAAAAACGCGCACTTCATCCGGGCTCCAATCCAACAAATAAATAGTCCATTCTTAGCGATTTCGCGCGCTGAATCCAAAAACGATGTCCATTTCTCCAAATTCTCACCGAAAATTGCCGAATGCCCACTCGATCCGATTTTCGCGCCGGGTCCATTTTTAAAGTCCGATTTGCCCATTCCAACTCTAAAAATTCCCGAAGGCGACCGGAGAGGTAAACTTTTATCCGGACTTCACCCGGAGTCTAATTTTGACATCTGAAACGCGCGAAATCACTCTAATACCCGACGGGTCCTCCAACCCCCACGGGGTCTCAATTTAAGCCCGAAGTCCACCACTTGTATCCAAATTGCGCGCAACCCACGCAGGCCTCCAGTGATGCAAGCAAATCCCAATTGCATCACAAATCCATTTCTGGGCCCCAACACGCGCACCAACACCCCCAACGGCGACCGAAAGCTGCCCAACAACCAGCAACCCTACGCGGGGGATTCCGGGACCTCACATCCTCCCCCACTAAAAGAAAGTTTCGTCCTCGAAACTAGATCAAGCCCATCAGGAGTCAAGAATACCACGGCTAGGTATCTAACAATACGCCTCCAGCTCCCCACTCGCTCCTCGTGATTACTCCGCAACAACAACAACAAGTACGGTATCCCGATGTGCAATTCTCTCATCTCTCGAGCCAGAAATTGCAACGGGCGTCCCTCGTACTCCAATAATTCACAGATCTCAAAGGGGCAAGTAAATCACGGGCGAGGAAAAATCACATCACTACTGAGCTGAGACGTGAAAACCAAGGGCTCACTAAAAGGCTGGGGAAAAACTGAAATAACCACAAGTGTAATACGCACCAAACCACAACATGGTGCCACCCTCAACAAGACGACCCGAAGCATACCCGCAGACTCGTCCAATAAGGAAGGGAATCCAATAAGTTGGGGTCTTCACTCGGTCACTTCCCGATCCAAAACCACCCGAGTGGACTACTCAACTGCAGGCTACCCTCAAAAGGGATCCTCAAGAGACACAATCTCATGCCACAGTTGGTCGCTCAACATGCTATCATAACCCCAACGGACCCACGGGTCGAAGTCGATCCCTCAACTCATAAAGAACACCCTGACGGGGACCAACCGTCGGTGAACGGGACTGAAAACTGGCTCACAGGCGATCATAAAGCTGATGCCCAACCCGCGGTCAAAAGTCCGAACATCCCAAAGACTCTCACCGTTGTGTACCTACAACGTGGCATCACTGCCGTGCACCCACGGCGTGGCATTACTGCCGCGTACCAACGGCGTGGCCTCACTGCCGTGCGCCAACGGCGTGGCATCACCACCGTGTATCAACGCTGGCATCACCACCGTGTATCAACCGTGCATCACCACCGTGTATCACGGCGTGGCATCACCACCGTGTATCAACGGCGTGGCATCACCACCGCGTATCAACGGCGTGGCATCACCACCGTGTATCAACGGCGTGGCATCACCACCGTGTATCACGGCGTGGCATCACCACCGTGTATCAACGGCGTGGCATCACCACCGTGTATCAACGCGTGGCATCACTGCCGTGCACCAACAGCGTGGCATCACCGCCGTGCACCAAACGGCGTGGTATCACCACCGTGTATCAACGGTGTGGCATCACCACCGTGTATCAACGGCGTGGCATCACCACCGTGTATCAACGGCGTGGCATCACCACCGTGTATCAACGGCGTGGCATCACCACCGTGTATCAACGGGTGGCATCACCACCGTGTATCAACGGCGTGCATATCACTGCCGTGCACCAACGCGTGGCATCACCACCGTGTATCAACGGTGTGGTTACTCAAGCATCAAGGGCCTCAGATCTTCTCAGTCCTATGCCCAACACTACCTCAAAATCCCGGAGCTGAGGAAGGGCCAAAATATCAACAGGCAAAAACCAGGGCCCCAACTGCGCTGGGCAGGACCAATAACACCCATCTATGTGCCACGTGATCAGGTATCTGAACTTCACGAGCACAAGTTAAGGGTCCTATCTCTAGCCCATCCAACAAAGCAAATGCCCTACAGAAGAAATGAATGCGATGCTTCGGTAACAAATAACGCTAAAGTGCGTGAAGGGGAGATAAGATTAGTATCTGCCACCACTGGCTAGCTGCCCCCCCCGAATCCTCATCCTGTGCGACATAGACGCTCTCGCTCGGGGTGGTCGTCCGTCGGACTGCCGCGAAGAAGTGGCCTTAACTATCTGACCAACCTGTCGAAACTCCGCCTGTCAGGAAGAGCGGAGGAGGAGGAGCCGAAGCTGCCAATGTGACTGATGACCCCGCTTTAGGACAAGACCATGATCTGTGCCCTGCCTGTGGTCACACTACGGCGCAGAATGCAGCCCACCGCCAAGGACACAGTCATCCCGCTGCTGCTGCTGAACATCGCCGGGGAAAACCTCCTGGACTCTGTCTCCTCTGAGACTCACGACCCTCAGACTGGGATCGTGGCGGCCCCTCTGGTCTCGATCTTCTCGACTGTCCAAACTCAGGCGGCACTGGATGCCTCCCCGGAGCTGGTCCCTGGCGCTCCGTCTATCTCTGACATGATCACTGATCCTCGGTCAACCCGCTAAGCATGCTCAATAGCTGCATCTAACGTCGGCACTCGCGAGAAATACCCCAAGTGATAGATATTCCGATGCAGTCCTTCTCACTAGCTCAACCTCCTGGGCCTCATCCAGGCGACAAAGGGTACCCGGCTCAACAATCGCAAACTCGCGAACATACTCCAAAAGAGGTCGACTCCCCTGCTGCAGGAGTCAAGATCCCTTTCCAGTTTCTGCTTACACTGTCAGGAAAGAAGGCCTGAGCCGCAAAGCACGAAACTGGTTCCAAGTCAACAAACCGAGCTCCTATAGTCCAACAGGACGAACTCGATGCCCCCAAATCTCGGCGTCCAGTCAACCATCTCAATCTCACTAAAATACCACCTGGTAATCGCCGGAGATGAAAATCGCCTCAAACTCAACAGGCCAAACCTTCGCCACTCATATGCCGCGCATCGCCACTCATTGGGCGGCATCGCCACTCACTGGGCGGCATCACCCCCTCCTGGGCGGCATCGCCTCTCACTGGGCGGCATCGCCACTGGTAGCTCGGCCAGTGGAAATTATCCGTCTGGTAACTCGGCCATTGATAACGCCCTCCTGGTAACCTCGCCAGGGAAAATGCCCTCCTGGTAACTCAGCCGGGAAACGCCCTCCCTGGTAACTCAGCCAGGGGAAACGCCCTCCTGTAACTCAGCCAGGAAAAATGCCCTCCTGGTAACTCAGCCAGGGAAAACGCCCCCTGGTAACTCAGCCAGGGGAAATGCCCTCCTGGTAACTCAGCCAGGGAAAATGCCCTCCTGGTACTCAGCCAGGAAAAATGCCCTCCTGGTAACTCACCAGGGAAAACGCCCTCCTGGTAACTCGCCAGGGGAAAATGCCCTCCTGGTAACTCAGCCAGGGAAAATGCCCTCCTGGTAACTCAGCAGGTGAAATGCCCTCCTGGTAACTCAGCCAGGGAAAATGCCCTCCTGGTAACTCAGCCAGAAAAATGCCCTCCTGGTAACTCAGCCAGGGAAAACGCCCTCCTGGTAACTCAGCCGGGGAAAATGCCCTCCTGGTAACTCAGCCAGGGAAAATGCCCTCCTGGTAACTCAGCCAGGTGAAAATGCCATCCTGGTAACTCAGCCAGGGAAAATGCCCTCCTGGTAACTCAGCCAGGTCGGGGTGTGTCTTTTCACAACACGACGTCTCAGGGGTATCGCAACCCGCTGCACAACTACAAACGTCAGGACACACCACAACCATACGACCCAATCCAGCGAAAGTCTAAGACATGTTATCCATTCCATAGCATTATGTTGTCTGCAACACTAATCGATTAGGAGAATAAACATGCCAACTCTCATCCCGTCTCTAGGGAGAGGTAAAAACTCATCATGACTCTCGCTAAATGTCACGACTCTCACGTAGGTCATCTAATGTCCAACCGCAAGCCTAGGGTTTCTAAGTCCATCACGACCTACAACCTAGGCTCTGATACCACTCTAATCTGTCACGCCCCGGGTGGAAACTGCCTACCGCGGGCTCGCCAACAGATCCCCATCTTTTACTGAAACTGCCGTACAGACGAAGCGTCTAACCCGCAGAAAGAATCAACTACAGTAAACAGATATCAGAGAGCTGAAAGTAGACTACTAAAACTGAC
>CM055060.1:49644517-49746661 GCA_029204045.2 Tillandsia leiboldiana | reverse complement strand
TATCATATACAAAATCCTCCAATACAGAACCCAAAAGGGAGATATCTCCAAAAAGTACATCAGTGTACAAGCCTCGATACAAGAAAATATCCTCACAACATCAGTCTCTCAAACTGAAAATAAAGTACAACTCTATACCTCTCTACAAAGGTCTCTCAACAGAGAAGAAGAAGTAAACTATCAACCGAAGCTCTCCTCTGAAGGGGGGTACCGCTACACTCCCAACGACGGGTAGGGAACAAGCTCGCGCCTCCCTCGCCTCGGTCCGAAGGATCAGCAACAGGAGCACAGGAACAGAAGAAGAAGTCCCTGGGGAAAAGACACCACGACGGGTGTGAGAACTACTTCCCACAGTAGTTCTCAGTGTGGTACCGTCAACAAAGCCCAACGGTCCTGCCCACTAAGTCTACTAGAGGCAAAAGATAACAGGCAAAGAAATCTGAAAGAAAAGCTGGAAACTACTCTACAGCTACCATGCCTCTAACCAGACACTCAAAAGTGGAACAGATGAAGTAAAAGAGACAACTCGCACCCAAGGTGCTCAAACGACCCAAACGAACTGACTACCTCAAAGGTCCAGTCAAGCCTGCGCCCGCCGACTAGGAACGCTCCTGCCCACTACCACACATCCACATGAGGACGGGATTTACGTGGGGCGTCCCTGTCCTACTAACTCATCCCTCGCGCAAAACTGCCTCAACAGGCCCATCGCTGCCTCAACTGTGGAAGACTGCCTCAACAGGCCAACCATCGTATCCACAGCGGCATCTCAGGACGCGACTCCAACTGAGTAGAACGGCGCGGCATAGAGTATCAAACATAGGCATATGCAGGCTAGTCAAAATCCACGCTCACTCTCAGAACGGTAGGGCTCAAGATCCCCAAATACCTCGCACAACAGTCGGGAGCACTCTCGACGACTCAGCTGCTCGGCTAACTCGAAAACACGAGCACGCTAGCCTCACCAACGGCTCGCAGCACAAGGCTCACTGGCTGGAGATACTCCACAGCCAGGAACGACCCACAACTCAGGGTAACAAAAACAGGTCGGACAACACTCAACGACCTGGGACCACCGTCAACACCAACGGTTTCCCAACAAGACGGACCGGAAGATACTCGACGGCCCGGACTACCGTCTACTCAACGGCTCTCATCCCACGACTGTGCAACAGGGAAACAAGACCTCTCGGGACTACCGTATACCCAAACGGCTCCCGGCACAGATAAGCAACCCGCTACAAACTACAGACTCCACTCTGCTTCCAAGCACGATGCAAACGCATCCCACACTAAAAGAAAAGTCCCGACCTCTCGGCCCACTACCCCGGGCGAGGATAACACTATGTCCAGGGATAGCAAAACAGTTGTGGGTGTCTAAACATAATTAACCCTAGCCAAGTGAGGGTTTTCTACTGGTCTGGTTACACATGCAACATATGACGGGGGTGCTAGGTCAAGTTCCAAGATAGCTGTATCAACAGATAATAAAAGGTAATAACAATTCCTACAATCTAGCATACTACACAATGAAATAAACTATCCTGCATAGTCCTTACCTCAGTAGAATACTGTACAGTCCATAAAACGTGGAGATAAGGCCACCACCTCGATTGCCACCAATTGCTCGTAGACACTTGCAATTGGCCTCCACGCGATCCGCACGCAAAACGGGACACGCCGTCGGAGTCCGCACGCAAAACGGAGCACGCCGCCGGGAGTCCCGCACGCAAAACGGAGCACGCTGCCGGAGTCCGCACCAAAAACGGAGTCTGCACGCGAAACGGTGCACGGCGCCAGAATCCGCACGCCAAAACGGTGCACGGTGCCAGAAACCGCACGCAAAACGGAGTCTGCACGCAAACGGTGCACGGTGCCGGAGTCCGCACGCAAAACGGTGCACGGTGCCGGAGTCCGCACGCAAAACGGAGTCCGCAGGCAAAACGGTGCACGGTGCCGGAGTCCGCACGCAAAACGGTGCACGGTGCCGGAGTCCGCACGCAAAACGGAGTCCGCACGCAAAACGGTGCACGGTGCCGGAGTTCCGCACGCAAAACGGTGCACGGTGCCCAACACAGAAAAGAGCAAGAGGGTTAATTACAGTCCAAAAGGTCGCCCCGAAAACTGTACAAAAATACAGTAAAAATCAACACACGGGGACTTACCCGACTGCGCCGCCGTCGCCGAAACGCTCCCACGGAAAAACTCGCGCGCTCCACGAGGCCACGACGCCACGCCGCACCTCCCACCATCTCCCTCACTCTCCCTCTCGCTCGGGTGGAGAAGAAAGAAAGAAAAGAGAAGAAAGAAGGCGCGGGGGGAGAAAGAAGAAGAAGAAA
The DNA here is from genome assembly GCA_029204045.2 of Tillandsia leiboldiana. Taxonomy (NCBI): domain Eukaryota; kingdom Viridiplantae; phylum Streptophyta; class Magnoliopsida; order Poales; family Bromeliaceae; genus Tillandsia; species Tillandsia leiboldiana. The sequence continues at coordinate 49,744,322 of CM055060.1, read as the reverse complement.
AGGAGGAGGAGAAAGGGATGGTCCACGGTGCACCGGTCCACGGTGCACCGGCAATCGGGAGCCACCCCAGCCGGCTCACAAGGCCGGGGCGCGTGCACCGGGTCCACGGACGCGCCCCGGGTGCCACGCGGCACGCGGTAACGCGCCCGCCACAACGGGCGCGTTACACCGCGCCCGCGTCAGGCGCGGGACACGCGCCCGTTACACGGGCGCGCGTGCCCCCGCGCCCGCCGCGGGCGCCAACGGGGCCCGCCACGTGGCGCCCCCGCGCGTCCCGCGACAGGCGCCTGCGCCTGTCCCATCCCTACGCCGCCTCGATCCGCGTACCTGACCTGCGCTTCGAGTCCGCCTCGGGATCCGTGCCGTGCACACCCCGATAAACGTGCTGTTTTGCCTCGAAAAACGCGAACTTCATCCGGGCTCCAAATCCAACAAATAAATAGTCCATTCTTAGCGATTTTCGCGCGCTGAATCCAAAAACGATGTCCATTTCTCCAAATTCTCACCCGAAAAATTGCCGAATGCCCACTCGATCCGATTTTTCGCGTCGGGTCCATTTTTAAAGTCCGATTTGCCCAATTCCAACTCTAAAAATTCCCGAAGGCGACCGGAGAGGTAAACTTTTATCCGGACTTCACCCGGAGTCTAATTTTGACATCTGAAACGCGGCGAAATCACTTCTAAACACCCGACGGGTCCTCCAACCCCCACGGGGTCTCAATTTAAGCCCGAAGTCCACCACTTGTATCCAAATTGCGCGCAACCCACGCAGGCCTCCAGTGATGCAAGCAAATCCAATTTGCATCACAAATCCATTTCTGGGCCCCCAACACGCGCACCAACACCCCCAACGGCGACCGAAAGCTGCCCAACAACCAGCAACCCTACGCGGGGGATTCCGGGACCTCACATCCTCCCCCACTAAAAGAAAGTTTCGTCCTCGAAACTAGATCAAGCCCATCAGGAGTCAAGAATACCACGGCTAGGTATCTAACAATACGCCTCCAGCTCCCCCACTCGCTCTCGTGATTACTCCGCAACAACAACAACAAGTACGGTATTACCCGATGTGCAATTCTCTCATCTCTCGAGCCAGAAATTGCAACGGGCGTCCCTCGTACTCCAATAATTCACAGATCTCAAAGGGGCAAGTAAATCACGGGCGAGGAAAAATCGCATCACTACTGAGCTGAGACGTGAAAACCAAGGGCTCCACTAAAAGGCTGGGGGGAAAACTTGAAATAACCACAAGTGTAATACGCACCAAACCACAAACATGGTGCCACCCTCAACAAGACGACCCGAAGCATACCCGCAGACTCGTCCAATAAGGAAGGGAAAATCCAATAAGTTGGGGTCTTCACTCGGTCACTTCCCGATCCAAAACCACCCGAGTGGACTACTCAACTGCAGGCTACCCTCAAAAGGGATCCTCAAGAGACACAATCTCATGCCACAGTTGGTCGCTCAACATGCTATCATAACCCCAACGGACCCACGGGTCGAAGTCGATCCCTCAACTCATAAAGAACACCCTGACGGGGACCAAACCGTCGGTGACGGGACTGAAAACTGGCTCACAGGGCGATCATAAAGCTGATGCCCAACCCGCGGTCAAAAGTCGAACATCCCAAGGACTCTCACCGTTGTGTACCTACAACGTGGCATCACTGCCGTGCACCCACGGCGTGGCATTACTGCCGCGTACCAACGGCGTGGCCTCACTGCCGTGCGCCAACGGCGTGGCATCACCACCGTGTATCAACAGCGTGGCATCACCACCGTGTATCAACGGCGTGGCATCACCACCGTGTATCAACGGCGTGGCATCACCACCGTGTATCAACGGCGTGGCATCACCACCGCGTATCAACGGCGTGGCATCACCACCGTGTATCAACGGCGTGGCATCACCACCGTGTATCAACGGCGTGGCATCACCACCGTGTATCAACGGCGTGGCATCACCACCGTGTATCAACGGCGTGGCATCACTGCCGTGCACCAACAGCGTGGCATCACCGCCGTGCACCAACGGCGTGGTATCACCACCGTGTATCAACGGTGTGGCATCACCACCGTGTATCAACGGCGTGGCATCACCACCGTGTATCAACGGCGTGGCATCACCACCGTGTATCAACGGCGTGGCATCACCACCGTGTATCAACGGCGTGGCATCACCACCGTGTATCAACGGCGTGGCATCACTGCCGTGCACCAACGGCGTGGCATCACCACCGTGTATCAACGGTGTGGTATACTCAAGCATCAAGGGCTCAGATCTTCTCAGTCCTATGCCCAACACTACCTCAAAATCCCGGAGCTGAGGAAGGGCCAAAATATCAACAGGCAAAAACCAGGGCCCCAACTGCGCTGGGCAGGACCAATAACACCCATCTATGTGCAACACGTGATCAGGTATCTGAACTTCACGAGCACAAGTTAAGGGTCCTATCTCTAGCCCATCCAACAAAGCAAATGCCCTACAGAAGAAATGAATGCGATGCTTCGGTAACAAATAACGCTAAAGTGCGTGAAGGGGAGATAAGATTAGTATCTGCCACCACGTGGCTAGCTGCCCCCCCCGAATCCTCATCCTGTGCGACATAGACGCTCTCGCTCGGGGTGGTCGTCCGTCGGACTGCCGCGAAGAAGTGGCCTTAACTATCTGACCAACCTGTCGAAACTCCGCCTGTCAGGAAGAGCGGAGGAGGAGGAGCCGAAGCTGCCCAATGTGACTGATGACCCCGCTTTAGGACAAGACCATGATCTGTGCCCTGCCTGTGGTCACACTACGGCGCAGAATGCAGCCCACCGCCAAGGACACAGTCATCCCGCTGCTGCTGCTGAAACATCGGCCGTGGAAAACCTCCTGGACTCTGTCTCCTCTGAGACTCACGACCCTCAGACTGGGATCGTGGCGGCCCCGGGGTCTCGATCTTCTCGACTGTCCAAACTCAGGCGGCACTGGATGCCTCTCCCCGGAGCTGGTCCCTGGCGCTCCGTCTATCTCTGACATGATCACTGATCCTCGGTCAACCCGCTAAGCATGCTCAATAGCTGCATCTAACGTCGGCACTCGCCGAGAATACCCCAAGTGATAGATATTCCGATGCAGTCCTTCTCAACTAGCTCAACCTCCTGGGCCTCATCCAGGCGACAAAGGGTACCCGGCTCAACAATCGCAAAACTCGCGAACATACTCCCAAAAGAGGTCGACTCCCCTGCTGCAGGAGTCTAAGATCCCTTTCCAGTTTCTGCTTACACTGTCAGGAAAGAAGGCCCTGAGCCGCAAAGCACGAAAACTGGTTCCAAGTCAACAACCGAGCTCCTAGTAGTCCAACAGGACGAACTCGATGCCCCCAAATCTCGGCGTCCAGTCAGACCATCTCAATCTCACTAAAATAACCACCTGGTAACTCGGCCGGAGATGAAAATCGCCTCAACAGGCCAAACCTTCGCCACTCACTAGGCGGCATCGCCACTCATTGGGCGGCATCGCCACTCACTGGGCGGCATCACCCCTCACTGGGCGGCATCGCCTCTCACTGGGCGGCATCGCCACTGGTAGCTCGGCCAGTGGAAATTATCCGTCTGGTAACTCGGCCAGTGATAACGCCCTCCTGGTAACTCAGCCAGGGAAAATGCCCTCCTGGTAACTCAGCCAGGGGAAAACGCCCTCCTGGTAACTCAGCCAGGGGAAACGCCCTCCTGGTAACTCAGCCAGGAAAAATGCCCTCCTGGTAACTCAGCCAGGGAAAACGCCCTCCTGGTAACTCAGCCAGGGGGAAAATGCCCTCCTGGTAACTCAGCCAGGGAAAATGCCCTCCTGGTAACTCAGCCAGGAAAAATGCCCTCCTGGTAACTCAGCCAGGGAAAACGCCCTCCTGGTAACTCAGCCAGGGGAAAATGCCCTCCTGGTAACTCAGCCAGGGAAAATGCCCTCCTGGTAACTCAGCCAGGTGAAAATGCCCTCCTGGTAACTCAGCCAGGGAAAATGCCCTCCTGGTAACTCAGCCAGGAAAAATGCCCTCCTGGTAACTCAGCCAGGGAAAACGCCCTCCTGGTAACTCAGCCAGGGGAAAATGCCCTCCTGGTAACTCAGCCAGGGAAAATGCCCTCCTGGTAACTCAGCCAGGTGAAAATGCCATCCTGGTAACTCAGCCAGGGAAAATGCCCTCCTGGTAACTCAGCCAGGTCGGGGTGTGTCCTTTTCACAACACGACGTCTCAGGGGTATCGCAACCCGCTGCACAACTACAAACGTCAGGACACAACAACCATACGACCCAATCCAGCGAAAGTCTAAGACATGTTATCCATTCCATAGCATTATGTTGTCTGCAACCACATAATCGATTAGGAGAATAAACATGCCAAACTCTCATCCCGTCTCTAGGGAGAGGTAAAAACTCAATCAGGACTCTCGCTAAAGTCACGACTCTCACGTAGTCATCCTAATGTCCAACCGCAAGCCTAGGGTTTCTAAGTCCATCACGACCTACAACCTAGGCTCTGATACCACTCTAATCTGTCACGCCCCGGGGTGGAAACTGCCACCCGGGCTCGCCAACAGATCCGCCATCTGTACGGAAACTGCCGTACAGACGAAGCGTCTAACCTGCAGAAAGAATCAACTACAGTAAACAGATATCAGAGAGCTGAAAGTAGACTACTAAAACTGAAGTCCAAAGACTGTACAACTGAAAAAAATATACAATATCCATCTCCCCGAATACTATCATATACAAAATCCTCCAATACAGAACCCAAAAGGGAGATATCTCCAAAAAGTACATCAGTGTACAAGCCCTCGATACAAGAAAATATCCTCACAACATCAGTCTCTCAAACTGAAAAAATAAAGTACAACTCTATACCTCTCTATAAAGGTCTCTCAACAGAGGAAGAAGAAGTAAACTATCAACCGAAGCTCTCCTCTGAAGGGGGGTACCGCTACACTCCAACGACGGGTAGGGAACAAGCTCGCGACTCCCTCGCCTCGGTCCGAAGGATCAGCAACAGGAGCACAGGAACAGAAGAAGAAGTCCCTGGGGAAAAGACACCACGACGGGTGTGAGAACTACTTCCCACAGTAGTTCTCAGTGGGTACCGTCAACAAGCCCAACGGTCTGCCCACTAAGTCTACTAGAGGCAAAAGATAACAGGCAAAGAAATCTGAAAGAAAAGCTGGAAACTACTCTACAGCTACCATGCCTCTAACCAGACACTCAAAAGTGGAACAGATGAAAGTAAAAGAGACAACTCGCACCCAAGGTGCTCAAACGACCCAAACGAACTGACTACCTCAAAGGTCCAGTCAAGCCTGCGCCCGCCGACTAGGAACGCTCCTGCCCACTACCACACATCCACATGAGGACGGGATTTACGTGGGGCGTCCTGTCCTACTAACTCATCCCTCGCGCAAAACTGCCTCAACAGGCCCATCGCTGCCTCAACTGCGGAAGACTGCCTCAACAGGCCAACCATCGTATCCACAGCGGCATCTCAGGACGCGACTCCAACTGAGTAGAACGGCGCGGCATAGAGTATCAAACATAGGCATATGCAGGCTAGTCAAAATCCACGCTCACTCTCAGAACGGTAGGGCTCAAGATCCCCAAATACCTCGCACAACAGTCGGAGCACTCTCGACGACTCAGCTGCTCGGCTAACTCGAAACACGAGACGCTAGCCTCACCAACGGCTCGCAGCACAAGGCTCACTGGCTGGAGATACTCCACAGCCAGGAACGACCCACAACTCAGGGTAACAAAACAGGTCGGACAACACTCAACGACCTGGGACCACCGTCAACCCCAACGGTTCCCAACAAGACGGACCGGAAGATACTCGACGGCCCGGGACTACCGTCTACTCAACGGCTCTCTCCCACGACTGTGCAACAGGGAAACAAGACCTCTCGGGACTACCGTATACCCAAACGGCTCCCGGCACAGATAAGCAACCCGCTACAACTACCAGACTCCACTCTGCTCCCAAGCACGAGTGCAAACGCATCCCACACTAAAAGAAAATTCCGACCTCTCGGCCCACTACCCGGGCGAGGATAACACTATGTCCAGGGATAGCAAAACAGTGTGGGTGTCTAAACATAATTAACCCTAGCCCAAGTGAGGGTTTTCTACTGGTCTGGTTACACATGCAACATATGACGGGGGTGCTAGGTCAAGTTCCAAGATAGCTGTATCAACAGATAATAAAAGGAATAACAATTCCTACAATCTAGCATACTACACAATGAAATAAACTATCATGCATAGTCCTACATCAGTAGAAATACTGTACAGTCCATAAAACTTGGAGATAAGGCCACCCACCTCGATTTGCTACCAATTGCTCGTAGACACTTGCAATTGGCCTCCACGCGATCCGCACGCAAAACGGGACACGCCGTCGGAGTCCGCACGCAAAACGGAGCACGCCGCCGGAGTCCGCACGCAAAACGGAGCACGCTGCCGGAGTCCGCACCAAAAACGGAGTCTGCACGCGAAACGGTGCACGGCGCCGGAATCCGCACGCAAAACGGTGCACGGTGCCGGAAACCGCACGCAAAACGGAGTCCGCACGCAAAACGGTGCACGGTGCCGGAGTCCGCACGCAAAACGGTGCACGGTGCCGGAGTCCGCACGCAAAACGGAGTCCGCACGCAAAACGGTGCACGGTGCCGGAGTCCGCACGCAAAACGGTGCACGGTGCCGGAGTCCGCACGCAAAACGGAGTCCGCACGCAAAACGGTGCACGGTGCCGGAGTCCGCACGCAAAACGGTGCACGGTGCCCAACACAGAAAAGAGCAAGAGGGTTAATTACAGTCCAAAAGGTCGCCCCGAAAACTGTACAAAAATACAGTAAAAATCAACACACGGGACTTACCCGACTGCGCCGCCGTCGCCGAAAACGCTCCCCACGGAAAAACTCGCGCGCTCCACGAGGCCCACGACGCCACGCCGCACCTCCCACCATCTCCCTCACTCTCCCTCTCGCTCGGGTGGAGAAGAAAGAAAGAAAAGAGAAGAAAGAAGGCGCGGGGGAGAAAGAAGAAGAAGAAAAGGAGGAGGAGAAAGGGATGGTCCACGGTGCACCGGTCCACGGTGCACCGGCCAATCGGGAGCCACCCCAGCCGGCTCACAAGGCCGGGGCGCGTGCACCGGGTCCACGGACTCGCCCCGGGTGCCACGCGGCACGCGGTAACGCGCCCGCCACACGGGCGCGTTACACCGCGCCCGCGTCAGGCGCGGGACACGCGCCCGTTACACGGGCGCGCGTGCCCCCGCGCCCGCGCGGGCGCCAACGGGGGCCCGCCACGTGGCGGCCCCCGCGCGTCCCGCGACAGGCGCCTGCGCCTGTCCCATCCCCACGCCGCCTCGATCCGCGTACCTTGACCTGCGCTTCGAGTCCGCCTCGGGATCCGTGCCGTGCACACCCCGATAAACGTGCTGTTTTGCCTCGAAAAACGCGCACTTCATCCGGGCTCCAAATCCAACAAATAAATAGTCCATTCTTAGCGATTTCGCGCGCTGAATCCAAAAACGATGTCCATTTCTCCAAATTCTCACCCGAAAATTGCCGAATGCCCACTCGATCCGATTTTCGCGCCGGGTCTATTTTTAAAGTCCGATTTGCCCAATTCCAACTCTAAAAATTCCCGAAGGCGACCGGAGAGGTAAACTTTTATCCGGACTTCACCCGGAGTCTAATTTTGACATCTGAAACGCGCGAAATCACTTCTAAACACCCAACGGGTCCTCCAACCCCCACGGGGTCTCAATTTAAGCCCGAAGTCCACCACTTGTATCCAAATTGCGCGCAACCCACGCAGGCCTCCAGTGATGCAAGCAAATCCCAATTTGCATCACAAATCCATTTCTGGGCCCCCAACACGCGCACCAACACCCCCAACGGCGACCGAAAGCTGCCCAACAACCAGCAACCCTACGCGGGGGATTCCGGGACCTCACACACGCGCCACGAGGTACCAGCCCCAGCCCCGTGCACCGCGCACGGTGCGCTCGCGAATCAGAGGGTGACACGTGTCCCCTACACCCGGTCCACGCATTCCACTTTGGAATTCCGTAGACCGCGCCGCGTTCACCGACCAACCGGAGGCTGCCACGTGCCCCCGCCCTGGTCCATGCACCGCCGCGCTCACCCGGTAGACCGCGCGCCTTGCGCCCGCCAATCAGGCGGTGCCACGTGTCCATGCGCCGGGTCTGTGCACCCCGCCGCGCAGCTCTGTGGACCGCGCATCCTGAACCGGCCAATGACAGGCCGCCACGTGGCATCCCGGCGGTCTACGGCCCCTCCCATGCACCATTTTCCACTAAAAACTTCCGGGAGTCCGTTTTTGGGCATCCGGACTCAGAAACAAACAAGCAAATAGCCGTTTTCAAGCGTTTTTTCGTGCTGAATCCATTTCCGACCTCTGTTGGGCCTAATTCTTTTCCGAAATTTCGGCAAACTCAGCCGAAGGCCTACACAGCTAATAATAACACACAGGGTCCATCTGTGGCATCCCATTGATGCACCATGGGCCAGATACACCAACACTAGGTGCTCTAACAGTGGATTCATCGGAAGAACGCTGCATGGGAATTAAGGCCACTACAATAACGGGTGAACGACAAGCCGAAATAATCCGATCAACGATGAAATGTCAGAATCAACTGAATCTCAACTCATATGCAGGAATAATTATCAACTAATCCAATCAAGGATGCAATATCAGAATCAACTAATCCATTTCGAGCTTCTTCACCGTTAATGGCGGATTTTTAACGAGGCATCTTGGATACTTCCAACTTGGATGGAAATGCTCTAAAGAGTCATAGAAAGCTTCCCGACCATCTCACCCCGGCCAAAGATGGCCGGAGCGCCGGCGGCCGCAAAATGGTGCAATTTCGGGTCAACCATGGTCGCACCAATTTGGTGCTGGATGGGTGCCATGCAAATGCATGGAGGCACTCCTCTAGCTCCCAGCAAGTGTTCTGGGTAGGTGGCCGGCGCTGGGGAAACTCGCCGGAGCCAGAGCAAGGAGCTCGGCCAATTTTACAAAAATCCGAAAATTAGGGCTTTTAAGTTCTCCCAAAATACTCCACCATAAATGCCCAAATTTTTCAGACTTAATCTACAGGTTACACAGTCCATACACACCAATTTTTAGCCTTTTTGGTTCATTAGTTGTTGAGATTTGCAGAGGCGGAGCAAAATTAGGGTTCCGGCCATCTAATGCTCCCGCCGACCATGCACTTTGCATGGGAGCTCGGAGCTTGGCCTGTAGCATCCTAAGGACCTAAGAAGTCCACTGCTAAGGGTCTCGGGCTCATACAACCAATGGTTAGAGCTCCTTACCTTTGCCGGACTCGGGGAAGATAGGAAGAAGCCGGAAATGGGTTCCTCTTCCACGCGTGGCCTTGGCAGCTACCAGCAAGGTCCAGAGGCACCAAGGAATTCCTCAGGGTACTCCAGATCCAGACTTGAAGCAACTTGGTCCCAACCTCTTCCTCCTCTCTCACTCTCGGGTTCCTCTCAATGGGGTTTGATGTCTCTCGGCCACCACAGCACCCGAGGTTATAAAGAGATAACTCCTGGGAGTTATGAATCCCAAGAGCACCTCGTGTGACTCTCACACGAGTAGCCCAAAAGCCATTTTGAGTTTAATGCTTTATTTTACCAAATTTCAAATAACCCCTTATACAAACAACCCTAAACTCTAAGGTCCCTCCTGTAGGTGACATTTGCACCCAGAACCTTAATGTATAAGCCTTGTTAATTTTTTGATACATAAAATATTAGGGTTTCTTCCAAAATACCTCCTTTTTCGACACTTTTCACGCTTTTCGAGAAAATCTGCTCGACGAATCGCGAAACAGACTTCGCCACGACGTCCGGCTCGTCGAGACCTTCAAAGTAGGCTATTCATTTGTTTGATTTGGTGCTCGTATGAAATCTTGGGCCATCTTGTTCTGTATGTCGTAAACCGACGCACGCACTTCGATGCACCCGGATCGCCAAACGCGAAAACCGTCAGTGCCATTGCGCTCAGAACGTCGAAATTAACTAGGCTTGACTACTCATACCCCTATGTCAGGGTTCCAGACAGTGAAACGGCCGATGACGATCGAAGGGTCATTTAAAATAGAGGTTACTATTCACAACTTAAGTTGTGGGACCCATTTCTTCTTCGCTGTTTTGCGGAAAATCCGACCGTTGGATCGTCGACAAGTGAATATGAACTTTTCATGTTTCGTCGAGACGATCGCAATGGTGATCTCGGATTTTCGAGATCAGGCCCCGATCAAAAGTCGGTATTTTAGGGCCACTATTGTCTATTATTTACCTATTTTTGCCATTCAAATAATTCAGATAATTATTTAAGCTTAGATTTTGGATTTTAAAAATCACGGTTACTACATCACCCACAACTTCTAAGAAGTTTCGTCCCCGAAACTTATCAAAATATACTTAAAGTTCAGAATCACACACCCAAACCAACATAACTGTTTATAACAATTTTTTTTATTTTTTATTTTTTTTTTTTTTTTCTAGCGAACATCCTAACACCCAGATGGACCTTCTCCTGATGGTTCGCCTTGTCGGGTCAGAGCATAGACTCGACCACCAGACACTTGGCGTGATCCCTCAGTTTGGCGCGATTGTGGATGACGACTTGAAGCAGCCACACTCTGGGTGGACACAGAAGGCCGAGCAGCAAGAGGTGGAACAGATAATACTGATGGGGTTGGGGTAGATCCTTGCGGGCAGTTAACAGCAATATGTCCAGGCTGGCCGCACCGGTAGCATCGGCCTTGGCGTCGATCACAAAACGTGTGGTCGATGACTTCCTCCACAGAAAATGCAAGGCCCCGACTTATGCTGCTGATTACTCCCTCGAGAACTGGCCGCCTGATTCTGGCCTCGAGGGTACCTCGGGGGCCTCCAGTTGGATCCAGATGACCCTTCTCCATTCCCAGAAAATGGTCGCTTCTTTCCTTTACCCTTTTCCATGGCCTCTCGCTCAGCACGCGAGATCACGACTTCAGATTCAATAGAAAGGCATCGCTCGATGCAGTCATCATAATTGGCGATCAGATGCGATGATAGTTGACGTCGAATTTCAGGCCGTAGACCCTGGGTAAACAGCCTGACCTTGCGCCTTTCATCTTGTACTGCGCGAGGCACCAAGTCAGAGATTCTTGTGAATTCTTCTTCATACTCCCGTATAGTGCGAACACCTTGACGGATAGTTTCCAGATCCCTCTCCAAGGTTTCTCTTGTAGTTTCTTTGAGATAGCGTTGATATAACGCTGCCTTAAACTGGTCCCAAGTGGGTTTTGGTGCACCTTCAGCAAAATTTATGTGCCGGTAATGCAACCACCACATACTTGCACTGACTCCCAAACAGTGCACTCCCAGCATCACCTTGTCTTCCTCTTCGGTATCCAGGTCTCGAAATAATTTTTCCATATGATTCAGCCACTGTTCGAGAGCCCAATGGTCTTGCCCTCTTCCAGTGAATTCCTAGGGTTTAAATTTATTAAACTCTAACAATACCCCTTTTGTCCTTGTCCTTTCCGCCCTATACGCTGCTCTGGGATCTTCCGGAACAGCCGGTTGAACAGGCGGAGCAGCAATACCAACAGGAATGCCACCCCCTGCCACACCAGGAACAACCCCAGGCGCAGGAACAGCTTCAGGGGCAACAGGAATTGGTGGTACTGGTGCAGGAGGAGCAGGTTGTCCTTCAGGCTCAGGGACTGGTGGTGCAACAGGTGGTACTGGTGCAGCACGACGAGCATTGGCTTCTTGCTGAGTAAACTGGTGGATCATTGCTGCCAGAGCAGCAAGCTGGTCTTCAAACCGTTGCATTCGGTCGGGACTTTCTGGGCCTCGGCTTTCCGCAGATGTTTGGGAAGCCCCCCGACCAATGTTAGATCCACGTCTACCACGTCGAGCCATAACTGCAGTATCCAAGGATTAATTTTAGTACAAGCGACCCACAACTTCTGTTTCAGACTTAGGACTTAGAACACTACCCAACGCTCTCACGTGACACAAGTCTTCCTAGGGTTCGTTCCTAGCCATACTTAGACTTTATAGTCCTATTTCTCTGATACCATCTAATCTGTCACGCCCCGAGTTCAAAAACCAGTGTATAAATTTTTTTTTTTTTGTTTTAATAAATCAGAGTTGCAAAAACAGCCAGGGCAATGACAGACCGCCACATATATAGAAGAGTCCCAATCCCCCATGGAATTGAGCCTTTTCTATATATGCACGGCTAGCTTGGCAAACAACATCAGAGTACTAACTACGTACAACTCTAAACAATATTACAAGTTAGCTTTACAACTATCTTTACAGATATACAACTGAAATACAATTTCCTTTCTCTCAACATCTATTACATAACTTTTCGGCTGTCCAGGGTCAACCTCTATATCGATACCTCGCCAATTCGTCCCGACATCCCAACACCCGCGCGACCTGAAAAACAGTCACCCGAGGGTGTGAGACACACCGGAGTGTATCCCAGTGGGCACGACGAGCCGAGAAATAGCAGATCGTACCTACTGGTATACAATACTAGAGGATAGTAAAAGATCACTGTTAGGAAAAGCAATTATCATAAAGGAGCAGTGTTTACTCGAAGTAAAGTCATTATGAGTTAAGACAGATAAGAAATATCATTATGGGATAAACATGGAGATTAACCATTTTATTATAATGGAAGCAATGTGGAGATCAACAAGTATATCCTCATGAAAGTGTCATGGAGTGTCAGTAGATATGAAAGCACTGGTAGGATCAGCAACTCAATAATCATGATACTAAACAAGAACAGACTCAGGCTACCCTACGAAGCTCGGTAAAAATATTTATTTAATAAAATAATGTATTTAGCAGTATAACGGGTGAACGACAAGCCGAAACAATCCGATCAACGACGAAATGTCAGAATCAACTGAATCTCAACTCATATGCAGGAATAATTATCAACTAATCCAATCAAGGATGCAATATCAGAATCAACTGAATCTCAACTCATAGGCAGGAATATGATCAACCACAATTAGAACATGAATCAGGATATAGATACTGATAATCAAGTATAAATGTGCAAACAAGTAATGACCAATCAGGCAAAGCAACAAATAGTAATATAACTCAATCAAAGGCAGATAGGCTCAATTATAATCCAGGTTAACCAAAAAAAAACCGGGGTCCGACCAATACCGTACATAGAGGGCCGAAATGATAAAGCCCGGACCGAAGATAAACCCACCTGACAAATCGCAGGCGACTAAACCGTAATCCACTGTATGCTCGAGGACCAGATGCAAACTGGACAGACCTGAATCAAACATATTGATCAGGGATCGATTTTAACTCTAACTTATTTCAAGTCAACTTAACCCTTTTTAGCACTGTTTTCGCTCGTTCTTTCAATTAGAAACTCATTTTCACGAACCGTAACTTCCAGCAGGTAACTTTTAACTTGCTGAACACCGTGCTCACACATTTGTGGCAGCACGCACCCCGAGGAAAACTTCGGGCCATAAAATACTCTTCTAACACAGCCTTTTTGCATTTTTGTTTCTCCGGAACCTCGAAACCTAAATCTAACGCGAGCATCGCGTCCAGTGACCCCAAATTAGTCAAGAACTCACTGTCGCGACTTCGCAAACAGCCCAGAACCAACCTTGGGCCATAAAACACACCCTAGAGCTCGACAACCTTGGAACTTAAGTTTTATTGTGCCAATTTAATTTCTGCTTTTACCACATGCTTAAAATGCCCTATGAATCACTGGGCTTGCTCTATTTGCAACCCAGAATCATTGGATCAACCAGAACCAACACTTAGCCTTTAATCAACATTCATAATGCTCCAAACATAAATCCACACAGATCCAACTTGATCTGAAGTGAGCATCAAGCTCAGGGGACCATTTGAAGCATCTTTCATATTTACATCAAGGCCAGATTCTATCAAAATCTTCATTGAGGCATTACATCGAACACTTGGTCTGCACTTCTCAGGCACAAGCATACAAGCACAAAACCGAACTAGTTCTCAGCATACATTGCACCAAAAGCTTCCAAACTTGGAAGGAAATGATCCTCTAAGTTGCTAAAGTGTTTCCATCAATTTGGTCTTTCAGGTTTGCTCCTAAGTTCGGCCGCGGCAAGAGGTTGAAGATGAAGCCTTTGCTTCGAATTTCGTGACCATTCAACCAGAGGCACCTTCCCCAAAACTCATAGCAAGCTTGCCTGGACCCGTGCCCGGCGACGAGGCACGGCGGCGACGGCGGCGGAGAAAGCTCCATTTCGAGCTTCTTCACCGTTAATGGCGGATTTTTAACGAGGCATCTTGGATACTTCCAACTTGGATGGAAATGCTCTAAAGAGTCATAGGAAGCTTCCCGACCATCTCACCCCGGCCAAAGATGGCCGGAGCGCCGGCGGCCGCAACATGGTGCAATTTCGGGTCAACCATGGCCGCACCAATTTGGTGCTGCATGGGTGCCATGCAAATGCATGGAGGCACTCCTCTAGCTCCCAGCAAGTGTTCTGGGTAGGTGGCCGGCGCTGGGGAAACTCGCCGGAGCCAGAGCAAGGAGCTCGGCCAATTTTACAAAAATCCGAAAATTAGGGCTTTTAAGTTCTCCCAAAATACTCCACCATAAATGCCCAAATTTTTCAGACTTAATCTACAGGTTACACAGTCCATACACACCAATTTTTAGCCTTTTTGGTTCATTAGTTGTTGAGATTTGCAGAGGCGGAGCAAAATTAGGGTTCCGGCCATCTAATGCTCCCGCCGACCATGCACTTTGCATGGGAGCTCGGAGCTTGGCCTGTAGCATCCTAAGGACCTAAGAAGTCCACTGCTAAGGGTCTCGGGCTCATACAACCAGTGGTTAGAGCTCCTTACCTTTGCCGGACTCGGGGAAGATAGGAAGAAGCCGGAAATGGGTTCCTCTTCCACGCGTGGCCTTGGCAGCTACCAGCAAGGTCCAGAGGCACCAAGGAATTCCTCAGGGTACTCCAGATCCAGACTTGAAGCAACTTGGTCCCAACCTCTTCCTCCTCTCTCACTCTCGGGTTCCTCTCAATGGGGTTTGATGTCTCTCGGCCACCACAGCACCCGAGGTTATAAAGAGATAACTCCTGGGAGTTATGAATCCCAAGAGCACCTCGTGTGACTCTCACACGAGTAGCCCAAAAGCCATTTTGAGTTTAATTCTTTATTTTACCAAATTTCAAATAACCCCTTATACAAACAACCCTAAACTCTAAGGTCCCTCCTGTAGGTGACATTTGCACCCAGAACCTTAATGTATAAGCCTTGTTAATTTTTTGATACATAAAATATTAGGGTTTCTTCCAAAATACCTCCCTTTTCGACACTTTTCACGCTTTTTGAGAAAATCTGCTCGACGAATCGCGAAACAGACTTCCCCACGACGTCCGGCTCGTCGAGACCTTCAAAGTAGGCTATTCATTTGTTTGATTTGGTGCTCGTATGAAATCTCGGGCCATCTTGTTCTGTATGTCGTAAACCGACGCACGCACTTCCATGCACCCGGATCGCCAGACGCGAAAACCGTCAGTGCCATTGCGCTCAGAACGTCAAAATTAACTAGGCTTGACTACTCATACCCCTATGTCAGGGTTCCAGACAGTGAAACGGCCGATGACGATCGAATGGCCATTTAAAATAGAGGTTACTATTCACAACTTAAGTTGTGGGACCCATTTCTTCTTCGCTGTTTTGCGGAAAATCCGACCGTTGGATCGTCGACAAGTGAATATGAACTTTTCATGTTTCGTCGAGACGATCGCAATGGTGATCTCGGATTTTCGAGATCAGGCCCCGATCAAAAGTCGGTATTTTAGGGCCACTATTGTCTATTATTTACCTATTTTTGCCATTCAAATAATTCAGATAATTATTTAAGCTTAGATTTTGGATTTTAAAAATCACGGTTACTACAGTGTCCATCTCCCAAAAATGATAATCATACAATATCCTCAGATACAAAACCCAGAACTCAACAGGGAGGTATCTCCAATAAATACATCAGTGTACAGGCTCTCCATACATAACATATCCTCACTACATCAGTCTCTCAAAAGAGGAAACAAAATAACTAATCTACTGAAGATCTCCTCTAAAGGGGTACCGCTACTCTCCAACGACGGGTAGGGATCTAGCTCGCGGCTCCCTCGCCTCGAACAACAACCGCAGAATCAGCAACACCCGCTAAGACTCTGCAAAACAAAGGAGAGAAAAGAAATGGAGGGGGAAAACCCCTAATGGGTGTGAGAACTACACCAAAAGGGAGTTCTCAGTGGGTACCACCGCCAGGCCCGACGATCTGCCCACTAAGTCCACTAGAGGCATAAGATAACCAATGCAGTAAAAACTGAACAAGGAAGCTGGAGACACTCAACAGCTATCATGCCTCTATCTAAATGCCCAAATGGGGAAACTCTGATAAAGATATGCAACACTCGCACACGAGGTGCTCAATCGACCCAATCGAGCTGACTGCCACATCGGGTCCAGTCAAACCTGCGCCCACCTGCAACCACCTCCCGCTGACGGGCAGGAATTACGTAGGGTGTCCAAACAGACGAACTCGCTATCGAATAGTGGCTCATGCAGGCTATAGTCGAAATCCACGCGCTCTCTCAGAACGGATAGACTCAAGATCCTCAACATCTCGCATAATGGTCGAAGTACTCTCAACGACACGGGATCACCGTCAACCCACACGGCTCCCAACAACACTAGCACTGGTCTAATCACAGCTACTAGACTCCACTCGGCCCCCAGGCACGAGTGCAACAATAAAAGTGTCTGCCTGAATGAACCCAATCAAATGAACCGGTATAAAACCCGGTACTGCCTGCTCTGTCATCAATCTCACGAACTCAGTATCTCAAGAACTCAGTAGCGGAATCTGCACACATGGCTCGAACCCGCGGGATCGGCACACTTGGCTCGCATCCCAAAATAATTATCAACCTGCACACATGGCTCGGTCAATGGCCTACCTCCGGAGTGGCACTCGAGGGGAGCGACCCACACGAGTAAAGTATCTCTGTAACAAGTATCGTTGTAACAAGTATCACTGTAACAAGTATCACGATATAGCAGGACTGGATCACGACTCTAATCAAAGTGGAAAAAACCATCCACTAAAGGGAAACCCGATCCCCAAACTGAACAATAGTAAACAATAAGTGGGAAAACTCCATCCACTGGAGGAAATCTGATACCCAATCTGATGCACAAGTATATATCCGGTCAACCGCCCAATATCCGCGGTCGCCGCAAAACCCCACAAGTCCACAATCAAGACCAACCTATCCCAGACTCGAAACCTCAACTACACTATCCCAAACCCCTGCTCGAACCCGAGCAACATGAACCACAAGACTAACCAATAAGGAGAAAAGAAGCAAAACATGGTTTCTCCTAAGTCAAGTTCCAATAAGATAGTGTAGCAGTAAAAGATGGCCTATCTAGATATCCATACAAGCATGCAAATGTCCTCAAGAAAGATAAAAGGTAATATAGCAAATAGTAGCTCCACCTGCCAAATCCACCAATCTACGACACCCGTCCATAATCCATGGTCCATCAAAATCATCAGAATGATACCCGCACATAGATATAGCTTCCTACTCCATCGAGTAATCATATCATAAAAGACTATGTGCAACATGGCAAGCTAAAAGATCACTACTATAATATATCAATCTGCATGATCTAGGCCCTTCCTCAAGCTTCCATCTCGATGCCAAATATAGTACAATTAAACATGCATGCTAACAATCACATAGGGTAAATCCCTTTAGGTAAGCTTTACTATTCATCATCCTGGATATCCAAATCTAGAAAGTACTCATTAATATTTAACATAAACATTCACTTGCAATTCCTTGTACAATTATCATCCCTAAGCTTACCCCTTAATCACAAATAGTGTACCCTAAACATGCATGCATTCTAACATACAGAATTAGAGAACCGTCCACCGATTCTGGAGATGAAGCAACCCACCTGAAACGCTTTCCGCAGGCAAAGCCGAAGTCGGTGAAGAGGGTGGCCACTTGCTAACAAAATCTACTGAAACTGCACCCTCGGTACTCTGTCGCACAAATCCCTGCGCCAACCAACCTCGCAATCACAACACAATAATCAATACCCCACAATAACCAAACAGCATATACTGTTTTCACAACCAGCAGAGAAGAGGGGGTATTTCACCTGTGTACAGTCTTCCAAAAATTCCAATAAAAATACAACGGTGATCCTCTCGAAGCGTAGATATCAATCGAGTCTTTAAACGCCTCATTCCGATGATCGAGCATAGAGATAAAAATCCGACAAGCCTCCGCTATCCAAAAATCCACCAGCAAAACAGTGGCTCAGAGATGCCTCGTAAACTATGCCAAGAACTCAAATAGAGACGAAGTGATCAACACAGAAATCGAAGACGTACCTCTCGTGAACGCGCTGCCGCAAAAATCAGCTCA
The DNA here is from genome assembly GCA_029204045.2 of Tillandsia leiboldiana. Lineage (NCBI taxonomy): Eukaryota > Viridiplantae > Streptophyta > Magnoliopsida > Poales > Bromeliaceae > Tillandsia > Tillandsia leiboldiana. Next base: position 49,725,747 of record CM055060.1, on the reverse strand, counting down.
AAATACCATCGGAGTAATCCAGGGTGCCTCGTGCACTGAAATGCGACGAAGGAAGCCAAAATCCAAGAAACGTCGCAGTGTGCCGCGTCGCAGAAAGCGCGGATGTCGAGGCCTCCAAAAATTCTGAGCTTCTTTCATAAGATCCAGAACAGGATGAGAAAGAACTTTGGTATAGAAGCCTCGGGGAGAAAAAGCCCAGAAAAACTGAAAACACGCCCCCCACCTCGGCTTATTTATAGGCCCAGCTCAACATTTCAAATAATTCCATCCGTGTCCTAGTTTCCGGGCGCCCGAAATTTTCGGGCGCGCACAGTGCGCCAACAGTGCCCAATCCGGGCAGTTGATCCAGCGCCCGGAATCACCTCAGGCTGCCACGTGGCCCCCGAACAGGCAACAGCCAAGACGGCCAACTGCCATGCGCCGCATGGCCCGCTCGGAGGCTGACGCGTGGCGCGCCAACGCGCGGGTACCGCGCGTCAACGCGTCGGCCGCCGCGCCAGCGCCGCCTGCGTCCCCGTGTCGCGCACGCATCCTGAGGCACCAGCCTCCCTGCTCCGTGGACCGCGTCCGATGCACCAGCGAATCCTTTGCTGCCACGCGTCCGCATCTCGCCAATAAAATCACGCAACGTGGCACACCTACCCGCTGCACCGCACGCGCCCGCCCGCGCGCCTGCCCGCGCCCGCGCGCGCTGCCCGCGCCTGCTCCGCCGCCTGCCCGCGCCTGCGCCGCCGCGCTCCGCCGCTGCCGGCGATGCCCGGCCCGCCGAAACAGTAACCTCCTACCTCGAAATCCGTGCCAGGTCATCCGGGCTCCGAAAAATATAAGTAAATAGTCTATTTTCACCGTTTTCGCGCGCTGAATCCAAATCCGCTTTCTGTTTTGCCAAATTCCATTTCTAAAAATTGCCGAAGGCATCCGAAAAGGTGTTCTTTGTCCAAACTTCGCGCTGAGTCTAATTTTAATATCCGTTTTGCGCGAAACCACTTCTAAACATCCGACGGGGTCATCCGACTACCCACGCGATCCATTTAACACCCGAAGTCCATCACTTGTGTCCAAATTGGTGCAGAAACACCGCCGACACGCCACATAGGCCTCCAGAAGCTGCTGGTCACACTGTAGAAGCCCTGCAGAGATCCGGGTCACCACAGCGCACGCCTCTTACCGCTAGAGCTCGGAAAGAAGGTGAAAGCCTCTACCTTAGCCCGAGTTTGGGCATTCTTGGCCAAGCTTCTTTGTTCCGGCGATCTCTGTTGTCGGCGATTCCCCGGAAGGTGAGCATAGTCCTCTAAACGTGATGTGGAGACCCATGCTCATCACCTTAGTTGCAATCGGAGACGCCTGGGATTGCAGATGCTACTACATCGCTCCCGATGACATTGGAATATGAGGTTCAGTTAACATCAGCATGCTCCTCGACCATCGTTTGTGCTCCGGATAGTGAGCACATGCTTCGGTATGTTGAAACCTTTTAGCCTATGCAGCCGGTTGGTTTCTGAAACACACAAAATTCGGCAACAACCCAAAACACTATTTTCTATATTATAATGCAATTAGATGCATGTTTAGAGGGTTTTATGCAATTAGGCCATGTGGCCTGCCTCGGGCAGCGTGAACCTACAGTGTGTGACCTCTGGATTGAACGTCCAAGGTGTGACGCCCCAACTTCTCAACGGGTCACCCATCCTAGAACTACTCTAGCTCTAGCACGCTCAACCCTCTTAACCTCTTGGGTCTAACTACCACCCAAAATTTTATAGTCAGGTTAAGAGGTTAGTCCTATTTATACCTTATATATATGACTAATTCAAATCTTGGAGATGTTACATTCCTTCCCCTTTAAGCCCCGACGTCCTCGTCATGCTCAAAGACGCTCACAAGCACCAGATGATGTGAGACTCGTTTCGCTAGCCTTAGCCGACCTTGTGGGGAGCTGCACTCTACCAACAACGGTCATTAACCGGGGAGCCTCGCTCTACCCGCTATATAACCCTGACTCAATCGAGACTCATCTCGCATTTTCGACTGGTGAATGGCTCTAATATCAACTGTGACGCCCCAACTTCCCAAGGGGTCACCCATTCTAGAATTATTCTAGCTTTAGCATGCTCAACCCTCTTAACCTTTTGGGCCTAACTACCATCCAAAATGCTATAGCCGAGTTAAGAGTTTAGTCCTATTTATACCTTATATATATGACTAATCCAAATCCTGAGGGTGTTACATAAGATCCAATGGCCTTCATGAAGTATAATTTGGATTTAGGCATGTTTATCGGCAAAATTGTCAATCGAACTCGGTTCCGGTTCGACTTTCGTGTTTTATCAACGTGAACACCCCATATTTGTCGCCAAGCCTTGTTGGCTAGTTGCCCTTGTTATCTCATGTGTCCAGAAACAATGGAGGGTTTCGAAATAAAAATCACCATTTTTGAAAACCCGATACGACTTAGTTTTCGTTAAATGCGTCCATTAGCGTTAACCTTGTGCGTTACTGTCTAAACACCTAAATTGATGTGTTTTGGAGTAGCGGGTAATTTACGGTGTCGATTGATACCCTCCAGGGTACTTCTTGGATTTCGAAAATATTTCGGTGATTTTTCCAAAATTTTTGAGGTTTCGGTAATTGGTAAAAGAAATCGATTTTTCGATGATTTCGGGACGTGCGGTTAGTAACTTTTGGTCACTTAGAGTTGGACCTATTTAATGGAGTGTTTTGTGACTCCGTGGATTTTTCGTAGGTTCGATCGATAGTGAGGAACACATTTGGAGCTAGGTGCTTCATCAAATTCAAGTGGTTGCTTTGATCCTAAGTCAGTATAGTGTTACTAGCTCAGTATCATTCTCTTCCCTTTCCCCTTCTACTTGTTTACACATTTCATGTTGAGCACTTGATTACACATTTCATGCTGAGCACAAGTGGATGCTTCGATTCGAGGTAAGGATTGGGACGGTGCGTAAGGTTCAGTATAGCTAGTGAGCTCTAGTATCCCGAACCTATTCATTGATTGATATCATTCTCTTCCCTTTCCCCTTCTACTTGTTTACACATTTCATGTTGAGCACTTGATTACACATTTCATGCTGAGCACAAGTGGGTGCTTCGATTGGAGGTAAGGATTGGGACGGTGCGTAAGGTTCAGTATAGCTAGTGAGCTCTAGTGTCCCGAATCTACTCATTGACTGATTCTGATAAGACTAATTCCGACTATTTCTTTTTTTACCCCTTTTTATTTATTTATTAAATAATTAGATATTGTCATGATTCAATTAATTGGATGATTACTTCATTTAATAAGCTATGGATTTTTATTTAGAAATAATGACATTAATTTATGTTCATATCTATATAATGGTGTTGGTTTTGATTTTATGATAAAAAAAATTTCTATCGCTCGTTGTAGTCGTTTTCAAGAGATTAAGTTTTCGTGTGAAAAATAATTTTTAGAAGGAATTTTGATTTTATCGTATTCTTAGAATTTAAAAATAAAGTTTTCGGATAAAAAATATTTTCAAATAATAGAATGTTTGATATATTGTGCATTCACATCATTTTCGTCTTAGTAATGCTTAAGTGTATGGCAGAGTATGTATTATTTTCGCTAAGAACTACTACAAGTATTTTAATATATAGCAACATTATTTATAGCAATATTTATTTAAATATTGATAAATATAAAATTTATTGGCATTTATAAAAAATTATTGTTAAATATGATACTTATTGATATTTATAAATTATTGTTGGTAAATAAAAATATGTAGTAATATTTATTTTTAAATACCGGTAAAAGATAATTAAATCAACGACATATATTTGTTAATGTCTCTAAGTGGATTTAATTATCAGCATTTAAAATTAATTATTGATAAAAAATAATAAATCTTATTATTGGTAAATAAAAATATCTAGTAATATTTATTTTTAAATACCGGTAAAAAATAATTAAATCAACGATATATATTTGTTAATGTCTCTAAGAGGATTTAATTATCAGCATTTAAAATTAATTATTGATAAAAAATAATAAATCTACATCTATATCAAAATAACGTGGGTTCGAATATTTGTCCCCTCTCCCTCAAACATCCGTCTCATTATTTAGGATTTAGGATTTAGCTTTTTCCCTCCGGCCTCACATTCTCATCCCTTAGGCTGTGTTTGTTTTGGGTTAGGATGGGGGATAAGGAGGATATCCCCTTATCTCCAAACGCACCAGGAATAATAAAAATATTTTATTCTGGTATTTCTGGTATACTGTTCCAACATCAATTATTCACTATATTTTACTCTTCTATTCTCCCCCTAGCACACTACCCGAGGCACACCATATTATCCATTATTGGGTACCCACAAAATTAGAGCCAATAAAATATAAAATTAAATATTATTTTAATAAAATATAATTTGATTTTGATTTTGATTTTGATTTTGATTTTATCTTATTTTTTGTAAAGCTTTAATATATTAATTAAAATAAAGAAATTAGAATTTAACAAATACAAAATTAGAGCAAATAAAATATAAAATTAAATATTATTTTAATAAAATATAATTTGATTTTGTTTTTGCTTTTGATTTTGAGTTTATCTTATTTTTTGTCGAGCTTTAATCTATTAATTAAAATAACGAAATTAGAATTTAACAACTTTTATCACATAATAAAGCTTGAGGGCAAAAATGTCATTTAACCCAACTAAACCTTTTTATTCATCTTATTCCTTATTCTCATACCAAACACAAAATCTCTTATCCCTGGAACCATCCCAAACGCTTTTTTACACTAATTCCGTACTTTATACTTATCTTTGGTATAACTAGAATAACCTTATCGCCTCAAACATCCGTCTCGTCCATCCGTCTCATCCTTTAGGTTTAGTCCGATCTTCTTCCTCCTTAATTAAGATTTGTAGGTAATAATATGAAATCTTATATTTTTTAGTCTGCTTATTTTTCTTTAATCTAAGATGTAACTTATAGTATTATTTCTCTTTTTTTTTCATGGATTTCTATTTTTTTAAGTTCTAAATTTTAAAGAAGTTTTATAGCCTATAATATTAGAATCTCATAGACTAAATTTTAAAGATGAGATTTTTTTTTAGATATTTTTTTTTTTTAATGGAATAGTATCTTTTTATGTATATATCATATTTATACCATGTAGAGAAATTTCAATTAATTTTTTATTATTTTTTTTTTGTTATGTTGAAAAAGCACATTTAATTAATTGCATAATAGTTATAATCCATTGGCAGCCAGATGCTTGAATTAATCATGTGCATTAGGTCTTCACCACCGGTTTTGGTATGGTAAAAATATTGGATGTGGTAAAAAAAATAATAATGTAGTGAAAGAATAACACTATTTTAATTTAGTGCTGTGCAGTAATAACTAATTTGTTGGGGGTGAAAGAATAACTTAGTGGTGAAAGGCCTTGAAAGGGCCCAAAATGCATGAAATTTATTCATGTATGCATGTATTAGTGTGGTAAAAAAAATATAATATTATATTAACCAAGATTTTTAAGGCTCTACTTAAGAGGTTATTTTATTTTTACAGTTTTGACTTGATTGAGATAGAATTGAAACGGTTGAACATAAATAACTCGCCTCCACTCAGTTCATTGACAAATAGCTAAATTTATTTGGAAAAAGACAATTACAAGTTTTTTTTTTTTTTTTTTTAGAGAAAAATATTATATTTATATTTCATATATATCCAAAATTAAATTATAAGGACATATTTTTGGAATATATTTTTGGAACATATTATAATAATGTGTCGCTATATACCCTAGCGACTCCATATATAGCGACAATAATTATAAGTGTCGGTATTTTTACTAGTGACACTTGTTTTAGATTTTAAAAATATTTAAAAATGTCGCTATAGTATAGTTTTGTTGTAGTTAATTAATGAATGTATTCTTTTTATAACACCATGTATGAATAAAATACTCAATTTGTATAGTCGTTTGCTAAGAAAGTCTTGCTATATTAATTTTTTTAAAAAAATATTACATGCTAATTAAAATTTTAATTTTTTTATATATTTTAAGATGATAAATTTTGTAAAAAAAAATATTATATTCATATAAACTATTTGTTACTGAAAATATTTTCTCTCTATTTGGAAAGACGAACTATGCAATTACTAACTAAATAAAATTTGATTGATTTATTATTTTTCTGTTGATAGGTATGCAATAACTAATTAAATAAAATTTTAATTGATTTATTATTTGTCTTTTTGTCGATATTCTAGCATATTTTCTAGAAAGAATTAAGTAGAAGGAAGAAACTTAAGTTCGAATTTTCTTGATATGAGATTTGAAGATGTGTATTTATATTCATTTTTTTTTTTGTTTTTTTTTGTTGTATATTTTTCTTGTGAGACTCAATTTGCTAGTTGCTTTATTTTAAATAGTTTTTTAAAATTTTTAGTTTGATTTTAAATCATAATATTTGTTTGCTACTTTTAGTTGTAATAATCTTGAGTTGAATTTATATCTTTTTAATATTTCACAGATAGTTTATCTTTTAATTAAGTATATATATATATATATAGGAAAATGCTATGTGTACACCCCATCCGGGGTGTACATCCTACACCCTCACCCATCCAATGGGTGAGGGTGTGAGAAGGGGTCACATCAAGTGACCCCAAAGGCACCCCACCCATTGGATGGGTGGGGTGTAGGATGTACACCCCCTTGGGGGTGTACACCTAGCATTCCTCATATATATATATGAGCAATGCTACATGTACACCCCGAAGGGGTGTACATCATACACCTCCATCATTTTAATGGTGGCGATATTTTTTACGGGTCACATCAAGTGACCCATCATCACATCCCCACCCTTGGATGGGTGGGGTGTATGATGTACACCCCGAAAGGGGTGTACACATAGCATTTTCCTATATATATATAGGAAAATGCTACTTGTACACCCCATTTGGGGGTGTATATCGCACACCCCACCCATCCAATGGGTGGGGTGTGGTGAGAGGTCACTTCACAATTTGTAAAGTGATCCCCCCACCCTTAGATGGGTGGGTGTAAGATGTACACCCCCTTTGGGGGTGTACATGTAGCGTTGCTCATATATATATATATATATATATATATATATATATATATATATATATATATATATATATATATATATATATATATATATATATATATATATATATATATATATATATATATATATATATATATATATATATATATATATAAAGAAAGAGAGAGAGTGAGTCCGGCTATTATATTCTTATGAGTAAAAAATTTTCGTACTTATAAATTTTTATCTCTTGGATAAAGGAATGTGCGGTTAGGATTATAGTAGTTTCTAAAATTTATACTATTTCACCAACAATCTAGTAAACTCTACGGGGACCACTATCATCTTAACCGCATATTTTTTCATCCAATAGCTAAAAAGTTATGAATATAAAGAAATTTATACTCATAAAAATATATGTGATGACCCGGATCTTCATTGGGGGTTTATGGCTTGATCAGTGGCTTCTGGAGGATTATCTTGGGAGATGGGAGTGTTTGGGTGTGTATCGGACTCAAGAAATGGACCCGGCGCAAAAATCGAATCAAGTGGGCTTTTTCGGGGGCTTCCGGGTAAATTTTGGTTGAGAATTTGGCAAAATAGAGGCAATATTTGGATTTAGCGCGGAAAAACGCTTGAAAAAGATTATTTACTTGTATTTTTCGGAGTCCAGACGCCCAAAAACGGACCTATTTTAATTGGGGCCGGTTCACGGGACATGCGGGTACACCAGGCGCAGCCAAATTTGCGCCGCCATGTGTCGGGCCGTGATTGGCCTGACACAAGGCGTGAGGCGCGCTCAGCGCTTTTTCCACTCAATAAAGGCTGCCGGCTTCGCGTCTCCCAACATCTCCCCCGAACCCCTTTCACAGAGAAGGTTTTGCCCTATAAATAGCCATTTCTTTCCCATTTTTGGACTTTTGAAATCTGGCCAAATTCTCAGATTTTTTCAGAGCATCCCCATCTCCTTCTTCTTCTTCTCCTTCACCAGTTTTCGGATTTGGGGTGTGCTATGGGTGCCCGTAGCTGTGCAAGTGGTGGATGAACCCTTTGAAGCTGATTTCAACCATTTCCGTCGCATTTCAGCGCAGGAGCTCCACAGAACTCATCCCTTGGAATATTGGCCAAATTTTTGGTTCTGCATCTTCACAAGAGGTAGATCTACAACTTTGGTATTCAACACTTTGGCTAGATCTTGAGTTGTATTGAAGTTTTTAAGCCATCTTTGGGACCCTTGTGCACAGCCTGGGATTTCGGACAGTGCTCAGTGTTTTCCCTCCCCTGGACAGTAGGAATGGAATTTTGAGATGATTGAAATCTTCAGGACTCGAAGAGCTACAACTTTGGTATGTACCACTTTACCTAGATTTGAATATTTCTGAGAGTTTATTAGCCATCTTTGAAGAACTTGTGCACAGCCTGAGATTTTGAACTGAGCTCAATGTTTTGCCTCCCCATTTTCTGGTTTTTCCCGAGTTTTAGAGAGAGAAACTGAGGGAGTGGCCTGAAGTGAACTTGTTCCCCTCTCTGTCCTACATCTCTCCAGGAAGTTTCAGAATTTTTGGAGTTTCCAACAGCGAGTTCTCTACGACGCGGCGCGCTTTGACGATTTCCATTTTCTGGCCCATTTCCGTCGCAGTTCAGTCAAAAATTTCCCGAGCGCCAACCAGGAGGAATTTTTGGGCGATTTCTTCAACAGCGTGTTTCTAAGAGGTAAGGCTTCGTTTTTCGTATTGATCACTTTGCTCAGTTTCGCACTTTCGGCATGGTTCCCGAGGCACCTTTTGACCCCCATTTTCTGTGGTGAGTTTTGGACAGCATGGACTTGTCGATTTTGTATCTCGGTCTACGAGCATCGGAATGAGGCGTTTAAATATTGACATCTACGCTTCGAGAGCAACGCACTCGTATTTTTATTAGATTTTTCTGGGGTCATTTCGAAGGTGAGAATTAAGCTTCTCTGTGGCTGATTTTACAGATGTGTGAGTTGTTGATGGTTTGGCTTACCGCGATGTCCGATTTGTTTCTTGGCCTACAGGTATCGGATTTAAGTGTTTAAAGACTCGTTTTGGGGCTACTCGTCGCGAGGATCGCAACCGTGATTTTTCTGGATTTTTTAGAGGACTGGACAGAGGTGATATTTATCCTTTTCTGTGCTGTTTGGAAGACAGCAAATGCTGTTTTGGTGGTATGTTTACATCGGGTGCGATGTTTTGTGCAGTGGGGCACAGTTTTCGGTGGATTGCTGTGTTAGAGGACTGCGGGCAGCAAGGAGCTTCTTTTGGTGTAGATCGCGCTTTTCGAGGTGGGTGGTTGCTGCATACCTCTACTTCTGACTTGCTCACTAAGTTTATTAGAGAAGCCCACTATTGAACATATTGATTGATTGCGATGCATGTTTGACTGATATAAATGTGAGCCTATCATTTGAGACTAATCATGTGGATATAACATGTTGGGAATCTTATTGGATAATACTATTGTGGAAACATGATTGCGGGGACATATTTAATAGTGATAATTAACATGCCATATTAGCACATAGATTTTATGAAAGTGGATTAAATGGATTAAATGTTGGGACATGATGACTTATTTATGTGCGGGTGCCACTTTGGGATTTATTATGGATCAGGTATTATTTACATGTGTAGTTGACTGATGATTTTAGCATATTGGGTATATCTATGTGGATTTATTATTAGTTACACATGTGGAACTGTTATTTGATGTTTTTCTCCTTCACCTTGCATGAGGACTTTTGCATGCCTGTATGGACATCTAGATAGGCCACTATTTATTGCTACACTATCATATTGGGATTTGACTTAGGAGAAACCATAATCGCTTTCTTTCTCCTTCTTATTTAGACTTTTGAGTCATGTTGCTCGGGTTCGAGCAGAGGTTTGGGATAGTGTAGCCGGGACCTTAGGGTCAGAGACAGGGTGTACTTGATGCTGGATTTGTGGGTTATTGCGGCAACCGCGGACAGTAGGCGGTTGACCGAAGATTGATTATTTCATCAGATTTTGGGTCTTGTGGGGTGTTGCGGCAACCGCGGACATTGGGCGGTTGACCGGATATTTACTTATGCCTGAGATTGGGTATCAGATTCCTCTAGTGGATGGAGTTTCCCACTTATTGAGTACTATTGCATCAGATTGGGGATCGGGGTTGCATTAGTGGATGGAGTTTCCCAATTTGATCATAGTCTTGATCTAGTCCTGCTATATTGAGATATGTGCTACAGAGATACTTGTGATACTGGTGACAGAGATACTTTACTCGTGTGGGTCGCTCCCCTCGAGTGCCACTCCGGAGGTAGGCTTTTTAGACCCAGCCTTGTGTGCCGGTCTGATACTTATTTTGGGATGCGAGCCGTGCGGGCCGATCCCGCGGTTTCGAGCTTTGTGTGCAGATTCCGCTAAGCAGGCAATACCAGTTTTACTGGTGGTGATAGATTGGGTTATTTGGTCATATACCGTTTCCTGATGCATTCATACAGTCATTTCTTTCGGTATTGCATTTAGAGGCATACCAGTAGTGGTTTCCCTTTATTCAGCAGTTCTGTTTACAGCTTTACCACTTATTCCTTTTCTTGCCTCTAGTAGACTTAGTGGGTACGCCGGAGTTTGAGGCTTTACCCACAGGAGGAGGCTACTGGTTTACTAGTGGTTCTCACCCCCATTGTTGTTTCCTTCTTTTCTTCCTCCTGTTTTGCAGTGTCTTCTGCGGGAGTTGCTGACCTTTCGGTCGTTGTTCGAGGCGAGGGAGTCACGAGCTAGATCCTTACCGCCCGAGGAGCGTAGCTGTATCCCCTGGTTGGAGTTTCCTTGTAGCTGTCAGCTGGTTTTTACTGTTTACTTTGGAGAGAGATCTTTTGTATTTGAAGAGACCGATGTTGAGACTGATGTACTATAGTTTTAGTTTATCTTCCTTTTATAGTTGAGAGATGCTGTACTGAGGACATTGTATGATGATTATCTGTATTTGAGAAAAAGGATATTGTACTTTATTTCATGTTGTACAGTGATTGGATTTTATTTTACAGCATTTTATTTTCACTCTGATATTTGCGTAGCTATAGTACTGTCTTTTGCAGGTTAGACGCTTCGCCTATGCGGGATTTTGCATAGGTGGCGGATCTGTTGGCGAGCCGGGTCGCAGTATCGACCCCGGGGCGTGACAATATAATAGCCCTACGTTATATATATATATATATATATATATATATATATATATATATATATATATATATATATATATATATATATATATATATAATATAAGCTCATCTATACTTATAAATTTTTTATCATAGAATTAGTCTAGAGATTCGTGCTATTTTAAACTATAGGCTTGTGCTTTTACTTTACCTTTACAATAGCACAGATCTCGAGATTAATTTTATAATTAAAAATTTATAAATATAAATGGACTTGTGTTTTTGAAAATATATAAGCTTTACTCTCTCTCTCTCTATATATAGAGGCTACTATACTATTAATAGCACCTAGTTATTTGTGTTATTAGATTTTTGACCATTAGATTAAGTGATGTGTGGCTAGGATAATAGTGAGCCTTTAGGGTTTAGTGAACGGTTAGAAAAATAGTATAATTTAAGAGATAAAAATAATATAAGAGTTCGATCTAACGGTGAAAAACTTGATAGCACAAGTGCTTGGTGTTATTATACATACATATAGAGTCCGGCTACTAGAGCTAGATTTATCTCTTTGATCATTTCCAACTCTTATATTATACTATTTCTTCAACCATCCACAAATTCAAGAGGTCCACTATCATCTCAACCACACATCTATTAATCCAAGTGTCAAAAACCTAATAGCACTAATGATTTGGTGCTATTAATAGTATAGTAGCCTATATATATTATATATAGTTAGGCTAAAATGCTATTAATAACACCAAGTCATTAGTGCTATTAAGTTTTTTGACTCTTGAATTAAGAAATGTGTGGTTGGAATGATAGTGGGTTCCTAGAATTTAATGAATAGTTGCGGAAATAGTATAATCTAATAAGTGGAAATAATTAAAGAGTTGATCTAATGGTGAAAAACTTGATAGCACTAAATATTTAGTGCTATCGATAACATATTAGCCGAACTATATATATATATATATATATATATATATATATATATATATATATATATATATATATATATATATATGATTTTTTATCCAGTATTTATTTAATTGTTTAACTGAATGAGTAGCTGTATATATGATTGTGAGAGAGAAAATTATGTGTTGTGGTGATATAAAAGGTGATACGTCTCTATTCATATGTACAAAAAAAAGTAAAATTACATTTATAGTGGGTCAGTCCATCCCGTAGTCAAGATAGTATAAAAAAAATTTAGATATTTTTTTGTACCGAACCTACTCGTAAATTTAATTTTTTTTAAAAAACCATTATAAAAATAGTCCTGGGAGAGTGACAAAATATCTAATTGTGATTGTCCTACTACTCTTTGTACTCTTCAAAATTCATATGCCAAAATAACGATCTTATACAAACTCACTGATCAGCTAACATTATATTCCTACGTACGTCGTGCGTAGACTTTCTCTAACAAAACTATATATTGAAACGTGTGTTTTTGACTTTGTTCTGAATTTTAATTTTTCCACACATGCCTATTCACACATATGATTATAATCATTGTTAAAAAAAAAAATTTGTTTTGTTTTTTTGTTTTTTTTTTTTTGGTTGCATGCATGCATGAAGACGCACTTGAGAAAGAACAAGAGAGAATAATACGACAAAATATATAACATATAATGTCTGGACTAAAAAAACCTGAGTTTAAAAAATTTTAAAAGCAAAGAGAAAATTATAACTATATATTATTATCATGAAAAGTTTAAAACGATCTACAGTTATATATTTTTTCTTTTGATTTTTTACAGGCTAAATTATATATATTTTTTTCTATAATAATTTTAGCCAATTTCATAAATATTAAGAAGTTAGTGCATTTTTAATTTAGTTATATATTTTTTCTTTTGATTTTTTACAGGCTAAATTATATATATTTTTTTCTATAATAATTTTAGCCAATTTCATAAATATTAAGAAGTTAGTGCATTTTTAATTTATACTTTGCTATTGTTTCAAACAAGTCTTAAAAATTTAAAAATGTGTTAAATTTAGTTGTGTAATTTTATTAAGATAATTTGACACAACATATCGTTGTACATCGATCACAACATCGATCACATTAATATTTATCAAACATTCGAAATTTAATAAAAAAGATATCTTACTTTGCTAGAATTATCAAAAATTAATATTTTATCAAATAATTTTATTAAATTTATGTGATTTTTTTACATTAAATATAACTAGTGCCGTCATGTACGTAAACTTGTTTCTATTAAAATTTTATTATTGAATTCAAAGTATAGGAAGAAAATTGACAAAAATGGGATAAATAGTATGGATACTTATATATATATATATATATATATATATATATATATATATATATATATATATATATATATATATATATAATTTAACCATTTTTTTAAAAGTAAAATTTTTTCTTTTTCAATGATATTCTAGAAGCTTAATTGCTTCGATCATGCAATAATTAAACAGGCATTTCTCTACAGACATTTAATTAACTTTGTAGCAAGTATTTATTTACTTATATTGAGTTGACATTCAATTAAATGTATGGTACAAAGCATTAATTATTGAAACAAATGCTGTACTCTCATCAAGAGCAACATGATGATGCATTAATTCAATAATATTTTTTATTTTAGCTAAACGAAAAGCTTGATTTGCTTTGAGTCAAAGCACTAAATTTTGCTTTGAGTAAAATTATTTCATACTCCTAAATTTTTTTTATCACTTGGATAAAAAAATGTGCGGTTAAAATTATAATAGTTCATAATATTTATATTATTTTACCAATAATCTAGTAAATTCTAGGGAGACCTCTATCATCCTAGCCGCACATTCTTTCATCCAAAGGCGAAAAAGTTATGAGTACAAAGAGCTTTATACTCATAAGAGTATAGTAGTCCTACGCTATATATATATATATATATAATAATAATAATAATAATAATAATAATAATAAAATTATGTTATAATAATATTTTTAAATATTTTTAATTGTTTTAAAAAATATCTCTGGTAAAAAATATCGATATTTATTATTAGTATCGCTATATGTGCGGTCGATATAATGTATAGCGATATATTATTATAATGTGTCCTAAAAATATGTCTTAAAAATCTAATTTTGAATATAGATGGAATATAGATAGGACAAATTTTAGATATAGATGAAATATAGATATGATATTTATACAAAAGTGTCACAAAAATATATTTCTATAATCTAATTTTGTTGTAGTGAGAGTTCGACTATTATGCTTATAAAAGTACAAGTAATTGGTACTTGTAAATTTTCTACCGTTAGATACATTCTTTTGACTAATTTCAACTCTTAGATCATGCTAGCTATTCTACCAATCACCTACTAAACCTAAAGAGCCTGCTATCATTCTAACCACATATCTTTTCATTACAGGGCTAAAAATCTACGAGCATCAATGACTTGATACTTTTTAAAATATAAAAACTCAACTTCATTTTATATATATATATATATATATATATATATATATATATATATATATATATATATATATTTGAGTTTCTATATTTTTAAAAGTACAAGTCATTGGTGTTTATAAGTTTTTAATCCTTGGATGAAAGGATGTGTGGTTTTATAATTTATCGGGTAAAATTAGTTAAAGGAATAAATTTAACTGTAGAAAACTTACAAGCACCAATTACTTGTGCTTTTATAAGTATATTAGCCGGACTATATATATATATATAGGAAAATGCTATGTGTACACCCCTTTCGGGGTGTACATCATACACCCCACCCATCTAAGGGTGGGGGTGTGATGATGGGTCACTTGATGTGACCCGTAAAAAGTATCGCCACCATTAAAATGGTGGAGGTGTATGATGTACACCCCTTCGGGATGTACAGGTAGCATTGCTCATATATATATATATATATATATATATATATATATATATATATATATATATATATATAGTATGATGTATCATGTATCAGGTGCATATAAATTTTTTTTAAAAATTTCTCAAGTGATACACACTAAAAAAATATTTTATATAGACAAATATTTATTTATTTATAACTATTTATTTTTTAAACTAATAATAATATAAAGACCTAAAATAAATATTTTGACCTCCTTCAGTCATTACGGCTCGGTACATATTTCTACATTTTTAAAGACTAAAAACTCAACGGACAACTTTTCTTTTTACAAGAACCTCAAATATATATATATAGATTTTGACATCATTGGTGGAAAATTGAAACCTTTCACTAAGTTATGATGTGGCTACCCCCATTAGAGTATCACATCAGGAGTGTTCTTCTTTTTGTCACCAATGATGTTTTTGAATTAATTGAGATTTTTTTTTTTTTTTGAGAGGAAAATGGAAGATAACGTCATAGCCCTCGAAATTAGTGGCCCGTGGGTTGGGATTTTCAATAATAACGCACGTGATCAGTGGGGACCGGAAGAGTCCTGAATTTTTTGTTTTTGTTTTGGAGGACTCTGAGGTAGCGTTTGGATGTGGCTTAAACCTGGTTTAGTTATACCAGGTATAGGTATAAAGTAAGGAATAAACCTGGTTTAAACCTAAAATGTGTTTGGATGTGAATGAGGCTTAAACCTGGTTTAAACCTGGTATAAGAAAATAGGTGTTTGGATTGGTAATGATGAATAAGAGGTATAAAGTTGACTTTTTGTGTTTATTAATGACGATGTGACCTTTACTTTTATGTATATTATAAATTTGATAATTAAAGAATGTATTAGAATATTTTAAGTAGGAGTAAAAATTTTAATTTTTAAATTTATATAAATTTTACAAAAATTATAAAAAAATTATATAAATTTTACAATTTTAAAATTAATATTATTTTTTAAAATTATAAATTTATAAATATATATAATATAATTAAATATAAATATATTCATAATTTTAATAAAATATAAATATATATAAATTTATAAAATATAAAAAATTAATTTTAAATAATTTATAAATTTATAATTTAAATATTTTTTAAAATTTAAATATTCTAATTAAAAAAATTAAGTAAAATTTAAATATTTTAATTAAAATTTAAATATTTTATGTAGGAGTATTAAAATTTAAATATTTTAATTAAAATTTAAATATTTTAAATAATTTTAATTAAAAATTATAAAAATATTATATAAATTTTAAAATTAATAATTTTTAAAAATAAATAAAATTTTTAGATTTATTAAAATATAAAAATAAAAAAAATTAAAATTTATAAAATTTAAAATTTAAATATTTAAAATTTAAATATTTAAAATTTAAATTTAAAATTTAAATATTTTTTATAATTAAATTTTTTTATTAAAAATAAAAAATAAAAAATCCTGAAGATAAAAGAAAAAAAAAAAACGAAAAAAAAAAAGAAAAAAAAAAAGAAAAAAAAAAGGAAAAGTCTTTCCCAAGGCACTGCCAGTGCCTTGGGAAAGGAGAGAGAGAGAGAGAGAGAGAGGGGGAGGGGAGAAGGGGGTAATACATGGGTGGGTTTAAACCAACGGGGATATCCCCATGCAATAATGAGGGATATCCCCGTTTGGGGAGATATCCCCAAACGGGGATATCCCCAAACCGTTTGGGTATAAAGGGGGGATATCCCCCCTTTATACCCAATCCAAACAGAGTGTGAATATATATAGGACTGTAATCAAGGAAAAAGGGAAGCTCCCTTGTTGGCTCTGCCTTTAGGGCGATATGTTTTTTTTTTTTTTTTTTTTTTTTTTTTTTTTTTTTTTTAAGAAAAAAGAAAAAAAAAAAAGAAAAAAAATGTAAGATAATATGCTATCCATTTCATTTAGTTTTAAAATAAATTTGGCTGAAAATTAAACTTAGAACTCAAGATTTTGGATATCAACTATCAAATTCTTTGCCACTTGCGTTAAAAACAGTTAATGAATAATATATTATTGTTTAGGATTTTGTTAGGTCACAAGACATGGAATAAAAACTTATTTCAGTCTTATTTTTTAAATATATTTAATTATGAATAAAAATAAGTCTGAAATTATTATTATTATTTTTCTAGAGTAAGTTTATTCCTACTTAAAAATAAACTTAATTAAAATAAATATAATTTTAATTATTATATTAATTTTTTTAATTAATTTAATATTTTGATTAATCTAATTATTTTATTAACTAATTATCTAATAATTAAATAATCAACTAATTTATTTATTAATTTATTAAATTCTTTGTAGTTAATTAAATTATTAACTAACAATATTCATTGTTAATTATTTTATTAATTAATATTTAGAATTATTTAGCAAGAGTTAATTAAATAAGTTAAATTATTATTTAATTAATATTTTTATATTAATTAATTAGACAAAATATTATAATTTTAAATTTATAATTATTTTTATTTTCGCCATTCTAATCTAACTATCGAAAAGGTATTTTTCTTACTCATTGAAGCAATTCAATTTTCATCTAAACGCAACTATATATATATATATATATATATATATATATATATATATATATATATATATATATATATATATATATATATATATATATATATATATATATATATATATATATATATATATATATATATATATATTGACGGAAGCAATTCAATTTTTATCCAAATACAAAATTGATCTTGTTCCTATTTATTTTAAAAATTATATCTATATAAAAAATAAACAGTTTTATTTATACCCGAGCCAAACGTATTTAGAGAACTAGAATCAAAGATTCTAGCGCTTTAGGTACCGTTTGGTAACGGGGATAAGGGGGGAATAACCCCCTTATCCCCGTTACCATTCCCAAACGGGAATTAAGTAGCTAGGAATTATTATTCCTGCTAACCGGGGATAAGAGGGATGGGGGTGGGAATACCGATTCCCACCCCCACATGGAATTGGCTGGGATTGTATGTTGGCACGGGGATCGAGGCTATGCTGTCACCATCTCCATCCATCTTTCCTCTTCTACATTCCTCTTCTCCATTTTTGCTTCTCCATCCTTCCTTCTCCTTCATCCCCGTGCCAAAATCAGCTCCGAGCGGCCCCCCCTGCGCCCGATCTACACTGTCTCCACTGTCTCCATCCATCTTTCCTCTTCTCCATTTTTGCTTCTCCATCCTACCTTCTCCGTCGCGGCCCCCCTTTGCCCGATCTAACATCTCCGTCGCGGCCCCCCTGCGCCCGATCTATCATCTCCGTCGCGGCTCCCCTGCGCCCGATCTACCATCTCCGTCGCGACGGAGATGTTAAATAATTATTTAACATATTATTTAAAATTATTTAAATAATTTTAAATAATTATTTAAAATTCGGCCACTTGTCTATGTGCATAACATGTTAAAATAATTTTAAATAATTATTTAAAATTATTTAAAATTTTAAATAATTTTAATTATTTAAAATTAAAATTTTAATTTTAATATATTTAAAATTTTAAATATTTTAATATATAATTTTTTATCATTTTTAAGTACTTTTAATTATTTATTATTTATTTTTAAATATTTTTTACAATTTTAAATAATATTTTAAATTTATTATTAGGTTGATTAATATCATAAATTATTTTAGTTATAAATTATATCATAAAGGGCAAAATAGTCAATACACATATTTATCGCTTCTCAATTCTTCTTATTCCTCTATACTCAACCAAACATAATTTTTTCTTATTCATCTTATTCTCCTTATTCCTATATAATTTACCAAACACAATTTTCTTTAATCCCGGTATAACTCATAAACCCAACCAAACGTAAATTTACACTAATTCCTGCTAATACCATAATCTATACCTATCCCCGGTATAACAAAATTTTCCTTATCCCCGAACCAAACGGAGCCTTAGAGTTTTGCCGATTCAAAACTTTAATTTAATTTTTCAATAAAACAAAACACCTACAATTGAAAATAAAAGTATAAGTATAAGATATAAGGGTAATATTTTTTTTTATTTTATTTTTCTAAATAAGCGATTTGAAGTTTTATGAATTCAAAATTTTATTTCTATATTTTCGCACAGCAAAATAACTGCAACAAAAAAATAAAGAGATAATATCTAATATGTTTTTCATAACTTTAAAATTATCTATTAAATATATTTTTGATTGATCAAAATATTTTTATTGGTTTTTAAAAATATATTTAAATATGCTTCTAATAGTAAGATTTACTAATAGGATTTGAATTTTGGAAATTTACTTTGGAAATAAAAGAATATATTTAAATATTTTGAATAGTAGTAAACAATATATAATATATAAGGAAAACTCCTAAAATTAAAAGTATGAACAAAAATAAAAAAAAGGCACTATCTCTTTTTATTTCTTTTGAAATGCTCGTAGGTCATACACAGACACACATCCTGTTTGAGTCGGAATTACAGTATTAAAATTTAGAAAGAATAACATTTAGACCCGTTTGGATACCCTTAAAAACGTAGTATAGTTACACTATACTATACCCATAGAAATATTATTCTATAAAGCGTTTGGCGCACAAAAAAATAGCATATTTTTTTAGAGTATAATTTAAATATACTTCAAAAAAATAGAGTAGAATAACAATCCACTCTCAGCAAAGAAAAAAAATTCCACCATTCCTTATCTCCCTCGCCTTGACAAATTTTAAATTTTAAATTTTAAAATTTAAATTTGATCTCTCACCTTGATAATTTTTTTTTTTGTAAATTTCAAATTTCAAATTTTAAAACTAGAAACTAAATTTTAATTTTAAAAATTTTAAATTTCAAATTTTAAAAAATCAAATTTAAAATTCAAATTTTCAAATTTTCAAATTTTAAATTTTAAATTTTATAATATTGATTTTCAAATTTTAAACATTAAAATTTATTATTTTAAAATAATAAATTTTCATTTTAAAATAATGAACTTTAATTTTAAAATAATAAATTTTAATTTTAAAAAAATAATTTTTAATTTTAAAATAATAAATTTTAATTTAAAATTTAAAATTTTGATTTTTTTTTTAAATTTTTCAAAATTTTGGTTTGAAATTTCAAGTTTTAAATTTTAAATTTTAAATTTTAATTTTTAAATTTTAATTTTTCACTTTTCAATTTAATTTTAAATATTAAATTTTCAATTTTAAATTTTTAACTTTTAATTTGAAATTATGAAAATTTTAATTTTAAAATATAAAATTAATGTTATTTTTTATTTTTTAAAATTTTAAATTGAGAGAAATTTTGTAAAATTATGTAATATGCATCCAAACATTTTAAATTTTGAGACTATAAAATTTTTTAGAGTTACAGAATATTTTATTTCACTTAGATCAAAACTATAATTTATTAACTTTATAAAATTTTTTTAGTGTGTATCCAAATAGACCCTTAACAACTACTCAAAGAAGTGGTTAAATTGAATATTGTACACGGCAAAGATGGAGATAAAGAAAATAAGATATTATGATAGTGGAGTAAAATCAATATTATTCAAAACGTAATAAGGCAATAAAAGAAAACCTATGATGAGAATCCTCTCTCCTGATACTCCATTTTGATAGGCTATTTACAAATGACAAAATAATAGATCAAATCTTAACTTCTAGTCATTAGATTTGATGGGGCTCTCAAAAGAAATTAAATGAGAAAGTACTTATCAAAGCTTACATCTTGTACTTTAATTGATTAGGTCATTGAGAGATATGTTGGACCGGTAAAAAAAAAAAAAATCTCTTTAGCCTCTTAAATATAAATATAATATTATCAATATAAATAGTATTTTTTAAAATTCATGAATTATATTATAAATGTTTTTTTTGTCAAAATCTGTTAGAATTTTTTATGATGTTCTAAAATTTAGCTGTCGGAATGATTATATTCTCAGCAGCTGGTCGATATATTTGTAAAGTGTTGAAACGAGTCGAAATCGTTTTAGTGCGAAATAAACATGAAAACAGACTCGAAACACTAAAATATGCAATAATTGAAATTTTGGACACTTTCATATGCCCGAAAGTAGAATCAGGCGTCCAGATATTCAATGCGGAGCTGCGAGAGTTCTGGACGTCATTTCAGACTCTACTTCCGGACGCCCGATTTTTACTGTAGCATACCAGAAGTGAGTTGGTGGCCACTTCGAATGTATCGAGCTATGTTGACATGTGGCTGATGATTGTTGAGGTTTCGAGCGTAGGATTCGAACGTCTGAAATTGTTCAGGCGCACCTTCAATGGTTTCGAGCTTCTCAGTGGACACCCACGAGCTGTTCCATATGTATTTTCGAAGGGTTTCCGATGCTCGAAAGAACTTTCAGGTGCTCAAAAGTTAAGTTTTCCTGCAAATATAGGTTTATTTATTTTATTTCGAGAGCTCATTTTACTCATTTTTTTCACCTATAAATAAACTTGGGAGCTGGTCCTTAGTCTCTTTTCGAATCCCTATGTCTAGAGATCTTAATTCCCATCTCCATTCTCCTCTTTCTCCTTCTTCTTCACTCATAGGCGGGCAACAACAGCAAAAATAACAACAACAACATTAGCAGCAGCTAAAGTTTGATCAATTGGGTTGAACTAGAGCTTTCAGCTGCACTATTGGATTCTTGCTTTTGATTTAATGAAGGAGGTGAGCTTGTGGATCATTTTTTCCAAGCTGGAATTGAGGTAGGTTGATGCGAATTTGGAGTTTTTGAACCAAATCGAATTCTCCTTGAATTTTCGTTGAGTTTCAATTTCTTATTGTTATAGCAGACTTGTTGCTAGATTTATGAGAGATTTTCTTTGATTTCCTACAAAGTTAGAGTAGTGAGGAGGTGCCTTTGAAACTCCATTTATTTTCGTGGTTGGATTTGCATTTGAGATTGATTTGATTTACTGAAAATGATGAATTATTTATTATGTCTAGTTTAGTTTCTACATTGTCACACTCTGAGACCGTCAATTTGGTTAGTTCGGACACGCCAACAACACGCCAACAGACTCGCTAATCGAGCAAGATCTCTCATATACCTGAAAAAAACGGAACAATCATCTGAATTAATATAGTATATACAATGAGCAAGATCTCTCATATACCTGAAAAAAACGGAACAATCATCTGAATTAATATAGTATATACAATGAGATACAATATCAGAGTAAAAAAGCTAAATTAAAACAATCCAGACATTTTTTTTTTGAGAGAAAGGTAGCATGCTACCCGCTTCGTTTATTTTTTAAATAAACTTAGCTGGAAATGTGAAGCAACTAGGCTTCGAACTCGGGTCTCGAGTATCAACCACCAAGTCCTTTGCCACTTGCACTAGGAATGGTTGATAACAATCTAGACATTCAACTATAAATATACGCATAACTGAATAAAGCTGAAATGTAAAGCTAGAATGAACATTTACCATATAACAATTTGTTATAATTTTTCTTTTACTTTTTCTCACCAAACTACAATGTTCACTCTAAAGTATAAAAAATAAATGGACCGCTAGACCCTCTAGGTCCACTACTCTGTCGGGCCCTTTCCCCTCTGATGTGCCTCACCGGCGGCACCTAGATCTACAAAAAGATGTAAACCACGAGGTGTGAAAACTATAAATAATTTCCAGTGGGTTCATCCACAGAGAAATATATTCTACACTTCTTACTCCAATGAAAGTATTAGTAGCAATATATATATATATATATATATATATATATATATATATATATATATATATATATATATATATATATATATATATATATATATATATATATATATATATATATATATATATATATATATATATATATATAATTAGGCTAGAATACTATCGATAGCATCAAGTCATTGGTGCTATCAAGTTTTTAGCCGTTGGATGAAAAAATATACAGTTGGGATTATAGTGGTCCCATAGGGTTTACTAGGTGGTTGGTTGAATAGTAAAAATCTTAAGGGACCACTATAATCCCAACCGCATATCTTTTTATCCAACGGCTGAAAACTTGATAGCACCAATTATTTGGTGCTATCGATAGTATTCTAGCCGGACTATACATACATATATATATATATATATATATATAATTAGGCTAGAATACTATCGATAGCACCAAGTCATTGGTGCTATCAAGTTTTTAGCCGTTGGATGAAAAAATATACAGTTGGGATTATAGTGGTCCCATAGGGTTTACTAGGTGGTTGGTTGAATAGTAAAAATCTTAAGGGACCACTATAATCCCAACCGCATATCTTTTTATCCAACGGCTGAAAACTTGATAGCACCAATTATTTGGTGCTATCGATAGTATTCTAGCCGGACTATACATATATATATATATATATATATATATATATATATATATATAAAATTGTAAAAACTATACTAACATGCCGATATGAAAATCACTACACTATTAGTCCATACCCAACGCCACTCTTTACTATGCCATGCCATAATAGGTCACTAAACTATATTTCAACCACTACGTCGCTACTCGAGGGTTACATCTAACCCGATCACACCCAGTCTCTCTAATTATATTATGACTTAGATTTTATAGTTGAGCCCTGTAAAGAGTCGTCTCATTTGCTCTCCCTCTACTCAGTGGTTGCTAGGGCCTCTTTAGAGCCATCTTTCCACGGAGAGCCGAGTCTTACTCGCTCACTCTCCCACTTGCCTAAAATGAATCTAAGGCACATTGACACTCATTCACACGGGAAGTCGAGTCTTGCTTGCGCCCTTTCCTTGGGAGTCAAAATATATATGCTCGCCCCTCCCGTTAGCACTTTTCTCTCGCTTTCTTCCAGAAACTTTACTTTGTTTACTTTTCTCTTTTACCCTAGGTTAATAACTCTAGAATAGTTAGGGTGCCCCAAGAATGCCAACTTAGGTTAGAGTTCTCTTGTTTACTCATTTCACATATTCAACCCTAAGTTCTTTATTTTAGGGTTACAAGATATTCCAAGGGCACCAAAACACCAACCATATCACTCTAACCTAGAGTTTCATGACTCAATGTTGAAACTCTACATTTTTCCACCTTAGGTTTACCCTAAGTTAAATGACATTCATTTTGACCTAGTTTTCTCGTAGGTTTCATGGCACGCTATCTCTTCTTGACCTAGGTTTTTCGCCTAAGTTCATACTCATGCAAGAACTAGGTTCATCAACCACTTCCATGCAAGGCTAAACCTTGTACACCTACTCTTTCATTCCACATAGGGCTAAACCCTAATTTTTTCAACTACACATGCATTAAATGTATGAATCCCCATTTAATGTTTCTTAATCAAAGAAAAGCAAAGGAAAAAGAGTTGAGATCACCAATTTCGGTGAAATCCCTCACTGTAACACCCCTAGATAGTTATATATATGAGATATAATAGGACTAAACCTCTTAACTCGGCTATAGCATTTTGGGTAGTGGTTAGGCCCAAGAGGTTAAGAGGGTTAAGCGTGCTAGAGTTGCAGTAGTTCTAGGATGGTGACCCCCTGGGAAGTGGGGCGTCACAGTTGGTATCCGAGCCAATTACCAGCCGAAAATGTGAGATGAGTTTTGGTTAAGCTTGAGTTATACAACGGGTAGAGCGCGACTCCCCAACATATGACCATTGTGGGTGGAGCGCGGCTCTCCATAAGGTCGGCTAAGGCTAGCGAGACGAGTCTCACATCACCTGGTACGTGTAAGTGGGCTTAAAAGGGAGAGGAATGTAACACATCTAGGATTTGGATTAGTCATATTTATAAAGTATAAATAGGGCTAAACTTCTTAACCCGACTATAGCATTTTGGGTTGTGGCTAGGCCCAAGAGGTTAAAAGGGTTAAGCATGCTAGAGCTAGAGTAGTTCTTGGATGGGTGACCCCCTGGGAAGTAGGGCGTCACACCCACCTTGTGGTCTTTTGTGAAAAGAGGGGTGTTTGATCTCTCAAATCTAAAAAAAGATTTATAAAAAAGATTAAGAAACCAAAAGAGATCATTAGAAACTTTTTTAAGACTCAAAAATTCCAAAATCCACAATAACTCAAAAATCCTAAAAATTCACCTCTTGATTTCTTACTCAAACGTGGGTGAGAAGGGTTCTTTTTTCTCCCAATGTCTTCTCCTTACAATCCTCTTCCGTTTCGTCGCTTCGGAAGAGATCAAAACCCTCAAAGAGCTTCTCCTCAAGCTAGGGTTTTTCCACCTCTAGAGAAAGAAAGAGAAGAGAGAGAGAGATGGCGAGGGAGAGGGTTTGCACGGGTGAGGGGATGAGGGTGAAGTCCCTGCCTCTTATAGCCCAGTGCTACCACCTTATTACAAGTTTGCCACTCTTACTGTGTGTTTTAAGGACGGAAGGTTCGGACTTTTTCCAAAATATCCGGACCCCGAACGCCAGCTTTCCCTGTACGCGATGAATGCCCGTACCTTTTTCCAAAAAGTTCGGACCCCGAACATTGGGTCCCAGTGTTCAGCAGAAAAATCCGGACCCTTTCTCCAGGGTGGGGACTTTGCTGCCCAGGTCTGGACTCTTGACCCAAGGTTCGGACCCTGAAGGCCATAAGCCCAAAATTTCGCTGCCTCAAAAAGCATGTTTTCTCTCTACGAAGCTCTAACTCCCATCTAATAACTCAGACATGCTCGGAATCCATTTCCAACATGTTCACGACCATTTTGACTGCTTCGGGTCTCGAAATCTAATACGAAACTTCACTCAAATTCCATTTTCGACCCAACTTTGGTCCAAATACCTTTTGCTCAGAACCAAACTTGCTCTAAACTCTTTTTATCATATTTTAAATATGCTCAAGGTGACTTAGCCGCACTTTGTCACTTTAGCGAAAGTCGATGCACCACATACATGATTGGTGGTTAATTACTAAAGTGAATGTTTGAATATGGAATCATGGATATTCATGTGTTATATAGAGCTTCTAGTATTATTTTTGTTTAACCTGCATATAGTAGATTTTACTATGGTATAAACTAGATTATGTTCATATATACTATGCAGTCCCAATACTCTATCATTTCGCTTTGGCGTCAGCATATGTTTTTGCATACTTTTTACTCAAGTTAGTGAATAAGGATGATTCATGATAGTGTATGATGATTTTACGTCCGTGCTGAGGGGTCGAGACAGTTAGTACAGTAGTTGATAGACTGGCTTGTATTTATTGTGTTGTATGGTGATACGGTGGTTCCGGATCGTTGGATTATACTCCGGATTGTGCTGAGGGCTAGTGGACAATATTATTATTGATATGGTTGATCATATGATTGACAATAGTCTACATGAGACACATTGAGCTTGACAGAGATTACACTTTTATATTTGTTGGGATTGCTTCCCTCGAGTGTCGCTCAAGGGTTTGGCTTTAACACGTTGATGCCGCAACAGCCTTAGTGCATTGATAGCCACTTGTGGGAGTGACGAGAGATCCCCGGGGCAACCTATGCGTTGACGGGCCATCTGCGGGAGTGGTACCATGGTAGTAGGTAGGCGTAGGCTCGACCGAACTGGCGAGTCGGTCATTGAGAGTGGGCTATGATTGAGAGTACCTGATGGTTAGTTGATGCATACATATACATCGAGCAGTTTTATCTTGAGCATCTATAATTTAGAGGCATTGTGGTTGTAGAGTTCCTTCTAGCTCTTACTTATATCCTGTTGTATGGTGATTGTCGCTTTTTACTTTATGCCTCTAGTAAACTTAGTGGGTAGGTCGTTGACGTCGGTAACGATATCTACTAGAAACTACTTGTTTTAGTAGTTCTCGCACCCTTCGTTGATATTCTTTTATGCAGAGCCCGTTGTACCTGTTGCTATATCTAACTCGAGCTGAACGTACTAGTGGATCCTCTATAGTACTAGTTTGGTTGATAGTATATTATACATATTGGGACTGACGAGGCTAGCTTTATTGTATTTACTACATATATTTAAGAGGTGTGGATGTATTTTGGATGTGCTGTATGTACAGTATGTGTCACGCTTCGGGGTTGCGACCCGGGCCCACCAACAGATCCGCCGCCTATACGGGAAGCCCCGTATAGACGAAGCGACTAACCTGCAAAA
The DNA here is from genome assembly GCA_029204045.2 of Tillandsia leiboldiana. Taxonomy (NCBI): domain Eukaryota; kingdom Viridiplantae; phylum Streptophyta; class Magnoliopsida; order Poales; family Bromeliaceae; genus Tillandsia; species Tillandsia leiboldiana. The sequence continues at coordinate 49,698,515 of CM055060.1, read as the reverse complement.
GATAATACTATCCACTATACAGATATCAGAGCGAAAAAGTAAATAGCAGAAATAAAATAACTACTACTCCAAATAGTACATGTCAGATCCTCACAATACAAAGTCTCTCCAAAATAAAACTCTCAAAATAAAAAACCTCCAAACCACTGACAGTACTAGTACATCACCAAAAGGTGGGTACATCTACTCTCTCGCTGGAGACGGGTAGGGATCTAGCTCGCGACTCCCTTACCTCGGTCAGATGGATCAGCAACAGGAGCAACAGGAACTGGAGAAGAGGTCCCTGGAAAAAGTCACCAACAATGTGTGTGAGAATTACACCGTCACGTAGTTCTCAGTGGATACCGCCACCAAGCCCGACGGTCTGTCTACTAAGTCTACTAGAGGCATAAAGTAACAATACAATACTATAAAAGAAAGGTTGGAAATAACTCTACAGCTACTATGCCTCTATCTAAGTGCTCAAGGGGTGATACAGATGAAACATGATGCACCTACTATCTCTCGATGAAACAATCACCCAATCTACACTGACTGCCACATAGGGTCCAGTCAAACCTGCGCCCACCTACTGCCATTACATCCATGGAGGACTGGACTTACGTAGGGCGTCCGTGACTGCCCAAAAAGGGCCCAGCCAGAAGGACTGCGTCGACAAGTCACGATAGCAAAGTAACAGGCCTAACTCCGGAGCGGCACTCGAGGGGCGCGACCCCACCGAGGAAAGTATCCGCGCATCTATGTCGAGCTCAATATGGCTCATGCAGGCTATAATCCAAATCCACGATCAACAAGATCGACAGTAATCAGCATCACATCTCTCACTCACTGGCTGGAAATCCTCGACAGCCGGGACCCACCGTCGACTCAGACGGCTCCCAAAACTAGTACTTATCTAAACACAGCTACCAGACTCCACTCAGCCCCCAGGCACGAGTGTAACATGCATCCCACAACAACCCGACCACTAGGCCCACTACCCGGGCGAGGAACACTCTAAGTCCAGGTGAAAAGAATAAATGTGTAGGAGTGTCTAGAGCATAAATAAACTAGCCCAAGTTGGAGTTTTCTACTAGTCTGGTTGAACATGCAACATATGACAGGGTGCTAGGTCAAGTTCCAATAATAGCATTTAATTCAACATAAATAGGAAACATTAATCGACATGATCTCAATAACAACACAAGAAATATCATCACTCTCAAACATGTTTCCTATCTCATCTCATCATCATGCATGCTCACTATCAATTAGAATTAGAGAACCGTCCACCGATTTTGGAGACGAAAGCAACCCACCTGGATGCACACATCGACCCAAAGTCCAAATAAACCGAAACTAAACGGGGATACTCCTCATATTCCCACGAGCCCAACGAGCCCAAAAACACTTGAAAACTCCTCCCGGGCACAAAGATACAATCCAAGTACCGCGGTAAGCAAAAATCCCCAAAATCCCAACTCTGCGGAAAATCAGTCCGAAAGAAGTAAAAATATCACTTGCGGGACGATCTCCAAAAATTCCAACAAAAATACGGCTATGATTCTCGCGAAGCGTAGATGTCGATCGAGTCCTCACATGTCGAAATCCGATAATCGAGCACTGAGATAAAAATTAGACAAGTTCCGCTGCCTGGAAAAACCACCAGCAAGAAAGGGGTTTAAAGATGCTCCGAAAACCCCAATAGAAACCCAAAACTGAGAGGAGCGGTAAATATGGAAATTGAATATCTACCTCTTGTGGAAATGATGCCATAGAAATCAGCCAAAAACTCCCTCGGATCAGCCCAGGAGAGCCCACGGACGAAACATCGACGGAAAAGCTCGGTATAGAAGGCGCGTAGAAGCTCGCGGTGTCGAGGAGAAAGCTGATGGAACGCCTTCCAAAAAATCTCCGGGATGCCAAAGATCGAAGAAAACCCGATGATGCAACTCCCTGTCGAAGATGGCCTGGAGAGAAAAGGCCAAAAAGTGTCAAAAGGCCGCACAAGGAGGCCTATTTATAGAAAAAACCAACCAAGGGCCCAACTTCGGATTCGGGCCCATAATTCGGGCCCCCGAATCCTTCGGTCCCCCGAACGGGGCACGTGACAACCATCCGGAGAGCGCTCAGATCCACCAGATCGCGCCATGCGTCCCCGCCCATGCTGCGCGATTGGCGCCGGCCAATTGCGCGGCGCCACGTGGGCCGACAGGTGGGTGGAGCGAGTGGCGCGGCCCAATGGTGTAGCGCCACGTGGCCCGCCACCTGCCCCGGTGGTTGGCGCGGACCAACCGCACGCCGCCACGTGGAAAGGCGGCATGCGTTGCGCTGACCGCGCCGGGTCAGCTGCGCGCACGCCCGCCCAACCACGGCTCACCATGTGTCCATTCGCGCGACTCCGCTGGTCCCGGTGCACGCGGTAGTGGGTCGTGGATCGGCCCACTCTACAATTCGGCCCAAAGGCCCATTTTGCGCAAAAATAGCCGATTTTCAACGTTTTCATGTGCTGAGCCCGTTTTTTGCATCCGTTTTACGCACAACGCACAGGATACACCAAAAATAGATATTTTTTCACCGCCGACCACCCAATGAAGTCATACGGGAAAAACCGGGACACCACAGTATGGTTTTTTATATGTTGGTTATTTTTATTTTAGTTATGATATCTGTAGTAGTTATAACTCTTCATGCACTTTTCAGGTTAGGCACTTCGTGTGCATGAAACTTTTCATGTATGCGGCGGATCTGTTGGCGAGGTCGGGTTTCTTCTGTAACCTGGAGCGTGACTTTTTTATTGAAGTTAGAATACAAAATGATGTATTTTTCTCTCACTACAGCTAACTATCATGTAATTTTCAACTTTTGGTTCAAATTAAGATTATTTGAGAAAGCTTTTTTTTTTTTTTTTTTCTCAGTTTATCGTTTAAATATTTTAGCAAATTTATAACATCACTTTTTTTTAGCTTGGTACTTTTTTTAAATCAATAATTCGTTTAATTTAATTTATCTTTTTATCAATTAAAGGGGCATAGATGATAGTCAATTAAAAGGATAAAATAGGTATTTAATTATCCTAAATTGAAGTGGTATTTTTGATATTACTAAAAATAATTGTTTCACATGATACATGCTTGGTAAAAGATTATGTAAAAGTGTCATTAGAGTGTCCAAGTTATTAAGGAGATTCACAAAATATTCACATAAGCATTAGAGTAGAGCTTTTGGTAATTAGTTTTCAAAGATTTACCACTATAGTTTTTCAAAATTTTAAAATAAAGTTGGTTTAAACTTAGTATTTTTATTTGTCCAAGGAGGAAAACTGTCCAAAAACCTAAAACAAATAAAAATAAAAAAATAAAGGAAATGTTTTTTTTTTTTTTTTTTTTTTTTTTTTGCTAAACTTTAACTATCTTTACAAATACATTATTTGATAGTTTCTTCAATTCACGTAGTAGTCTCTTATTCATTCTCTCTCTCTCCTCTCTCTCTTTTCTTCTTTTCTTGGTCTTAACCCATCCTTTCTCTCTCTCTCTCTCTCTCTCTCTCTCTCTCTCTCTCCTTTTTTTTGTTCTTATCTTTTCCTTCTCTCACTCTCCCTCTTCTGTTGATCTTATGCCCTCATTTCTCCATCTCTCTCTCTCTCTCTCTCTCTCTCTCTCTCTCTCTCTCTCTCTCTCTCTTATTATCCCGCTCTTATCCTTTTCTTCTCTTTCTCTCTTATTCTCCCGCTCTTATCATTTCCTTCTCTCTCTCTCTCTCTCTCTCTCTCTCTCTCTCTCTCTCTCTCTCTCGATGTCACACTCTCGATGCAGCCAATTTGGTCGGTTCGGGTATGCTAACAGACCCGCCGATCGGACATGCCCTCTTCTTATTCGAACGGAACAGTAACATCTCAATCACAAGTCATGCATGAAAAGGTACATGAATATTAGAGTACGATTTTAAATTTTAAACATTCAACTTTAAAAATAAAACACAATTGTATAAAATTGAAAATATAATAGTTGAATGAACTTTAATACATGTTTAATACAAATCTCTTTTCCTTTCCCAAAATATATGTCACGTCCCGGGAGCAATTTTAAAACAGAAATAGTCAAATTTTGGAAGTATTTTCTTTTCTTTAAATAAAGATCACCCGCTCTGGCACGTGCATAGACCCGCCACATATACAAGATCTCTCTGTATATACACAACGTCGCATTCACATATACATCAACCACATTTCCTTCACATACCCAGAGTGTGAATATTTAATAAAAACCATTCATACCATTCATACGAAAACAACGCCCACCCGGCGCATCACAAGTTTGAAAAAATAAATCCACAGGGTTTAAAAACAGTGTCTACACGACACTTAGATTTTTAAAGCCATTTTCGCAAATCCTTTTTAGGTTTTGAAATCCTGCGTCCATAAGACGCATCCTTATCGGTCCAGCGACCTCAGACACTGTTACAATCCCGCTCGATAAGCCGGTGCAACAAACCCCATTCGCACTCGCCGCGGTATTGCAATGTCCATAGGGGGGGTCCCGCCACGCAATTCGCCGCGTAGGGATCACAGGTTAATAAGACCACCTCTCCGAAAAAGTACATCCATGCGGTGGCGAAACCGCTAGTGTGCGTGAAAAGCGCCAAGACTATGACGATCACATAATCAAAGCAAAGTCCTCTTCCCGCGACAAACAGTCGCTCAAGTGATGTATAGAAAAAGCCGACCCAAAGGACAAATATGATTCTAACAAGAAAATAACCAAACATGCCCTTATCCTATTGCAATATGAAATACATTAATTAACCACTGGAAAGTACACTTTCCCCCGCTTATGCCGTCCGACAGTCGGATAAGCCATACATTGTCCGTGTTTAGTGCACACACCCCGATAAAGAGATTAATAATAACATGCTATCTCGTCACGATAACCGTGACCGACAACCATCCTACCGACACATATTAGTCATAAGAAAAATAATAAAGAATAAGAGTAAGGTCGAGTGTTACCAATTCGTCAGCGTTCCCGACTTCGGATCGGGATACCCACCTCTACCAGAAAGTCAACCTGAGCACATGACTTCTCTAAGAACTAATGTGAATCACCCGGACCTATCCAAAGTCCACAAACAACAAATTTTTAGTTTTACATTAACCGACAATTTAGTAGTCCCAACCACTGTGCCAAAATTTCTTTTGTTCCAATTTGTCGGAACCACCTCCCGATTCCCGAATAGTGCCACCGATCATTTTACCGATCATAAATGTCCCAAATGACTATACCGTTATTCGGATAAGGACAACCGTCCACCATATCTTTTGCTGCGACATTCATTCATCCGGAGGTCAATACACACATTATAACACCCGTAATATTTCTCGAGAAACCACACAAAAAATATCAAATCATACGACAAAGGGGTTTTATAGGTGTACCCACCTGAACCGGCAAACCATCTAACTCTCACGATGCTTCCGATGAAAGACTGATCCTGTAAAGGTTTACCGAGTCAAGACTAGACTCAACAACTCAAGATCACCCATCCCTCTATTCCAACACTAAAGGAAATATTGAATCTTTAAACCGGCTCTCGGAGCCCGTCGGAAATTCCCAGAATGTCTTCGGAACTATCCCGTAACCTCCAAACTGCTCCGGAAAATCCCAAACAATTAAATAGATCACCCACTGTCCCAAAACACACCAAAACAGGTGGCTGGACAGAAAACACTACCCAATAAGAGAAACTGTGTAAAAACATAAAATTATGTGAAAAATAAGGTTTTACAGGTGTACCGTAAACAACAGACAATGCCCCGACGATCGCGGGAAAAATCGGAATAGAAAACGGTGTACTGCTGTCCCAGAACGCAAAACCGATCAACCTTCGCGTCAAGAATCCTCTCGGAAGTGAAAACTATCCTTCCGTGCAACCCACTAGCCCCGACGATGACCCGACGATCAACGGAACGTCGGACAATGATCCGAGCCCCTACCGTGACGACGATTGCGACGAGAAACTGCTAAGCGAACCCACGAATGACGACGAACAACCCGATTCGCTACTCGAAAGCCCGTCCAAAATATTGACGGCGGCGCGGACCACGCGGGCGGCCGAGCGGCACAAGCGACGTGGCGGTGTAGTGCGCTTGCAAGGCTGCGCACTGGTCGCACGCGATGGCTGCGTGCCAGGGCAGCTGCGCGCTAGGGCACATGCCGCTGCAGCGCGCTGGACGCACGCGGCGGCAGCGCGCCAAGGCGGTGCGCGTGGGCAGCTGCGTGCTAGGGCGAACGCAGCGGCAACGCGCCAGGGCGGCTGCGCGGTAGGGCGCACGCGGTGGCAGCGCGCCAGGGCGGTGCTCATGGGCGGCTGGAGCATGCAGGCGGCACGCCTTGACAGCGGCGGCGGCACGACCTTGACAACGGTGACCGAGCCTAACGACGGCTGACTCCGCTCACAAACTCCACTGCGACGACAATGACCCGTGTCTGATTTCCGACGACGAAGACGATTTGACCCCGATCTTCGGTGCACACAACGAGGAAGAAGGCGATGACTTTTCTTAGGAAACAAAAATTAGGGTTTTTCTTTCTCTATTTGTGAGAACCCTAAATTCCCATATTTTATAAGGGATCTTTCGCCCTTTTTCTAGAAAAATGTGCCAAAGATCCGAACGTCCTAAATCCATTTGTATGGATTTTGATGCACCGTTAAGCCTTAACGGGTACCGAAAATCCCCACACTCAAACTCCCGGACCTAGTAACTTAAAAGTGACATTCCGGGAGATTTGCAAGTCGGATTCGCGATCCGATCACACCACCATTCTCCGTTTGATGAACCCGACATCGTGACTACCTTTCATTCCGAAGATCTCACCCAAAAAAACCAGTCCGAACATTTTACGGAGAAAACCCGCTTACTCGTCAAAAATCTTTTTTCACGTTTTCCGGTGCAACACGTACCTCGGATTTAAAAACGGGTTTGACCATTCCCTTAAGCCACATTTCACCAATAGCCCGGTGAAAGCCACTCTAAGGATTAGATCCTCAATTGGCTAAAAACAACACCCTCTTTAAATTTCGAAAGAGACCAATTTCACCCAAATAACCGAAATTCAATACAATTCCGAAATTCAAAAATTGTTGTTATTACAATATATAAGTTCACTCAAGTACATAAAGGTATATTCTCTCTAACCCTACTAGGTCCACTAATCCGCAAGATCTTTACTGCAGTCTCACGCCTCGCCGGCGCCACCCGGATATGTAGAATGGTGTAAACCATATATAGGATGTGAAAACTATGAATAGTTTCCAGTGGGTTTAACGACTTCGAAACATGCTCTACACCCACTTGGTCCAATGGAAGCATTAATAGCAATTAATGTTTAAAGCGGATATTTCTACACTAGTATGCAAGTAAATTCTTTTACACTACTAGTCCACATACATATATCACTATACTACTATGCTACACCACGCTAGGCCACTTCTCCAACACGGCCACTATGTCGTTGCTCACAGGTCACATATAACCCGATTGCTCTCGGTCACACTATTTTATTATGATTTAGGTTTCATAACTATATCTCGTAGAGAGTCGACTTATGCACGGAACCCTCTCTAGTTGGCGGTTGCTTGTGTATCTTTGGAGCAATCCTCATGGAGAGTAGATTTATGTGCGGAACCCTCTCTAGTTAGCAAGTGAATGAGTTTAAAGCACATCAACACTCAAGCACTAAGGGAGTCGAAATTTGCTCAACCTCTCTCGGGAGTCGACTAATGCGCGGAACCCTTCCGTTACCATTGACACTTCCAGAAGATCTTATTATTATCTTATCTTTTCTTTTACCCTCGATTCATGACTCTAAAATAGTTAGGATGCACAAAGGGCACCATTATAATTTTTATTCTCTTGTGTGCTCATTCTACACATTCGACCCTAAGTTACATAATGTCCCAAGGACACTAATTGATTTCTTGTCACACATAATTTTAGAGTTCATCAACTCTATGTTATAGCCTATAGTTTATAGACTCTATGTTGAAATTCTAGAATTCATCGACTCTATGCTCGCCTTAGGTTCTTGCCTAAGTCATATGCCACTTGATTAAGCTACAACAAGGTTATCCTTTTTTCCCTATACATATAAGGCTACATCTTGGTTTCACATTTTTCTTACTTAGGGCTAAACCCGAAAATTTGCCTCATGCATTAACATACATCTCGAGTCCCTTTATTTATTTATTAGTATACTTCTAAGTCAATAAAAATAAAGGAGTAAGTGTTAATTCACCCTTTTTGGTGATATACCCCACCTTTTGAAGCTTCTCCTTCAAATAATGAGCTTGATCTTGTGTTACAGAAAGGCCTTAAAAAGAGTATAAAATACATAAGAGACCTCAAAATATCTTTTGAAATTCAAAAGTTTGAAAATCCTAAAATTATCCTACTCACCTTTCTCAAGTTTCTAGCCAAATAGAGAAAAAAAGAGCCTTATTTCTTCTCCTAAAACTTCCCTCGGATCTTTTCCATATTTTTCTTGCCTTGAATGAGATCAAACCAAACCCCCAGGCCCTTGACACTATGCAGTTCCTCCCCCTCCTCCTTCTTCTTCTGGCAGAGAAAGGGAGGGAAAAGAGAGAGATAAACGAGAGAAAGTGTGTAGTGTACCAAACTTCTGCAGAATAGCGGAACTTTGGTGAGACGAATCTTAGAGAGCTATCTGAATGCTCTTGTTGAGGTTCGGGAGCTATTTGTGTGTTTTCGGCACAAAATTGTCTAAAAAAGGACTCGGAAGTTTGAAATATGTAAGTTTTGCATTGTGTACCAGTACTGGAGGCTGGGTACCAGAGCACTATGGTGGAGCAAAGAATCATACCTTCGAGTTTTGCAGAATCAAGCTGGAATTTTCGGTACTGGAGTGTACCAGTACTGGAGGTCGGGTACCGAAACACAAGAGCAAAAGAAGTTTCCAACTCTCGAGTTCTGCGGAATTGGCGGATGGTATCGGAACCAGAGCCCGTGTACCGGTACCCAAATGGAAGTACCGGTACTCAACCCTAGGAACTACAGAGATGGACGGGTTGTAAATAAATAGAATTGGAGGACTTAATGTCATTTTGTTACACCCTTTAAAAGGATGTCTCGACCCTCTTTCCCCAATCGTGCTCACCCCAAACAAAAGAGAAAACACCTTCTCTTCTCTTCCTTACTCCTCTCTCTATCTCTCTAGAGATATTTCCCAACGGGGAGATTTGGTGGACAAAAGCTTAGAAAAGACTTTGGAGGTGTGGAATGAGCTTCGTGGAGCAAGAGGAAGACCAAGGGAGTTTAGGGTAAAGACAAGGGTTTTAATTTTAAGTCTTGAATTGTGTTAAATTCTTTAAAATTGAAAATTTTGACTTTTTCAAACTATTCTAATATAAGAATATAAGATTTACAGTAGGTGTACATGTAATATTTTTTATATTAAAATTGCAGAAAAATTTGTAAGGATATTAAATGGATTGACCTAAAATTTATATTTTATTTTTGAATGTAAAAATAGCATTTTTTTTAAAAAATGAAGACTTCAGCACACAACTAGGCTCAACCAATAATTTATATCTCCCTTGGCTAGAAAAAAGTCATCTGTGTCACTTTTATCCCAAATAAGATTTATCAAAAAATAAAAAATTATAAAATTTAATTTTTAAATATTTTAAATAGTGCAAAATAGTCTGAACGAACTTGATGGTTGATTTAAAAGTATTAATATCAATAAATATAGATTATATAAAAAAAAATAAAAATCTTGATTCTTACTAAAATATATTGATAATATTTTGACTGACAATTAAGTGTTAATATTAAATGTAACAATCCATACTAGCAACCTATTAGATTTAAACTATTGGGCCTAAGTATTTGATACCAAATTATTAGTATTAATACACTAGCTGCATATAAGATTTTTTGTACCCTCCTATATTATTTAATGCAAAACTATTAAAATATCAGTAATCATATAGTTAACCAATTTTGACAGAAATGAGACAGATCCACCCAAAATTTTTAATCCACCGAAATTTTTTGTTATATTATTCTCAATCATTTTGTTTTTGTTTTTGTTTTTATAATTATTTTATTTAATTTTTTCATCAAAAAGGGCAAATATTGACTCTTAGTCTTCAGCTACTTTCAATCAATGTTTATTTAATTAAACTACTAACTTCTATCTTAAATAATATATTTATTATTAATAATGCAGATATTACTGAGAAAACGATAATTTATTTTAATATTTTTGAGAAAAATAATATAGTAAATAAAAAAATTATAAAATATAATCCTTATTAATTTAGGTATCAATGCATAAACACCCCTAAACTTTAGATATTTGTCTACTCTAATCTGTCACGCCCCGGGGTCGAAACTGCGATCCGGGCTCGCCAACAGATCCGCCGTCGGCACGGGAAGCCCCGCACCGACGAAGCGTCTAACTTGCAAAAGATAGAACTACAGCTACACAGATATCAGAGCGAAAAATAAAAACTGTAATATAAAATCAAACTACTATAAAGCTGAAAATAAATACAAAGTCCATCTCCCAAATACCTGAATAATACAAGGTCAGATACAAATAAAAATCCACCTATACAACATGTATGAAACCAAAAAGGGAGATAACTAAAACTGGAAATAATACAACAATAAATAGTGAATCCCACAGTCCGGGATGGTACATCTACCTCACTCTAAAAGAACTATGCTGGTAGGGAACTATCTCGTGACTCCCTGTCCTCGGTCCGTCGCGCCAGCTCGGGCAAGAACGGAAAGAAAAGCCTCAGCAACCTGTCACCGACAGAGGGTGTGAGAACTACATCCTACAGTAGTTCTCAGTAGGTACCGTCTCCAAGACCCACGGTCTGCCCACTAAGTCTACTAGAGGCATAAGATAACAGAAAAAGACTGTGATAATGAAAACTAAGCTGGAAAAGTATCTACAGCTATCATGCCTCTATCTACTATGCTCAAAAGGGAAAAACACCGATGATGGTATGCCTCCACACGCTACTGCTAATATGTCTCGAGTACCATGCTCAAAGAAAAACTCATCTATGAACATGCTATGAAACTCACTCACGCATATCACCCAATCCCAATGACTGCCCCTCTTTGGACCAGTCAAGCCTGCGCTCATCTACTGCCACTCATGCCCAAACAGGGCTTGGTCTTACGTAGGGTGTCCCTCAAGGACTATCTCAGTAACCACATCGCAGCCTCGTCAGGCTCGGTATCATCATCGCATCCGGAGCGTAGCTCGCGGGGAGCGACCCCGCGAACTCAAGTATCTCACAACTGGCATAAAACCTCGGTCTCAGCAGGCTATAATCCACGATCAAACAGATCGGAACTCAATGCTCAACTAGCATAACTCAGTCGGAGAAAGACTCCACGACTCAACCTCATAAAGCTAACCCACTAAAAGAAAGTACACAACCACTAGGACCGCCGTCCGCCCAAACGGCTCCCAAAACGACACCCCACTCATAGACGAGAAGAACCATCTGACACAGCAAGGGTCCGAGAATCTCGTTAGGCCGGTGCCTAGAACCCCAATCAAACAAGAACAGACTCTAGGCTTAGCCTATCGAAGTTCTCGATCCCTTACCGTTCAGGGATTCGGCTCCCTCGGTTAAAGTGGGAAAACCAACACAATATGCTAAACTCGCGGGCTGGAGATGCCCTACAGCCAAATAGCGGAGGGTCCGAAAACCCCGGGAGACTAATACCTACGATCCCAATCAAACAAGAACAGGCTATAGGCGTAGCCTCCCGTTGCTTTCGACCCCAGAAGGAAATCAGCCCTTAGAACCCAGACCACTCGAATCATCTCGAGTGGGTAAGTTTATAAGAAACAGTGACATTTATTACAGAAAACCATTTGATCTAAGAGAAATCCATTTTTTAATGATTTTTAGTCTTTTTTAGGAAAACAATTTAAAAATAAGTTTTATATCCAAACCTCGAAGAGCTAATGCCCTCGTCCTATCAAACAAGAACAGACTCAGGCGACCCTGCGAGGCTTGGAAGAAAACATTGGCTGACTAAAATCATATGTGCGTCCAAAAAGGTTCTGGGTTCAAGGTCCTGCTGTCACTAGTACACTACTACCACTACCACTGTAGTGACAACCAACTCGAAGAACACAACGTCTCGGGACCACCGTCTACCCAAACGGCTCCCGCCAGAACTAAACGACTAGCTCTATCTACCAGACTCCACTCGGCCCCCAGGCCCGAGTGCAACATACGTCCCACAATGTCCTGACCACTCGGCCCACTACCCGGGCGAGGAACTCTATGTCCAGAAAGAAATGCAGTGTGTGGGATGTCTAAAGCATAAAAGAACCTAGCTCAGATTAAGGTTCTCTAATGGTCTGGTTAAACACATGCAACATATGACGGGGGTGCTAGTCAAAGGTCCAATAAAACACTTAATCTAGCATGCTGAATCCTATCATAATAGAATTAGAAGGAAGTCCGCAGACTTAGAGAAAAATCCAACCCACCTCGGTTTGTCACCAATTGCTCGTAGACACTTGCAATTGGGCTCCGCGCGATTACCTTGCCTCCACGTGGTTCGCACGCAAAACGATGCCCGCCGCCGGAGTCCGCATGCAAAACGGAGCACGCCGTCGGAGTCCGCAGGCAAAACGGAGCACAGTGCCGGAGTTCGCAGGCAAAACGAAGTCCGCACGCAAAACGGAGCACACCGCCGTAGTCCGCACGCAAAATGGAGCACGGTGCCGGAATCCGCACGCAAAACGGAGCACGGTGCCGGAGTCTGCACGCAAAACGGAGTCCGCATGCAAAACGGAGCACGCCGCCGAAGTTCGCACGTAAAACGGAGCACGGTGCCGGAATCCGTACGCAAAACGGAGCACGGTGCCGGAGTCCGCACACAAAATGGAGCACGCCGTCGGAGTCCGCATGCAAAATGGAACACGGTGCCGGAGTCCGCACGCAAAACGAAGTTTGCATGCAAAACGGAGCACGGTGCCGGAGTCCGCACGCAAAATGAAGCACGGTGCCGGAGTCTGCAAGCAAAACGGAGTCCGCATGCAAAACGAAGCACGCCGCCGGAGTCCGCACGCAAAACGGTGGGGTAAAACGCAATCCCTAATAAGCAAAAAGGCACAGGGTCAAAACCAAAAATCCAAAAGGGTAAACTCCAAAACGGTGCCGAAAAACGCTGCAAAAAGACGAGCAAAACCAACCTTAAAGTCGGCGCTTCGCCAAACAAGCACCCACACGTTTGCCTGGCTCCAAGGGACACTTCGCGCGCGCTCCACGGCACAAACGGTGCGCCCGCGGCACCCCGAAAAATTCCCCCAACGCTCTCTCCCTCTCCCTCTCGCGTGCTGGACGGAGCAAAAGGAGAAAAAAGGAGAAAAAGGGGTCCAATTGGGCTTAAATAGCCCAAACGCCAAGATTCGGGCGCTCGAATCCCACTTTCGGGCGCCCGAAACCCCTAAAAAAACGGGCGCTACAGTAATCCCGCCAAGCTCCCCGCGCCGCGCATGCCACCGCAGCGCCACGTGGCAGCGCTGCGCTTCCCGCGCGCACGCGCGACCACACGGGGGTCGCCGCGTGGCAGCCCCGCGCCACACCGGGACCAGGCGCGCCAGGGACGCGTCCCCTCGCGCGCCGCGGGCGAGTAGGCGCCCGCCACGTGTCGAGCCCCGCGGGCTTCCCGCACTGGCCCGTGCCGATTGCCCGCGCGCGTCAGCGCGTGGGCTGGCGCGCCCAACGCGCCTCGGCCGCGTGGCGCCACCCACGTGCGCCTGCTCCGCGCTCCCCGCCTGCGCTGCGACCGGATTGACCAACCCGCGCCCGCCAAACTTTTTAAGTTTGGCACAAGTAGCTATTTACCAAAATTTTAGAAAGTGTTTGTACAAGTATTGGGTAAAAATGTATTTAAACTATGACCTATTTAAATCTGATTATATAATCTTTAAAATTTTTGAATTTTGCTATCTAAATTTTAATTTTTTTATATAGTTTTAGCTATTTAATGACTTTTAAAGTTTAAAATTTAAATATATTATTTATCGCTACATATTTAAATATTATATAATTAAAATAACTATAAATTTATTAAAATAAACATTAATTAATTTATACATAAAGAATCATCAAATAGTTTATATAAAAAGAAAGTAAATACTAAGTGTACACATAATTTTGAGTGTATATCTTACACCCCACCTATTTTAGGGTGAGATAAATTTTATCAATCAATTCAAAATAATGGGTGGAAAAGTCTCCACATTTGGATGGATGGAATATATGATCTACACACAATTTTGAGTGTAGAGATAGCAAAGCTTTAAAAAAAAAAGAAAAGATTGAACATCAAAGTAAAATTTGGAAAGGCTAAATAATCAAATCAAAACAAACCATAGTCCAAATAGCATTGCTTTCACCGACACATAGCGGGGTGAAGTTGTTCCCCACTATGAAAATCTTTTAAAAAATATTTTTTGTACACCTCAAAAGAGATATATATCATACACTTAATTTATTTTTGGATCGAAGAAATTTTACTGATTATTTTGAAGTGATTAGTAAAATACACTCTATCCTTAGATGAATAAAATGTATATCATACACCACAAAAAAAATATACGAATAATATTACTTAAATTTTAATGAAATAAATAAAAATAATGATGTAACTATAGTTTTAAAATCATTAACCAAATATCAAACAACTAATAATAATAAAAAATATATTTTTATCCAAACATTAGTTCAGTTAATAGTTATTTTTGCTCGTTGTCTCTCGCGTTTACGGCAAAAAAAACTTAACGATTGGTATATGTAATTTCGAGTTCTTATGTTTTAAAATTTTTAGCTGTCGGAAGCCTCTAACATTAATTTATTAGTTAGCATTCTCTAACTTCTTTTTTTTTAAATGATTCTTACAAATTTATATTTATAGAAATATTATTATTTTTTTTAACCACGTGAACATGTTGGACGTACATATCGTATTCTCTTTAACATAATCTATATTACTACGTAATATAATAATTTTAAAAAATACGATAATATATTCACTGTTAAAATATTAAAAATATATTAATTTATTTACCTTATTTAAATATAATAAATAAATTATCATTAACATGTTTAACTTAAAATTTGAATCGTAGTACCACTCATACGGCAAAGTCAGAATTATTTTTATAAATATAATTTGTAGGTACTATTTGGAGAAATAAATTTGTAAAGAGGGTGAATGCAAAAAATAAAAATAAAAAAGAATTTTTTGTTTTTTTTTTGTTTTTTTTTTGAAGGGCCTTGCTTTACCATTTTTTAAACATCAAACTGTGCTCCCAGTGCTCGCTTCCCCGCAAACAACGAGCGGTGACGCTCCCTTCATACGTGCTCGCGCATTAACTCCCTCCCGCCGGTGATTCCGGACACGTGTAGGCGGGCGTTTCCCTCCCCTCACGTGGGGTGACGGGAATCTCCCGGTCACCGCCGCACCACTCGCCGGTCACCGGAATATTCCCCCCTCTCTTCTTCTTCTTCTTCTTCTTCTTCTTCTTCGTCTTCTTCTCTCTCCCCCCAAAACCCCCTCCCCACCCCCCTCCAGCTCCCAAAAGTCAAACCTCTTCTTTTACCTTCCACTCCTCTCCCTCTCTCTCTGTACCTTCCTCATGAACGAATCGGGGGGCGCCGCCACGGGGGAGCTGGAGGCGGCGGAGCAGCTGATCATGCGGTGGGACTCGGCGGCGGCGCCGGAGGAGGATCGGATGCTCTTCGACGGCGCCGATCGCTCCGAGGCTGAGCGCTACCTCCGCGCCGTCGACGAGCTCCGTCGCTCCGTGAGGGATACCACCGCCGCCGCCGTCGGGAGCCCCCGGCGATCATCGGCGCAGTCGCCGCCCGGGCCCTCCCCGGCAACGGCGCTCCAGGTCGCCATGGCGCGGCTCGAGGACGAGTTCCGCCACGTGCTGGTATCCCGCGCCAACGAGATTGACGTCGAGTCTCTCGTCGATCTGAGCTCCCTCTCCATGTCCAGCTCCCTGGGCACCGCCGACCTCTCCGACGGCGGCGGAGACGATGACGACGACGACGACGACAGGGGGCGGGAGGAGGAGGAGAGCTTCTCGGCGGGGACGGGGGCGCGGGCGGCGGTGGACTCGGAGGGGAGCAGCGCGGGGGGCTCGGCGGCGCGGCGGATTCGGCGGAGCAGCTGCCAGTCGATGCGGAGCATCCGCGAGATCGATCTGCTCCCTCCCGACGCGATCCACGACCTGCGCAGCATCGCGGAGCGGATGATCGGCGCGGGGTACGGGCGCGAGTGCTACCAGGCGTACGGGTCCGCCCGCAAGGCCGCGGTGGACGCGTGCTTCCGCCGCCTGGGGGTGGAGAAGCTGAGCATCGGCGACGTGCAGCGGCTCGAGTGGGAGGCGCTCGAGTCCAAAATACGGCGCTGGATCCGCGCCGCGCGCGCCGCCGTGCGCGCGGTGTTCGCGAGCGAGCGGCGGCTCTGCGAGCTGGTCTTCGAGGGCCGCGCCGACGCTCCCTTCGGCGAGGCGGTGAAGGGCGCGGCGCTGCAGCTCTTCGGGTTCGCGGAGGCCATCAGCATCGGGCGCCGCTCCCCGGAGAAGCTGTTCAAGATCCTCGACCTCCACGACGCCCTCGCCGAGCTCCTCCCCGACGTCGCCGCCACCTTCGCCTCCGCCGCATCATCAGGATCATCCGAGTCCATCTACGTCCAAGCCGCGGAGATCCTCTCCCGCCTCGCCGAGGCCGCGCGCGGGATCCTCTCCGAGTTCGAGAGCGCCGTGCTCCGCGACCCCTCCAAAACCCCCGTCCCGGGGGGCACCATCCACCCCCTCACCCGCTACGTCATGAACTACATCAGCCTCATCTCCGACTACAAGCCCACCCTCGCCCGCCTCATCGTCTCCCGCCCCTCCCGCCCCTTCCGCCCCTTCTCCTCCTCCGCCTCCTCCGCCCCCGCCCCCGCGGTGGAGGAAACCCTAATCCCCGAACTCGACTTCCCGGAACCCGAGAACCAGCCCCCGCTCGCCTCCCACCTCGTCTGGATCATCGTCGTGCTCCAGCACAACCTCGAGAGCAAGGCCGCGCTCTACAAGGACGCCGCGCTCTCCCACCTCTTCCTGATGAACAACGTCCACTACATCGTCCACAAGGTCAAGGACTCGCCCGAGCTCCGCGGCCTCATCGGCGACGACTACCTGCGGAGGCTCACCGGCAAGTTCCGCCAGGCCGCCACGAGCTACCAGCGCGCCACCTGGATGAAGATCCTTTACTGCCTCCGGGACGAGGGCTTGCACGTCAGCGGCGGCTTCTCGTCGTCGTCCATTTCCAAGGCCACGCTGCGTGAGAGGTTCAGATCTTTCAACACCGCCTTCGACGAGGTCCACCGCGTCCAGGCCACGTGGCTCGTGCCAGACGCGCAGCTTAGGGAGGAGCTCAGGATCTCGATCGCCGAGAAGCTCTTGCCGGCTTACCGGTCTTTTCTAGGCCGATTCAGGCAGCATATCGAGAACGGGAGGCATCCGGAAATGTATATCAAGTACTCGGTGGAGGATCTCGAAACGGCGGCAGCAGATTTCTTTGAAGGGTGCCTGCCTTCTGTCCATGGCAGGAGGAGGCCCCATTGAAGGGGGGAATCGCTGGACTGGCTGTTATTCTTTCGATTTCTTTGAGGAAAAATTTGTCGGGCGTTCTTCGTTACCGTCAAAAAAGGGCTGCAGATTTCCTCTTTCGGACTTATTTATGTAGCTGATGTAGATGTTGCAGCGCAATGGAATGTTTACTTCTAGAAGGAAGAGATGATCTTGTGGGAGCTGTCGAAGCGCCTGTTTTCATTTCCCTCTGTAAGAAACCAGTTCCGAACTTGTTCCACTTTCTCATCTATTTTTTGTCTACCTGTCGTTCATGTTGAATTATTATGTTCTCGTTAGCCTGATCATAAGTAGAGCTTAACGTTCCTGCAAAACTCGTGTTTTGTCTTTCCCTTATTTGCGTACTCTTAGCCCTAGAATCTCTTGATTTTGTTGCTGCAACGATTCTTCGGTTGTATGATTGAGCTATGGGAATATGTTTTCATAGGTTAGACACGACAACTCGACATTTTCATTGCTTTTGGAATGAAATATCACTCTCACTATTAATTCTCACCTAGTCAAATTATAACTACAGTAATTTAGTATACAAACCATATCTTCTACTCAAAGAATTCATCAAGCAATATTATAGAGAACTACAATATTTATTTCAACCACAACTTATAATGCTATATACAAGGGAATAGAAAATTAACTCCTTACATCTTGTTACCTTCTTATTTTGGATATGCCATTGACACACTTTGAATGCAATGGATGTGCAAGAACATTAAGGACGTGGAAACATGTGATCGGCATGTGCTGAGTGAGTAGTAGGATTTGGGATTGTAACAGACGTGTGGCAAACATGTATATATGAACGTACGCCTAGGAAATATGCATTGCACTTGTTTGATGCACAATGAGAACATTTTTGAAGTATTCGTATATCCTAGATATTTTCACTTTAAAGGGAGAGTTGCGGTTAGGCGGAAAATAGAATTATGCAGCATCATGTGGTGACTGAAACTGAAACTAGGTATTTTACTTACAATTCACTATTTAGCCAAAATTAGGGCTAGGTTAAAAGGAAGGATTATGTGGCCTTCATTCTCTTCTAGGTACTTTTACACTTTCTCTGTCGTCTTATAATTTCACGTTTTCTCTACTAGATAGCATCTGATCTATGGGGATCTATATCAGCTTATTTCTTGAGAACTAACCTTCTCTATAGGAGCATTCATGATCACAAATAGTATTTATTTCATGTTTGAGCAGCCAATTTGAGCAGGACATACTTGTACTCATTCAGTCAGATTTGATCACAAAACTACTATTTACAGGAATCCGAAGTTACCTTTTCCCCTAATAGTAGGCAAATTGACTAATATAACTCTTTGTTGAACTTATCTGGTGTATACTTGCCTACATAAGACATAAATATTTAGCTTTAAGTGTCATTATTTTCTCTTTAATTCTTCGTCTTGGTTTAGTCGGATGATGAACGACACAGTAACATATTCACATGGTTAGTTCATTCGATGATGCTAAAAGTTTTGGTACTGAAGAATTTAACTGAAAATTTGGCCTCTAACCAGATTTCAGTTTTCAGCACTTAGCAGTGTTATTAGTTAAAGGTCCTAAACAGGCTTTCTTAGAAATTAGGAACAACTTTTGTTAAACTTGCTGAATGGGTCCTGAGTATATCTTCAAAGTGTTAAAAGCTTTATGCCAAGGCATTGAAAGACATCAAATTTTAAAAATTGCTAGATTTTGCACTTCTGTGAAAGCCACTATAGATTGTCTTCTATACGTCTTAACTGTCAAATTAGTGGCTCAAAGTTAATGTACAGTCGCAGCAATCATGAACTATAGCCTGATTTAAGGTGTCATCCCATGTTCCATTATCATCACTTCGAAGTAGGAAACTAATTAATTCCCAGAAAAAAGGAACCTTGCTGTAGGTCAGGTTTCAGTGGTTAACCATGGATCATCTTATTATCCAGTGATGCACGACTCATCAGAATGAAACTGTAAATTACCAAATCATAGGATGTGGTCTTGATATTTGACTTCTTTGCCTTATCAGATTATACAGATATGGAAATGCTTGGGTGAATCAGTAATTGAGTGGTGCTGACTACTTGGTTCAGTTAGATTCTTTCAACCAATTAAACACTTTGATGTGTGGAGATGAAGAGTTTCATACAGTTTATGATAAGGTGTTAAATACAGTTTTAAGGTGTCAGAAATACTAAATGCAAGATTAATAAGATCCATCAGAAGGATGGAAGTGTATTTTAGACATACGGGCAAAGACATATGCGAAACTAAATATATTTGGCATCGTAGCTCAATTATCCCGTAGGATAGGTAATTAAGTATGTAAAAATAGGACTAGGAATGTGACTGCTTACATCCTTCTCAGAGAACTCTTTTACCCTCGAATTCCTTTCACTGATAGGAAATCACCTTATGGCCTTACTTTATTGTTGCAATGATCAATTCCTGGGAAAAAGGTTGTATTGGAGGGGTAATGTTAAAGGTTTAATGTTATTGATGGCTTCTCCAAAGTGATTATTAGAAGTTGGCTTGATATGGGCATTCTAACAGTAAAAGATTGTGATTGGTGCTAGTATTTTGTTCCATCTTTTTGAAGGGTGATATTTCAGTTGGTGCTAGCATTAGGAGAAAAGTTGGAGCCTTTGAGGAGAACAATACTTTGTACTGCTCGCAATGTGTTGCCCAGTGTTGTAACTCATTTACTAAAAGGTCGTGGAGAAAGTTAAATGGCGGATTTGATAATTGACAATCAAAAGTGACCAGGTTGGTTCAATAATTATTACTACAAAGTTTGACTCATTTGGTAGAGAAATTTGCATTACACAATACTTGGATCCAAATGAAAGAACGAGCTGTGTTTGGTCGTGAAAATGGTGAAACTCTGGAGAAAGACTGCTTGCTGGCCCTGTTTGGACATTACTAACTCTTACAGAAAGAAACAATTTTTTTCTGAATATTCAGGTAGATGGCTACCAGTTTAATCTTATGCGCAGAGATCATAGCAGTTATCATGAATGCTATTGATATGACGAAGTGATAAGAAAGATTAGCAACATAGACATCTACAGGCAATGTAGGGGGGCATCATTTCATCAATTATTACTATGCCCTCGATCATGGTTCATGGTTTCTCCTGAGTAAGATTTGCACTCATTAATCTCCTTTCCAAGGGGTAACCCTACTCAGATGTTGGGTCAGGCACAATGGGCTCATTCGTGAATAAATGGATACTAAGAAAGAACGAGCAAATACATACTGAGAAGAGGAAACAGGTTAGAGTTTTAGAAGCTCAGCTCTTAGGTTTTTCTCCTTCAACTCTTGAAAGCTGAAAAAGGATATTTCCAGATCTCAGCATCTCAATTATATTGGTTTTGTGGTTTGTATTTCCATTCGAAATGTCAACTTGTTTAGTTTGCCTAAATATCTTAAGTATTCCACAGGGAACCTGTTGACTATATGGATTTGGAATAAATTTATGTTTAATGGATGTTGTCAATGTTTGTTACTTCTAGTAGCTTTCTCTTGGCCGCCCCCACCCGATATGCAATGCATACGCTGATTGATGTTTTTTTTTTTTAAAGATTCTATGCTTTTAAAATATAGTATCTATCTTTTGATTTCACAGGTTAATGGTCAATCTGTGGGCAGCTCTCTTTCGAACTTAAAAAAGATTCCAACCATTGACAGGTAAGGATCAGCTTCCAAATTTGGCTTGAAAAGTCAATTTGCTACTAATTTTTTGTTGCCTTTTGTTATATTGTTTTTGGTATAGTGACAGTTATTATACTGTTGTTGTATTTTGTGACAATGATGATTTATTTTCTCCTTTCAGGTAGAATTTATAGAATTGTTCGATTGATTTCATTTGTTGTCTTGCTTTTACTTTGATTAATTAGTTGGAATATGACTTGTGAAATCAATTTTGTTGTAAAAAAAATGAGACTAGTGAAATCTAGGAATGAATAAAATGGTCAAAAACAATGAAAATGAAACCTCAATTATTTTCAAAGCTATAAATTTATGCTGCTGTCATATTTTGTGAATAATGGTGGGGGTTAGATTATTCATTTGACCTTTTGAAACAAGCTATGGAACATCCTATATATGTTGGTAACTAGATAGCAAATTAGTATACATTTAATCCCTGTTTGGATATTCGAATAAGTTATTCAAGAATATCTTATTTGGTATGAAAATTTTTTAGTATGATAGTAAGTAGGAAGCTTGATTTTTGCTTTTTGAAAGGTCTTGCTATTCTAAAAAAATAATTTAAAGACCGAATATGATATTCAATTTTAAATCTTTATTCACCAAATGCTCTGTTTGGTTACATAAATATCTTATTCCAGATATGTCTTTGATTTAATATTTGGCGGATGAGAAATATGATGAAATGTCTATAACGAAATAATATATTTCATTTTTTATTTAATTTTTCAGAATAAGATAAATTATTTTGTAGCTAAAATATTTCAGCCTATTAAAATATATTATCCTACCAAATTATGAATGACAAAACTTTTTAAGAAGCAAAAATAAACTTTTTGCCTCCAATCACACAAGAAAAAATTCATGCTAAATAAGGTATTCAAGGATAAATTATTCCAACATCCAAACATGGCCTAATTAAATTAAAGGAATATACCGAATAAGATATTCATTCATCTAAACAGGATCTTAGGTTTTGTTTGGATATATGAATATTTTATTTGATATATATCCTTTCAATTTACTCAAGAAGCATTCAGTATATGGTAAATGAGGATAAGATATTAGGCATTCAAGTCCTTTTTTTTTTTTATTCGGAATAAAATAAGTCAGCTTATAAGTGAAATATGTTATCCTACTAAATTATAGATATCAAAATATATATCAAAATATTTCGACGAGCAAAAATTAAACTCCTATTTTCCAATCATATAAGAAAATCTCTGTACCAAATTTATTATCATTGGAAATTTTATTCCCACATTCAAGCCTTGGGGCCGTTTTGTTTAAGGTTTGTAATATTCTGAAAATGTTATATATTTTATTATTTTAGATTTAGAATGATAAGTTTGTTACCAACTTATCAAGCCACTTAGGTTGGGAGATTGTTAAAAACTAATATATTTTTATTAATGAACTACTAATGATTCTTATCATGTATAGAAATAAGAATACCTTCTAATCCGGACTCATGATTATTGAGTATTTGTACTGTTTAGAAATCTATGCTTATATATTATTTCTCTTAATTTTTGTCATGTGTCAGTATTTTTTTTTTATTTGGAATGAACTGGTTCAAGTTCTTCACATGTTTTTCTTTTTTGTTCGTTGAACCAGCTCAAGTCCTTCACATATTTTTCTTTTTCTTTATTTGAACCGAACGGCCTGCTGTGTATTTTCCTCTTTATTTGATTGAATCAAACTGAATTACACACCGGACTGACTCAAATTCTGCACATATTTTTCTTTTTTTGCTTGAACCTAATCGGATTATACGCCGAACCGGCTTAGGTCCTCCACATGTTTTTTTTTTTTTTTTTACTCGAACCAAATTGGATTACACCTGTTGCATCTTTTTTTTTTTTTTTTTTTTTGAATCGAATTGGATTACACGGATCATGTTTCTATATTTTTTTATTTAAACTGAACCGAGTGACATTTGTTGCATTGAGTGGAACCGATCCAAATGCTCCATATGTTTTATCTTTTTTTGCACCGTTTATTTATTTTCCTTTTTTTTGTTTGAACTGAACTACCACCTCTCTGTCTTCCCTTTTTTATTTGAACTAAACCACCAACTCTTCCTCTTCCTTAAGTTGTTATATTTTTTTTGCCTCATCCTCTTTCTCTTCCTTGGTATGTTACTTTTTTTTATTTAAATCCTAAATACTATGCAATAAAACTTTTTCAACGGCTTGTTTTAAAACTAAAAAATAATCACACAAATTGACGCGAGATGCTAGATTTCGAAAACTTTTTAGTTCGTGAATTAGATAAATTGGAGAAACTAAATAAGTCTACCAAAATGTCAATTTTAAATCTTATTTCAGTTTGATACGTCCATCTACGATACTCACAATTTAGCTTCATTTTAATTTTTGATATGTGAATTTGAGTCTTTTTATTTTTTTGTAATATTTTAAATATTTTTTCAAAATATTTATATAATAATTTTTTTTCTTCAATAGTTTTTTTTTTGCTTTTTGATTTTTATCATTATTTTCTGTCAAGTTCTATTATTAAATCTAATCAAATATAATTATATTTTTTATTTTTTCTTTACGTTTATATTTGTTTATTTAATTTATAAATTTTTATTAAAAAAATTTTACTCGTCGCATCGTGTGGGTCCTTACACTAGTCTATAATAATTTTGTTTATTAATAATTTTTATATTTTTTTAATTTGAGTTGAATGTTAATGATTTTAATATTTTTAATAAAAAATATAAAATATTATAAGAATATTACACTGTGAGAGCTCTTAATGCTAATATTGTCAATTTTGAAATGTACTTCTAGTATTTATCTTTTTGAGTTATGCTATTTATAGAGTTATTTTTAAATATATATTTTATATTTAATTCATCTAAAAATAAAGTGTAGCTCATCGGTCACCTAACCGATGAAATTTAACTAGAAAGACTTTAATTAGCCCTCCTCACATTTAGTACATTTTAACTTTGCCACCTTTAAGGACATGTAGTTAAATGAAGTTGTAAAATGATAGTTTACAAATAAGGGAGTAGTAAAGTGCTACACTATACCACATAGTGCTAAAATATAGTATACTAAGGGCCTATAATTTTTGCTCTTCTATTATTTATTTATTTTTTATGTAGATTGTATTATTTTGCTACTCCATTCAACTTTGACAGTAAATCCTTTACAGTAAAATTAACATAAATTTTTTTTAAAAAAGCGTAAACCGTATGAGACAATTGAAGTGTCTCCTTTCGAAATATACTTCAGATCTTAAGATGGTTCCGTTAGCATGAGCAAGCTATGTCACGTCTTGAGGTCGAACGACTATCTGAGTTTGTTAACAGATTCGCCATCTATATAAAAATTTTTGTACAAACAAAATGTCTAACCTGCAAAAATAAAATCTACAACTATACAAATATTAGAGCGGGAAATAAAACAACTAACCTAAATCTCACATAACTATATATCTGAAAAATCACAAGTACAAAGTCCACATCTCAAGAGTAAATATAAATAAAAGTACAATCAGACTGTATAGTACTAGATTCAACAGCTCAAAAAGGATACATTTACTCTCTCAGGCTCAGGTAGGGATTTAACTCGCGATTCTTTTATCTCGGTCAGATAAACCAACAAGTGTAGGGACTGAAGCAGAAATCTCTGCAAAAGAAATACCAACAGCAGGTGTGAGAACTACAACAATAAAGTAGTCCCCAATGGGTACCGTCTCCAAAACCAACGATCTACCCGCTAAGTCTACTAAAGGCAAAAGAAACAAAAATATTGAAAAGTAGTAAAGCTGAAATAAAACTACAACTGCTATGCCTCTAACTATCATGCTCAATGAAATAACATAATGGAACAATAGTATGCAACCACTCGCTCTCGAGGTGCTCAAATCAACCCAATCTCACCGACTGCTATATCAGGTTCGGTCAAACCTACGCCTACCTACTATCACACATCTACAAGAGGATGGGATTTACGTAGGGCGTCCAATCGGACTGCATCAATATCACGCAAAAATTGCCTCAACAGGTCCAGCTTCGGAGCGGCACTCGAGGGGAGCGACTCCACCAAAGAAAATGGCACATCTCTGTCGAGTTCAAAAAGAGGTTTCTGCATGCTATAATCCAATCCTCGATCAATCAGATTGGAAAGCTCACAATGCTCAATCATCTCACAACAAAGGTCGGAGAACTCTCAACAATCCAGAACCACTGTGTCTACAAAGTCATATGACACTAGAATATCGATCCTCAAGGCTATAAAAATCAACTCGGCCCCCATGCATGAGTGTAAATGCAAACCATACTACCCAGACCACTCAAACCCTCTACTCGGGCGAGAAAGAAAATGCAGATGTAGATAACAGTAAAATAAATACAGTAATTTTATGAAGGTCCGGGTATAGGTAAAACAGCTGATAATAATATTTTCTAGTGTCCACTAACCTCAAGAATGCATTAAAAATATTAGGAGTTCCAAGTTATGTTCTACAATTTTTCAGATAACTATCAGATTTTACCAGGTATACAGACAACTAAAATTTAACATGCTGATTATCTAAACAATAGACATAATAGGCAATTCATAGATCTTGGAAGAAATTCAACCCATCTGGATCGCTATCCAAACTCTGCAAAAAGTCAAAGTGGTGCGGCTCAACCTACAGTTAAGGTGTTGTCGAAAAGAATCCTCAGCACTTATACCCTCGCAATGTCACGATCCGAGTTTTCAAAAGCAGTCTATTTTTTTTTTTTTTAAAAAATAAGAGTTGGAAACATAATTCCAGGACGCGACCCGATCGCCATGTGCATAAGGAATTTTCAATCCAAACGGACAGAGTCTCCAATATATCGCGTTGTCAGCGGCGGCGAGCGTCACGGGTCAGGAGGCTAGAGAAGTTGTTCCGACAGCAACAGTAGGGGGGCCACTAGCAGTAGCGGCCTCCGGTATGTCTCCAGAACTTGTGGCGGTAGCTGGAGCTATCACCACAGGTGGCACCATAATAATAGGGGAATCAACTAGTCCCTCGAGCTCCTCGGCTGGTGGTGGGGTTGATAGGGCTAGTGCGGCAAGTGCAACTGCTTGCTGTTGAACTAACTGCTGAACCAAGCTTGATAATGTAGCAAATTGATCCTCCAGCCGCTGTAATCTATCGGAGGCCTCTGGCTTCCTCCGCACTGCTTGCTGTTGAACTAACTGCTTGCTGTTGAACTAACTGCTGAACCAAGCTTGATAATGTAGCAAATTGATCCTCCAGCCGCTGTAATCTATCGGAGGCCTCTGGCTTCCTCCGCACTCGGCGGGAACGATTGACACCCTGACCACTGCCAGCACCATGCCCAACATCGTCACCACGCCTAGGTCGAGCCATATCAGAAATAAAGATAGACAGCTTAGGTTATACTCGTTAATGAAAAAACACTTGAGCTCCTAACCCCTATGCAAAAACCCCGCGCTCTCATGTATGTCATAAGTCATCCTAGGGCTCAATCCTAACCAATCCTAGATACTGAATGACCTTTTGCTCTTATACCATAAAGTCTGTCACATCTCGGATTTTCAAAAACAGTTTAATTTTTTTTTTTAAAAAAATCAGAGTTGGAAATATAATCCTAGGACGCGACTAGATCGCCACGTGCATAAAGAATTCATAATCCAAACGGACGGAGTCTCCACTATACACGCACGACTAGGTAAGTATAATGATACCATCCAATTGCAAATATATTTTTACTGACATGATATTAAACCACTAAAATATAGCCCACAACTAATAATTCAAAAGCATAATCCATAGCTAAACCATACATTCTAATAACCAGATAACTATATAAATAATCAGAGAGAGTCATGATCATAAAACTGTGTACTGAATGTAAATGTAATGTCACGACCTAACCTGCATTTCTTTAATCCCTTTCGGGATAAATTGGTTGTTAGGGGCTTATCTTATCGAGTTTTCTTGGGTAGAGCGTTGGCGCATGTGGATATTTTTCTATGATAGAGCCGGAAAAACGGTGAACGGCACTGCGATCGGATCTGAAATCCGACTTACGGATCTCCCGAAATGGGGTTTTGAAGGTCGCGGTATTCATAGTGTGCACCGGAATCCGTGTTAAGAGTTGGCACGCTTTTCGAGGAGGTGATGATCTTATCTCTTGTAACTAAAATTAAAAATATCCTTAGAATACCGGATATGGGGATTTTTCCTTTATATGTACATATGAAAAGGAAAAATAAAAGAAATAAATTAATAATAAGATATAATTATACCCCGTTCACCGAAAAGGAAGAAACCCTAGTTTTAAAAGACCGCCTCCTCTAACCCTTCCCTCTTGTGCGTGCCGAAGACCAAACGAAACCCTAGTTTGGAGATAGAAAAGAGAGAAAAGAAAGCGGACCTTCCACCTTCTTCGATCAACGTGCCGGAAGCCGGGAACGAGACATCACCGTCATCGGAGAGCGGATCTTCCACCTTCTTCGATCAACGTGACGGAAGCCGGGAACGAGACGTCACTGTCATCGGAGGGCGGATCCGAATTCCCACCACCGCAAAGAATGAGATCGGGTCGTCTTCTCCGGTAGATCAAGGTATGCGGCTTTAATTTTTGTGTTTCCGTCGTTGTCGTGGGCGTCGTGGATTCGTCGCCATCGCGTCGCCGCCGCAGCGCCCGGGCGAACCGCCGCCGCCGCCGCGCGGGACGGAACTGCGCGGGCATTGCCGCAGACACCGCGCCGCGCGGCCCTGCTGCCGCATGGGGTGCCGCCCGCAGGCGGCGCGCGCTGCACGGCCTTGTGCGGCGCGGGGCGCCGCCCGCAGGCGGCGCGCGCTCCCGCGGCCTGCTGCCGCGCGGGGCGCCACCGGGAGGCGACGCGCGCCCGCGCGACCTGCTGACGCGCGGGGCACCACCTGGAGGCGACGCGCGCCCGCGCGACCTGCTGTCGCGCGGGGGGTCGCCCGCAGGCAGCGGCGCCCGCGCGAGCAGGTGCCGCATGGGGCGCCGCCCGCAGGCGACGGTGCCCGAGCGGGTAGGTGCCGCGCGGGGCGCCGCCCACCAGCGGCGCGCGCGCCGCGTGGCCTGCAGTCGCGCGGGGCGCCGTCCGTGAGCGGCGACGCGCGTGGGAGTTCGGCCACACGGGGGGGGGGGGGGGACTGTTTTGCAACGTTCGCCGCGCGGGGGGTTGTCGAGGCCCGCCGCCCGGTCTGCGTTGTCCACCCGTGCGTTTCCTAGTCTGATTCAATACTCGGGTGGGCTAGGTTCTAAATTAGGCTTTCCTAACGTTTTGTTGGGACTTTTAGGGGTCTGAGAATCGTGCAAAGGCACAGGACGGTTTCAGGCATTCCGTCGACGCGACTTGAGGTGGGTACCTTTGTTGTGTTTTGAAGTATGGTTTCATCTCGTAATATGTAAGAGTAGAGTAGAGGTGCTAATTGTTATTGTCTAACCCCTTTCCGCATTAGTATCCCTCTTTATTACTATCTGTTGCGACTGAGCGTCGCGGTGCTCTACGTTACACATTGACTGCGGTCATTCTGCTCAAGATTGCTTACACGTGCACAGGCGGTTTGGCCACTGCATGGGTATACTTTTCCGGAGAAGTGGTCCGATGACCCGTGTACCCCACAAAGGTGAAAGCGTTGTGGTGGGGACGCCTCGCGGTTACTTACGGTGCTGCACAAGTACCATGGAGGGGTTAAAGCACAAAGGTGAGAGCAAGGTGTTCACTTTTACCCGAGGTCTTTAGACCTTTTGGCAGGTGCTTTGTTTCGATTTACAGGGGGTGCGAGGGATTCATGAAGGAAAGTTTGGATGCTCTGGTTTATCGGTTTGCTTTTATTTCAATATTTACCGCATTGTACTTGTTTACATCTACTCTTCTTGTCACTGACTTCCCACACTGTGACAGGTTTGGTCGTGGATAGGACCCGGGACGATGGTGAGGCTGCGACTAGAGGGTTTTAGCCCGTTTGGGGCTAGTGACATTTCCTTTTCTTACTTTTGATTATCTTGGTTATTTGGTTAGTGAGTTTTGTGATTGCCTTTATTGTGGAACTATGTGGATGTTGGATTGAGCTCTTGACTTAGTGTTGGACCATCTTTAATATATTTCTATTAGTCTTGCATGCGGCATGTTTTCAAGTGGGAAAATGATTGCGAAAACGTTTTCAAAACTGAGTGTCGTGTGGGCACTGCTTTACAAACCCGTGGATTTATCATTTCAAAGTTATGTTGCCGCCGAAAAAGAAATTGTGAAAACGTTTTAAAAATCTAGTGTCGTGTTGACACCGATTTGGCAAACTTGTGTTAATGTTAGTAGTTGTGATAAATTGTAATTTCCCTCTTTGGCTCTCATCGTGACTGCATGGTTAAAGTATGTATCATGATTGTGACGCCGTGCATATACAAAGGAGACTCCATTCGTTCGCAGGGTGAATTTGTATATGTGGCGGGTCTGGCGCCTACCGGAGGATGAAGTTTTCAAAAAAAAAAAAAATGTATACGCTTTTCCGCTTATTTAGAACCTCCGGGGCGTGACAGTAAATCTTGATTAGTAGGCAATCTCGGGACAGCACTAGCATAAGAATCTCTCATTAACGTTCCGAGTGCTCACCACCCGACTGACCAGTAAGGGGGTCACCCAAAGGGTGTGAAACACAACTGAATGTATCCCAGTGGGTACAACGAGCCGGAGACGAGCAAGTCATACCTACTGGTATACTATAATCAAAAGGCAGTAAAGCAGCATGATAGCAATAATAAGTGCGGGTATGAAAGCAACAATTATAAAGTTGATATGACAACAGAACTGAATAACTGATATGAAAGTATTACTATATTATGCATCAACATATAAATAAACAGATATACCGAATAATATGTCACTGTTGATCACGAGGACCTCAAGCTAATGTCGAACCATAACTAACATGTGCCCCATATCTGCGGATTATAAAAGGGGCTCAATATCACCCGGTCTCGCAGGTGCAGCGAAAGGAAAGGGCTCACGGGTCGAATAGACCACTCTATCGGTAAAGAACACCGTTGTGGGGGATCAGCCCACTAGTGTAACGTAAATATGTACAGCTGGTGCATGGCGATCTCAATGTGGATGCTCAAGCTTGCGGTCGATAGACTGGAATACGACGAATAGTCGAGAACTCCCAAAACAGGATCTAAGTAACTCAAGTACCAATAAATGCCACAATAAAATAATATTCTCATACTCTATCATGCAAAGCAAGCTAGAGATAATAACAAGTGTGAAATAGCAGTAGGAGGTATATAGAACAAGTAACTTCTAGGAGTGTCTATTAACAATGATCATGGTATATTGGCATAATGCAGATACGAATCACAATAATACAGATAGTGTCAATTACACTGGACATCATGGCATGCACATATAAGCAAGATAGATCATAGAGCGGGATGTGATAACCATCCAGACCAAATAACAAAGGTATAAGAGTAGCAGTAGAAAATATCTCTGAACAACTAGTAAGGTCACAACAACTCATGAAACAGGTATGTGCCATGATCTAGAAGCCGGAGACTCTCAAACAAGATCATCTATACTCTCGGTGCCAAATGATACTATAATGATAATGATATCCAAATACTCTATCATGCATAATAAACCAGATATACGACAAGTGTCAAAACATAGCAGTAGGATATATATCAAGTAATGACTGGGAGTGTCTACCAATACTGATAATGTCATGGCATATAGATATAGAGATGAATTACAGAGCAAAACATAATAGCTGAAGAAGGGCTAGCAAGATAACCAAAGGGTCCGATCGACTACGGTATCCAATCAGGTTACACTACGCCAATGCCTAGATCGGAGTACCCATCTCAACCCAGGCGGTCCTGAAATCCGCTACTCAACTGGTGGGAAGGCTTCTGAGTGCTCGGGCTTGAATCATAACCAACTATCAATAAATAACTCACTCATACCCATCCTGCACACATACACTATGCATAATAACTAAACCACTAGATTAGGTCTAGGTCTCGGGATTCGCCGATCGACCGATATTAGTCCGATCAGAGCCTACATGTTACCAAATCAAATGAAACTTGACATGCTGCCTCAGAATGCTTCACTCAAGACATCCGAGCAACCATAGTCCACTAGGTATAACCCTAAGTCCAAATAGTGCATAAACACTGAAGTCCGATATCAGAATTACCGTTTTCGGCTCCGGGATTCACTAACACAAACCAAAGTCACTGGACTAGCCAGGATAGTGTTAGGAACATTCAGGGACACCTGGTATACACCACTGGTCACATAAATTCCTCGATTTGCACAATTTGTGCCAAACGATGATAAACCGACAATTTTGCCGATTTACGCTTCATTATCCAGATTTCGCTGAACGGAAGCCATCGGATCTCGAATGAATAGTTCATAGATCACGTACATGCTGCCCAAGACAGTCTATGGTGTCACATTTGCATATAGGCTCCTAGGTTTGCTAATAATTGCATAAAATACCCACAATAATCAACTTTTGGCTTGCTATAGTTAACCAGGGGCTTTTGGATACATCCGGGGGTTTAAACAGAAGGGTCTCGACGTAAGAAAACCCGTGCTCTCTATCCGGAAGTGGCACGAAGCCCGAGGACAGCTAGGGCTCAACATATCTATATGCTATATAGACCAAGGTGCTATTTACATACATCTAACCAATCATTTCCCGAATTAAGGTGAGCACCATGCTAAAAAAGGTTGAGAGAGTCGAGGGCTCACCTTTAGGTGGTCTAAAAGTGTGAGGACCCGGATCCCCACGACGAGATTACTGGTTGACCAGCAGCTTCTGGAGGCCTTTGTGGTGCGTCGGTGGTGATTGTGCGCAATCTGGACACAAGTGTTGGACATTGGGCTTAAAAGGAGATTCCGTGGGGAATTGGAGGACCCGTCGAGTGTTTAGAAGTGGTTTCGCGCAACGCAGATGTCAAATTTGGACTCCGGGCGAAGTTTGGATAAAAAATTACCTCTCCGGTCGCCTTCGGGAATTTTTTAGAGTTGGAATTTGGCAAATCGGACTTTAGGAATGAACCCGGCGCGAAAATCGGATCAAGTGGGCTATCCGGGGGCTTTCGACAAATTTTCGGATGAGAATTTGGAGAAATGGACATCGTTTTTGGATTCAGCGCGTGAAATCGTTGAGAATGGACTATTTACTTGTTTGGTTTGGAGCCCGGATGAGTTGCGCGTTTTACGAGGCATCGCGGCACGGAAATCGGTGTTGGCGTGGCGGGGATCCCGAGGGTGGCGCGGCGGCACGCTTCCCGAGGCGCGGCAGGCGCACTTCGCGTGCTGGGGAAACGCGCCCGCCTGCGCGGGAGACGCGCGGGGGCCGCCACGTGGCGGGCCCCCACTCACGCCCGCGTGGGCGAGGGTGACGCGCGCCCGTGTGGCGCGCGGCATGTCCCGCGCCTGCGCGGCGCTGGGTGTCACGCGCCCGTGTGGCGCGTGACTGCCGCGTGCCGCGTGGCGCGCGGGGGCGCGGCCACGTGGCATGGCGCCCGCGTGCCTGGACCGGGTGCACCCGGCTGGGTGCTGTGGACCGGCGGGTGCACCGTGGACCGGTGCACCGTGGACCACTTTCCTCCCTCCTCTTTCTTTTCTTCTTCTTCTTTCTCCCCCGCAGCCCATTTTTTCTCCTCTTTTCCTTTCTTCTCCATCCGAGCGAGAGGGAGTTTGAGGGAGGAGATTGTGGGAGATGCGGCGGAGCGCCGTGGACCTCGCGGAGCGCGCGAGGTGTTCCAAACGGGTCGGTTGGGCGGCGCGACGCGTCGAGGTAGGTCTTGCACTTGTTTTTACGGTGTTTTTGGCACAGTTTTGGAGCGTCCTTTTGGACATTGGATTGACCCCTTATTCTTATCTGTGTTAGGGACCGTATTTTTACTGCTCCGTTTTGCGTGCGGACTCCGTTTTACGCGCGGGTTTCGGCACCGTGCTCCGTTTTGCGTGCGGACTCCGTTTTTCGCGCGAGTTTCGGCACCGTGCACCGTTTTGCGTGCGGACTCCATTTTGTGCGCGGGTTTCGGCACCGTGCTCCGTTTTGCGTGCGGACTCCGGCGGTGTGCATCGTTTTGCGTGCAACTTGTTGTACGAGCTCGGATTGAGGCGTGCCTTTACACTCTTTGGATCTACGCGTCACAAGTATTACCGTCGTGTTTTCGGGGAATTTGCTGAGATTCGCCCAAGGTATACTTCTTTCCCCTTTACTGTGCGGCGTATTACAGTTGTGTTTGTTGTGGACTTTCGCGCTCACCGCGTTGTGGAATTTGTAACTCGGCCTCCGGGACTCGGATTTTGGCGTGCAGGTACTCGTTTCGAAGGGCTCGACGCGACGATCGCGTCCGTATTTTTGGTGGATTTTTCTGAGTCCGTTCTGCAGGTGAAAATTGCACATCTTCAGGGCTGGTTCCAGCAGATGGTGTATACTTGGATATTTTAGCATAAAGTGTAACCTTGGACCTTTTGTTGTAACCAGGAGGGTTCGCGAGTATTTTTGGAACACTGCTAGGAGCCGAGGTTTGCGCGACATGTACCGTGGTTATGGGTTCAGCTGATTGTGCGCGCAAGTGGCCACGCTCTTCACCGACTCCAGGTTTGCCTTGGATTGAGCACTTCATGTGGGTAAGCTTAATTTAGTAACTGTATAAGATTTTTATATCATGGTGAATGTAAGTGCACATGTGGGGTTATCACCCCTCTATGATTGATAACAGGCGTATTTGATGTACAACCGATATGAGCGAGAGGTAAGCAAGGAATGGCCCACTTGGGTGAGATTGGTATACCATAGTAGGAATGTTTTAGCATGCTTTACTAATATATGTTTCACCCACTTTTATTATTTCTGAGAACAAAGCATGCGTGCATGGACATGTAGTTAGGCCATCTTTTACCGCTGCACTACTTTCGGAACTTGACTTAAAAAAAGCATGTTATCCTTTTCTTCTTCTTTGTTAGTCAGGTGGTCTGTGTTGCTCAGGTTCGAGCAGGGGTTCTGGGTAGTGTAGTCGGGACTTGGTGTCTGGGACAGGTTGGATTAGTTGTGGGGCTTTGCGGCAACCGCGGATATTGGGCGGTTGACCGGACATTTATTTATGCACCAGATTGGGTATTTGATTTCTCTAGTGGACAGAGTTTCCCACTTTGATCCGAGTTATGATCCAGTCCTGCTGATTCATGATACTTGTTACTGAGGCACTTTACTCGTGTGGGTCGCTCCCCTCGAGTGCCACTCCGGAGTGTGCGATTTTCAGACCTCGAGTCCTTGAGGCTCCAATCCCCTATCGGTGTTATGCGTAGGCTGGCATACCCGATTTGGCAGGCACAGCAGGCAGTACCAGTTCTACTGGTGGCATTAGATTGGGCTTATTACAGACATTTGCTTTGTAGTTGCGCTCGTGTCAGGGGGACCGAGTGGAGTCTAGTGGCGGTGTTTGGACCAGTGCTAGTGTTGTTGGGAACCGTTTGGGGGTACGGTGGTCCCAAGGTCATTGTGAGTTGTTGACCGTTGTAAGGCAGGCAGAGCAGGCATGGCAGGCATAGCAGGGATGGCAGGCAGGCAGGCATGGCAGGCATAGTAGGCATAGGCAGGCAAGGCAGGCAGAGCTGGCATGGCAGGCATAGGCAGGCATAGCAGGCATAGGCAGGCATGGCAGGCAGGCAGGCATGGCAGACATGGCAGGCATAGTAGGCATAGGCAGGCAAGGCAGGCATAGGCAGGCAGAGCTGGCATGGCAGGCATAGTAGGCATAGGCAGGCAAGGCAGGCATAGGCAGGCAGAGCTGGCATGGCAGGCATAGGCAGGCATAGCAGGCATAGGCAGGCATGGCAGGTAGGCAGGCAGGGCAGGCATAGGCAGGCACAGCAGGCATAGCAGGCATGGCAAGCATAGGCAGGCATGGCAGGCATAGCAGTCATGGCAGGCATAGCAAGCATCGAGGCATGACAGCTGTTGAGAGGCTCCAGCTTCTTTTTATCAGTCTTTACGGCTTTGGTTAGTTTTTGTCTCTTGAGGACTTGGTGGGCAGACCGTCGGTCCTGGCGGTGGTACCCACTAAGAACTCCCTCCTTTGGTGTAGTTCTCACATCCTCTGGGGGTTTTCCCCCTTCTTTTTCCTTCCTCTCCTTTGTTTTGCAGAGTCTTAGCGGGTGTTGCTGATTCTGCGGTTGTTGATCGAGGCGAGGGAGTCGCGAGCTAGATCCCTACCCATGTTTGGAGAGTAGCGGTACCCCTTCAGAGGAGAGCTTCAGTAGATTAGTTGTTTTATTTCCTCTTTTGAGAGACTGATGTAGTGAGGATATGATATGTATTGAGAGCCTGTACACTGATGTATTTATCGGAGGTATCTCCCGGTTGAGTCTCGACCTTTGTATATGAGGATATTGTATGATTATCATTTTGGGAGATGGACATTGTTGTATTATTTTCAGTTGTACAGTGGATGATTTTAGTTATACAGTAGTTTTATCTTATAGCTCTGATATCTGTTAGCTGTAGCACTTGTTTTGCAGGTAGGACGCTTCGCCTATGCGGACTTTGGCATAGGTGGCGGATCTGTTGGCGAGCCCGGGTCGCAGTTTCGACCCCGGGGCGTGACAGATTAGAGTGGTATCAGAGCCTAGGTTGTAGGTCGTGGTGGACTTAGAAACCCTAGGCTTATGGTTTGACCCTTGGTTGACTTCGTGAGAGTCGTGACTTTTAGCGAGAGTCCTGATTGAGTTTTATACCTCTCCCAAGGGACGGGAAGAGTGATTGTCATGTTTATTCTCCTAAGTGATTATGTTGGCTGCAGACAACATAATGCTGTGGAACGGGTGACATGCTTTAGACATTCGCTGGATTGGGTCGAGCGTTGTTGTGTGTTGTTTTGTTGTTTCGTCGTGGCGAGCGGTGTCTCCCCGACGCTGGGTTTTGACCCGTGTGTATCCTGTCATAGCAGTTGAGCTTGAGCGGTTGGTTTTGGGCCGGACACCCGGATTGAGGTCAGAGAACTCCGGACCCAGATGACAGGATTGTCAGAGGCTTATCAGCGGCAGAGTGAGCGAGCAGCTGGTTTTAGTGACACAGTTGTCGGAGCAACGGGCAGCTCGACAGTGCTTCATTCTGAGACCACCCGGTTGCAGTATCCTCAGGGGCTGGGATTTTGTGGCACCGATGGAGTGATTAGCCCCCTCTGTGCCAATGTTCAGTGCCGAGGCACCGAGGCAGGGTGGATAGTTGACAGCTGGTGAGCTGAGGGGACGTGATCGATCTATTGAGCCAGATTTGGCAGATGAACCACCCCGACTCGTAAGATTAAGTTGGAGCATTTGAAGGCAGAGTCGTGGTTGGTGGTGATGGAGTGATCAATTGAGAGCCTCCCTGTGCTAGAGAGTTTTGGCAGTTGTCGAACTGCGCGCTCCAGGTTCGAGGGACGAGGCGCATAGGATATGCGGCTGGGAGTGGATTGCGCCAGGATACCTTTCAGTTTATTCAGTCCCTCCGTTATAGGTTTTGACGCCTCGTTGGAGTAGGCATTGTGTATGGAGCGTGGCGCTGCAGTTTCTTTGGATAGGGATATGCCGCTAGAGGCGAGTTCAGGATATTGGCGCTTGGCGCCGGGTGATGGAGGACAAATCGGCCGGCAGAGGCACTTCTGATTTCCTTTCCAGGATGACGGGTTCCTGAGATGCCAGATATCGGGTGGACCCCGATGGCAGCATCAGCATTTATATCAGAGTGACGCAGCGGTAGCGTGGATTTGTTCTCTGCGGAGGACCTTATTCGTCGCCTCAGTGTGAGCAGAGGCAGAGGTCGTACTCCCTATGAGGGTAGCCCGGATCTTCAGGCAGATTGAGCGACGACCACTTGCATCGAGTGGATGAACCTGTGCCGCCCGGTTGTAGGGCGCCACGGTGGTGGATCACTGTCGCAGGTGTGACTTCATCACAGCAGTCGGAGTTAGAGCATGTTGCATTCCTGCATGGACTAAAGGCAGATTTGTTACCACATGCACTAGAGGTATAGGTTCATGCTTGTGTTGTGCATGTGGAGGAGGCTTGTGGATCACGTCCAATGCAGCTGAGGCCGCGAGTTGTACCGGTAGGCTAATTGGTAATTGTGACGGTTCGGTGTTTCGACCCAGTGCTTGGATTTGGATTGGTACAGTGCCACAGGATGTTATACTGCAGAAAGAGAGGACTTTGACCTTCTGCGAGGCAGACGAGAGGGGGGCTTGATGGTTGAGATTACAAGAGCACACAGGTTGTAGCGACAGTGTGTGAGGTGCTTTTGGTGGCACCGGGATTCAAGGATATCTCTGTTGCCCACGAGATCCCGGGTGTGATTTTGTTAAGGATTTTGTTTTGGCGCATTTCGTGAAAGTGTTAAGTCTTGAAGATTGAAGATGAATGAAGTTTGGATCATATACCTCAATCTCAAGAAAGAAGAATTCAAAAGGATCAGGTAAGTTTAACTAAATATTTTTCGTGATCCGAATACTTCTTGTAGTGTAGAAACACTTGGAAGAATTTCTTATTGCATAAAAATCAAGAACTGAACATGAGACTTGTTCAGGATCCGGATCAGATTGTTCAATCCGGATCCCGAAGGTGGTTCGTTCATACACCAGTTCAATCCGGATCGTAGCTTCCCTTGATCCGGATCCCGAACATTGAGTTTACCATTTTCCTTGAACGATCCGGATCAGGCTTCGCAATCCGGATCCCGAACATTGATGTTTGGTGAACTGTATGAACGATCCGGATCAAGCACTTCGATCCGGATCCCGAACCTTCGTTTTTCTGGAATTGCCTGACTCGTTACGACGATCCGGATCACAGCTAATCCGATCCGGATCGCCGTCGTAAAAATTTCCAGAAACGACAGTTTTTGATCCTTATCTTCTTCCTAGGGTTTCTAACCTATAAATAGACCCTGATTCTTTTTCTAGGGTTAATTGAGATAATCCACATAGAGCCGTCATAATCAAATATCATCTTATACGGCCCTAGATCCACATATAGAGAAGAAAGGAAATCATTAGATATTACTCTATGTTTCTTCATCTATATTGATTAGTTTGATTCTAGGTTTTCATACTCACATCTTGAGTTGAATCAAACTAATGAATACTTAGATGGTATTTCCTATCTATCTTTGATCTAAGTATTCGGCGGATCATCACCACCCAAAAACAACGATTTACCCCAAAATCGGCGCGTGGACTCGCGTGGCCTTGTGGATTCAAGGTGCAACCGCTCTCGTGGATTCGGAGCGAGGTACGTTCGTGGATTCGAAGCGTGCTACTGGGTGAAGACCGTGGATTCGGTCAGACGTCGTGGACTCGACATTGGACGCCGTGGATTCGGCGTTGGACGCAGATCGTGGATTCGAGACGCGTTGCGGAGCGAGCGGAGAAGATCAACTAGGAGCGTATGGAAAAGGTTGAGTCGTCTGTGAGTACGGTATATCACCTTGTACGTGTTTAATTCTAGTGGATTTCACCGTGTTATCGGTCCCATGGTTTTTTACTCCGGTTTGGAGTTTTCCACGTAAAAATCTTGCGTGTTCATTTATATTTCCGCATTGGGTTTTTATTGCGCAATGATTTTTTGAGTGTTTATTGTTTACACCTATTCACCCCCCTCTAGGTGTTTTTTTCCCTATTTAGATCCATTATTACATATAACCCAACAAGTGGTATCAGAGCGGGAATAGGGTTGTAAACAATGGTTGAAGGTGGAAACATCAACAGACCCCCATTCTTTGATGGAACAAATTATGCGTACTGGAGAGTTCGGATGAAAGCCTTTTTAAGTTCCATCGACAAACGGGTGTGGCAATCAATTGAATTAGAATGGTCTAATCCAACTGAAATTATTGCTGATGTTCGCACCATCAAACCTAGGTCGAAGTGGACCAAGGAAGAGTTAGATTCATCTTCTTACAATGGCAAGGGAATTAATGCTATTTTTAATGCCTTATCTCAAACTGAATTCTCTCGCGTCTCGGCATGTGAGACTGCGAAAGAAATCTGGGATGTTCTTCAGGTTACACATGAGGGAACTAACCTCGTGAAGATTCAAAAGCTGCAAATGCTTACGAGCAGATTTGACTCTATTTTCATGGCAGAAAATGAATCTTTCACGGACTACTATACACGATTGCAAGATATCGTAAACTCATGTGCTAACCTGGGAGAGAAGATTCCAGAATTTAAGGTTGTAAGAAAGATCTTAAGAACTCTTCCTGAACGATTTCGCCCAAAGGTTACAACCATTGAAACTATTAAACACCCGGACGAAATGCGTGTAGAAGAACTAGTTGGTTCATTACAAACTTATGAAATGACATTTACTACTAACTATTCTTCGGGAAAGGCATGCTCTTCTAAGTCTTCAGGTTATGCTTTGAAAACAACAAAGGAAGAAGACACGGATTCATCCTCCTCAGACGATGACGAGAACCTATCTATGGAGGAATTTGAGAAGCAGCTCGCTCTCTTGACAAGGAAGTTTCGCCGCAACTTTCGAAGGGGTAATTCAAGTAAAACTCCATCCTTCGGAAAGTCGAAGAAAGGCAAGGGTACTTCAAGTTGCAAGTCAAGAAAGCAAAAGAACTTTTCAAAGGATAAGAAAAGTTCAGAGGGACAAGTCCAATGCTTCAAGTGCCGAGGATACGGCCATATCTCAACGGAGTGTCCAACTAAGAATCCGTCGAAGAAGAAAGCGATGCAAGTCGTCACATGGGATGACAACTCAACGTCAAATGAGTCATCCTCAAGTGATGAAGAAGAAAGCGCAACGGCATTCCACGCGTCCACATCTTCACCCTTCATGTGCTTAATGGCAAGTACTTCAGATTCATTGACCAACTCCTCCCGGGTTGAAAAAACTGCAACGGATGATGAATCAAGTAACTCTGAAGGTGAAGATTTTGTTTTAGCCTACCACAGACTTTTGAGGGATTCAAAGAAACTGGCTAAACAAAACAAGGGGTTGAGAGGGAGATTACAGGATCTCGAAGAAGAAGTAAAAAGGGTAACTTCTCTCTCGACCGATCTTGAAGTGGAAAGGGATAATCTGATAAAAGCAAATGTTTCCCTTCAAGAGTCCAATGAGCAACTCGAGAAGAATTATGTAGATATGGTGAACAAAGCGAATTACTTCTTGAAGCTCAATGGCGAGGCTCGACAGGAAAAATTGGAAATGACAGAGACCATTCT
This sequence comes from Tillandsia leiboldiana, assembly GCA_029204045.2. Taxonomy (NCBI): domain Eukaryota; kingdom Viridiplantae; phylum Streptophyta; class Magnoliopsida; order Poales; family Bromeliaceae; genus Tillandsia; species Tillandsia leiboldiana. Next base: position 49,657,883 of record CM055060.1, on the reverse strand, counting down.
CCAACTCAAGGATAACTTACAGCGATTTTCATCAGGAAGGAGTAAGTTGGATAAGCTTCTTGGTCTCGGTCAAACAAACAAGTTCGGCCTCGGATACAATCGAACTGAAGACAACTTTAGTTCGGTTGGGACAGTTTTTGTGCCTCAGTCGGTATCTCCTCCTCCGACATCGGAATTCATGACAAGCAACGACAACAAGCATACTTCACCCTCTTCGGAATCGTCAAGCACTAAGGTATGTTTTCGTTGTAATGTTGAAGGGCACATTGAAAGAAATTGCAAGATTGGAGCTCAAAGATCAAATCAATCACATCTTGCAACTGCTACCAATGAGTTCACTCCCCGGAAATCAAAGAAGGACTTTTTAAAAGAAAAGAACATTGGTAGTACTTCAAGCAAGACGATGACAAAAGAAAAAGATCAATCATACAAGACGTCTTCATCAAGGAAAATTTCTCAACCATTGCCAACATACTCTAAAACTCAAAAGGTTTGGGTATGCAAAGGTGAAATCTTTCCTTGCCTTTAATCTTCCTACGATTAAATGTTGTGTAGTTTATGTAGACTATTTTTCTTTCTTTGGACCAACCCGTCAACCATCTTTGGGAGGTAAATGGTATATTTTCTTATTGGTTGATAATTTCTCTAGGTTTTCATGGGTAGCATTTTTAAAAGAGAAAGCTGATACGTTTGATTCTTTTCATGAGATTTGCCATCGTATTATGATTGAAAAGAATGAAAAGATCATTCGTGTTAGAAGTGATAGAGGTGGAGAATTCATTAATTCTAAATTCATTAATTTTTGCACTTCCAACGGCATAAAACATGAATTCTCAGCACCCTATACACCTCAGCAGAATGGTGTTGTTGAGCGCAAAAACAGGGTTGTTCAAGAGATGGCGCGTGTGATGCTTCATAGCCGGAATTTACCGCTACATTTTTGGGCTGAAGCTGTGAACACCGCTGTCTATGTCATTAATCGAGTGTATTTGCGCCCAGGAACTTTAAATACACCATATGAGCTGTGGTTTAGTAGAAAACCGGATATCAAATACTTTCGTATCTTTGGGAGTCGATGTTTTATTTTGCGTGATCGCGAAAATCTTGATAAGTTCGATTCTCGAAGTGACGAAGGGATCTTTTGGGTTATTCTACAAATAGCAGAGCATATCGGGTATTTAACATGGAATCTAAAACGATTGTAGAATCTATAAATGTTAAAGTAGATGAAGCTTTTCACTTTGCATCTGAAAAATCTACCCTCGATATCTCTCTTGATGATGATACTCCTGTAAGTGCATCTTCTCATGATAATACTTTCAATATTAATGATGCATCTAATGGTTCTTCAAGTTTATCTGATATGCAGGAATCATCTCATGTACCTCCGAGTACTCCGTTACAACAAACGTTACGAATCTCCAAGGATCATCCTGAATCAAACATCATTGGAGACCCACAAGAAGGAGTCAAAACTCGGAGACAGTTGGTTTGCGGATTCGCTTGCTACGTTTCCTTGATCGAACCAAAGAACATCGATGAAGCTCTTCAGGATGACTACTGGATTAAAGCAATGCAGGAAGAGCTCCATCAGTTTGAGCGAAACAAAGTCTGGGAATTAACAAAGCCTCCAAAGCAACACAATATGATAGGTACCAAATGGATTTTCAAGAATAAGAAAAATGAAGATGGTACCATCATCAGGAACAAAGCACGTTTAGTTGCTCAAGGCTACTCTCAAGTAGAAGGTATAGACTTTGATGAAACTTTCGCCCCTGTAGCTAGACTCGAGTCCATTCGTATCTTATTCGTGATAGCTTGTCATTTTAAAATAAAATTATTTCAAATGGACGTTAAGAGTGCGTTTTTAAATGGGTTTTTAAATGAGGAAGTTTATGTGGCTCAACCGAAAGGTTTTGTAGACTGTAAACTACCTAACCATGTTTTTCGTTTGAAAAAGGCTCTTTACGGTTTAAAACAAGCACCGCGAGCATGGTACGAAAGGCTAACAAAGCACCTATTGGATAAGGGCTATACTCGAGGGGGAGCTGACAGGACTCTCTTTGTGAAGCATTATCAAAATAACTTCATTGTTGCACAAATCTATGTCGATGACATTATTTTTGGAGCAACAAAGGATAATGATGCTTCTAAATTCGCTGAAACCATGGAAAGCGAATTTGAGATGTCAATGATGGGCGAATTGACTTATTTCCTTGGATTGCAAGTGAAACAGAGTGACGAAGGCATCCATTTGTGTCAATCCAAGTATGCTTTGGAGTTGGTCAAAAAGTTTGATCTAGAAAATTGTATAGATTTTCCAACTCCAATGGGAACTAGCAATAAAGGATTAGGAAGTGAATCTTTTAGTGAGAATGTAGACGAGAAACTTTATAGGAGTATGATTGGAAGTCTACTTTACCTCACGGCTAGTCGCCCGGATATATCTTTTGGTGTTGGGATCTGCGCGAGATATCAGTCTGCACCAAAGGAGGTTCACCTGAAAGCGGTGAAACGGATCATCCGATACATTAAAGGAACCATAAATTTCGGAATTTGGTATCCTATGGGAACAAGTTTAGATATTATTGGATACTCAGATGCCGATTGGGCAGGATCTGTGGATGATCGGAAAAGTACGAGTGGTGCATGTTTTTATTTAGGCCATTGCCTTGTTGCATGGTACAGTAAAAAGCAAAACTGCATTGCACTCTCGACTGCCGAAGCGGAATATATTTCAGCGGGTAGTTGTTCAACCCAACTCATTTGGATGAAAAGTGTGTTGAGCGACTTCCGGATTTCAGCAACTTCGGTAACAATTCTTTGTGACAACACTAGTGCTATAAACATTTCCAAAAACCCTGTGTTGCACTCTAGAACAAAACACATTGAACTCAGATATCATTTTCTTAGAGAGCTAGTTGAATCAAATACTCTTCAACTGTCATATATTTCAACTGAAGATCAATTAGCTGATATTTTAACAAAACCTTTGGATCAAAAACGTTTTATTCATTTGCGTAAAGCAATTGGAATGCTTTCCTTGAAATAAACTTCTTTTTGAAACTTTTGCTTAGGTTAGATTTTGTTTTTGTGTTTTTGTTCATTATCTATGCTTAGACATAGAATATTAATTGAGCATTAGTTTGATTGACTTTAACTGCATCCTTTTATATATTTAGAAATCTATTATGCTTTAGATGTCATAATATTTCATTTGATGCAATGATCATTTATGTCAATTAACTCATCTTTGTTTTGATCAAAGTCAATTTCTCTCTCGATGATCTCTTGGTATAGTTTTTATCTTATTTGACTGTTTAGTCGAGTATGAAATCGAGATCAATATTTGGCTAAATACTTTATATCTTAAATAATTGATAGCCAATTGAGGGGGAGTCAAAGAAAAAGTATTATGCTCAAAAGATGTGGAAAGAGTTACATCCCAATGAGGAGTGTGAAAACTACCACCACATGGAGGAAAGAGCTACCACCTCGGTCGTCCGAGTACTGTGTGCAGCTACCACATGTATACCAAGCAAGGTTTTTCAAGTTTGATTAAATAAAATGCATGTTGAAATACTTGACTCTGTCAAAATTTCAAGGTTGGTATAAGGTGGGATTTTTAATGAAAGATGCTCAAAGAGCCACTCTCTTCAATAAATTGACTAAATACATTATCTAATTTATCTGGGATGTTAGACATCTATTGATCTTTGTATTTCATTTTCTTTACCAAATTGATGATTTGATAAAGGCATTACTCATAAGATCAAGTTAGATGTAATTGAAGTTTTTCAACTTTAAGGGATTTAATTTTTATAAATTTTCGTTTCATTTGTTGGATGTTATTGATAGATTTGGTATAATCTAGTTCTTGTTGTATGAAACGATGATTTTCATTTAAAGTTGATTCACAAAAGTGCTTACAATCTTTTTCTGGTTTTTCTAGAATTTCTCTGAAATTTTTTAAAGAAAAAGTTGGAGCCGATCCGGATTGGACCTGCCGATCCGGATCCCGAACGCAGATATTCTTCTGTGGGCAGACGATCCGGATTGGACCTGTCACGCCCCGGGTATAAACCGGAACCCGGGCTCGCCAACAGATCCGCCGTGCACACAGAATTTTCTATGTGCACGAAGCGCTGGTAACCTGCTCAGATAGATAATATACAATAAAAGAGCATAAACAGAGCTGAACTAATAGAACTAAAAGTAATCTCAGACTGAACTAAGCTACAAGCTGAAATAAAAGTACAATATACTCCCAGCTCACCATAAATATACAACCAGCTAGCCAAAGCCAGACCCAAAAGGAGACTACTGAAGTCTGAGATACAAAAGGGGGTACAATAAAAACCTCGCTAGTCTCTCACTTGGGGTAGACGGTCTAGCTAGTCGGCGATCCTTTTACCTCGATCTGCCGCTGAAGGCCCAGCAGCTCCCACAGATGACTCTGCAAAACAAAGGGAAAGGAGGACAGAAAATAATAATGGGGGTGAGAACTACTAGACAACCAGTAGCCTCCCCTAGTGGGTAAAACCTCTAATGCTGACGCACCCACTGGGAATAAAGAGGCAAAAGAAAAGAACAGTGGTATGTAATAAAGACTGCTGGAAAAGGAACTACCACTACTATGCCTCTAAATGCAGTACCAAAAGATAACTTAATATATGCAACTATAAAGCTGACTGCCCAAAGAAACCCAATCAGAGGGCCAGGAAATACTGGCACTGCCTGCTCTGTCATCACTCACAACTCACCAACTGACCGGTACCCATCACGGTCAAAAAGCCTACTCCTGAGTGGCACTCGAGGGAAGCGACCCACACGAGTAAAGTATCTCTGTATTAATCATCTCTGTAACCGATGTCTCACAATAGCAGGACTGGATCATGACCATGATCAAAGTGGGAATACTCCATCCACTAATGCAACCCTGATCCCCAATCTGATGTGATAATAACATCCGGTCAACCGCCCAAAATTCGCGGTTGCCACTATCTCCCACAATCCCCAAGAAGAGTCTAAACTGTCCCAGACTCAAGATCCAACTACACTATCTCAAGATCCCGATCTGACTCGATCGTCATGCATCGATAGAGAAGAATAACAATAAAATATGTTTTTCTCCTAAGTCAAATCCCATAATACAGTGCTGCAGTAAAATGGTGGCCTAACTAGATGTCCAATTAAACATACAATTATTCCTTTAAAAAGTATTAGAAAAGTGACTAAGGTTTCTTGTAAAGAATCATTTTAAAACATTATTGGATTACTTATTTGCATGTAGTTTAAGATATAGCAATTGTCCAACTTCATTGTCCCAGATTGATCACATAGAAGCTATCAATTAATTTAGGGGGCCAATGCAATAGGTTCATATACCACGAGTTAACTGTCACATTCATAATGGGAAACTCTACTATTCCTAGTGAGCAAGTCAACAAAGAGGGAAACGCAACCACCCACCTCGAAAAGCGTGGACAATACACCCAGAAAATACCTGCTGTCCTCTAAGCACACCGTCAGCTGAAACAGTATCCTACAACATCACACAAGTGTACACTGTGTAAAACTACAAGTTCCAAACACAAAATTGCTGTTTTTTACAATCAGCACGCAAAACGAGGAATTTCACGTCTGTCTCGAGCTCCTAAAATCTCAAAAAAATCACGGTTGCGTTCCTCGCGAAAAGTAGCCCAAAATCGACTCTTGAATCGCCTCGATCTGATATTCCTACACTGAGAAATAATTCGTCGAAGTCACCGCTGTCCAAAAACCCAAACAGCAAAAGAGGGGGTCAAAACACCTCGGGAATCGTGCCAAGGAATCGGAATCCAGAGAAATCACCAACACGGAAAACGAAGCCCTACCTCTTAGGAACCACCGGCGAAGAAATCATCGAAAGAGGACTCCTGTACTGCGCAGGGGACTCCTCGGACTGAAATGCGACGATAACGGGCCAAGATTGGGGAAAAACGAGGCACACTGTAAATCCGGATCGCCGCTGTCAAACTTCCAGAAAATCTGGGAAACGTACCACGAGGTAGAAAATAAGAAGATGAAAAACTTCTCTTAAGGCCCCTCCACAGGTTCCCTCTCTATCTCTCGGAAAACAGAGAAAAAGAAGGGAGGGGAGGCCTTTTATATAGGCCCACAAAAACAATTGGGATAATACCCAACGTTGTCCCTAGATTCGGGCTGCTACAGTGCGGCCCGGCACTTTCGGGCGGCTACAGTGCGGCTCGGCCCGAGGATTTCCGGGCGTGCAAGTGCAGCCCAGCCCAGCCCAGCTCGCGTACGGAATCCCACCGCGTCCAATCGGGCCGTCCGACCCGGGCAAGGCCCGCCACGTGTCCGCCAAACAGGCGGCAGCCTTGCGGCCCAACGGGGAAGTGCCACGTGTCCCCCGTGATTGGCGGCGCGGTGGGCGCAGCCCGCCAATGGTGCGGTGACACGTGGCCCCCCCGCCCGACACGGCTGTCGGCGGCCGCCGCCGCCCACGCGGGCCCACGTGCGCCCACGTGCGCCCACGTGCGTACGGCCGCACCCGGCAGCTCTGTGTGCGCCACGCGTACATGAGCCGACCAATCCGGGGCCGCCACGTGGCGCGCCCCGGTCCACCGTGCACCGCGCACGCGCCGCAACTGCCCGGCCTGCCCGAGCTGCCCGCGCCTGCCCCCGCGCGCCGAGCGCACTACGCCGGGCCAATTGGCGTGCCGCCACGTTGGCCCGCCGGTCCACCGTGCACCGGCGGTCCTTTCCGTGGACCGAGAGTGGCGCGCAGGTCCAATAAGGGCCCTGCCACGTGTCCCCGGCCGGTCCACAGCTCCCCCCTGCACCATTTTGCGCAGAAAACTTCCGGGGGGTCCGTTTTTGGGCATCCGGACTCCAAAATAAATAAGTAACTAGCCGTTTTTCAAGCGTTTTTTCCGCGCTGAATTCAAATACGGCCTCCGATTAGCCTGATTTCCACTCATAAAATTCGGGAAAGGCAGCCGAAGGTCAGGCTTGCTCCCAAATCCTCTCTGGTTCCAAACAACATATCACTTTGACATGTTGGGGGCCCCACACACCACTAACAGGTGTTCCACACCCCGAAACAGGGGAAAACTGGGACACTACATCCTCCCCCACTAACAAAAGTTTCGTCCTCGAAACGAAAATCATACCTCAATCCAGAGCCTTGAACAGGTAGGGGTAGGCGTCCATCATCGCTGACTCGAGGCTCCCACGTCGCCTCGCGCTCATCATGATTGCTCCAGAGGATCTTCACATAGGGGATGGTCCGATTGCGCAATTCTTTCATCTCCGATCTAGGATCCGCAATGGGTGCTCCTCATATCTCAAATCCTCGTTGATCTCGAGAGGCGCAAAGTCGATGACGTGCGACGGGTCGAAGACGTACCTCCTCAGAGTGGAAACATGAAAGACATCGTGGACACCAGCCAGTCTCGGGGGAAGTGCAAGTCGGTAAGCAACTGGCCCGATACGCTCCAATACCTCAAAGGGTCCAATGTATCGGGGACTGAGTTTCCCACGAATGCCAAACCTCCTTATCCCTTTGGACGGCGAGACTTTCAGAAATACATGATTCTCCCACCTGAAACTCTAAGTCTCGTCGCCGAACATCAGCATGCTCCTCTGTCGACTCTGAGCGATCTGAAGGTGCTGTCGGATCACTCTGACCTTTTCTTCTGCCTCTAGCAACAAATCTGGTCCCAGAGTCCTTCTCTCCCCCACATCACTCCAATATAGCGGTGATCGACATTTGCGTCCGTACAACGCTTCAAACGGAAGCCATTTGGATGCTCGCTTGAAAGCTGTTGTTGTACGCAAACTCAGCCAGTGATAAGTGTCGAATCCATCCACCGCCAAAATCTAGGATACAAGCCCTCAGCATATCCTCAAGGATCTGAATCGTTCGCTCTGACTGTCCATCAGTCTGTGGGTGGAAAGCTGTACTAAATCTGAGCTGAGTCCCCAAGGTAGTCTGTAAACTCCCCCAGAATCGCGAAACAAACCTCGGGTCTCTATCGTACACTATGGAAGCTGGCACCCATGTAACCTCACTATCTCATCCAAGTATAATTGGGCTAGTCCGTTCGAGTGGCTACGTAGTCTGTATAGGCAAAAAGTGCGCTGACTTGGTAAGTCGATCCACCACTACCCAGATAGCATCTGCACCTCCTTGTGCCCTCGGTAACCCGACCACAAAATCCATCGTGATGTGGTCCCATTTCCACTCGGGAATTGGAAGACTTTGTAACTTGCCAGCTGGCACACGATGCTCAGCTTTTACCTGCTGACAAGTTAAACACTGAGACCCCAAACCTCCTAATATCCCTTTTCATGCCATTCCACCAGAAGTGTGTCTTGAGGTCCTTATACATCTTAGTCCCCCCCCAGGATGAAGGGTGTAAGGTGTATAATGGGCCTCTCTCAATATCTGCTCTCTGATCTCTGCATCCACTGGCACACAGGCTCGATCCCTGTACCTCAGTACTCCCGCAGTATCAACTGAAAAATCCCCTGATCGATCACTCGGAATCTGATCTCGAATCTTGGTCAAATGGGGGTCCTCGCTCTGTTTCTCCCGGATCCTCTCCAGCAGAGTGGGCCGCACGACCAAAGGACATCAGTTTAGCAGAGACCCCCAGGGGATACAACCTCTATCTCGAGCCGTCTCAACCTCCTCTAACAGTGGCGCCTGATTTGTAATCAACATGGACAAACTCTTCACCCTCTCCTACTCAAGGCATCTGCCACCACGTTGGCCTTTCCAGGATGGTAAAGGATATCCACACATCGTAATCCTTCAGTAACTCTAACCATCTGCGCTGCCTCAAATTCAGTTCCTTCTGCGTGAACAGGTACTTTAGGCTCTTGTGGTCGGTGTAGATCTCACAGTGCTCCCCATATAGGTAATGACGCAAAGCTTCAGTGCAAACACCACGGCAGCAAGTTCCAAGTCATGGGTAGGGTAATTCTTCTCGCTAATCCTTAAGCTGTCTTGATGCATAAGCAACTACCCTCCCTTCCTGCATCAGCACGCATTCCAAGCCCACTGTGCGATGCATCACTGTAGATCACATATCCTTTCCCCATAACAGGGGGGAAAGGATAGGAAGCGGTCATCAATCTATCCTTTAGCTCCTCAAAGCTCCTCTGGCAGTCCTCACTCCAGATAAACCTACTCCTTACGCGTCAACCGAGTGAGGGGTGTGGAAAGCTTCGCAAAGCCTTCCACAAACCGACGATAATAACCAGCTAACCCCATGAAGCTGCGCACCTCAGATCAGTCGTCGGTCGGGGCGATCTCGAACTGCTCAATCTTCGCCGGGTCTACTGCTACACCGGCGGCGGAAATCACATGGCCCAAGAAGCTACCTCTGAAGCCAAAACTCGCACTTTGACAGCTTGGCATACAACTTCTTATCTCGTAGGAGTTGTAGCACAGTCCTCAAGTGCTCCTCGTGCTCGGCCTCGCTTCGGGAGTAAACAAGGATATCATCAATGAACACCACCACGAAGCGATCCAAAAATGGCCGAAATATCCTGTTCATCAAGTCCATAAAGCGGCAGGGGCATTAGTCAATCCAAACGGCATAACTGTAACTCATAATGCCCGTACCGTGATCTGAAAGCAGTCTTAGGAATATCCTCGGCCTTCACCTTCAGTTGGTGGTAACCAGACTGTAGATCAATCTTGGAAAATACACAAGACCCTTGCAGCTGATCAAAGAGATCATCGATGTGCGGCAAAGGGTACTTATTCTTAATGGTCACTTTGTTCAATTCCCTATAGTCCACACACAACCGAAGTGACCCATCTTTTTTCATGAATAGCACGGTGCTCCCCAAGGCGACACACTTGGTCTAATAAAGCCCTTATCCATCAGATCTTGCAGCTGTGCTTTAAGCTCTCGCAGCTCAGCCGGTGCCATCCGATAAGGAGCCTTAGAGATTGGCGCAGTTCCTGGAACTACGTCAATCACAAACTCTCAATCTCTCTGTCTGGCGGCATACTAGTCATCTCAGGTGGAAAAAACATCCGGAAACTCGCGGGCATAGGAATATCCCGAGTCCCGGTGTCGCCGTAGGCCCCTCAACAATACTAGCCAAAAAGGTTACACATCCTCGATGAAGCACGCCTCGCTCGGGAAGTCGAAACCACAGAGGCAAAGAGAAAGCACTCTGACATCCCGATATACAAACATCTCCTGGCCTGGCTCTCTAAAAGTGACAGTCCTCGCGGCACAATCAATAGTCGCGAAATACCGAGCCAGCAGTCCATCCCAAGAATCACATCAAAATCCCTCGCTGTCTCAAGACCACAGGTCTGCTGGCATAATCCAGGACTCGATCTGCATCGGGCAGGACCAACAAACACTCCTCCACGTGCAAAGTGTGATCGGGACCGAACCTCTCGTGCACGTGGCAAAAAATCCTACCTCTAACCCAGTAAATGATGAAAGTATTACTAATGAAAGAATGCGATGCTCCAGGACTCAAATAAGGTCGATTCCTAATCGCAGAGAGTAAGGTGTATACTGCCACTGTTACGGAATTTGAGTTGGCGTAGTTTCGTGAAAGTCTCAAGTCTTGAAGATTGAAGGTGAAGAAAGTTGGATCATTTAACTCAATCTCAAGAAAGAAGAATTCAAAAGGATCAGGTATGTTTTACTAAAGATTTTGTGTGATCGAATACTTCTTGTAGTGTAGAAACACTTGGAAGAATCTTTCATTGCATAAAAATCAAAAACTGGACTTGGGACATGTTCAGGATCCGGATCAGGTTGTTCGATCCGGATCCCGAAGGTGGTTCGTTCATACCTGGCTCAATCCGGATCGTGCTTCTCTTGATCCGGATCCCGAACAGTGAGTTTACCATTACCTTGAACGATCGGATCATGCTTCGCAATCCGGATCCCGAACGTTGATGTTTGGTAAACTGTATGACGATCCGGATCATGCACTTCGATCCGGATCCCGAACCTTCGTTTTTCTGGAATTGCTGACTCGTTTCGACGATCCGGATCACAGCAATCCGATCCGGATCGCCGTCCGTAAAATTTCCAGAAATGTTAGGTTTTTGATTCTTATCTCCTTCCTAGGGTTTCTAACCTATAAATAGACCCTATGACTTTTTCTAGGGTTAATCCACAGTGAATAATATGCCGTCATTTTCCATATCATTCTTTACGGCTCTAGATCCACATATAGAGAAGAAAGAAATCATTAGAGAATACTCTATGTTTCTTCATCTATATGATTAGTTTGATTCTAGGTTTTCATACTCACATCTTGAGTTGAATCAAACTAATGAATACTTAGATGGTATTTCCGATCTATCTTTGATCTAAGTATTCGGCGGATCATCACCACCAAAAAACAACGATTTACCCAAAAATCGGCGCGTGGATTCGCGTGTCCTTGTGGATTCAAGGTTCAACCGCTCTCGTGGATTCGGAGCGAGGCACGTTCGTGGATTCGAAGAAGGGTGCTATGGGTGAAGACCGTGGATTCGGTCGGACGTCGTGGATTCGACGTTGGACGCCGTGGATTCGGCGTTGGGCGCAGATCGTGGATTCGAGAAGCGTCGCGGAGAGCGGCGGAAGATCCTCTAGGAGCGTAGGGAAAAGTGGAGTCGTAAGTGCTGTACGGTAAATCACCTTGTACGTGTTTAATTTCTAGTGGATTTCTGCGTGTTATCGGTCCCGTGGTTTTTTTACCTCCGGTGATGGAGTTTTCCACGTAAAAATCTGCGTATATTTTATTTCCGCATTGGGTTTTTTATCGCAACGATTTTTTGAGTGTTTATGCGTTTACACCTATTCACCCCCCTCTAGGTGTTTTTTTCCCCTATTTAGATCCTTATTACATATAACCCAACAAGTGGTATCAGAGCGGGAATAGGGTTGTAAACAATGGTTGAAGGTGGAAACATCAACCGACCCCCGTTCTTCGATGGAACAAATTATGCGTACTGGAAAGTACGGATGAAAGCCTTTTTAATTTTCCACGACGAACGGGTGTGGCAATCGATTGAATTAGGATGGACTAATCCAACTGAATTTATTGGTGATGTTCGCACCTTAAACCTAGGTCGAAATGGACCAAGGAAGAGTTAGATCATCTTCTTACAATGGCAAGGGAATTAATGCTATTTTTAATGCCTTATCTCAAACTGAATTCTCTCGCGTCTCGGCATGTGAGACTGCGAAGAAACTGGGATGTCTTCGGTTACAATGAGGGAACTAACCTCGTGAAGATTCAGAAACTGCAAATGCTTACGAGCAAGTTTGACTCCTATTCTTCATGGCAGAAAATGAATCTTTCACGGACTACTATACACGATTGCAAGACATCGTAAACTCATGTGCTAATCTGGGAGAGAAGATTCCAGAATTTAAGATTGTAAGAAAGATCTTAAGAACTCTTCCTGAACGATTTCGCCAAAGGTTCTGCCATTGAAACTATTAAACACCCGGACGAAATACGTGTAGAATGAATTAGTTGGTTCATTACAAAACTTATGAATGACATTTACTACTAACAATCTTCTGGAAAGGCATCCACTTCTAAGTCTTCAGGTTATGCGTTTGAAACAACTAAGGAAGAAGACGCGGATACGTCCTCCTCAGACGATGACGAGAACCCTTTCTATGGAGGAATTTGAGAAGCAGCTCGCTCTCTTGAAAGGAAGTTTCGCGCAACTTCGAAGGGGTAATTCAAGCAAATCTCATTCTTTCGGAAAGTCGAACAAAGGCAAGGGTACTGCAGGTTACAAGTCAAGAAAGCAAGGAGAACTTCTCAAAGGATAAGAAAAGTTCAGAAGGACAACTACAATGCTTCAAATGTCGAGGCTACGGCCACATTGCAACGGATGTCCTAACAAGTATCCGGCAAAGAAGAAGGCGATGCAAGTCGTCACTTGGGATGACAACTCAACGTCAAATGAGTCGTCTTCGAGTGATGAAGAAAAGAGCTCCACCGCATTCCACGCGTCCGTATCTTCACCTCATGGCTTTATGACAAGTACTCCGAGTCGTTGTCCAACTCCACTGTTGAAAAGAAACGCAACGGACAATGAATCGGATGATTCGGAAGGTGAAGAATTTGCTCTAGCCTATCACAGATCTTTAAGGGATTTAAAGAAACCGGCTAAGCAAAACAAAGGGGTTGAGAGGGAGATTGCAGGATCTCGAAGAAGAAGTAAAAAGGGTAACTTCTCTCTCGACCGATCTTGAAGTGGAAAGGGATAAACTGATAAAAGAAAATGTTTCCCTTCAAGGGTCCAATGTAGCAACTCGAGAAGAAACTATATAGATATGGGAACAAAGCAACTATTTCTTGAAGC
>CM055060.1:49476992-49644417 GCA_029204045.2 Tillandsia leiboldiana | reverse complement strand
AAATCTGGGAACGTACCACGAGGTAGAAAATCAGAATACTGAAAAACTTCTCTTACAGGCCCCTCCCACAGGTTCCCTCTCTATCTCTCGGAAAAACAGATAAAAAGAAGGCGAGGGGAGGCCTTTATATAGGCCCACAAAAATTGGGATAAACCCAACTGTCCCTCAGGCGGTCTGCTACCGTGCGGCCGGCACTTTCGGCGGCTACAGTGCGGCTCGGCCCGAGGATTTCCGGGCGTGCACAGTGCAGCCCACCCAGCCCAGCTCGCGTACGAATCCCACCGCTTCCAACCGGAACCGTCCGACCCGGGCAAGGCCCGCCACGTGTCCTCCAAACAGGCGGCAGCCTTGCGGCCCCACGGGGAAGTGCCACGTGTCCCCCCTGATTGGCGGCGCGGTGGGCGCGCCCGCCAATGGTGCGGTGACACGTGGCCCCCCGCACCGACACGGCTGTCCGGCGGCCGCCCGCCGCCCACGCGGGCCCCACGTGCGCCCACGGGCGCCCACGGCGTACGCCGCACCCCTGCAGCTCTGTGTGCGCCACGCGTACATAGCCGACCAATCCGGGCCGCCACGTGGCGCGCCCCGGTCCACCGTGCACCGGCGCACTGCAGCCGCACCTGCCCGCCCTGCACGAGCTGCCCGCGCCTGCCCCCGCGGCGCCGGCGACGCACTACGCCGGGCCATTGCGTGCCGCCACGTGGCCCTCCGGGCCCACCGTGCACCGCGGTCCTTTTTCGTGGACCGAGGTGGCGCGCCGTCCCAATAAGGGCCTGCCACGTGTCCCCGGCCGGTCCACAGCTCCCCCCTGACCCATTTGCGCAGAAAACTTCGGGGGTCCGTTTTTGGGAATCCGGACTCCAAAATAAATAAGTAAATAGCCGTTTTCAAGCGTTTTTTCCGCGCTGAATTCAAAGTAACGGCCTCCGATTAGCCTGATTCCACTCATAAAATTCGGAAAGGCAGCCGAAGGCAGCTTGCTCCCAAATCCTCTCTGGTTCCAACAACATATCACTTTGACATGTTGGGGGCAGCCCCACACACCACTAAACAGGTTTCCACACCCGAAACAGGGGAAAACTGGGACACTACATCCTCCCCCACTAACAAAAGTTTCGTCCTCGAAACGAAAATCATACCTCAATCCAGAGCCTTGAACAGGTAGGGGTAGGCGTCCATCATCGCTGACTCGAGCTCCCCTCGCCTCGCGCTCATCATGATTGCTCCAGAGGATCTTCACATAGGGGATGGTCCCGTTGCGCAATCTTTCATCTCCCGATCTAGGATCCGCATGGGCTCCTCATATCTCAAATCCTCGTTGATCTCGAGAGGCGCAAAGTCGTGACTGCGTTGCGGGGGGTTCGAAGACGTACCTCCTCAGAGTGGAAACATGAAAGACATCGTGGACACCAGCCAGTCTCGGGGGAAGTGCAAGTCGGTAAGCAACTGGCCCGATACGCTCCAATACCTCAAAGGGTCCAATGTATCGGGGACTGAGTTTCCCACGATGCCAAACCTCCTTATCCCTTTGGACGGCGAGACTTTCAGAAATACATGTCTCCACCTGAAACTCTAAGTCTCGTCGCCGAACATCAGCATATAGCTCCTCTGTCGACTCTGAGCGATCTGAAGTGCTGTCGGATCACTCTGACCTTTTCTTCTGCCTCTAGCAACAAATCTGGTCCCAGAGTCCTTCTCTCCCCCACATCACTCCAATATAGCGGTGATCGACTTTGCGTCCGTACAACGCTTCAAACGGAGCCATTTGATGCTCGCTTGAAAGCTGTTGTTGTACGCAAACTCAGCCAGTGATAAGTGTCGAATCCATCCACCGCCAAAATCTAGGATACAAGCCCTCAGCATATCCTCAAGGATCTGAATCGTTCGCTCTGACTGTCCATCAGTCTGTGGGTGGAAAGCTGTACTAAATCTGAGCTGAGTCCCCAAGGTAGTCTGTAAACTCCCCCAGAATCGCGAAACAAACCTCGGGTCTCTATCTGACACTATGGAAGCTGGCACCCCATGTAACCTCACTATCTCATCCAAGTATAATTGGGCTAGTCGTTCGAGTGGCTACGTAGTCTGTATAGGCAAAAAGTGCGCTGACTTGGTAAGTCGATCCACCACTACCCAGATAGCATCTGCACCTCCTTGTGCCCTCGGTAACCCGACCACAAAATCCATCGTGATGTGGTCCCATTTCCACTCGGGATTGGAAGACTTTGTAACTTGCCAGCTGGCACACGATGCTCAGCTTTTACCTGCTGACAAGTTAAACACTGAGACACAAACCTCCTAATATCCCTTTTCATGCCATTCCACCAGAAGTGTGTCTTGAGGTCCTTATACATCTTAGTCCCCCAGGATGAAGGGTGTAAGGTGTATATGGGCCTCTCTCAATATCTGCTCTCTGATCTCTGCATCCACTGGCACACAGGCTCGATCCCTGTACCTCAGTACTCCCGCAGTATCAACTGAAAAATCCCCTGATCGATCACTCGGAATCTGATCTCGAATCTTGGTCAAATGGGGGTCCTCGCTCTGTTTCTCCCGGATCCTCTCCAGCAGAGTGGGCCGCACGACCAAAGACATCAGTTTAGCAGAGACCCCAGGGGATACAACCTCTATCTCGAGCCGTCTCAACTCCTCTAACAGTGGCGCCTGATTTGTAATCAACATGGACAAACTCTTCACCACTCTCCTACTCAAGGCATCTGCCACCACGTTGGCCTTTCCAGGATGGTAAAGGATATCCACATCGTAATCCTTCAGTAACTCTAACCATCTGCGCTGCCTCAAATTCAGTTCCTTCTGCGTGAACAGGTACTTTAGGCTCTTGTGGTCGTGTAGATCTCACAGTGCTCCCCATATAGGTAATGACGCCAAAGCTTCAGTGCAAACACCACGGCAGCAAGTTCCAAGTCATGGGTAGGGTAATTCTTCTCGTAATCCTTAAGCTGTCTTGATGCATAAGCAACTACCCTCCCTTCCTGCATCAGCACGCATCCAAGCCCACTGTGCGATGCATCACTGTAGATCACATATCCTTTCCCCATAACAGGGGGAAAGGATAGGAGCGGTCATCAATCTATCCTTTAGCTCCTCAAAGCTCCTCTGGCAGTCCTCACTCCAGATAAACCTAACTCCTTTACGCGTCAACCGAGTGAGGGGTGTGGAAAGCTTCGCAAAGCCTTCCACAAACCGACGATAATAACCAGCTAACCCCATGAAGCTGCGCACCTCAGATACAGTCGTCGGTCGGGGCCGATCTCGAACTGCCTCAATCTTCGCCGGTCTACTGCTACACCGGCGGCGGAAATCACATGGCCCAAGAAGCTACCTCCTGAAGCCAAAACTCGCACTTTGACAGCTTGGCATACAACTTCTTATCTCGTAGGAGTTGTAGCACAGTCCTCAAGTGCTCCTCGTGCTCGGCCTCGCTTCGGGAGTAAACAAGGATATCATCAATGAACACCACCACGAAGCGATCCAAAATGGCCGAAATATCCTGTTCATCAAGTCCATAAAGGCGGCAGGGGCATTAGTCAATCCAAACGGCATAACTGTAAACTCATATGCCCGTACCGTGATCTGAAAGCAGTCTTAGGAATATCCTCGGCCTTCACCTTCAGTTGGTGGTAACCAGACTGTAGATCAATCTTGGAAAATACACAAGACCCTTGCAGCTGATCAAAGAGATCATCGATGTGCGGCAAAGGGTACTTATTCTTAATGGTCACTTTGTTCAATTCCCTATAGTCCACACACAACCGAAGTGACCCATCCTTCTTTTTCATGAATAGCACCGGTGCTCCCCAAGGCGACACACTTGGTCTAATAAGCCCTTATCCATCAGATCTTGCAGCTGTGCTTTAAGCTCTCGCAGCTCAGCCGGTGCCATCCGATAAGGAGCCTTAGAGATTGGCGCAGTTCCTGGAACTACGTCAATCACAAACTCAATCTCTCTGTCTGGCGGCATACTAGTCATCTCAGGTGGAAAAACATCCGGAAACTCGCGGGCAATAGGAATATCCCCGAGTCCCGGTGTCGCCGTAGGCCCCTCAACAATACTAGCCAAAAAGGCTACACATCCTCGATGAATCATCCGCCTCGCTCGGGAAGTCGAAACCACAGAGGCAAAGAAAGCACTCTGACATCCCCGATATACAAACATCTCCTGGCCTGGCTCTCTAAATGACAGTCCTCGCGGCACAATCAATAGTCGCGAAATACCGAGCCAGCCAGTCCATCCCAAGAATCACATCAAAATCCCTCAGCTGTCTCAAGACCAACAGGTCTGCTGGCATAATCCAGGACTCGATCTGCATCGGGCAGGACCAACAACACTCCTCCACGTGCAAAGTGTGATCGGGAATCTGAAACCTCTCGTGCACGTGGCAAAAATCCTACCTCTAACCCATGTAATGATGCAAAAGATCTACTAATGAAAGAATGCGATGCTCCAGTATCAAATAAGGTACGAGTCCTAATGCCAGAGAGTAAGGTGATACTGCCACTGTTACGGAATTTGAGTTGGCGTAGTTTCGTGAAAGTCTCAAGTCTTGAAGATTGAAGGTGAAGAAAGTTGGATCATTTAACTCAATCTCAAGAAAGAAGAATTCAAAAGGATCAGGTATGTTTTAACTAAAGATTTTGTGTGATCCGAATACTTCTTGTAGTGTAGAAACACTTGGAAGAATCTTTCATTGCATAAAAATCAAAAACTGGACTTGGGACATGTTCAGGATCCGGATCAGGTTGTTCGATCCGGATCCCGAAGGTGGTTCGTTCATACACCAGTTCAATCCGGATCGTAGCTTCTCTTGATCCGGATCCCGAACAGTGAGTTTACCATTTACCTTGAACGATCCGGATCATGCTTCGCAATCCGGATCCCGAACGTTGATGTTTGGTGAACTGTATGAACGATCCGGATCAAGCACTTCGATCCGGATCCCGAACCTTCGTTTTTCTGGAATTGCCTGACTCGTTACGACGATCCGGATCACAGCTATCCGATCCGGATCGCCGTCCGTAAAATTTCCAGAAATGTTAGGTTTTTGATTCTTATCTCCTTCCTAGGGTTTCTAACCTATAAATAGACCCTATGACTTTTTTCTAGGGTTAATCCACAGTGAATCAATATAGCCGTCATTTTCATATATCATCTTTTACGGCTCTAGATCCACATATAGAGAAGAAAGGAAATCATTAGAGAATACTCTATGTTTCTTCATCTATATTGATTAGTTTGATTCTAGGTTTTCATACTCACATCTTGAGTTGAATCAAACTAATGAATACTTAGATGGTATTTCCGATCTATCTTTGATCTAAGTATTCGGCGGATCATCACCACCCAAAACAACGATTTACCCCAAAAATCGGCGCGTGGATTCGCGTGTCCTTGTGGATTCAAGGTTCAACCGCTCTCGTGGATTCGGAGCGAGGCACGTTCGTGGATTCGAAGGGTGCTATTGGGTGAAGACCGTGGATTCGGTCGGACGTCGTGGATTCGACGTTGGACGCCGTGGATTCGGCGTTGGGCGCAGATCGTGGATTCGAGAAGCGTCGCGGAGCGAGCGGAGAAGATCCTCTAGGAGCGTATGGAAAAGGTTGAGTCGTAAGTGTGTACGGTAAATCACCTTGTACGTGTTTTAATTCTAGTGGATTTCTGCCGTGTTATCGGTCCCGTGGTTTTTTACTCCGGTGATGGAGTTTTCCACGTAAAAATCTTGCGTATTATTTTTATTTCCGCATTGGGTTTTTATCGCAACGATTTTTTGAGTGTTTATACGTTTACACCTATTCACCCCCCTCTAGGTGTTTTTTCCCCTATTTAGATCCTTATTACATATACCCAACAAGTGGTATCAGAGAGGGAATAGGGTTGTAAACAATGGTTGAAGGTGGAAACATCAACCGACCCCCGTTCTTCGATGGAACAAATTATGCGTACTGGAAAGTACGGATGAAAGCCTTTTTAATTTCCATCGACGAACGGGTGTGGCAATCAATTGAATTAGGATGGACTAATCCAACTGAATTTATTGGTGATGTTCGCACCTTAAAACCTAGGTCGAAATGGACCAAGGAAGAGTTAGATTCATCTTCTTACAATGGCAAGGGAATTAATGCTATTTTTAATGCCTTATCTCAAACTGAATTCTCTCGCGTCTCGGCATGTGAGACTGCGAAAGAAATCTGGGATGTTCTTCAGGTTACACATGAGGGAACTAACCTCGTGAAGATTCAGAAACTGCAAATGCTTACGAGCAAGTTTGACTCTATCTTAATGGCAGAAAATGAATCTTTCACGGACTACTATACACGATTGCAAGACATCGTAAACTCATGTGCTAATCTGGGAGAGAAGATTCCAGAATTTAAGATTGTAAGAAAGATCTTAAGAACTCTTCCTGAACGATTTCGCCCAAAGGTTACTGCCATTGAAACTATTAAACACCCGGACGAAATACGTGTAGAAGAATTAGTTGGTTCATTACAAACTTATGAAATGACATTTACTACTAACAATTCTTCTGGAAAGGCATCCACTTCTAAGTCTTCAGGTTATGCGTTGAAAACAACTAAGGAAGAAGACGCGGATACATCCTCCTCAGACGATGACGAGAACCTTTCTATGGAGGAATTTGAGAAGCAGCTCGCTCTCTTGACAAGGAAGTTTCGCCGCAACTTTCGAAGGGGTAATTCAAGCAAATCTCCATCCTTCGGAAAGTCGAACAAAGGCAAAGGGTACTTCAGGTTACAAGTCAAGAAAGCAAGAGAACTTCTCAAAGGATAAGAAAAGTTCAGAAGGACAACCACAATGCTTCAAATGTCGAGGCTACGGCCACATTGCAACGGAATGTCCAAACAAGTATCCGGCAAAGAAGAAGGCCGATGCAAGTCGTCACTTGGGATGACAACTCAACGTCAATGAGTCGTCTTCGAGTGATGAAGAAAGAGCTCCACCGCATTCCACGCGTCCGTATCTTCACCCTTCATGTGCTTTATGACAAGTACATCCGAGTCGTTGTCCAACTCCACTGTTGAAAAGAACGCAACGGACAATGAATCGGATGATTCGGAAGGTGAAGAATTTGCTCTAGCCTATCACAGATCTTTACGGGATTTAAAGAAACCGGCTAAGCAAAACAAGGGGTTGAGAGGGAGATTGCAGGATCTCGAAGAAGAAGTAAAAAGGGTAACTTCTCTCTCGACCGATCTTGAAGTGGAAAGGGATAAACTGATAAAAGAAAATGTTTCCCTTCAAGAGTCCAATGAGCAACTCGAGAAGAACTATATAGATATGGTGAACAAAGCAAACTATTTCTTGAAGCTCTACGGCGAGGCCCGACGGGAAAAATTGGAAATGACAGAGACCATTTGCCAACTCAAGGATGACTTACAGCAATTTTCTTTAGGAAGGAGTAAGTTGGATAAACTTCTTGGTCTTGGTCAAACAAACAAGTTCGGCCTCGGATACAATCGAACTGAAGACAATTTTAGTTCGGTTGGGACAGTCTCTGTGCCTCAGTCGGTATCTCCTCCTCCGACACCGGAAATCATGACAACCAACGACAACAAGCCTACTTCATCCTCTTCAGAATCGTCAAGCACAAAGGTATGTTTTCGTTGTAATTTTGCAGGGCACATTGGAAGAAATTGCAAGATTGGAGCTCAAAGATCAAATCAACCACATCTTGCAACTGCTACCAATAAGTTCACTCCATGGAATTCAAAGAAGGATTTTCCTAAAGAAAAGGACATTGGTAGTACTTCAAACAAGACGATGACAAAAGAAAAAGACCAATCTTGCAAGACGTCTTCATCAAGAAAAATTTCTCAACCATGGCCAACATACTCCAAAACTCAAAAGGTTTGGGTATGCAAAGGTGAAACCCCCCCTTGTCTTTAATCGTTTTACGATTAAATCTTGTGTAGTTTATGTAGACTATTTTCTTTTCTTCTTTTTCTTTTGGCCGACCCGTCAACCATCTTTGGGAGGTAAATGGTACATTTTTTTATTGGTTGATGATTTCTCTCGGTTTTCTTGGGTAGCATTTTTAAAAGAGAAAGCTGATACGTTTGACTCTTTTCATGAGATTTGCCATCGTATTATGATTGAAAAGAATGAAAAGATCATTCGTGTTAGAAGTGATAGAGGTGGAGAATTCATAAATTCAAAATTCATTAATTTTTGCACTTCAAATGAAATTAAACATGAATTCTCGGCACCCTATACACCTCAGCAGAATGGTGTTGTTGAGCGCAAGAACAGGGTTGTTCAAGAGATGGCGCGTGTGATGCTTCATAGCCGGAATTTACCGCTACATTTTTGGGCTGAAGCCGTGAACACCGCTGTCTATGTCATTAATAGAGTTTACTTGCGCCCAGGAACTTTAAATACACCATATGAGCTGTGGTTTAGTAGAAAACCCAATATCAAATATTTTCGCATCTTCGGAAGTCGGTGTTACATTTTACGTGACCGTGAAAATCTTGGAAAGTTCGACTCTCGAAGTGATGAAGGGATCTTTTTGGGTTATTCTACGAATAGCAGAGCATATCGAGTATTTAACATTGAATCTAAGACGATTGTAGAATCTATAAATGTTAAAGTAGATGAAGCTTTTCACTTTGAAACTGGAAAATCTACCCTCGATATCTCTCTAGATGATGATTCTCCTGCTAGTGCATCTTCTCATGATAATACTTCCAATATTAATGATGCATCTAATGGTTCTTCTAGTTTATCTGATGTGCAGGAATCATCTCATATATCTCCGAGTACTCCGTTTCAACAAACGTTACGAATCTCCAAGGATCATCCGGAATCGAATATTATTGGAGATCCACAAGAAGGAGTCAGAACTCGGAGGCAGTTGGTTTGTGGATTCGCTTGCTACGTATCTTTAATCGAACCAAAGAACATAGATGAAGCTCTTCAGGATGACTACTGGATTAAAGCAATGCAGGAAGAGCTCCATCAGTTTTAGCGAAACAAAGTCTGGGAATTAACGAAGCCTCCAAAGCAACACAATGTGATAGGTACCAAATGGATCTTCAAGAACAAGAAAAATGAGGATGGTACTATCATCAGGAACAAGGCACGATTAGTTGCCCAAGGCTATTCTCAAGTAGAAGGTATAGACTTTGATGAAACATTCGCCCCTGTAGCTAGACTCGAGTCCATTCGTATACTATTTGCTATTGCTTGTCATTTTAAAATCAAATTATTTCAAATGGACGTTAAGAGCGCATTTCTAAATGGGTTTTTAAATGAGGAAGTTTATGTGGCTCAACCGAAAGGTTTTGTGGATCATAAACAACCTAACCATGTTTTTCGTTTGAAAAAGGCTCTTTACGGTCTGAAACAAGCACCGCGAGCATGGTACGAAAGGTTAACAAAGCACCTTTTGGAGAAGGGCTATACTCGAGGGGGAGCTGATAGGACTCTCTTTGTGAAGCACTATCAAAGCAATTTCATTGTAGCACAAATCTATGTCGATGACATTGTATTTGGCGCAACAAGAGATAACGATGCTTCTAAATTCGCGGAGACCATGGAAAGCGAATTTGAGATGTCCATGATGGGCGAATTGACTTATTTCCTTGGATTGCAAATTAAACAAAATGATGAAGGTATTCACTTGAGTCAATCCAAGTATGCAATGGAGTTGGTCAAAAAGTTTGATCTAGAAAATTGTAAAGATTTTCCGACTCCAATGGGAACTAGCCACAAGGGACTTGGAAGTGAATCACATAGTGAGAATGTAGACGAGAAACTGTATCGAAGTATGATTGGAAGTCTACTTTACCTCACGGCTAGTCGCCCGGATATATCTTTTGGTGTTGGGATTTGCGCGAGATATCAATCAGCACCAAAGGAGGTTCACCTGAAAGCGGTGAAAAGGATCATCCGGTATATCAAAGGATCAATTAATTTCGGAATTTGGTATCCTATGGGAACAAGTTTGGATATTGTTGGATACTCAGATGCCGATTGGGCAGGATCAGTGGATGATCGGAAAAGCACGAGTGGTGCATGCTTCTATCTTGGCCATTGCCTTGTTGCATGGCACAGTAAAAAACAGAACTGCATAGCACTCTCGACTGCCGAAGCGGAATACATTTCAGCTGGAAGTTGCTCAACTCAACTCATTTGGATGAAAAGCGTATTGAGCGACTTCCGCATTTCAGCATCTTCGGTAACAATACTGTGTGACAACACTAGTGCAATTAACATTTCTAAAAACCCTGTGTTGCACTCTAGAACAAAACATATTGAACTTAGATATCATTTTCTTAGAGAGCTAGTTGAATCAAATACTCTTCAACTTTCATATATTTCAACTGAGGATCAATTAGCTGACATTCTAACAAAACCTTTGGATCAAAAACGTTTTATTCATTTACGAAAAGCAATTGGGATGCTTTCCTTGAAATAAACTTCTTTTTGAAACCTTTGCTTAGGATAGGTTTTGTATTTGTTTTTGTTTTGTTCTTTATCTATGTTTGTACATAGGACATTAATTGAGCATAGATCATAATTGACTTTAATTGCATCTTTTCGCACATTTAGAAATTTATTATGCTTTTGCCATCATAATATTTCACTGTTGCAATGATCATTTATGTTAATTAAATCATCTTCTAAGTGATCAAAGTCAATTTCTCTCTCTCTCTGATCTCTTGGTATAGTCATTATCTTATTTGACTGCTTAGTCGAGTATGAAATCGAGATCAATATTTGGTTGAATACTTTATATCTTAAATAATTGATAGCCAATTGAGGGGGAGTCATAGAAAAGGTAAAATGCTCAAAAGATGTGGAAAGAGTTACATCCCAATGAGGAGTGTGAAAACTACCACCACATGGAGGAAAGAGCTACCACCTCGGTCGTCCGAGTATTGTGTGCAGCTACCACATGTATACCAAGCATGGTTGTTCAAATTTTTGATTAAGTAAAATGCATGTTGAAATACTTGACTCTGTCAAATTTCAAGGTTGGTATAAGGTGGGTTTTTAAAGAAAGATGCTCAAAGAGCCACTCTCTTCAACAGATTGTCTAGATACATTATCTATTATATTTGGGATTTCAAACATCTATTGATCTTTGTATTTCATTTTCTTTACTGAATTGATGATTTGATAAAGGCATTACTCATAAGATCAAGTTAGATGTAATTGAAGGTGTTCAACTTTAAGGAATTTAATTTTCGTAAATTTTCGTTTCATTTTTGGATATTATTGATAGATTTGGCATAATCTAATTCTTGTTGTATGAAACGATGATTTTTGTTTAAGGTTGATACACATTTGTGCTTACAATCTTTTTCTGGTTTTTCTTGAATTTCTCTGAAATTTTCTAAAGAAAAAGTTGGAGCCGATCCGGATCGGGCTAGATGATCCGGATCCCGAACGCAGGAATTCTTCTGCGGGCTGACGATCCGGATTGTATCTGCCGATCCGGATCCCGAACGCAGTCTCTCACTGCGGGTAGCCGATCCGGATCGCAGTTATGAACTGATCCGGATCGCGGCTAGGTTTTATAAAGAACAAAAGGGTTTTTGATTTCTTTTACTCCAATCTTTTGTTCCAAAGTTTCCAGAGCCTCTCTCTCTAGATTTCATCATTCCTGGAAGCTTTCAAACTCAAGTTCTTCAACTTCAAGTAAGTTTTATTGATCAAAATCTCGGTTTTTCACCGTTTTTCTTTTTTTCTCCTCAAACGTGATGAATTTCTTGGATCAACTTTGTTTGTGGATGGTTTTTGATCAAATTTCTTTTGAAATAAGAACTCTGGGTAGATTAGTTTTGATTATATGCTAGGTATTCTCCTGATTAACGGATTTTTAGGCTTCGATTTCTAAAATTTCGGTTTTAGGGCATATAATAAGGATTTTCGAAAATCACGCAATTGATCTATCTTTAAAAGTCCTTTTGCAAAACTAATTTGATTCTTAGTCTCTCTACATGATTATGATTGTTTGGGTACAATTTTTTAATTTTTGAAAATTAACAATTCGTCATGTGTTCTTCAGTTGGTCTTCACAGGATACATTTTTCACTAATGGTGATCACTTGGATTGTTCTCCTACTTGCGGCTATGGTACATACGAGAGACACTGCCAAGAGGGCTAATAAGGATGAAGTTAACTGGGATGAGTTATCAGATGATGAAACACATCCTGGAGAATCGCCACAGAAAACCTCTATTTCATCGAAAGGGAAAGCTCTTGAAGAGACAAATAAGGTTTCTCAAAATGATTCAGAATCAGATGAAGAAGACTGGGACGAGATTTGTGAACAAGCACAAAAAGCTATTGACAAAGAAGATAGGTTGTATTTGAAGAACAAGAAGCTGATGAAATCTTCCTCAACAACCAAGCAGTACACTAGGCGAAAGAATTCGAGGGGAACTGGAATTCAGATTGATAGACCCCTCACCAGAGCTCGCTCTCTTCCTAGAGAATCTCCATGGACTGAAGGTCAAGATGCACCATCTGGATCTATACTACACCCTTCAACGTCCTGGAGACACACGGCAAAAGCGAATGTAAGGTCCTCAATTCGACAAGAACAGAGAAGATCGTCTGCTGACCAAGACAGTGTATCTACAAATCTTCAACAGATTGTCTCTGAGCAACATAAGATGAAAAGAAAGTGTTCCAAAATGTCAAAAATGCTTCAAGCAATTTTGAAGAAGTTGGATTGTACCAATCCCACCAGTTCTGATTCAGACTGACTTAACCTTCTTTCTAATCGTTTTGTGCAGATTTGTGCAGGATTTCAGCTCTTAGGTTTTAATGTTCTTACCTTAATTCAGTTTTAGTTCTCAGGTTTTTCTTGTTTTTGACCTTCTTAACTCTCCTTAAATTTTGGTAATCTTTGGCTTTGTTTGTGACAAAAAGGGGGAGAGAGTTTAGAGAACTTGAACAATGGTGATGTGAATGAACATCAAGGTAAGTGAACATCAAGGGATATACATCAATGTGCAACAATGATGACTGCATCAAGGTACAATGATGATGTGAATGAACATCAAGGGAACTTGAACAATGATTGTGAAAATCTTGCTGATGAAGATTTTTTATACATCAAGGTAAGTATCACTTCAACTTCAACTTTGGTTTTTATCTTGTGATTGTTTGCATGTCTCGACTAACTATTCGACTAACTATTTGGGCATGTAATATGACTAACAAGTTGATGTTGAACTAACTTTTAGTGACATTTGGTTTTTAATTGCATAGAAGATATGTTGGTTTTTGACTATGATTCTCTTACATATCTGAATTCTCAAATGTCATGATGATTAGATAAACTCTATCTCTGTACTAAGTTTTGTATGTTAAATATTCTTGAGGTATCTAACGATCTCTTTTTGTCAAGAATGATTTCTTTATGCAGAGAGTACAGATGTCTAAGTCTAGAGTCTGTTTTAGGAGTTTATCTCATGTTTTGAAATTTTTGGATCTCCATTGTAAATTTTTGTTGTATGGTGATAGCAACAAAAATATCTTTTTGAATTTTCTTTAGTGGATCTGTGTTTTGTCACGAAACCGCCAAAGGGGGAGATTGTTACAGAATTTGAGTTGGCGTAGTTTCGTGAAAGTCTCAAGTCTTGAAGATTGAAGGTGAAGAAAGTTGGATCATTTAACTCAATCTCAAGAAAGAAGAATTCAAAAGGATCAGGTATGTTTTACTAAAGATTTTGTGTGATCCAAATACTTCTTGTAGTGTAGAAACACTTGGAAGAATCTTTCATTGCATAAAAATCAAAAACTGGACTTGGGACATGTTCAGGATCCGGATCAGGTTGTTCGATCCGGATCCCGAAGGTGGTTCGTTCATACACTGGCTCAATCCGGATCGTTGCTTCTCTTGATCTGGATCCCGAACAGTGAGTTTACCATTTACCTTGAACGATCCGGATCATGCTTCGCAATCCGGATCCCGAACGTTGATGTTTGGTAAACTGTATGAATGATCCGGATCATGCACTTCGATCCGGATCCCGAACCTTCGTTTTTCTGGAATTGCCTGACTCGTTTCCACGATCCGGATCACAGCCAATCCGATCCGGATCGCCATCCGTAAAATCTCCAGAAATGTTAGGTTTTTGATTCTTATCTCCTTCCTAGGGTTTCTAACCTATAAATAGACCCTATGACTTTTTTCTAGGGTTAATCCACAGTGAATCAATATAGCCGTCATTTTCCTATATCATCTTTTACGGCTCTAGATCCACATATAGAGAAGAAAGGAAATCATTAGAGAATACTCTATGTTTCTTCATCTATATTGATTAGTTTGATTCTAGGTTTTCATACTCACATCTTGAGTTGAATCAAACTAATGAATACTTAGATGGTATTTCCGATCTATCTTTGATCTAAGTATTCGGCGGATCATCACCACCCAAAACAACGATTTACCCCAAAAATCGGCGCGTGGATTCGCGTGTCCTTGTGGATTCAAGGTTCAACCGCTCTCGTGGATTCGGAGCGAGGCACGTTCGTGGATTCGAAGGGTGCTATTGGGTGAAGACCGTGGATTCGGTCGGACGTCGTGGATTCGACGTTGGACGCCGTGGATTTGGCGTTGGGCGCAGATCGTGGATTCGAGAAGCGTCGCGGAGCGAGCGGAGAAGATCCTCTAGGAGCGTATGGAAAAGGTTGAGTCGTAAGTGTGTACGGTAAATCACCTTGTACGTGTTTTAATTCTAGTGGATTTCTGCCGTGTTATCGGTCCCGTGGTTTTTTACTCCGGTGATGGAGTTTTCCACGTAAAAATCTTGCGTATTATTTTTATTTCCGCATTGGGTTTTTTATCGCAACGATTTTTTGAGTGTTTATGCGTTTACACCTATTCACCCCCCTCTAGGTGTTTTTTCCTCTATTTAGATCCTTATTACATATAACCCAACAGCCACCACATGGTCCGCTGCTGAAGAATCCTCTACCTGTGCAGCATACACTCGCCCACTCTGAGCTGGAGGGCGATAATCGGTGGGATGGGAAGAAGATGGCTTGCTCGCTAGAGCAAAAGGCCGCTGAGCCGTCGACCGCTGCTGCGATGATGCTGGGGCAGATGCTGAAGAAGGAGCGGCTGAGGTCGAAAAGGCGCACGCAGCTCGAATGTGCCCTGGCTGTCCACATCCGTAGCAGCGACCCCACCGCTGGTCGCAAGTGCCGGGGAAGTGCGGACCTCCACAGAAGATACAACTACTGGGAGCCCGTGACTGTCGGGACTGCTGCTGCTGAGACTGTCGCTGTCGCTGTGGCTGCCGCTGAGACCCGCGCTGCGACGACTGCGATCTCTGCTGCTGCTGCTGCTGCTGCGGGGGCCTCTGGGACCCACTAGGCCCTCGCCGCTCCGAACGCCCACGGCCTGGGAACTGAGGCGGTGGCGGTCGGGGCGGCCTCCAAGTACTGGCCTGTCCCCCCTCGTCCTGGGCTGGTCGCTTTCTGTCGGAGCTCTGAGCGACCGCGGCCCTCTGTCTGGCCACCACCTGATCACCTCTCTCCACCCACTGTGCATGCTCTGCGGCTGCCTCCAGAGTCTGAAATATCTGAGCATGCACCAGTGTATAAATCTCTGGACGGAGGCCTCCCTCGAACAACTCAACCTGGTGCGGACCGTCACGAGCGACGAAGGGCACACAGTTCAGCAACTCCGTGAACTCCTGGAAATAGGCATGAGCCGATCGATCGCCCTGCTGCAGGTTCTTCAAGTCGTCCTCCAACTTCTTCTTCACACTGGTCGAAAAATAGGTGTCCAGCACCATCCGTCGGAACTCCTCCCAAGGCAGCTGCCGAGTAATCCGGAACTCCAGGGGTTCTACCCGCTGCCACCAAAAATCAGCATCTCCGTCCAAACAGTGCACCGCCATGTGCACTCGATACCTCGGGTCGATGAAGAAGTCCCGAAAAAGCTTCTCCATCGCAGAAAGCCATCTCCCAACAGCCCAGGGCTGCGCATCCCGCCCTGAGAATCTAGGGGGTCCCCGCTGAACAAACTTGGAGAGTTTGTTAGCGATATCCTGCTCCTCCTCCGCAGTCAAAGGCTGAATAGCTCCAGGAGCCCCGCTACTCGAAGATGGCGCTGATGGCACAAAAGGTGTAACAGGAGGCACAAGGGCCTCAGGAACAGCTGGGGGTGGTGCCTCTCTCTGAGCAAGCAGCTGATCGATCCTCTGCCCCTGGCGGCGCTGACCCTCCGCCAATTGGGCCGCCAAGGCCCTCAACTCAGTAAGCTCGGGGGGTGTAGGCTGCTCTGGCTCATCAGGGGGTAACGGGACACCCCGAGTAGGGATCCGACGTCGGGGAGGCATCCTGCCACAAGAAATCACGAATAAGTACATAACCCCACACGACCCAATCTAGCGAAAGTCAAAGACATCCCCCAATTTCTGCGACTTTATGTTGTCTGCAGCCAACATAACGGTCCACCAGAAATTGGGTATGTCGATCCCTCTTCTCTCACTAGAAGAGTCCAACAAATAAATCAACGACTTTCGCGAAGTGTCACGCCTCTCGCGCCCTATCATCCTGGGGTCTGCCAAAAGCCTAGGGTTTCCTAAGTCCCAACTGACCTATCCCTAAGCTCTGATACCAACTTAATCTGTCACGCCCCGGGTATAAACCGGAACCCGGGCTCGCCAACAGATCCGCCGTGCACACAGAATTTTCTATGTGCACGAAGCGCTGGTAACCTGCTCAGATAGATAATATACAATAAAAGAGCATAAACAGAGCTGAACTAATAGAACTAAAAGTAATCTCAGACTGAACTAAGCTACAAGCTGAAATAAAAGTACAATATACTCCCAGCTCACCATAAATATACAACCAGCTGGCCAAAGCCAGACCCAAAAGGAAACTACTGAAGTCTGAGATACAAAAGGGGGTACAATAAAAACCTCGCTAATCTCTCACTTGGGGTAGACGGTGTAGCTAGTCGGCGATCCTTTTACCTCGATCTGCCGCTGAAGGCCCAGCAGCTCCCACAGATGACTCTGCAAAACAAAGGGAAAGGAGAACAGAAAACAATAATGGGGGTGAGAACTACTAGACAACCAGTAGCCTCCCCTAGTGGGTAAAACCTCTAATGCTGACGCACCCACTGGGAATAAAGAGGCAAAAGAAAAGAACAGTGGTATGTAATAAAGACTGCTGGAAAAGGAACTACCACTACTATGCCTCTAAATGCAGTGCCAAAAGATAACTGTATATATGCAACTATAAAGCTGACTGCCCAAAGAAACCCAATCAGAGGGCAAGGAAATACTGGCACTGCCTGCTCTGTCATCACTCACAACTCACCAACTGACCGGTACCCATCACGGTCAAAAAGCCTACTCCGGAGTGGCACTCGAGGGGAGCGACCCACACGAGTAAAGTATCTCTGTATCAATCATCTCTGTAACCGATGTCTCACAATAGCAGGACTGGATCATGACCATGATCAAAGTGGGAATACTCCATCCACTAATGCAACCCTGATCCCCAATCTGATGTGATAATAACATCCGGTCAACCGCCCAAAATTCGCGGTTGCCACTATCTCCCACAATCCCCAAGAAGAGTCTAAACTGTCCCAGACTCAAGATCCAACTACACTATCTCAAGATCCCGATCTGACTCGATCGTCATGCATCGATAGAGAAGAATAACAATAAAACATATTTTCTCCTAAGTCAAATCCCATAATACAGTGCTGCAGTAAAATGGTGGCCTAACTAGATGTCCAATTAAACATACAATTATTCCTTTAAAAAGTATTAGAAAAGTGACTAAGGTTTCTTGTAAAGAATCATTTTAAAACATTATTGGATTACTTATTTGCATGCAGTTTAAGATATAGCAATTGTCCAACTTCATTGTCCCAGATTGATCACATAGAAGCTATCAATTAATTTAGGGGGCCAATGCAATAGGTTCATATACCACGAGTTAACTGTCACATTCATAATTGGGAAACTCTACTATTCCTAGTGAGCAAGTCAACAAAGAGGGAAACGCAACCACCCACCTCGAAAAGCGTGGACAATACACCCAGAAAATACCTGCTGTCCTCTAAGCACACCGTCAGCTGAAACAGTATCCTACAACATCACACAAGTGTACACGGTGTAAAAACTACAAGTTCCAAACACATAATTGCTGTTTTTACAATCAGCACGCAAAACGAGGAATTTTACCTCTGTCTCGAGCTCCTAAAATCTCAAAAAAATCACGGTTGCGTTCCTCGCAAAAAGTATCCCAAAATCGACTCTTGAATCGCCTCGATCTGATATTCCTACGCTGAGAAATAATTCGTCGAAGTCGCCGCTGTCCAAAAACCCAAACAGCAAAAGAGGGGGTCAAAACACCTCGGGAATCGTGCCAAGGAATCAGAATCCAGAGAAATCACCAACACGGAAAAAGAAGCCCTACCTCTTAGGAACACACCGGCGAAGAAATCGTCGAAAGAGGACTCCTGTACTGCGCAGGGGACTCCTCGGACTGAAATGCGACGATAACGGGCCAAGATTGGGGAAAAACGAGGCACACTGTAAAATCCGGATCGCCGCTGTTGAACTTCCAGAAAATCTGGGAACGCACCACGAGGTAGAAAATAAGAAGATGAAAAACTTCTCTTAAGGCCCCTCCCACAGGTTCCCTCTCTATCTCTCGAAAAACAGAGAAAAAGAAGGGAGGGGAGGCCTTTATATAGGCCCACAAAAACAATTGGGATAATACCCAATGTGTCCCCAGATTCGGGCTGCTACAGTGCGTCCCGGCACTTTCGGGCGGCTACAGTGCGGCCCGGCCCGAGGATTTCCGGGCGCGCACAGTGCAGCCCAGCCCAGCCCAGCTCGCGTACGGAATCCCGCCGCGTCCAACCGGCCGTCCGACCCGGCCAAGGGCCCGCCACGTGTCCGCCAAACAGGCGGCAGCCTTGCGGCCCAACGGGGAAGCGCCACGTATCCCCCGTGATTGGCGGCGCGGTGGGCGCGCCCGCCAATGGTGCGGCGACACGTGGCCCCCCGCCCGACACGGCTGTCGGCGGCCGCCGCCGCCCAAGCGCGCCCACGTGCGCCCACGTGCGCCCACGTGCGCCCACGTGCGTACGGCCGCACCCGGCAGCTCTGTGTGCGCCACGCGTACATGAGCCGACCAATCCGGGGCCGCCACGTGGCGCGCCCCGGTCCACCGTGCACCGCGCACGCGCCGTACCTGCCCGGCCTGCCCGAGCTGCCCGCGCCTGCCCCCGCGCGCCGAGCGCACTACGCCGGGCCAATTGCGTGCCGCCACGTGGCCCGCCGGTCCACCGTGCACCGGCGGTCCTTTCCGTGGACCGAGAGTGGCGCGCCGGCCCAATAAGGGCCTGCCACGTGTCCCCGGCCGGTCCACAGCTCCCCCCTGCACCATTTTGCGCAGAAAACTTTCGGGGGTCCCTTTTTGGGCATCCGGACTCCAAAATAAATAAGTAAATAGCCGTTTTCAAGCGTTTTTCCGCGCTGAATTCAAATACGGCCTCCGATTAGCCTGATTCCACTCCTAAAATTCGGCAAAGGCAGCCGAAGGTCAGGCTTGCTCCCAAATCCTCTCTGGTTCCAAACAACGTATCACTTTGACATGTTGGAGCCCCACACACCACTAACATGTGTTCCACACCCCGAAACTAGGAAAAACTGGGACACTACAGGACCTGCCGATCCGGATCCCGAACGCAGTTTTTCACTGCGGGTAGCCGATCCGGATCGTAATCACGGACTGATTCGGATCGCGGCTAGGGTTTTATAAAGAACAAAAGGGTATTGATTTCTTTTACTCCAATCTTTTGTTCCAAGGTTTCTAGAGCTTCTCTCTCTAGATTTCATCCATCTTGGAAGCTTTCAAACTCAAGTTCTTCAATTCCAAGTAAGTTTTATTGATCAAAATCTCGGTTTTTCACCGTTTTTCTTATTCCTCCTCAAAACGTGATGAATTTCTTGTATTAATTTCGTTTGTGGATGGTTTTTGATCAAATTTCTTTTGAAATAAGAACTCTGGGTAGATTAGTTTTGATTATATGCTAGGTATTCTCAAGATAAACGGATTTTTGGTCTTCGATTTCAAAAATTTCGGTTTTAGGGCATATAATGGGAATTTTTCAAAATCATGCAATTGATCTATTTTTAAAATTTCTTTTGCAAAACTAATTTGATTCCTAGTCTCTCTACACGATAATGTTTGTTTGGGTACAATCTTTCAAAATTTTCAAACTTACAAAATTTTCGTGTTCTTGAGTTGCTCTTCACAGGATTTCAATCCTCTTAAGGCACACACAGCTATGGAATTCTCATGGATCATCTTGCTGTTAGTCACAATGGTGCATACTCGAGCAACCAATAAACTGAAAAGAGCCAAGTAACTTCAACGAAAAGGTGAATTTGATCTGATTAGTGACTCGGAAACTGAAGCAAATAATGATGAAGTAGACTGGGACGTGTTATTGGATGACGATGAAACAATGCCCGTTAAACCTGAACAAAAGGGTTCCAATGAATCAAAAGGAAAGGCACCCATTAACACAGGAAAAGCACCTATGTCTCCACCAACTATCTCTGTGAAAAGAAAACGTCTGGCTCGACGCTTTGGACTACCACGAGACGTTAACATCAACAAGCCGATAGTTCCTGACTCCCCGCCTCGCGTGGAAGGAGTGTTCGTCAGCATAGATCGCCTTCGAGCTTTTGAACATCGTGAATGTATCGGTGAACGACATGTCAACATTGAAGCTCTCCGAAATCACTCACCAGAGTTTGGAACTTTAATTGAGCAAGCTAATCTCATTCAAGTCTGCCGATTCCCTGAATTACTTGGGTATTGCTTGTATCGTGTGAGAACCTTCTACACGAATGCAAGACATCTTCAAGAAGATGAACGTGGCTCAATGCATTTCTATACAAATATCCAAGGGATGAAACTTAAAATCACTCCGCAATTAATCGGCGAAGTCCTTGGAATGGAATCCAACACATCGGGGATCAACTATTTGACGGGAAGAAGTTTGACGAATGCCTTGTGGCAAACCGTGATAGGAAAGATTTGTTTGGAAGGAACTGAGTCAGCTGATGGGAAAAGTGTAAAATCCAAACATCTTCGACTGGAGTACCGATTTCTTAATTTCATCACATGTTACAACATTCTTCCTAACATGCAGACCAAGTTAGTGAGATGGGATAGAATGCTGTTCTTATATCTCATAGGTCATCCCTCTGAGGCTGTAGGATTGAACATGAACATCCCCTACATAATTTGGAATAGAATGTCAAGATATGTTGTGCATCCTCATCCTTCTGAGCGACTTCCTTTTCCATTAATCATCATGAGGATCTTACAAAAGTTTGACATTGATATAAGCTCGACATCATATCAACACTGTTGGGGGATGATAGATGAGTCAACGATTGTGAAGTCACTTCACAAATTACCACATGTTACTCCGACACCCTCTACTGGAAAGAAACCTTGTGTCGGCACCTCTGCCTCACCGTCTCAACAAGCACCCGACGCGGATGATCAAGCATCGGTAACTTCGATTTTCAAGCAACAACAGCGCCTATCTTTTCAACAAGAGCAGATCAACAAAGAGCAGAGGCGAATCTCCGAGGAACTCGAGATAATCACAGCATCCCAAATCACATTAACCAAGACGGTCTCGTCGATAAAGAAGTTAATGCAGAAAACGTTCTCGAAAATGGGATACACCGCCTCGGATGACTCAGATTCAAGTGTTTGAATCGTTTGTCTACTAATTCTCTTGTGCAGGAACTTTATTTTCTTTAACCTCTTTCTTTGTGCAGGTTTTAAGTTTTCAGTTTTTTTTTTTTGTTTTTAGTTTTAGTTTTTAGTTCTCAAACTTGAACTGTTAACCATTCTCTCCATTTTGGTAATCTTTGGCTAATTTTTGTGACAAAAAGGGGGAGAGAGAAGTATAAACAATTGAGACATTGATACAATGTGGTTGTGAGAAACTTGAAACTATAGAGGTAAGTATAACCTCAACTTGACCTCAACTTGAAAGGTAAGTAGAACTTCAACTTTCGGTTTTCATTTGTGTTTGAATGCATGCCTCAGCTATCTATTCGTCTAACTATTTGGGCATGTAATATAACTAACAAGTTGATGTTCACTAACATGACATTTGGATTTTGATTGCATAGAAGATATGTTGGTGTTTTAACTATGATCAGTTTACATATCTGAATGTATAAATGTCATGGTAAGTGTAAATGAGTATAAACTTCATCTCTGTATGTGGTTTTTGAATGATATAAAATTCTTGAGGTATCTAACGATTTCTTTTGTCAAGAATGATTTCTTTTTGCAGAGAGTACAGATGTCTAAGTCTAGAGTCTGTTTTAGGAGTTTAACTCATGTATTTTATTTTGGATCTCCATTGTAAATTTTTGTTGTATGGTGATAGCAACAAAAATATCTTTTTGAATTTTCTTGAGTGGATCTATGTTTTGTCACGAAACCGCCAAAGGGGGAGATTGTTAAGGATTTTGTTTTGGCGCATTTCGTGAAAGTGTTAAGTCTTGAAGATTGAAGATGAATGAAGTTTGGATCATATACCTCAATCTCAAGAAAGAAGAATTCAAAAGGATCAGGTAAGTTTAACTAAATATTTTTGGTGATCCGAATACTTCTTGTAGTGTAGAAACACTTGGAAGAATTTCTTATTGCATAAAAATCAAGAACTGAACATGAGACTTGTTCAGGATCCGGATCAGATTGTTCAATCCGGATCCCGAAGGTGGTTCGTTCATACACCAGTTCAATCCGGATCGTAGCTTCCCTTGATCCGGATCCCGAACATTGAGTTTACCATTTTCCTTGAACGATCCGGATCAGGCTTCGCAATCCGGATCCCGAATGTTGATGTTTGGTGAACTGTATGAACGATCCGGATCAAGCACTTCGATCCGGATCCCGAACCTTCGTTTTTCTGGAATTGCCTGACTCGTTACGACGATCCGGATCACAGCTAATCCGATCCGGATCGCCGTCGTAAAAATTTCCAGAAACGACAGTTTTTGATCCTTATCTTCTTCCTAGGGTTTCTAACCTATAAATAGACCCTGATTCTTTTTCTAGGGTTAATTGAGATAATCCACATAGAGCCGTCATAATCAAATATCATCTTATACGGCCCTAGATCCACATATAGAGAAGAAAGGAAATCATTAGATATTACTCTATGTTTCTTCATCTATATTGATTAGTTTGATTCTAGGTTTTCATACTCACATCTTGAGTTGAATCAAACTAATGAATACTTAGATGGTATTTCCTATCTATCTTTGATCTAAGTATTCGGCGGATCATCACCACCCAAAAACAACGATTTACCCCAAAATCGGCGCGTGGACTCGCGTGGCCTTGTGGATTCAAGGTGCAACCGCTCTCGTGGATTCGGAGCGAGGTACGTTCGTGGATTCGAAGCGTGCTACTGGGTGAAGACCGTGGATTCGGTCAGACGTCGTGGACTCGACGTTGGACGCCGTGGATTCGGCGTTGGACGCAGATCGTGGATTCGAGACGCGTTGCGGAGCGAGCGGAGAAGATCAACTAGGAGCGTATGGAAAAGGTTGAGTCGTCTGTGAGTACGGTATATCACCTTGTACGTGTTTAATTCTAGTGGATTTCACCGTGTTATCGGTCCCGTGGTTTTTTACTCCGGTTTGGAGTTTTCCACGTAAAAATCTTGCGTGTTCATTTATATTTCCGCATTGGGTTTTTATTGCGCAATGATTTTTTGAGTGTTTATTGTTTACACCTATTCACCCCCCTCTAGGTGTTTTTTCCCCTATTTAGATCCATTATTACATATAACCCAACAGATTTCACCTGAGCTGTTTGTGATGCCGCCGGTTAGGGAGATAGAGATTGTGTTTGCCGTGGTTCGGGGAACCGCGCCACCCTCGACAGCACCTCATTGGATATCGCCTGTAGAGCTGAGAGAGCTGATGGCGCAGTTACAGGATCTGGTGGATCGAGGGGTCTGTTTGACCTGATGCCACGCCGTTGGTACACGGTGGTGATGCCTCGTCGTTGATGCACGACTATGAGGGTCCTTTTATAGTTCGAGTGTAGACAGGTCCGGGTGGTATCTAGGACCTTTTGATGGAGCTACATGCAGGTAGTTATTGTATGATGCGAGTACCTACTCAGAATCAGACAACCGAGGATCTTGTCTAGATGGCGTACGGGACACGGTAGGGCATCTCGAGCTCACGGTGAGGTCGAGTGGATTGATTAATGCCCTGCCACTCTTATGATTTAGGGAATTGTACTCCAGCTGTACTTGATTGGATTGGTAACAAGATCCTCCGGGGATATTTGGATTTACTCCCAGAGCGATGTGGAGCGCGAGGAGCACTTGTGGGTGTGCTACCATGCCCGTGTGGATGAAGTGGTATGCCAAGTTATTGAGGTACAAGTTGTAGCTCCAGAAGCATACCTTCTTGGGTCACGTTGTTCGAGCCGTAGGAGCGGCGGTGGAATCCGGTCAATATGGATATCACTTGGGATTTGGCCGAGATCGACAATTATTATCGAGGTGAGGAGTTTCTTGGACTGGGTAGTGCCAGGAAAGCATGGCAATTGGATGATGAGATTGCTACCAGCGCCAATGCTAGTATTTCCAGTGTTGGGAGAGATATCTGCGAGTTTTAGTGATGCCTCCTGTAACGACTGTGGAATTACCGTTGGGTTATTGTTGAGCATTTTGGATTACCCCGACAGGGCCACTGTGATGGCGGATACCTGGCGCAGGAAAGCTGTCTGGGGATGAGTTTGATACTTCCATAGCTGGCGCTGTGTGGACTATTGGGGCAAACATGGCTTGTGGTTGCGTCCCTGAGGGTTCCTTTGGATGATAGACCGCGGCTGAGTAGTTCACTCGAATGATCAAGATTCGGGAGTGACCGAGTGAGGACCCCTCCTTGTTAGGGCTCATTTCCTTATTGGTTAATCGTGTGGGTGCGTGTTGCACTGGCGGTTATCTTGTTTCCCCCAACTTTTGATGGAACCCTTGTTGTGTTTCATGTCTCAGCTCCGAAAGGTTATGTTTTTGGACCCCTCGCCTGTGATTGACTCGCCCCTTTGAGATTTATGAGTGTTTGGAGTACGAGGGACGCCCGTTGCGAATTCTGGCTCGTGAGATGGGGGAATTGTGCAATCGGGCTATGCCGTACTGGATGTTGCTGTTATTGTTGTTGAGGAGTAATCACGGGGAGTGAGTGATGACTTAGGAGCTGGAGATGATGATGTTGAGTACTTATCCTTGGTGTTTGTGACTCTTGGTGGAATTGAGCTAGTTTCGAGGACGAAACTCTCTTTAGTGGGGGAGGATGTGAGGACCCGGATCCCCACGACGAGATTACTGGTTGACCAGCAGCTTCTGGAGGCCTTTGTGGTGCGTCGGTGGTGATTGTGCGCAATCTGGACACAAGTGTTGGACATTGAGCTTAAAAGGAGATTCCGTGGGGAATTGGAGGACCCGTCGAGTGTTTAGAAGTGGTTTCGCGCGACGCAGATGTCAAATTTGGACTCCGGGCGAAGTTTGGATAAAAATTTACCTCTCCGGTCGCCTTCGGGAATTTTTTAGAGTTGGAATTTGGCAAATCGGACTTTAGGAATGGACCCGGCGCGAAAATCGGATCAAGTGGGCTATCCGGGGGCTTTCGGCAAATTTTCGGATGAGAATTTGGAGAAATGGACATCGTTTTTGGATTCAGCGCGCGAAATCGTTGAGAATGGACTATTTACTTGTTTGGTTTGGAGCCCGGATGAGTTGCGCATTTTACGAGGCATCGCGGCACGGAAATCGGTGTTGGCATGACGCGGATCCCGAGGGTGGCGCGGCGGCACGCTTCCCGAGGCGCGGCAGGCGCACTTCGCGCGCTGGGGAAACGCGCCCGCCTGCGCGGGGGCCGCCACGTGTGGTGACCCGGATCTCTGCAGGGCTTCTACAGTGTGACCAGCAGCTTCTGGAAGCCTACGTGGTATCTCGGCGGTGTTCGTGCGCCAATCTGGACACAAGAGATGGACTCGGGGCTTAAAATGGATCACGTGGGTAATCGGGGGACCCCGTCGGATGTTTAGAAGAGTTTACGCGCAGTGTGGATATCAAATTTAGGCTCGGCGCGAAATTCGGATTAAAAATACCTTTTCAGGAGCCTCCGGCAATTTTTAGGATTGGAATTTGGCAAAATGGACACCGTTTTTGGAATCAGCGCGCGAAAACGGTCAAGATGGGCTATTTACATGCATTTTTCGGAGGTTGCTACAGTAAATTACTGTTCACTGGCCGGAACAGTGTTTCCGGCGATCGCCGGCGGCGGCGGGCAGCGGCGGAAGGCGGCGGCGCAGGCTCGGGCAGGCGGCGCGCGGCCGCGGGCAGGCGCACGGGCGCGCGGGCAGGCACGCGGGCCCGCGGGCAGGCGCGCGGTCCACGGGCGAGGCGTGCACCAGGGGAGGACACGTGGCAGTTTATTACTGGGGCGGTGTTGTGCGCACGGTCCACGCAAGGAGCGGAGCAGGTGACCGGGGCAGGTGGCCGTACGGCGGGGCAGGTGGCCGTACGCGCGGGGGGGCAGGCGCGTCGTGCGCGGTGCGGGAATGGCGGTGCCACGTGGCGCGCCGCCATTGGCGGGCGCACGTGCACCGGGCACTGCGGGCGCGGGTGAGCAGTGAAGCGGGCCACGTGGCGGGCCGTGGCGGTTTCGGGCCTGCACAGTAATGGGCCGGGCCATTACTGTAGCAGCCCGAATCATTCCGGCGCCCGAAAAAGGGGACACAGATGTCATTTTTGGATTTGTTTTCTGGAGACTATAAATAGCCCCCTTTGGCCTGCGATTTGGAGCTTTTCCTGAGGTCTTCTTCTCCTGAGCCCTGAAGCAAAGTTCTTCATCATCTTGTGCTCTATCTTCTGAGGAAGTTTGGGAATTTTTGGTGGCACGCACTTCGAGGTTTGCGGCTCTTCGGCGCAGTGCAACTTTCCTTCACCGGTGATCCCCTTCGTCGCGTTTCGGTGCGCAGGCTCTCTTGGCTTACTCAGACCATCTTTTTCGATGATTTTTGCGGCAGAGAGTTCACGAGAGGTAAGGCTTCGTTTTTTGTGTTGATTACTTCTCTGCATTTTGAGTTTTTGGCACAGTTCCCGAGGCATCTCTGAGCCACTGTTTTGCTGGTGGATTCTTGGACAGCAGAGGCTTGACGGATTTTTATCTCTGCGCTCGTGCATTGGAACGAGACGTTTAAAGACTCGATTGATATCTACTCTTCGAGAGGAACGCGCCCGTATTTTTATTGGATTTTTATGGGGTCATTTAGAGGGTGGGAATTAAGCTTCTTTACTGCTATCCTTTCAGCAGAACTGTGTTCTTGAGGGAATGGCTCCCAATGTTGTCCAAATTGTTTCTTGGCCTACAGGTATCAGAACGGGGCGTTTAAAGAGTCGATTTTGGGCTACTCGTCGCGAGGATCGCAACCGTGATTTTTTTGGAATTTTTGGAGGTCTGTATACAGGTGAGAAGGCTTCTTCTCTCTGCTGGTTGGTGGAAAACAACGGGTGCTGTTTTGAGAGTTTTGAATGTGGTGTAATTGATTCTCGGCTTCGATGTTGTTTGTTGGAACAGTGGTTTGTGCGATTGTTTACCGAGGGAGCGGATCCGGCAGATTTTGGATTTCGTGTGGCTGCGTACTTCACCGACTTCGGCTTTGCCTGCGGAATGCGTTTCAGGTGGGTGCTTTGTTCCGA
This sequence comes from Tillandsia leiboldiana, assembly GCA_029204045.2. Classification (NCBI taxonomy): domain Eukaryota; kingdom Viridiplantae; phylum Streptophyta; class Magnoliopsida; order Poales; family Bromeliaceae; genus Tillandsia; species Tillandsia leiboldiana. The sequence continues at coordinate 49,616,604 of CM055060.1, read as the reverse complement.
GAACCGGTGGACGGTTCTCTAACTCTATATGTTAGAATTGCATGCAGGTGTAGGGTACAATACCTGGGATTGATTGGTAAGCTTAACAATGTTGATTTATGGGAATTGCAAGTTAATCATTCATATTATGACAATGGTATTAATCAGACATTTATGTTGATGATTAGTGGAAGCTTACCTAAGGCAAGGTTACCCTATATGATTAATTATCATGCCATGTTAGCACATAATCTTTTATGAGGCTGGTTTATGCAATGGGAAAGGATTATGTAGTCATGTGCAGGTTCTACTCTGAGGAGCGATTATGGATCGGGAATTATGGACAGGTATGGTCATTGATAAGTCGGCATGAGGTTTATTTTTCTTATTCTTCTTTGAGGACAAATGCATGCTTGTATGGACATATAGTTAGGCCATTTTTACTGCTGCACTACATATTGTAACTTGACTTAGGAGAAACCATGTTATTCCTTTCTCCTTCTTGTTAGTCAGGCGGTCTGTGTTGCTCGGGTGCGAGCAGGGGTCTGGGGTAGTGTAGCAGGGACATTGGTGACAGGGACGGGTTGTGCTGGATTGCGGCTGGCAGGGTTTTGGCGGTGACCGCGGACTTTGGGCGGTTGACCGGAGGTCGACTATAGTACTTTGGTTATGGACGGCAGGGTATTGCGGCAACCGCGGATATTGGGCGGTTGACCGGATATTTATTGATGTATCAAATTGGGTATTAGACTTTCCTCTAGTGGATGGAGTTTCCACTTATCGTTTACTGTTGTATCCGTTTAGGGATCGGGTTTCCCTTTAGTGGACGAGTTTTTCCACTTTGATCAGAGTCGTGATCCAGTCCTGCTATACAGTGATACTCGACACAGAGATACTTGTGATACTGATGACAGAGTTACTTTACTCGTGTGGGTCGCTCCCCTCGAGTGCCACTCCGGAGTGTGCGACTGGACGGATCGATGCCAGTCTGTTACTTACTTTTGTGTGCGATCGGACGGTTCGATGCCGATCTGTTACTTACTTTGGGATGCGACCGTACCGGTCCGAAGTCGGTCTGTATCCCGCGATTGAGATCTGGAGTTCGACAGCAGAGCAGGCAGTACCAGTGATTACTGGTCTATCGATTGGGTTTATTCAGGCAGATACTTTTTGTTACACTCGTGCCTGGGGGACCGAGTGGAGTCTAGTAGCTGTGTTTAGACCAGTGCTAGTATTGTTGGGAACCGTTCGGGGTTTGACGGTGGTCCCGTGGTCGTTGTGAGTTTTTGACCATTGTGTGAGAGGTTGAGCATCTTGAGTCTATCCGTTCTGAGAGAGAGAGCATGGATTTTGACTATAGCCTGCATGAGCCACTACTCAATAGCGAGTTAGTCCGTTTGGACGCCCTACGTAATTCCTGCCCGTCAGCGGGAGGTGGTTGTAGGTGGGCGCAGGTTTGACTGGACCCGATGTGGCAGTCAGCTCGATTGGGTCGATTGAGCACCACGTGTGCGAGTGTTGCATATCTTTATCAGAGTTTCCCCATTTGAGCTTTTTGATAGAGGCATGGTAGCTGTAGAGTGTCTCCAGCTTCTTCTTTCAGTTTTACTGCATTGGTTATCTTTTGCCTCTAGTAGTCTTGGTGGGCAGATCGTCGGGCCTAGTGGCGATACCCACTGAGAACTCCCTTTTTGCGTAGTTCTCACGCCCGTCGGGGGTTTTTCCCTCTTTTTGTCCTTTCTCTCCCTTGTTTTGCAGAGTCTTGGCGGGTGTTGCCGTTTCTGCGGTTGCTGTTCGCGGTGAGGGAGTAGCGAGCTAGATCCTGACCCATTGGAGAGTAGCGGTACCCCCCCCCCCCCCCCTTTGAGGAGATCTTCAGCATAGTCGGTAGATTAGTATTTATTTCCTCTTTTGAGAGACTGATGTAGTGAGGATATGATGTATTGAGAGCTGGTACATTGATGTTTTATTTGAGATATCTCCCTGTTGAGCTATGAGTTTTGTACTCGAGGTTATTGTATGATTATCATTTTTGGGAGATGGACCTTGTTGTTTTATCTTCAGTTGTACAGTGGTTGATTTTATTTCTATAGCAGTTTTATCTTTTAGCTCTGATATCTGTTAGCTGTAGCTATTTTTGCAGGTAGGACGCTTCGCCTATGCGGGTTTGGCATAGGTGGCGGATCTGTTGGTGAGCCCGGGTCGCAGTTTCGATCCCGGGGCGTGACACCACGTGGCGGGCCGCCACTCGCGCCCGCGTGGGCGAGGGTGACGCGCGCCCGTGTGGCGCGCGGCATGTCCCGCGCCTGCGCGGCGCTGGGTGTCACGCGCCCGTGTGGCGCGTGACTGCCGCGTGCCGCGTGGCGCGCGGGGGCGCAGCCACGTGGCATGGCGCCCGCGTGCCTGGACCGGGTGCACCCGGCTGGGTGCTGTGGACCGGCGGGTGCACCGTGGACCGATGCACCGTGGACCACTTTCCTCCCTCCTCTTTCTTTTCTTCTACTTCTTTCTCCGCCGTAGCCCATTTTTTCTCCTCTTTTCCTTTCTTCTCCATCCGAGCGAGAGGGAGTTTGAGGGAGGAGATTGTGGGAGATGCGGCGGTGCGCCGTGGACCTCGCGGAGCGCGCGAGGTGTTCCAAACGGGTCGGTTGGGCGGCGCGACACGTCGAGGTAGGTCCTGCACTTGTTTTTACAGTGTTTTTGGCACAGTTTTGGAGCGTCCTTTTGGACATTGGATTGACCCCTTATTCTTATATGTGTTAGGGACCGTATTTTTACTGCTCCGTTTTGCGTGCGGACTCCGTTTTACGCGCGGGTTTCGGCACCGTGCTCCGTTTTGCGTGCGGACTCCGTTTGCCGCGCGGGTTTCGGCACTGTGCACCGTTTTGCGTGCGGACTCCGTTTTGCGCGCGGGTTTCGGCACCGTGCTCCATTTTGCGTGCGGACTCCGGCGGTGTGCATCGTTTTGCGTGCAACTTGTTGTACGAGCTCGGATTGAGGCGTGCCTTTACACTCTTTGGATCTACGCGTCACAAGTATTACCGTAGTGTTTTCGGGGAATTTGCTGAGATTCGCCCAAGGTATACTTCTTTCCCCTTTACTGTGCGGCGTATTACAGTTGTGTTTGTTGTGGACTTTCGCGCTCACCGCGTTGTGGAATTTGTAACTCGGCCTCCGGGACTCGGATTTTGGCGAGCAGGTACTCGTTTCGAAGGGCTCGATGCGACGATCGCGTCCGTATTTTTGGTGGATTTTTCTGAGTCCGTTCTGCATGTGAAAATTGCACATCTTCAGGGCTGGTTCCAGCAGATGGTGTATACTTGGATATTTTAGCATAAAGTGTAACCTTGGACCTTTTGTTGTACCCAGGAGGGTTCGCGAGTATTTTTGGAACACTGCTAGGAGCGGAGGTTTGCGCGACATGTACCGTGGTTATGGGTTCAGCTGATTGTGCGCGCAAGTGGCCACGCTCTTCACCGACTCCAAGTTTGCCTTGGATTGAGCACTTCATGTGGGTAAGCTTAATTTAGTAACTGTATAAGATTTTTATATCATGGTGAATGTAAGTGCACATGTGGGGTTATCACCCCTCTATGATTGATAACAGGCGTATTTGATGTACAACCGATATGAGCGAGAGGTAAGCAAGGAATGGCCCACTTGGGTGAGATTGGTATACCATAGTAGGAATATTTTAGCATGCTTTACTAATATATGCTTCACCCACTTTTATTATTTCTGAGAACAAAGCATGCGTGCATGGACATGTAGTTAGGCCATCTTTTACCGCTGCACTACTTTCGGAATTTGACTTAGGAGAAACCATGTTATCAGTTTCTCCTTCTTTGTTAGTCAGGTGGTCTGTGTTGCTCAGGTTCGAGCAGGGGTTCTGGGTAGTGTAGTCGGGACTTGGTGTCTGGGACAGGTTGGATTAGTTGTGGGGCTTTGCGGCAACCGCGGATATTGGGCGGTTGATCGGACATTTATTTATGCACCAGATTGGGTATCTGATTTCTCTAGTGGACAGAGTTTCCCACTTTGATCCGAGTTATGATCCAGTCCTGCTGATTCATGATACTTGTTACTGAGGCACTTTACTCGTGTGGGTCGCTCCCCTCGAGTGCCACTCCGGAGTGTGCGATTTTCAGACCTCGAGTCCTTGAGACTCCCATCCCCTATCGGTGTTATGCGTAGGCTGGCATACCCGATTTGGCAGGCACAGCAGGCAGTACCAGTTCTACTGGTGGCATTAGATTGGGCTTATTACAGACATTTGCTTTATAGTTGCGCTCGTGTCAGGGGGACCGAGTGGAGTCTAGTGGCGGTGTTTGGACCAGTGCTAGTGTTGTTGGGAACCGTTTGGGGGTACGGTGGTCCCAAGGTCATTGTGAGTTGTTGACCGTTGTAAGGCAGGCAGAGCAGGCATGGCAGGCATAGGCAGGCATAGCAGGCATAGGCAGGCATGGCAGGCAGGCAGGCATGGTAGGCATAGTAGGCATAGGCAGGCAAGGCAGGCATAGGCAGGCAGAGCTGGCATGGCAGGCATAGGCAGGCATGGCAGGCAGGCAGGCATGGCAGGCATAGTAGGCATAGGCAGGCAAGGCAGGCATAGGCAGGCTGAGCTGGCGTGGCAGGCATAGGCAGGCATAGTAGGCATAGGCAGGCAAGGCAGGCATAGGCAGGCAGAGCTGGCATGGCAGGCATAGGCAGGTATAGCAGGCATAGGCAGGCATGGCAGGTAGGCAGGCAGGGCAGGCATAGGCAGGCACAGCAGGCAAAGGCAGGCATGGCAAGCATAGGCAGGCATGGCAGGCATAGCAGGCATGGCAGGCATAGCAAGCATCGAGGCATGACAGCTGTTGAGAGGCTCCAGCTTCTTTTTATCAGTCTTTACGGCTTTGGTTAGTTTTTGTCTCTTGAGGACTTGGTGGGCAGACCGTCGGTCCTGGCGGTGGTACCCACTGAGAACTCCCTCCTTTGGTGTAGTTCTCACACCCTCTGGGGGTTTTCCCCCTTCTTTTTCCTTCCTCTCCTTTGTTTTGCAGAGTCTTAGCGGGTGTTGCTGATTCTGCGGTTGTTGATCGAGGCGTGGGAGTCGCGAGCTAGATCCCTACCCATGTTTGGAGAGTAGCGGTACCCCTTCAGAGGAGAGCTTCAGTAGATTAGTTGTTTTGTTTCCTCTTTTGAGAGACTGATGTAGTGAGGTATGATCATCGTCTTGAGAGTTGATGTACCCCTTTTTTATTTTTGAGAGTTACTGTTGAGAGACCTTGTAGTGAGGTATAGAGTTGTACTTTTTTTGTTTTTTTTGCTGAAAGATTATGTACTTTGGTGAGGACTTTGTGTTGTATTTATCTTTCTTCAGCTTTTACTTTCGGCTCTGATATCTGTCTAGTCGTAGTATTATCTTTTGCAGGTTAGACGCTTCATCTATACGGGGTTCACCGTATGGGCGACGGATCTGTTAGCGAGCCCGGGTCGCAGTTTCGACCCCGGGGCATGATAGATTAGAGTGGTATCAGAGCCTAAGTTGAGGTCATTGATGGACTTAGAAACCCTAGGCTTGTGGTTGGACATTAGGATGACTACGTGAGAGTCGTGACTGTTAGCGAGAGTCCTGATTGAGTTTTATACCTCTCCCAAGGGATGGGATGAGTGATTGGCATGTTTATTCTCCTAAACGATTATGTTGGCTGCAGACAACATAATGCTTTGGAATGGATGACATATCTTAGACTTTTGCTGGATTGGGTCGAGCGTTGTTTGGTGCTGTTCTGATGTTTGCATGTGGATTGCAGGTGGGCACGATGCCTCCCCGACGTAGGATGCGGACGGCGTTCTCAGCCTTCCTCCTCCCACAAGCCTGAGCAGGAGGAGTCAGCACAGGGTCAGCAGAGTGAGGTGCAGGAGCTTCGGGCTCATATGGCTCAGTTGTCAGAGACTTTCCGGCGTCAGGGAGAGACCGTGGATCGGATGATGCGCATGATGGAGCAGAGAGCACAGTCAGCTGTGACGCCCCCAGTTGTACCAGCAGCACAGGCAGCCCCTACTGCACCGGTTACTAGTGGTCAGCCGTCCGGGACGGCGGGACAGTTGACCCCTGCTGAGCAGCGTGAGGTGGTGGATCTATTGATGAGGTTCTGCCAGTTCAATCCACCCCGTTTTTCAGGATTGAGTGCAGAGCCGTGGGAGGCTGAGTCTTGGATCACGGCCATGGAGTGTCATTTTGAGAGTTTGTACATTGAGGAGTGGTTTCGAGTCCTCTTGGCTACACACTTCTTGGAGAGCAACGCCGAGGCTTGGTGGCGGTGTGTGCGACTTGCTGGTCTGCCTGGGACGCAGCTTCTCCCTTGGGCGGAGTTCCGCAGCCTTCTTCTAGGGGCCTTCTTTCCGGAGAACGTCAGGCAGAGGTTGGAGGAGCAGCTAAAGAATCTCCGTCAGGGAAATCGGCCCGTGCATGAGTACATCGCAGACTTCAACCAGTTGTTGGCCTGTGTACCGCATGCTGCGAGGGACGAGGCACATCGGATTTATATGTTTGAGCGGGGTTTGCGCCGGGAGATTTATCAGTTTGTCCGTTCGCGTAGATTGCAGACGTTGGATGCATCTATGGAGCAGGCACTTTACGTTGAGTGCGGAGAGGCGGTGATGGATGAGGTGGCTCCAGCTCCCGCAGTGATTCCAGGGGCGAAGCGCCCAGCACCGGTTGATGAGGGACAGACGAGTCGGCAGGCACCTCCGAGACCTCCACGATCTCACCCTGAGGGTCGTGAGTTTCAGAGGTACCAGAGTTCAGGTGGGCACCCGCAGCAGCCGCTGTATCAATAGAGACAGCAGTTTCAGCAGCAGTATCGACAACAGCGACATGAGCGGTGTGTCATCTGTGGCGGCCCTCATCCACCGTCGCAGTGTGACCAGAGACAGCGACGGTGTTTCCTTTGTGGAGAGTTTGGACATTTTCGAGCAGCTTGTCCCCGGGCCATTCTGTCAGTGCGACCCCTTGCTATAGCACCCCCCTTGCCTATTCAGGAAGCGAAAGCCCCTCCAGTATACCGTCAGACAGAGTGGGGTACGACGTCGGGACAGACGGGACGACGGTCTTCAGCACCTAGTGGACGGGTTTACGCGGCCCTGGTGGAGGGCACCCCTGCAGCAGATCCTATCGCCGCAGGTATGGCTTTATTTTTCAGTCAGTTGTGTGAGCTTGTTGGTACCACGGCATCCTTTTGCATGATATTAGGGCATTTGCATCTCTGCATGAATAAGGGATAGGAATTTTGTTACATGTATGAGCGATTGGATTCTTCCCTGTATCCTGCGAGCAGAGGTGAATTTTGGGGCGTGATCGGGACAGCTGAGACTTGAGGATGTGCACCAGCAGGTGTGACGGTTCAGTTACAGCTCCACGACTCAGTTTGAGCACACGGGATGGACCAGTTGGTGCGGTATCGTGCAACGATTGATTATGGATTGAGAACTGTGACCTTTCCGCGAGTTGGACAACAGGAGATCTTTTTTCACAGGTCACCGAGGCATCCTTCCTGCAGCAGTGGCTTTAGCGGTTTTGGGTTAGGTGCTACCTGTTGAGCGTAGGTGACGCCTAGGACTAGAGGTTGTGTCTCTAGGGGTCACGGATAGGGTTGTGTTTGTAGGGGCTCGGATAGATCGTAGCTTTCATTTTTGTTGCCACGGCAGGAACGGCATCAACACTTCTCTCCCTTTTTCTCGTCCTTGCGCTGAAATTTACGAACAGGACGAAAGCTTCGAAAGGCTACTCCAGAAATGGAGACGGTGCCCGAACCTGTTCTTGTTTGATTGGGGCGAGGGCGCTGGTCTTTTGGAATTTTCGAACTTTTCGTTAATTTCAGTTGTTTTCTAATTGGAGAGTTGGGGGTTGATGACTTTCCTGCTGGTGGGGCCCTTACCTTTCTTGTTGGTTGTGTGGCGTAATTTGTGTTGTTTGGACGAGTAGGGTTGGCGGTTCTTCCTTGTCCCCAGTTTTCTTGGAGTTCCTGAGGTTGTTCCAGCTTTGGTTTCACTTTGTGGAGAGCGAGTAGCGACTGGGGAGTTAGAGACTGTGTTGTTGGATTCTTACCTTTGGGCTTGGAGACTCCCTTTTGAGCCGTGTTAGTTTCGAGAACGAAACTTTCTTTTAGTGGGGAAGGATGTGAGGACCCGAATCCCCTCTTAAAGGTTAATTGATGGATTAGTGGCTTCTGGGAGTGTTTGTGCGGGTGTCGGGCCCAAGAAAAAGGATTCCTGGTGAAATGGGAGATAGATTGCTTAACAGGAGGCCCATATTGGATGATTGAGATCTTTGCGCGCTTATTGGAACCAAGGAAGTGACCCGGCACGAAAAATGGATCAAGTTTACTTTTTCAGAAATTTTCAACAAATTTTAGAAGTGGAATTTGACAAAAAGGACAGCGGATTTGGATTCAGCGCGCGAAAACGATCGAAATGGACTATTTACTTGTATTTTTCAAAGTCCGGATGCGAAAACACGCATTTCGAGGTATGGGATTACTGTTCCGGCGGCCGGAGAGGCGCCGGCGGCGGCGACTGGCGACGGAGCGCGGCAGCGGGTGGAGGCGCAGCCGCGCGGTGCACCGCGGAGGCGTGCACCGGGCGCTGGCCACGTGGCGCATCCCGATTGGCCGGCGCGGCAGACGCGGTCCATGGAACGGCGCGGGTGCACGGTGCACCGGGGTTGGCCACGTGGCAGCTCGTGGTTGGCGGGTCCTTGTGCGCGTGATCCACGCAGCAGCGGGGGCAGGTGGCCGTACAGACCGCGCGGTCGGGGGTGACGTGGGGGCGCCACGTGGCGCCCCGCGATTGGCCGGGTGCAGCCGCCCCACGCCTGCGTGTCGGGCCACGCGGCGCTCCGCGATTCACGGGCGTGCAAGCATCGAGGCATGACAGCTGTTGAGAGGCTCCAGCTTCTTTTTATCATTCTTTACGGCTTTGGTTAGTTTTTGTCTCTTGAGGACTTGGTGGGCAGACCGTCGGTCCTGGCGGTGGTACCCACTGAGAACTCCCTCCTTTGGTGTAGTTCTCACACCCTCTGGGGGTTTTCCCCCTTCTTTTTCCTTCCTCTCCTTTGTTTTGCAGAGTCTTAGCGGGTGTTGCTGATTCTGCGGTTGTTGATCGAGGCGTGGGAGTCGCGAGCTAGATCCCTACCCATGTTTGGAGAGTAGCGGTACCCCTTCAGAGGAGAGCTTCAGTAGATTAGTTGTTTTGTTTCCTCTTTTGAGAGACTGATGTAGTGAGGATATGATATGTATTGAGAGCCTGTACACTGATGTATTTATCGGAGGTATCTCCCGGTTGAGTCTCGACCTTTGTATATGAGGATATTGTATGATTATCATTTTGGGAGATGGACATTGTTGTATTATTTTCAGTTGTACAGTGGATGATTTTAGTTATACAGCAGTTTTATCTTATAGCTCTGATATCTGTTAGCTGTAGCACTTGTTTTGCAGGTAGGACGCTTCGCCTATGCGGACTTTGGCATAGGTGGCGGATCTGTTGGCGAGCCCGGGTCGCAGTTTCGACCCCGGGGCGTGACAAAAAGTCGTCGGAACAGTTGATGGAGTGAGCTCGGCTAAGTTACACTTGAATTAGTGCCGACTTTGGAGATCTTTCCCCTAAGGCTACACCAACTGTGAGGACCCGAATCCCCACTTAAATGTTTATTGATGGATTAGTGGCTTCTGGGAGTGTTTGTGCGGGTGTCGGGCCCAAGAAAAAGGATTCCTGGTGAAATGGGAGATAGATTGCTTAACAGGAGGCCCATATTGGATGATTGAGGTATTTGCGCGCTTATTGGAACCAAGAAAGTGACCCGGCACGAAAAATGGATAAAGTTTACTTTTTCGGAAATTTTCGACAAATTTTAGAAGTGGAATTTGACAGAAAGGACAGCGGATTTGGATTCAGCGCGCGAAAACGATCGAAATGGACTGTTTACTTGTATTTTTCGGAGTCCGGATGCGAAAACACGCATTTCGAGGTGTGGGTTTACTGTTCCGGCGGCCGGAGAGGCGCTGGCGGCGGAGCGCGGCGGCGGGTGGAGGCGCAGCCATGCGGTCCACCGCGGAGGCGTGCACCGGGCGCTGGCCACGTGGCGCATTTCGATTGGCCGGCGCGGCAGACGCGGTCCATGGAACGGCGCGGGTGAACGGTGCACCGGGGTTGGCCACGTGGCAGCTCGTGGTTGGCGGGTCCTTGTGCGCGCCGTCCACGCAGCGGCGGGGGCAGGTGGCCGTACAGACCGCGCGGGCGGGGGTGACGTGGGGGCGCCACGTGGCGCCCCGCGATTGGCCGGGTGCAGCCGCCCCACGCCTGCGTGACGGGCCACGTGGCGCTCCGCGATTCGCGGGCGCGCGTGCGCCGGGTGCGGGGAGTGTCGGGCGGGCATGTGGCGGCCTCTGGAGCTTCCGGGCGCGCACAGTGTTGGGCCGGGCCCAACACTGCAGCGGCCCGAATGTTCCGGGCGCCCGGTTTTGGGCCCAAAAGTCCAAAGTTGGATTTTTTCGGGCTGGGCCTATTTAAGCCCCTCTTTCTCCCCGAGTTTGGGGTTGTTGCCAAAACTCCTCTGCCCTTGGACCCTTCAGGAAAGTTGGAGATCTTCGTGTTGCGCATCTTCTGGCGGAGGCCCGGAATTTTTGGAAGCCGCGGCGTCGACGACTTCGGCATCGTAGCACAGAGCGATGATCTTTCATCGGAGGCCCGTTATCGCCGCATTTCGGTCTGAGAGGTACACAGAGCTACTCCAATAGTATTTTTGGACGATTTCTATGGCGTTGGATTCACGAGAGGTACGTCTCCGACTTTCATGTTGATCATCTTGATGGATTCTGAGGTTATGGCACGGTTTTCGAGACTTTTCTAAGCCACTGTTTGCTGGTGGAGTTTTTGGACAGCAGCCCATTGTCAGAATTTTATCTCCGCACTCGAGTGTCGGATCAAGATGGAGCCTGTACACTTTTTGCATCTACTCGCCGCGAGGATTATCATCGTATTTTTCCAGAATTTTTCTGAGGCTTGCCCGAAGGTATACTATTTCCTCTTTTACTGTGCTGATTATTACAGTTGTGTGGTTGTGAGCTTTTGCGCACCTGTACTGTGGAATTTGTAACTCGGCCTACGGGACTCGGAATTGGACGTGCAGGTACCCGTTTTGAAGGTCTCAATGCGAGGATCACAACAGTATTTTTATTGGATTTTTTGGAGCATTGTTTACAGGTGAAAAATGCGCATCTTTGGGACTGTTCTGGCAGATTTGTTGTACTTGGTTATTTTGTGGAATTAAGTGTAACCTTGGACCTTTTTGTTGTACCCAGGGGTATTTGTGGGTGTTTGTGAACCTGTTGGTGTTGAGGATTATTGGAGACGGTTGTTTTTGGGTATTTTCAGCTGTGGAACCCTGGACAGTTAGCGTTCTCAGGTGGGTGGCCCTGTCTCCAAGATTGATGGACTGTGCATTAAAATCTGCTATTGTAGGATTATGCATGACAGTGAAATGCTTGTGTAGCATGCTAGAATGTAGGAATTGCTATTCCTTATATTATCTGATGATTTTGTCATCTCCCTGCTTTCTATCATCTGTAAAATTATTGTTATCTTGGAACTTGACCTAGCACCCCCGTCATATGCAGCGTGTGTAACCAGACCAGTAGAAAACTCCAACTTGGGCTAGGTTTATTCTGCTTTAGACATCCACACTTCTATTTCTTTCCTGGACATAGTGTTACTAGCCCGGGTATTGGGCCGAGTGGTTGGGTTTCTTTTAGTGTGGGATGCATTTTACACTCGTGCTTGGGAGCAGAGTGGAGTCTGGTAGATGTAGTTGATCGTTCATCTGTGGCAGGAGCCGTTTTGGTAGACGGCGGTCCCGAGATCTCTTGGTTTCTTATTTTTTTGTCGCCACTGTGTCAAGTGGCAGCTATATACCAGTGATAGCTGGACCTTGAACCCAGAACTGTTTTTGGACACACATATGATTTTAGTCAACCAATGTTTTCTTCCGAGCAACGTAGGGTCGCCCGAGTCTGTTCTTGTTTGATTGGACAAAGGCATTAGCTCTACGAGGCTTGGATATAAAATTTGTTTTCAATTGTTTTCCTAAAAAGAACTAAAAATCATTAAATATGGATTTCTTCCAGATCAAAATGGCTTTCTGTAATAACTGTCACCTTTTTATTACAACCTCCTCACCCGAGAGAGTTTGGGTGATCTGGGTTCTAGGGGTCGTTTCTTTGTCGGGACGAAAGCCACGGGGGCCGAGCACGGAACCTATTCTTGTTGATAGGGTTGTAGGTGCTGGTCTCCCAGAGCTTTCGGACCCTGGTTGGTGTTTTCTGCGTGTTGCACCGAGGTGGTCGTGTTCCCGAACCGTATGAGGGTCGAAAATTTCGTTAGGCCACATCTCTTTTATTCATGCTATACTATTCATGCTGAAATCAACTTAGGAGAAAACCTTTTCTTCACTCTTATACTTTTACTGCTCGGGTTAGAGAGCAGGGATGGGGATAGTATAGCTATTTTGTTGAGTCGTGTTGGATAGCACCAGATTATCGACTCGGGTTTTGTTTCGGCAACCGCGGATTGTGGGCGGTTGGACCGATTAGTGTTATGCATCAGTTGGGGCTGGGTTTTGCATTGTGGATAGAGTGAGTCTCCACTTGAGCATAGTGTCGACTTATGCCTGCTTGACCGAGATACTTGACAGAGATACCATTGCAGAGATACTTGATATGGGTTACTTTTGACTCGAGCGGGTCGCTCCCCTCGAGTGCCACTCCGGAGTAGGCGAGACCGGGTTGTTGTACCAGTGATGAGTTTGAGCTATATACCGGGTTGGTGTACCGGTTGTTGAGATTGATTTATATAGGCAAGTCTGGGCTTATACAGGACCATGTGATTAGGTTATACTTTGGCAGTTATCTTTCCATGATGCATACATATATACATATTTGAGATCATACAGTTGAGGGCACTATTTGGTACATGAGGGTAGTGTTACTTTTATTCATGCATACACTCTCTTTTATTCAGTTATCACTCGGCATAGTAGCTGTAGTGTTATTCATTTCCAGCTCTATCTTTTAGTATTTCATTTGTTACAGCATGCCTCTAGTAGACTTAGTGGGCAGACCGTTGGGCTTGTTGACGGCACCCACTGAGAACTACTGTGGGATGTAGTTCTCATACCCGTCGTGCTGTATTTTTCCCCAGGGACGTCTGCTCCAGTTGCTGCTTCTTCAGATCGAGGTAAGGGAGTCGCGAGCTAGATCCCTACCAGTCGTCGTCTAGAGAGTAGATGTACCCTTTTTATATTTTGAGAGTTACTTGTTGAGAGACCTTGTAGTGAGGTATAGAGTTGTACTTTTTTTTGTTTTTTTTGCTGAAAGATTTATGTACTTTTGGTGAGGACTTTGTGTTGTATTTATCTTTCTTTCAGCTTTTACTTTCGGCTCTGATATCTGTATAGCTGTAGTATCTATCTTTTGCAGGTTAGACGCTTCATCTATACGGGGTTCACCGTATGGGCGACGGATCTGTTAGCGAGCCCGGGTCGCAGTTTCGACCCCGGGGCATGATAGATTAGAGTGGTATCAGAGCCTAAGTTGTAGGTCATTGAGGACTTAGAAACCCTAGGCTTGTGGTTGGACATTAGGATGACTACGTGAGAGTCGTGACTGTTAGCGAGAGTCCTGATTGAGTTTTATACCTCTCCCAAGGGATGGGATGAGTGATTGGCATGTTTATTCTCCTAAACGATTATGTTGGCTGCAGACAACATAATGCTTTGGAATGGATGACATATCTTAGACTTTTGCTGGATTGGGTCGAGCGTTGTTTGGTGCTGTTCTGATGTTTGCATATGGATTGCAGGTGGGCACGATGCCTCCCCGACGTAGGATGCGGACGCGTTCTCAGCCTTCCTCCTCCCACAAGCCTGAGCAGGAGGAGTCAGCACAGGGTCAGCAGAGTGAGGTGCAGGAGCTTCGGGCTCATATGGCTCAGTTGTCAGAGACTTTCCGGCGTCAGGGAGAGACCGTGGATCGGATGATGCGCATGATGGAGCAGAGAGCACAGTCAGCTGTGACGCCCCCAGTTGTACCAGCAGCACAGGCAGCCCCTACTGCACCGGTTACTAGTGGTCAGCCGTCCGGGACGGCGGGACAGTTGACCCCTGCTGAGCAGCGTGAGGTGGTGGATCTATTGATGAGGTTCTGCCAGTTCAATCCACCCCGTTTTTCAGGATTGAGTGCAGAGCCGTGGGAGGCTGAGTCTTGGATCACGTCCATGGAGTGTCATTTTGAGAGTTTGTACATTGAGGAGCGGTTTCGAGTCCTCTTGGCTACACACTTCTTGGAGAGCAACGCCGAGGCTTGGTGGCGGCGTGTGCGACCTGCTGGTCTGCCTGGGACGCAGCTTCTCCCTTGGGCGGAGTTCCGCAGCCTTCTTCTAGGGGCCTTCTTTCCGGAGAACGTCAGGCAGAGGTTGGAGGAGCAGCTAAAGAATCTCCGTCAGGGAAATCGGCCCGTGCATGAGTACATCGCAGACTTCAACCGGTTGTTGGCCGTTGTACCGCATGCTGCGAGGGACGAGGCGCATCGGATTTATATGTTTGAGCGGGGTTTGCGCCGGGAGATTTATCAGTTTGTCCGTTCGCGTAGATTGCAGACGTTGGATGCATCTATGGAGCAGGCACTTTACGTTGAGTGCGGAGAGGCGGTGATGGATGAGGTGGCTCCAGCTCCCGCAGTGATTCCAGGGGCGAAGCGCCCAGCACCGGTTGATGAGGGACAGACGAGTCGGCAGGCACCTCCGAGACCTCCACGATCTCACCCTGAGGGTCGTGAGTTTCAGAGGTGCCAGAGTTCAGGTGGGCACCCGCAGCAGCCGCTGTATCAATAGCGACAGCAGTTTCAGCAGCAGTATCGACAACAGCGACATGAGCGGTGTGTCATCTGTGGCGGCCCTCATCCACCGTCGCAGTGTGACCAGAGACAGCGACGGTGTTTTCTTTGTGGAGAGTTTGGACATTTTCGAGCAGCTTGTCCCCGGGCCATTCTGTCAGTGCGACCCCTTGCTATAGCACCCCCCTTGCCTATTCAGGAAGCGGAAGCCCCTCCAGTATACCGTCAGACAGAGTGGGGTACGACGTCGGGACAGACGGGACAACGGTCTTCAGCACCTAGTGGACGGGTTTACGCGGCCCTGGTGGAGGGCACCCCGGCAGCAGATCCTATCGCCGCAGGTATGGCTTTATTTTTCAGTCAGTTGTGTGAGCTTGTTGGTACCACGGCATCCTTTTGCATGATATTAGGGCATTTGCATCTCTGCATGAATAAGGGATAGGAATTTTGTTACATGTATGAGCGATTGGATTCTTCCCTGTATCCTGCGAGCAGAGGTGAATTTTGGGGCGTGATCGGGACAGCTGAGACTTGAGGATGTGCACCAGCAGGTGTGACGGTTCAGTTACAGCTCCACGACTCAGTTTGAGCACACGGGATGGACCAGTTGGTGCGGTATCGTGCAACGATTGATTATGGATTGAGAACTGTGACCTTTTCGCGAGTTGGACAACAGGAGATCTTTTTTCACAGGTCACCGAGGCATCCTTCCTGCAGCAGTGGCTTCAGCGGTTTTGGGTTAGGTGCTACCTGTTGAGCGTAGGTGACGCCTAGGACTAGAGGTTGTGTCTCTAGGGGTCACGGATAGGGTTGTGTTTGTAGGGGCTCGGATAGATCGTAGCTTTCGTTTTTGTTGCCACGGCAGGAACGGCATCAACACTTCTCTCCCTTTTTCTCGTCCTTACGCTGAAATTTACGAACAGGACGAAAGCTTCGAAAGGCTACTCCAGAAATGGAGACGGTGCCCGAACCTGTTCTTGTTTGATTAGGGCGAGGGCGCTGGTCTTTTGGAATTTTCGAACTTTTCGTTAATTTCAGCTGTTTTCTAATTGGAGAGTTGGGGGTTGATGACTTTCCAGCTGGTGGGGCCCTTACCTTTCTTGTTGGTTGTGTGGCGTAATTTGTGTTGTTTGGACGAGTAGGGTTGGCGGTTCTTCCTTGTCCCCAGTTTTCTTGGAGTTTCTGAGGTTGTTCCAGCTTTGGTTTCACTTTGTGGAGAGCGAGTAGCGACTGGGGAGTTAGAGACTGTGTTGTTGGATTCTTACCTTTGGGCTTGGAGACTCCCTTTTGAGCCGTGTTAGTTTCGAGGATGAAACTTTCTTTTAGTGGGGAAGGATGTGAGGACCCGAATCCCCTCTTAAAGGTTTATTGATGGATTAGTGGCTTCTGGGAGTGTTTGTGCGGGTGTCGGGCCCAAGAAAAAGGATTCCTGGTGAAATGGGAGATAGATTGCTTAACAGGAGGCCCATATTGGATGATTGAGATCTTTGCGCGCTTATTGGAACCAAGGAAGTGACCCGGCACGAAAAATGGATCAAGTTTACTTTTTCAGAAATTTTCGGCAAATTTTAGAAGTGGAATTTGACAAAAAGGACATCGGATTTGGATTCAGCGCGCGAAAACGATCGAAATGGACTATTTACTTGTATTTTTCGAAGTCCGGATGCGAAAACACGCATTTCGAGGTATGGGTTTACTGTTCCGGCGGCCGGAGAGGCGCCGGCGGCGGCGACTGGCGACGGAGCGCGGCAGCGGGTGGAGGCGCAGCCGCGCGGTGCACCGCGGAGGCGTGCACCGGGCGCTGGCCACGTGGCGCATCCCGATTGGCCGGCGCGGCAGACGCGGTCCATGGAACGGCGCGGGTGCACGGTGCACCGGGGTTGGCCACGTGGCAGCTCGTGGTTGGCGGGTCCTTGTGCGCGCGATCCACGCAGCAGCAGGGGCAGGTGGCCGTACAGACCGCGCGGTCGGGGGTGACGTGGGGGCGCCACGTGGCGCCCCGCGATTGGCCGGGTGCAGCCGCCCCACGCCTGCGTGTCGGGCCACGCGGCGCTCCGTGATTCGCGGGCGTGCAAGCATCGAGGCATGACAGCTGTTGAGAGGCTCCAGCTTCTTTTTATCAGTCTTTACGGCTTTGGTTAGTTTTTGTCTCTTGAGGACTTGGTGGGCAGACCGTCGGTCCTGGCGGTGGTACCCACTGAGAACTCCCTCCTTTGGTGTAGTTCTCACACCCTCTGGGGGTTTTCCCCCTTCTTTTTCCTTCCTCTCCTTTGTTTTGCAGAGTCTTAGCGGGTGTTGCTGATTTTGCGGTTGTTGATCGAGGCGAGGGAGTCGCGAGCTAGATCCCTACCCATGTTTGGAGAGTAGCGGTACCCCTTCAGAGGAGAGCTTCAGTAGATTAGTTATTTTATTTCCTCTTTTGAGAGACTGATGTAGTGAGGATATGATATGTATTGAGAGCCTGTACACTGATGTATTTATCGGAGGTATCTCCCGGTTGAGTCTCGACCTTTGTATATGAGGATATTGTATGATTATCATTTTGGGAGATGGACATTGTTGTATTATTTTCAGTTGTACAGTGGATGATTTTAGTTATACAGCAGTTTTATCTTATAGCTCTGATATCTGTTAGCTGTAGCACTTGTTTTGCAGGTAGGACGCTTCGCCTATGCGGACTTTGGCATAGGTGGCGGATCTGTTGACGAGCCCGGGTCGCAGTTTCGACCCCGGGGCGTGACAAAAAGTCGTCGGAACAGTTGATGGAGTGAGCTCGGCCAAGTTACACTTGAATTAGAGCCGACTTTGGAGATCTTTCCCCTAAGGCTACACCAACTGTGAGGACCCGAATCCCCACTTAAATGTTTATTGATGGATTAGTGGCTTCTAGGAGTGTTTGTGCGGGTGTCGGGCCCAAGAAAAAGGATTCCTGGTGAAATGGGAGATAGATTGCTTAACAGGAGGCCCATATTGGATGATTGAGGTATTTGCGCGCTTATTGGAACCAAGAAAGTGACCCAGCACGAAAAATGGATAAAGTTTACTTTTCCGGGAATTTTCGACAAATTTTAGAAGTGGAATTTGACAGAAAGGACAGCGGATTTGGATTCAGCGCGCGAAAACGATCGAAATGGACTATTTACTTGTATTTTTCGGAGTCCGGATGCGAAAACACGCTTTTCGAGGTGTGGGTTTACTGTTCCGGCGGCCGGAGAGGCGCTGGCGGCGGAGCGCGGCGGCGGGTGGAGGCGCAGCCGTGCGGTCCACCGCGGAGGCGTGCACCGGGCGCTGGCCACGTGGCGCATTCCGATTGGCCGGCGCGGCAGACGCGGTCCATGGAACGGCGCGGGTGAACGGTGCACCGGGGTTGGCCACGTGGCAGCTCGTGGTTGGCGGGTCCTTGTGTGCGCGGTCCACGCAGCGGCGGGGGCAGGTGGCCGTACAGACCGCGCGGTCGGGGGTGACGTGGGGGCGCCACGTGGCGCCCCGCGATTGGCCGGGTGCAGCCGCCCCACGCCTGCGTGACGGGCCACGTGGCGCTCCGCGATTCGCGGGCGCGCGTGCGCCCGGCGCGGGGAGTGTCGGGCGGGCACGTGGCGGCCTCTGGAGCTTCCGGGCGCGCACAGTGTTGGGCCGGGCCCAACACTGCAGCGGCCCGAATGTTCCGGGCGCCCGGTTTTGGGCCCAAAAGTCCAAAGTTGGATTTTTTCGGGCTGGGCCTATTTAAGCCCCTCTTTCACCCCGAGTTTGGGGTTGTTGCCAAACTCCTCTGCCCTTGGACCCTTCAGGAAAGTTGGAGATCTTCGTGTTGCGCATCTTCTGGCGGAGGCCCGGAATTTTTGGAAGCCGCGGCGTCGACGACTTCGGCATCGTAGCACAGAGCGATGATCTTTCATCGGAGGCCCGTTATCGCCGCATTTCGGTCGGAGAGGTACACAGAGCTACTCCAATAGTATTTTTGGACGATTTCTATGGCGTTGGATTCCCGAGAGGTACGTCTTCGACTTTCATGTTGATCATCTTGATGGATTCTGAGGTTATGGCACAGTTTTCGAGACTTTTCTAAGCCACTGTTTGCTGGTGGAGTTTTTGGACAGCAGCCCATTGTCAGAATTTTATCTCCGCACTCGAGTGTCGGATCAAGACGAGCCTGTACACTTTTTGCATCTACTCGTCGCGAGGATTATTATCGTATTTTTCTGGAATTTTTCTGATGCTTGCCCGAAGGTATACTATTTCCTCTTTTACTGTGCTGATTATTACAGTTGTGTGGTTGTGAGCTTTTGCCCACCTGTACTGTGGAATTTGTAACTCGGCCTACGTGACTCGGAATTGGACGTGCCGGTACTCGTTTCGAAGGTCTCAACGCGAGGATCACAACAGTATTTTTATTGGATTTTTTGGAGCATTGTTTACAGGTGAAAAATGTGCATCTTTGGGACTGTTCTAGCAGATTTGTTGTACTTGGTTATTTTGTGGAATTAAGTGTAACCTTGGACCTTTTTGTTGTACCCAGGGGTATTTGCGGGTGTTTGTGAACATGTTGGTGTTGAGGATTATTGGAGACGATTGTTTTTGGGTATTTTCAGCTGTGGAATCTTGGACAGTTAGCGTTCTCAGGTGGGTGGCCCTGTCTCCAAGATTGATGGACTGTGCATTAAAAGCTGCTATTGCAGGATTATGCATGACAGTGAAATGCTTGTGTAGCATGCTAGAATGTAGGAATTGCTATTCCTTATATTATCTGGTGATTTTGTCATCTCCCTGCTTTCTATCATCTGTAAAATTATTGTTATCTTGGAACTTGACCTAGCACCCCCGTCATATGCAGCATGTGTAACCAGACCAGTAGAAAACTCCAACTTGGGCTAGGTTTATTCTGCTTTAGACATCCACACTTTTATTTCTTTCCTGGACATAGTGTTACTCGCCCGGGTAGTGGGCCGAGTGGTCGGGTTTCTTTTAGTGTGGGATGCATTTTACACTCGTGCTTGGGAGCAGAGTGGAGTCTGGTAGATGTAGTTGATCGTTCATCTGTGGCGGGAGCCGTTTGGGCAGACGGCGGTCCCGAGATCTTTTGGTTTCTTGTTTTTTTGTCGCCACTGTGTCAGTGGCAGCTATATACCAGTGATAGCAGGACCTTGAACTCAGAACTGTTTTTGGACACACATATGATTTTAGTCAACCAATGTTTTCTTCCGAGCAACGTAGGGTCGCCCGAGTCTGTTCTTGTTTGATTGGACAAAGGCATTAGCTCTACGAGGCTTGGATATAAAATTTATTTCCAATTGTTTTTCTAAAAAGAACTAAAAATCATTAAATATGGATTTCTTCCAGATCAAAATGGCTTTCTGTAATAACTGTCACATTTTTATTACAACCTCCTCACCCGAGAGAGTTTGGGTGATCTGGGTTCTAGGGGCCGTTTCTTTGTCGGGACGAAAGCCACGGAGGTCGAGCACGGAACCTATTCTTGTTGATAGGGTTGTAGGTGCTGGTCTCCCAGAACTTTCGGACCCTGGTTGGTGTTTTCTGCGTGTTGCACCGAGGTGGTCGTGTTCCCGAACCGTATGAGGGTCGGGAATTTCGTTAGGCCACATCTCTTTTATTCATGCTATACTATTCATGCTGAAATCAACTTAGGAGAAAACCTTTTCTTCTCTCTTATACTTTTACTGCTCGGGTTAGAGAGCAGGGATGGGGATAGTATAACTATTTTGTTGAGTCATGTGGGATAGCACCAGATTATCGACTCGGGTTTTGTTTCGGCAACCGCGGATTGTGGGCGGTTGGACCGATTAGTGTTATGCATCAGTTGGGGCTGGATTTTGCATTGTGGATAGAGTGAGTCTCCACTTGAGCATAGTGTTGACTTATGCCTGCTTGACTGAGATACTTGACAGAGATACCTTGCAGAGATACTTGATATGGGTTACTTTTGACTCGAGCGGGTCGCTCCCCTCGAGTGCCACTCCAGAGTAGGCGAGACCGGGTTATTGTACCGGTGATGAGTTTGAGCTATATACCGGGTTGGTGTACCGGTTGTTGAGATTGATTTATACAGGCAAGTCTGGGCTTATACAGGACCATGTGATTAGGTTATACTTTGGCAGTTATCTTTCCATGATGCATACATATATACATATTTGAGATCATATAGTTGAGGGCACTATTTGGTACACGAGGGTAGTGTTACTTTTATTCATGCATACACTCTCTTTTATTCAGTTATCACTCGGCATAGTAGCTCTAGTGTTATTCATTTCCAGCTCGTTCTTTCAGTATTTTATTTGTTACAGCATGCCTCTATTAGACTTAGTGGGCAGACCGTTGGGCTTGTTGACGGCACCCACCGAGAACTACTGTGGGATGTAGTTCTCACACCCGTCGTGGTGTATTTTTTCCTAGGGACGTCTGCTCCAGTTGTTGCTTCTTCAGATCGAGGTAAGGGAGTCGCGAGCTAGATCCCTACCAGTCGTCGTCCAGAGAGTAGATGTACCCTTTTTATATTTTGAGAGTTACTTGTTGAGAGACCTTGTAGTGAGGTATAGAGTTATACTTTTTTTTGTTTTTTTTGCTGAGAGATTTATGTACTTTTGGTGAGGACTTTGTGTTGTATTTATCTTTCTTTCAGCTTTTACTTTCGGCTCTGATATCTGTATAGCTGTAGTATCTATCTTTTGCAGGTTAGACGCTTCGTCTATACGGGGTTCACCGTATGGGCGGCGGATCTGTTAGCGAGCCCGGGTCGTAGTTTCGACCCCGGGGCGTGACACCAACAGAAAGTAAGGTGAGCATCATGCTCCTGAGGTTCAAGAAAGGTCAAGGCTCACTTACCCGATAAGGTAGAGTGGCTTGAGGTGTCGCCGGAGCATCCTCAGCCTATAATGGGTGGTTGAGCCGATCTCGGAATCCAAGGTCTCACAGGACCATGTAAGGGCACTAGGGTGATGGTCTTAATGTGGGGGAGCTATCCAGGAGGGTTGGCCGACGGCGGGGAGCAACGACGGCGGCGGGCGACGATGATCGGCCAAATCTAAGGAAGAGAGAGCTAGGGCTTCTCTTTGGGGCCTCTACAATGAATCAAACTCCACTAAACTTTGTGGAGGTTCCTCTGGGATGAAGAAAAAGACAACCAGTGCTTTGGTTCCCTCGCAAAAGCCTTGGAGGCGGTGCTGGAAGATCTCCGGCCAAAACTAGGCTTTTGGCCGGAATCTTGCTCCCACGGCGAACCGAGGGTCTACAGGTACGGGTACTGCATAGGGGAGATCCCTAGGATGTTAGAAAGAAGATGGGGTGGGCCTTGATGCTAAGAAATCAAGAGAGAAAGGGAGTGGCTTACCTAGGGTTCGAGAAGAAAAAGGAGATGAAGATTCTCCTTTTTCCGGCGTCACGCGGCGAAGGTTGGCGACCAGGCACTTTGTCACGCCCCGGGGTCGAAACTGCGACCCGAGCTCGCCAACAGATCCGCCACCTATGCAAAATCCTGCATAGGCGAAGCGTCAAACCTGCAAAAGATAGTACTATAGCTACGCAAATATCAGAGCGGAAATAAAATACTGTAAAATAAAATCCAATCACTGTACAACATGAAATAAGGTACAACATCCATCTTCTCAAATACAGATAATCACCATACAATGTCCTCAGTACATCATCTCTCAACTATAAAAGGGAGATAAACAAAAACTATAGTACATCAGTCTCTACATCAGTCTCTCCAAATACAAAAGATCCCTCTCCAAAGTAAACAGTAAAAACCAGCTGACAGCTACAAGGAATCTCCAACCAGGGGATACAGCTACACTCCTCGGGCGGTAAGGATCTAGCTCGTGACTCCCTCGCCTCGAACAACGACCGAACGATCAGCAACTCCCGCAGAAGACTCTGCAAAACAGGAGGAAGAAAAGAGGGAAACAACAATAGGGGTGAGAACCACTAGTAAACCAGTAGCCTCCCCCCTGTGGGTAAAGCCTCAAACTCCGGCGTACCCACTAAGTCTACCAGAGGCAAGAAAAGGAATAAGTGGTAAAGCTGTAAACAGAACTGCTGAATAAGGGGAAACCACCACTAGTATGCCTCTAAATGCAATACCGAAAGAAATGATGTATGAATGCATCAGGAAACAGTATCTGATCAAATAACCCAATCTAGCCACCAGTAAAACTGGTACTGCCTGCTGTGCCTGACATATCGTGTATGCTGGCCGATGCATAACACCGATAAGGGATAGGAGTCTCAAGGACTCAAAGTATGTATATCACACACTCCGGAGTGGCACTCGAGGGGAGCGACCCACACGAGTAAAGTGCCTCAGTAACAAGTATCATAAGTATCGTAAATCAGCAGGACTGGATCACGACTCTGATCAAAGTGGGAAAGCTCAACCACTAAAGAAAACCCCGGTCCTCAATCAGATTCAAAAGTACTCAATAAATGGGAAACACCATCCACTAGAGAAAGCCGATACCCAATCTGATGCAATAGTACTCAATAAGTGGGAAACTCCATCCACTAGAGAAATCTGATGCCCAATCTGATGCATAAGTAAACATCTGGTCAACCGCCCAATGTCCGCGGTCGCCGCGACACCCCACAATCAACAATCAAGCCCAACAACCGACACCCGGTCAACCGCCCAATATCCGCGGTTACCACAATAACCCACAATCCACAATCGGGTAAAATAATCAATATTCGGTCAACCGCCTACTGTCCGCGGTTGCCGCAATAACCCACAATCCAACATCAAGTACATCCAGTCTCCGACCCTAAGGTCCCGGCTTCACTATCCCAAACCCCTGCTCGAACCCGAGCAACATGACTCAAAAGTTTAAATAAGAAGAAGAAAGGAAACAATCATGGTTTCTCCTAAGTCAAGTCCCAATATGATAGTGTAGCAATAAATAGTGGCCTATCCAGATGTCCATACAAGCATGCAAAAGTCATCATGCAAGGTGAAAGAGAGAATATCAAATAACAGTTCCACATGTGTAACGAATAATAAATCCACATACATATAACCGTCATGCTAAAATCATCAGTCAACTACACATGTATATAATCCCTGATCCATAATAAATCCCAAAGTGGTACCCGCACATAGATATGTCATCATGTCCCAATAATTAATCCATTTAACCAACTTTCATAAAATTTGTGTTAATATGGCATGTTAATTATCACTATGAAATATGTACCCGCAATCATATTTCCACCACAATATTATCCCCATAATATTTCCGACATGCTATATCCACAAAATTAATCTCAAGTGATAGGCTCACATTTACATCAGTCAATCATGCATGGTAATCAATCAATATGTCCAAAAGAGGGCTTCTCTAATAAACTTAGTGAGTAAATCAGAAGTAGAGGTATGCAACAACCACCCACCTCGATCGCTAAATCCAAGTCTGAATAGTGCTCTCGCCCAAAAAGATAAACCGCCGCGATCACTGTACCAAAATATCCCCAACATACACAAATAAACACACAAGTACCCAAATACATGCTGTCCCAGAATTCAGTCCCAAAGATGCTCTGTTTTTACCTTCGAGATGGAGACCAAAAATTCCCAAAAAATTACCGCTGCGATCCTTGCGTCGAGACGATCGAAATGAGTACTCACACGTTCAAATCCGAGTTTCCTACACTGAGGTACAAATTCGACAAGGGAACCACCCCGAAATAAACCAGTCTCAAAATCTGAAGCACAAAGTTCTGTAAACAGGGATTTTTCACCTTCGAGGAGAACTCAGAAAATTCCAAGAAAATTTGAGGATATTTCTTGTGCTGTCAAGATGAAAAACGCATATTGGCATGCCTCGATCCGACGCCTGTGCGCAAAGATATCGTCGAAACACTGTGGCGCTGTCCAAAACTCCACCCAAGAAAATGGGTCAAAATAAAACTCAGGAAACTCCAAGATAAACTCGAAATGAGGGGAAGCTCAAATCACGAAGATCGTAGCCCTACCTGTCGTGAAGCCAACGGCGCAAGAATCGATGAAAACGGTGGTCGGAGTAAGCCGGGGGAGTCCTCGTACCCGAACCGCGACGAAGGAGACCACAAATGAACGAGCATCGCGCCGCGTCGTAAAAATGGAAACCTCGGGATGCGTGCCGGGGAAAAATCCGGGAATCTACAGATGGAACCAGCTCTGGGAGAGGAGAAATTCTCATGAAGGTTGCACAGTGAGAGGATGAACATGGAATGAGATACAAGCTGCTGTTCTCGGCCTATATATAGGCTGGAAGAAACAATTCCCTTAATGACCAATGGGTCCCAAGATTCGGGTGCCCGAAATGATTCGGGCGCGCACAGTAGCTCGATCTGGGCCGTCGATCCATCGCCCGAAGCCACCAGATGCTGCCACGTCACCCCAAAACAGCAAACAGCCAACGCCACCAACCGCGCTGCGCCACGTCGCCCGCGCCCGAACAGCGAACAGCGGCGCCGGCCACCCCGAACGCGCCGCGTGGCACCCCCGCGCCTGCCCCGCGCACATGGCCCCGCTGACCCGCGCGTACGGCCACCTGCCCTGGCCGCCTGACCACCTGCCCTGGCCGCCTGACCACCTGCCCCGCACAGTACCCCGACCAATGGGGAGGCGCCACGTGTCAGTCCCCCCTCTCGCTACGCCCGGTGCACGCACGCTCGATGCACCGAACCAGTATCCAGCTGCCACGTGTCCGCCCCCGGTCCACCATGCACCCCGCACTCTCCGTAGACGGCGCCCCGCGGACCGGCCCACTCCCGAGCCGCCACGCGTCCAGCCCCCGGTGCACGCTCGCAGCGTGGACTGGGCGGCCCGCGCCTCTGCCCGCCGCGCTCCGCCGCTGCCTGCCGCCGCCGGCGCCGCCCGCCGGCCGAAATAGTAACCCCAAGCCTCGAAAAACGCGCTTTTGCATCCGGACTCCGAAAAATACAAGTAAATAGTCCATTTTTACCGTTTTCGCGCGCTGAATCCAAATCCACCATCCGTTTTTCCAAATTCCACTTCTAAAAATTACCGGAGGCATCCGAAAAGGTGTTTTTAATCCAAATTTCGTGATGAGTCTAATTTTGATATCTGTTTTTCGCACAACAACTCCTAAACATTCGACGGGGTCCTCCGATCACTCACGGGATCCATTTTAAACCTGAAGTCCAACACTTGTGTCCAATTCGTGCACAAACACCTCCAATACACAGTACAGGCCCCCAGAAGCTGCCAAACCCACTGCAGAAGCTCTGCTGATCCAACAGTAATCCTCTTGCGGAAATTCGAATCCTCACACACTTCGAGGAAGATCTCTAGAGAGTAAGGGTGTAGAGTACCTGGCTAAGTAACTGTTCAGGTGTGCCCATGTGAGCATCTGGAGATTCTTGGATAGTGTGAGTGCCGTTGGATGCGCGAATGGCGTGAAAAACGAACTCGGGACCGCAAAATAGCTGAAACTGTATGTTTCGGAGTTTCCAGGAGCCCAAGGAGAAATTTCGGACGCCCGAAAGTTGCGGAGCTCAGGTGTGGGCGCCCGAAAGTTACTGTAGCATGCCGAGGATTGGATGGCAGTGATTTCTTCAGATTTTTGGCTGATGGTGAGATTTGTGGTGATTCACTGTAGCACCGGACCCTTGATTAGGGCACCCACAGGATTGAGGAGAGGATTCGACACTCTGACGTGGATTCGGGTTGTCCATTGTAGCAGAGCGGGTGGCCAGGGTAACGCTCGAGAGTTACTGTGTTGTGGTTTAGGGCGCCCGGTCCTAGTTTTAGGGCGCCCAAAATGCGATTTTTCTCGCGCGGACAGGTTAGTGTTTCTGGTTGTTTCGCGGGATTTCTCACCAGCTGATGTGATGGTGTACTTGTAGGCTGCACGTGTGTTGCCAAAGAGTGGGAGAGAGTTGGTCTACTTATATCACATCACCATCTCATCCATCTTCTCCCTCTCCATCTTCTTCTTCTTCCTCCCTCAACAGCAGCTGCTGCTGCCACCATTGTTGCACCAGAGAGAGAGCTCCACATGAGGCTTCAACTATGCGATTGGAGGATTTTCTTCGGCGCGAAGCTTCGGATTTTGATCGTGAGCTTGGGGGAGAGTTTGCCCTATTGAGAAAAGCTCGGATTGGAGCTTGCGCGTGGAGCTCGGCATCGGAGGTGAGTATAGTGCTTTTTTCGAGTTTTCGATTTTTTTCTCGGATTTTAGATTTTTGACTGAGAATTTGGATTTTGAGACTTGGAATGGGTTTTTCCTTTCTCTTTTCTTCTTCCCTGCTGTCACGTCCCGGGGTTGAAACTGCGACCCGGGTCCGCCAACAGATCCGCCGCCCATACGGGAAGCCCCGTATAGACGAAGCGTCTAACCTGCAAAAAGAAGGATACTATAGCTATACAGATATCAGAGCGAAAAGTAAACTACTGAAATAAATATACAACTCCAAAAAGTACATGTCAGGTCCTCACAAATACATAAGTCTCTCCAAAAATAATAAAGCTCTCAAAAGTAAAAGTACAAGATTCATCCCAAAATCACTGACATACATCACTAAAAGGAGTAGAACTACTCTCTCTGGAAGAAGACTGGTAGGGATCTAGCTCGCGACTCCCTTACCTCGGTCAGTAGGATCAGCAACAGGAGCAGCAGGAACTGGAGAAGAGGTCCCTGGGAAAGAGTCACCACAGCGAGTGTGAGAACTACATCCCACAGTAGTTCTCAGTGGGTACCGCCAACAAGCTCGACAGTCTGCCCACTAAGTCTACTAGAGGCATAAAGTAACAAATGCAATACTGAAAGGAAAAGGGCTGGAAAATAACTCTACAGCTACTATGCCTCTATCTAAATGCTCAAGGAGTGATACAGATGGAAACATGATGCATCTACTAACTCTCAAAATACAGTCACCCAATCTACACTGACTGCCACATGGGGTCCAGTCAAACCTGCGCCTACCTACTGCCATTACATCCACGGAGGACTGGACTTACATAGGGCGTCCGTGACTGCCAAAACTGGCCCAGCCAGAGGGATTGCGTCGACAAGTCGCGATAACAAAGTAACAGGCCTAGCTCTGGAGCGGCACTCGAGGGGCGCGACCCTACCGAGAAAAGTATCCGCGCATCTCTGTCGAGCTCAATGTGGCTTATGCAGGCTATAGTCCAAATCCATGATCAACAAGATCGACAGTACCCAAATCACCTCTCCAACTCACTAACTGGAAAATACTCGAACAGTCAGGACCGCTGTCAACCCAACGGCTCCCTAAATAGGACATCAATTCAACATGCAAACTCGCTAGCTGGGTATACTCCACAGCCGACAACAATGAAGGGTCCGGGAACCCCGAAAGATTATAACCTACAACCCAAATCAAACAAGAACAGGCTCTAGGCATAGCCTCCCGTTGTTCTCGACCGAAAGAAAAGGCAGCCCTTAGAACCCAGACCACTCGAATCCTCTCGAGTGGGGAAGTTTACAGAAAAAATGTGACATTTATTACTGAAAATCATTTTTCACTCAAACCCACGCGGGGTGAGGACTAAAAGTAGTTTCTTTTTGAAAAACCATCTTGATTTGAGGAAAACCTATTTTTAATAATTTTTAGTTCTTTTAGGAAAAACAGTTAGAAAACAAATTTTATTCCCAAACCCCGAAGGGCTAATGCCTTCGTCCAATCAGACAAGAACAGACTCCGGCGACCCTTCGATGTTTGGAAGAAAAATATTGGTTGCCTAAAATCATGTGTGTCCAAAAAAAGGTTCTGGGTTCAAGGTCCTGCTATCACTGGTATACTACTGCCACTAACACAGTGGCGACACATAAAACAGAGAAACACGACATCCCGGGACCACCGTTTACCCAAATGGCTCCTGCCACAGATATAAGACCAGCTACATCTACTAGACTCCACTCTGCCCCCAAGCATGAGTGTAACATGCATCCCACACTAAAAATAAATTCCGACCACTCGGCCCCCTACCCGGGCGAGGAAAAACACTATGTCCAGGAATAGAATAAGAAGTGTGGATGTCTAGAGCATAAATGAATCTATCCCAAGTGAGGGTTTTCTACTAGTCTGGTTACACATGCAACATATGACAGGGTGCTAGGTCAAGTTCCAATAGTAGCATTTAGTTTAACTAAAGCAAGATCAGGGAACATTAACTAACATGATTTCAATAACAACACAGGAAAGACAACATCTCTCTAACATGCATTCTAACATATCTCACAATCATGCATGCTTTCTATACAACAGAATTAATGAACTGTTCACCGGTTTTGGAGATGAAGCAACCCACCTGAAGCGCGCGTCAATCCAAGATCAAAAGGGTTGAAACAGAATGGGGATAATCCTCAAGTTCTCACAATTCCAGCGAGCCCAAAAACACTAGAAAACTCCTCCTGGATACAAAAATATGGTCCAAACATTGCAATAAGCAAAAACTCCCACAAACACATGCTGCTGTAAGATCGGTCTAGAAAATGCTTAAATACCACCTGCGAGATAATCTCCAAAAATTCCAATAAAAATACGACGGCAATACTAGCGAAGCGTAGATGTAAATCGAGTCCTCACAGGTTGGAATCCGATACCCAAGCGCAGAGATAAAAATCCGACAAGCCTCCGCTGTCTAGAAAAACCACCAGCAGGAAAGGGGTTCAAAGATGTTCCAGAAACCCCAATAAAAACCCAAAACTGAGAGGAGCGGAAAACATGAAAAACGGAGATCTGCCTCTCGTGAAACCGACGCCATCAAAATCGTCCAAAAATTCCTTCGGAGCAGCTCTGTGGACCTCGTGGACCAAAACATGACGAAAATGGGACACCGAAGAAGAAACGTCGCACTGCGCCGAATCGCCGAAGGCGTCGATCCTGCGTCTTCCAAAAATTTCGAAACTCCTTCGAGAGATGCAGCACAAGAAGAGGAACAATTTCTCTAAAGCACTCAACCACAGGGGGGCTCGGGAAAAAGGCCAAAAGGCCGAGCAAAGGGGCCTATTTATAGGCCCCTCCAAAAATAACCCAAAAAATCAAACTATTGGGCTTTCGGGCCCAACATTCGGGCGCCCGAAACCCAATCGGGCCGCTACAGTGCCCTGGCCCGGCCCGCAACCCGCGCCCTGAACGCCCAGAAGCCGCCATGTGTCCCTTCCGCGCACCGCGCGCCCGGCGCACACGCGCCCGCCAATCGCGGCGTGCCGCGTGGCCGCGCGGTCCACGATGGGAACCGTGGGCCGCGGTTCATGGCGGGCTGCCTAGGTCACTGCGCCCGCCAATGAGCAGGCGACACGTGGCCTGGCGCGGTCCACCGTGCGCCGCGCCCGGCGCGGAATGTGCGCTGTCGCGCGTGCGTTGACCCGCCAATCGGCGCGCGCCACGTGGCACTCCGCCGTCTTCGCTGGTCCCGGTGCACGCCAAGTGGGCGGTGGACCGGCCCACCCGAGAAATCGGCCTGTTTGGCCCGTTTCGCCCGAAAATAGCCGATTTTCAACGTTTTTGCACGCCGAGTCCGTTTTTGGCATCTGTTTGATGCACAACGGGCTCGATACACCAATAATAGGTGTTTTCTCATCGTCAACCACCCAAACAGGTCGAACGGAAAATACCGGGACACCACACCTGCGCTGTGACGGACCAGAGCTTGGATGTGGTGTTGTTGGAGTTGTTGTTGCTGTTCACTGTGTAGAGCGGCAGGGAGCTTGGGTTGTGTGTGCCGTGGGCTTGGTGGAGCTTGGTGGTGGTGTTGACCTGAGTTTAGAGGGACCTAGCTAGAGGTATTTGGAGTGTGTTGAGAGCTCCTAGAGACTTCCTTAGACGTTTGGCGGAGGTGCGCGCGATAGGGTGCCGAGGGTGCTGTTCCGACTGATACTTGACAGAGAGCGACGCCGCATTTCTCCAACTTCTCTTTTGCCTATGGAAAGCGATCCAGGTGGGTTGAAATTCTTCCAAACTTTATGGAATGCCCTCTAATGCTATTGTATGCATGTTTAGCATGTCTAGTTTATCTGTTGTTTTAGCTGGCAAATCTGATAGTTGCCTAAAAAATTATAGAATGACAACCTGAACCCCATAATATTTTTAGTACACTCTTGACACCATATGACACTAGATTGCATGGTTAGTTGACATCAGAACTGCATATGAACCGTTTTAAAAATCGCTGAACTAGTTTTAATGAAAAACTGGCTTTAAAAATAGTTTTTATACATTGAGATTGCCTAGAAGGGTTGGATAGGTTCGGGATGGATGTACCTTTGTGCCTGGGGGCCGAGTGAATTTTTATTGACTCAGTGGAGGGGTTTTCTAGTGTCTTGGGGGTTTTGTGGGTTTTATCAGATTGAGTTGTGGAGGGTTCTCCGACCTAGACATGATTATGGGATAGTTGGGCATTCGAGTTTCCGATCCGTTTGATCGTGAATTATAGCCTGTAGGAGCCGCTTATTGAGCCTGACTTGACACGCTTGTTCCTCGGTGGGGTCGCTCCCCTCGAGTTGCCGCTCCGAATGTGATGATGATGATGCGCCTGATGAGGCTGCTTTGCGTGATATTGTGATAGTTCAATTGGACACCCTACGTTGATACACTAGGGGGCGCAGGCTTGACTGGACCAGATTTGGCAGTCAGTGAGATTGGGTTGATATGAGCACCTCGTGAGCCAGTGGATGCATAGCATGTTCTTAGTTGAGTACTTTCCTTTGAGCATGATACGTGAGGCATAGTAGCTGTAGTTTCATTTCAGCTTTTCATATTTGCCTGTTTACATGTTTTATTGCCTCTAGTAGACTTAGTGAGCATACCATGGATATTGGTGACGGTACCCACTGAGAACTATGTTTTGGTGTAGTTCTCACACCCGCTGTAGTGATTGATTTTCAGAGGTAGTTGTTCCGGCTTCGGTTCGAGCGGAGGCAGCAGATCGAGGTAAGGGCGTGACCGAGTAGTTCCTTACCAGCTTATTTTGAGAGTAAGAGGTAGATATACCCTATATGTGAGATTTTATTTTGTACTGGACAGTCTGAGAGTTATGATGTATCTTGTATCATAGTGGGAGATGACTATATATTTTGGATTTTGTATATTCAGATGTTTAGTTTATGATTTTATAGCTATTTATTCTTATTTCAGCTCTGATACATGTATAGCCATAAATTTGACTTTACAGGTTAGATGCTTCGTTTGTGCGGAAATTTTTGTACAGATGACGGATCTGTTGGCAAGCCCGGATCGTAGTTTCGACCGCGGGACGTGACAAAGGGAGGTCCTAAAAGGGTTTGGGTGAAGCGTGTGGGAGTTTCCTTGCCTTCCAAACCCTCCAACCCGAGAATAACTAAGAATAAGATATCTCTCTCTCTCTCTCTCTCTCTCTCTCTCTCTCTCTCGGCTTTCACCAGCAATGATAGGTGGTGACGATGCTCGTGGATGATGGCGGGGAAGAGGAGAGGTCATGGGGGAAATGTGGCAGTTGCTAGAGAGATCGTGGGTGGTTAAGTTCTAAGAAAACCCCGTATTCAAAAATCCATGCAACAAAATACTAACAAACCTCTCAAAGCTTGGAAATTCATCAAGGGCCCCTCACTAAAATGCAAAATGCAGAGAAGCCCCTCTACAAGAAACCTCATCACAATCCATGCATAAAATATTGGGATAATGCAAAAATACACTGAAATCTCCTATTTTACACGTTTTTGAGGCATTTGGGTCGTCGAACATGAAAACGGACGACACCATGACGTTTGGCTCGATGAGATCTATCAGGTAGCGATTTTAGTTTGTCGAGTTTAGGTCTCAATAAATCACATTCCTATCTTCTTCAGAGAAAAACATAGTCTGGCACGCTTCTCGAGGCTCTAGGCTCGTCAGATATAAATTTGGACCGTGCCATTGTGCTCAGATTGATGAGACCGTTCAAATTATGTATTTACATTGTCGAGTTTTGATCCAGATCAATTAAGTTAGCCAACTACTTTGGAAAAGCCCGAAATTTTTACAAGTTACTATTCATACTTAAGTCATAACTCAACTATATATATATATATATATATATATATATATATATATATATATATATATATATATATATATAAGATTTCTAACTAATATATATAGAATTTCAAACTTTTATTAAAATTTCAAACTCGAAATTCATGAGTATTACACGCAACCACACTTCGGCTTCTGATAGGACAGCCTCAAGAAGCTCCATAATTAGCAAAAGAAACTCCAAGCAAGTCTCAACTCCCTTAGCTCAAGTGCACAGTAAAATCCAACTCTAACACAGCACGTTCAGCTCAAAGCTCATCCAGCACAACACATCAAATATCACAGCCTCTTGTTTGATCACATCGTTCCCAAAACAAGAAACATGCATCCAGTCAACAAAAACAGATAGTATACATCAATTAAAATCAATCTTTAATCCCTCAGCTAACCAGAACCAACACAAGAACACCCGAGAACTCTAAAAACTCAAAACATTTAATATATACCTCAGTCCACAACTGAGAAGATTCAAGGTTGGAAATTTCCTCTTCCAGGAAATTTCCCTCTGTGCTCTTGACGATCTCGCAAGCTCTGGTGCGAAAAAAATCACAGATTACTTGAGTTCCTGTTCCTACAGAACTAATGTGTTATTTTCCCCTGCTCTTTCTCCCGCTCTCAGCTCTTTCTCCGCTCTTTGTACCACTGCCTGAAGTAAAGAAGAAAGGAAGGAGTGGAGAAATCACATACAGAGGTGGCTTGGACACTCTGTGTGGTGTCCCGGTTGCCTCGGTTACCCGCGTAGCTTGGCCGCATGTCTGGTGGCGAGAAAACACCTAGTATTGGTGTCCTGGTTGTTCTGGTTGCCCGAGCGGTTTGATCGCACGTCCGGCGGCGAGAAAAAATGCCTATTATTGGTATTTTGGGTGCGTTGTGTATCAAACGGATGCCAGAAACGGACTCAGCGCATGAAAACAGTAAAAAATGACTGTTTCCGAAATTTTTGGGCTTATTAGGCATTTTTGCACTATGTGCTGGTCTACACGTATGGGCGGTGCACCGGGCGCAGCGAAAGGGGGGCCTGGACAGGTGTCGGCATGGGGTTGGCGCAGCCCGGCTATGTGGCGCGCCCGCGTTGGGCTGCGTGCGACGTGCGCGGGCCGGCGTGCGTTACACGTCCTCGCGCAGCGCCCGCCTGCCTGTTGTGGCCACGCGGCTGCATTCGAGCCGCCCGCCCGAGTGCGGGGGCGCCCGGATGGCGCCACGTGGCCCCGAGGGGGGGGGAGGCGGGGCGGCGTGGACCCAGGCCGGTGCCGGGCTTGGCCCAACACTGTTGCCCGGGCCTCCCTTTTTTTTTTTTTTTTTTTTCTTTCTTCTTTTTCCTTCTTTTCTTCTTCTTCTTCTTCTTCTTCTTCTTGTAGCAGCTCCTTCTCCTTCCTCTCTTGCTGGTGCACCTGGCACCCTTCACAGCAGCACACCTCTCCCTCTTCTACATCTTCATCTCCACCATTGTTGGCCATAAGGGAACTTGGGGAGACCATCTTCTTCCTCGAGTGTAGCACACCATTAGTGCTCTTTACGGAGCTTCACCCTCGCATTTTGGTGCAAAATTTTCCCAGACCTCATTTCTTAGAATTTTGAGCAGAAATTTGGAAAGGATCTCCACGAGAGGTAAATCTACAAGTTTGATATTCAACTTTTTTCGTGGATCATGGAATTTTTTGGAGTATTTTTTATTTTTCTGGCCACCTTTCTTTTTAAATTCGGAGCTCGTTTGGCCGGGTAAATTTCGCCATCTTTCTGACCCTTCAATGCAGATTTTGGTAGTGCAATTGTTTCGTGTTCCTTTGAGCCATGAGCTTATGTATGGTGGTAGCTACGTGATTATTGTAATTTTTTGGGATTTCTTTTTAGGGATGTGCTAACAAGATATAAAAGAGTTTTTTTTCATGTTGGAACTTGAGAGGAATTACTTTTAATTTAAGCTCTAAAAATCTTTGAACACTAAGCTTCATTTCAATGTCCTATTTTGGACAGCATGATATAGTTTGGTTGAGTGCTAATTATCAAGGATACCTGATGGATTTTTGATGGTTGGGAAGGGTTTATGGGATTAAGAACACTTTGTACCACTATTTGGAACCTTTCTTGGATATATTTATTACTGAAAATTCCTTCCCTTATCACCTAGGACTATTACTGAATTTTTGGATATTACCGCGCAGCGCTTGTTATTTCGTCATTTGCGCCCAATCCGGGAGTCGGATTGGGGTGATTTTTGCGCCATTATTTTCCTAAGGAGTCGAGATATCTTCACGCCGATTTTCAGCTTGATCAGGCTTTGGATCGACCATTTTCAGGTGGGTTATTTTTGTCTCCAAAATCGGCGGACGGTCCCCTAATTCTATTTGTTAGCAAGCATGCATTTTTAGTGTATAACTTGTATGTGATTATGTAAGCATGAGATTTAATCTATGTTATGATGATGGATGCTTACTTGAGTTTTGGTACACGATCATGGATCTAGGATCTTATATGTGGTAATGTTCATCTTAAACTAGTTGGGTTCATGTGTTGGTGGAATACGTTTTTATGGGCTATGTTTAAAGATTATAATATTGCATTATTCCCTTATTGATGCTTAACTTGTATCTTGCATGATAGAACCCATTTATTGTTTATTTCATTTATAAATGCTAATATTGGAACATTGACCTAGCACCTCGTCATATGATGCATGTATAAATCAGACTAGTAGAAAACCCTTATATGGGCTAGGTTCTTTTATACTTTAAACACCCCCCACACTCTACATTTTCACTCCTGGACATAGAGTTTTCCTCGCCCGGATAGTGGGCCAAGTTGTCGGGTTTTGTGGGATGCTTATCGCATTCGCGCCTGGGGGCCGAGTGGAGTCTGATAGTTGTGGTTAGACTAGTGCTAGTTTTGGGAGCTGCCTGGGTTGACGGTGGGTCCGGGCTGTCGGGTGTTTCCAGCCAGTGTGTTAGAGATGTGAGTTGCTCTTTGCCGATCATTGATCGTAGATTTGGATTATAGCCTGTATGAGCCATATTGAGCTCGACAGAGATGCGCAGATACTTTCCTCGTTGGGGTCGCTCCCCTCGAGTGCCGCTCCGAAGTTAGGCCTGTTAGTTATATTTCGCACCTTGTCGACACAGTCCGAGTGGGACCACCTACGTAATTCCTAACCCAGTACGGGTATGTGGTTGTAGGGTAGGCGCAAGTTTGACTGAACCCTATGTCACGCCCCAGGGTCGAAACTGCGACCCGGTCTCGCCAACAGATCCGCCATCTGTACAGAAACTGTCGTACAGACGAAGCGTCTACCCTGCAAGTCAGATCTATAGCTATAAATGTATCAGAGCTGAAATAGAACTAAAATCCAAAAGCTAAAGAAATCAACTGAACATCTGAATAAATAAAATAATCCTCAATACAAGTCTCTCAACTATGCTAATACAAGTACAATCCTCACAGATCTCTCAGAATGTCCAGTACAAAAGTGGAAACATAAAAATATACCGGGTGCGTCTATCTCAGACTCTCAATGCTGGTAAGGAACTAAACGGCCACGTCCTCACCTCGATCTGCTGTCTC
Source organism: Tillandsia leiboldiana (assembly GCA_029204045.2). Lineage (NCBI taxonomy): Eukaryota > Viridiplantae > Streptophyta > Magnoliopsida > Poales > Bromeliaceae > Tillandsia > Tillandsia leiboldiana. The sequence goes on along the minus strand of CM055060.1, from coordinate 49,580,110 downwards.
CGCGCGAACCAAGCCGGAACAGCTACCTCAAGAACCTGTCACCGCAGCGGGTGTGAGATCTACTGCAGAAGGTAGATCTCAGTGGGTACCATCACCAATATCCATGGTATGCCCACTAAGTCTACTGGAGGCACAACAGATAGGTATAAAGATAGATAGATAGATAAAAGCTGAAAGGAAACTATAGCTACCAAGTCCCAATCATCATGCTGAGGAAACACTGCTAGAGATGAAATATGCATACACTCGCTACTGCTAACATGCCTCGAGTATCATGCTCAAAGGAAAACTCATTTAAGAACATGCTATGCAAGCACTCTCTCATAACACCCAATCAAAATGACTGCCTCATAGGGTTCAGTCAAGCCTGCGCCAAACCTACTGCCACCTCATCCACACTGGGACGGGACTTACGTAGGGCGTCCCACACGAACTATCTCAATCTCAAACGAACTCTAGTGTATCAACTAGTCGCATCATCAACATGCACCCGGGGCGTAGCTCGGGGGGAGCGACTCCACCGAACTCAAGTATCTCATCAGTCTCAACTATCTCATAAGCGGCACATGCAGGCTATGATCCACGATCAAACAGATCGGAAGCTCAAATGCTCAACAGCTCAACTCAGTCGGAAAAAGAACCCACGACTCAATCGGGAAATGCCCAAATCCTCACATAATCTGTCGGAGAACTCTCTACGACTCAATCTGATAATGCACAACCCAAGGCGAAGTCGGGAAACCTCCACGACTAAATCAGAAATACGACCCATGATCTAGAATGAACTCAACAATCCCAACCAGGAAATGCAACCTCAAGACACTAGAAACTCAACACACAATGCACTAAAAAAAAAATCCGCTCGGCCCTTTGGCACGAGCATACATGCAATCTAAGCCAACTCAACCCCTCTGGGTGATCTCACAGTTTTAGAAATATTTTTCAAAGCCCGATTTTCATTAAATATGTTCGACGATTTTTAAAACGGTTCAGATGCCAATCCAATGCAAAATAATCATGCAGTCCAGTGTCAAGACACCTCTAGATCATGCCAAAAATATCAGGGGCTCAGGAAAATATTTCTACAATTTTCTAGGCAACTATCAGATTTATAAAGCATAAAACAGATAAACTAAACATGATCGACATGCTTACAGAAGCTTTAGAGGGCATTCCATACATTTCAGAGAAATTCAAACCCACCTCAAAAGCATTCCGCAGGCAAATGCTGAAGTTGGTGAAGTGTCGCGCCGCTCACTGTCAGAACCTGCCGGAAAACACCCAAAACTGCGTCGCGCGCGCGCGCTCTCGCGATCCCCGGAAAAATCCCCGGAAGCTCGAACGGATCCCACGTGTCCTCTAATAAAAATCCGGCGCGCTTCGGCTCCCTCGCCGTCCGCTCACAGCATGCACGCATGCGCGCGTGCACCCTCGGCTCCGCACAGTGCAAAAACCAAGCTCACAGCCACACCCTCGAGTTGCTCCTCAATGTGCAAGATGGAAAAGAGAAGGAAAAATAAATCCATTTCCAACTCAAAACTCACCCTAAATCCATTTAAGAAAATCCAAAAACAGAACCATCAAAATCTGCCAACCTACCTCATGTGCGGCTCAACGCGCGCGCGGCTCCATCCAGCTCCAAGCAACAGACCACCCAAGCTGTGACACCCCCGGAATTTGGATTAGTCCTATATATAAATGATATAATAGGACTAAATCTCTAACCCGGCTATAGCATTTTGGATGGTAGCAAGATCCAAGAGGAACATGAGAGTTAAGCGTGCTAGAGCTAGAGTAGTTCTAGGATGGGTGACCCCCTGGGAAGTGGGGCGTCACAGTTGGTATCAGAGACATTCACCAGCCGAAAATGTGAGATGAGCCTCGGCTGAGCCAGGGTTATATAGCGGGTAGAGTGTGGCTCCCCGGCTAATGACCGTTGTAGGTGGAGTGCAGCTCCCTACAAGGTCGGCTAAGGCTAGCGAGACGAGTCTCACATCGCCTGGTGCTTGTGAGTGTGCTTGAGCCTGACGTGGACGTCAGGGCTTAAAGGGGGGAAGAATGTGACACCCCCGGAATTTGGATTAGTCCTATATATAAATGATATAATAGGACTAAATCTCTAACCTGGCTATAGCATTTTGGATGGTAGCAAGATCCAAGAGGAACATGAGAGTTAAGCGTGCTAGAGCTAGAGTAGTTCTAGGATGGGTGACCCTCTGGGAAGTAGGGCGTCACACAAGCAGCACCCTCTCTTTTCTTTCTTTTCCTTACATTCTCTTTTTTCCTTCACTTTCTTTCTCTCATTCTCTTTTTTCCTTCACTTTCTTTCTCTCAGTTCTTTCTTTCTTTTCCTTTCTCTATAACCAGGGGAGAAGAGAGGAGTCCATATATATAGAGAGGAGAGGGGTCAATCCGGTCAACATGTGGTGGGAAGTGAATTTACCAAAGTGCCCATGCTTAAAACCCACCAAAAGAGCAACCTGCAAGGTGGGGTACCGGTACCCTCCAAGTGGTACCAGTACCCAGGTCCCTGTTCTGAAACCACTAATTGGTTCCGGAACACCAAGCCAACCGCAGCGCCGCTCGAGCTGCGCACGCGCGGCGCCCATGCGCGCGCCCGCCTGCGCGCGGCCCGCTGCGCGCGGCCCACTCCGCGCGCCCGCGCAGTGACCTCACCAGCCGCGCGCGCGGCGCCTCAACGCGCCCGCGCGGCGCCCACTCTGGTCTCTCCTCCACCAACAACAACACCAACCACAATCCATCAACTAAATAAAATCCAATTCAACTCCAAAACCATCAATAAAATCCTAAAACTCCAAGCTTTAAAAAACAGAACATCTACACCTCAAATAAAATCTTCGCGCACCTCCGCTCGGCTCCCAACGGCTACTAGCAAAAGATCCGCATCGTCAACACGATCAAAATCCCCATTCTCCTCACCTCAAATCCTCTTCTTCTTCTCCTTCTTCCCTTTCTTCTCATTCCTCTGTTTGTTAAAAAATCCTTTGTTTGAGTTGGGAAGAAGAAGGATGACGTGGCACTTAATTAATTAGTGGCTAGGTGCATGGTGCATGGTGTAAAGAACCCCATTCTCTTCCAACACCAACACTAACACCAACCATACACCCTCTTAATTCCTTTTTCTTTCTTTACTCTTTCCTTCTCTAATTCCTTCACAGGCAACACAACAAATTAATTAATTAATTAATTAATCCAAATTAAGCCAACTCCAACGTACTTTCTGCTCTCGGGGCCTCCGCATCAGTCCGGAACCTCTCGAACTCCGCTGTAATATGAAAATACACATGTCCAAAGTTTTTTCCACTAAAAAAGCTCAACCGTAGAGTCGATGTGCTCAATCCAAAAACCGGCTCCCATAACTGCCGACTCCAACTCACTTTTCGCCTTCGGGGTCTCCGCACCAGTCCGAAACCTCCCGAACTTTACTGTAAACTGAAAATACACATGTTCCAAACCTTTTCCAAATTTTCTGCATACAACAGTGGAGTCAAGGCTCGAACAAACCAGTCCTCTAACGGCGCACAATGCCCGGAAAAACTCCGATTCCAGCTAGGGCTTCCACGCCGATCCGACTCAACCCAAACTCATCTGTAAACATATATGGAACACGCCTGAGGCGATTTCTCCGCACCACGCCATCTTGCGAGGTCGGTACACTCTACAAGGACCCGGTACTCTACACCCTATGTGGCAGTCAGTGTGATTGGGTTGATTTTGTGACTGGGTCTCAGTAGATGCATCTTTTTCATCTGTACCACCCATTGAGCAGTGTTAGATAGAGGTATGGTAGCTGTAGATTTATTTTCTGCTTTTCACTTTTAGTATACCGTATTTGTTATCTTATGCCTCTAGTAGACTTAGTAGGCAGACCGTTGGTCTTTGTGACGGTACCCACTGAGAACTACTGTTAGTTGTAGTTCTCACACCCTCCGTTGGTGACCATCTCCAGGGACTTCTTCTCCTATTACTGCAACCCCTGCTGTTGCATCTTCTGGCCGAGATAAGGAAGTCGCGAGCTAGATCCCTGCCTGTCCTGGAGAGAGAGTAGATGTATCCTATTTTGGTGATCTTTGTTGTACTGTCAGAGGATCCTGTATTTTGTACCTTTATTGTAGTCGAGAGTTTATTTTGAAGAGATCTATGTATTGTGAGGATCTGACTTGTACTTTTGAAGTTGTATTTATTTTATTTTATTCAGCTGTTTACTTTCCGCTCTGATATATGTTTAGTAGTTAGTTTTATCTTTTGCAGGTTGGTCGATTCGTCTATACAGAGCTTCCTGTATGGGCGGCGGATCTGTTGGCAAGTCCGGATCGCAGTTTCGACCCCGTGGCGTGACACTCTGTATGCTAGATATATCCACGTATATCAATCAGCTTAGTCTGTTCATCCACCAAATCCGATAAGCCGCAAAACAAACTAAAATACTAATATGTCTTTGTGGAAAAATTCAAGTTTCGGGCGCTCCTAACCAAGCCCGGGTGCCCTAAACGTCGTAGCTACAGTAATAACGGGCGCTCCTCGGCCGCCCGCTCCGCTACAATGTTGCGCCTGAATTCTCGAAACAGTATACCAATCTTACGCTGCTCCGCGGGCATCCGCTTCCGGTTTCCGGCGCTATAGTGAAGCATTCGAAATCCACCGCCTCTACAAACAGTATAGTCATGCACAAACCTCGAGAAAATCTCAACCATATATCTTTCGGACTGCTACAGTAACTTTCGGGCGTCTTCCACTAGGATTCGCAAATATGTTTGTAGTTTCCGGCGTCCGGAAAAGTTCTTGGGCGCCCGAAATTTCTAGAACTTCAGTTTCCAGTTATCAGTGATCCAGAGTCCATTTTCGCGTCTTTTTCGTATTAAACGGAACTCGCTTGACTCGAATATTTCCAGATGCATCAATCAGCTCAAGAGAATACACTCAAACAGCTATAAAGCTCCCGTACTATACAAGCTAAGTGAAAGATTTTAAAAATTTATAATTTGTTGAAGGACACTAAAAGTTTTATTTCATCAAATAATTTTATTTTATCTAATTTAGTGATAGTGTGGCAAAATAATTGAAAGGCGCTAAATCGTTTACCGATTTTAATAAAAATTTCAAAATAATAAATCTGTCTTTCTTAATAAAAAAAAATTATTTATTATTATTATTATTTTATTTCTCATATATAATTCTATCAAGTGTATAAAAAATTCAACAAATCACATACAATTATAACAATCAAATAAAAATTTAAATAATCTACATACAATCTAAACAAGAACAGAAACTTTTTTACAAACTATACGAAAAAAAAAAAAAACACAATTTATATAAAATAATAATAATAATAATAATAATATAAAAACGAAAATACAATTTATATATAATAATAATAATAATAATAATAATATAAAAACGGTGAACATAATTTGGTATTATTTTGATGTGGTGAAGTACAATTGACGAATAAAACTACTTCATAGGAGTAGAGAGTGATAGTTGGAGAATAATTATTTAGACTCTGGTTGAAATTATAGAAAAAATACGTTATCTATAATGAGAATTGCAATAGAAAAGTATTCTAATTTTTCCAAAATAATTTACCTTCTGCAAATCGCAATGTTTTGATTATGATATAATTTTTACAATCTCGCCGCATATCCATACATACTTTTGCCTCAGCATCTTCCAACTCATTACCACTAGATAATCCTCGATGCAAAACCCTAACATGCTTTTGAATTACAAACATCAAAAGCAGTAGCTTCTGCTAAACACGATCCCAAACTGGTCAGAGTCTCATGACTGGGGTTGAAAGAAGTAATGTGTTCTAAATAAATTTCTAGATGTCTCCCAATCACCAGGGAATATTAGCTCAAAAACTCCACCCCATTCACAACAACCATTAATCGCATCTCAAATTGAAGCCCACAAATTTAAAATTTGAAGCAAATTGGCGGAGTTTTTAACTTCCAAGCTAACTAGTAATAGCATCTCATGCAGAATAATAGGGAGAAAATTGTCAATATAACTTAGTAAAAGGAGGAGTACATAACAAATAAGATCCAAATAGTTACTCGAGTAGAATCTTATTGTTCCAATTGGTTTTCATCTCTCCAGCAACAAAACCTTCGGTTCAAATGATGAACACCACAAATAGCAGCAATACACCTGGGTCGTTTAACAGAACACGTATGAATTGCGGATTATAAGTACTTGCACACAGCTACCGGAAAGTACTTGGATCCCTCTCGGCCAGAAAATGTGCCCTTCGAGGCCAAGCAGAAACTAACAAAACACAGCAACACCAAAAGGACTTTCGAACACACCACTCCACTGAGCTTTAATAAGAATACACCGTAATTCTAGAAGCCATTTTGGCCGACGATTGAAGCTGCAAAGCCAAAAGGAAAAGGTTTTTTTTTTTTTTCTTTGTCTTTCGCAATACCCCCTGTATGAGAAGCTGCCATAAAAAATCGCAGCCTCGGTGGTAACAGGTACTAACAACGAAGCATAAGTGCGAATTGAATTGAATGAGAGGTCAATCAAGATCAAGAAACTCCATCCTCTTTCGCATGGTCCCTTTAAGATCTTTGGCATCCCTTTCTGCCTTCTCAGCCTGGAGAAGAACAATGGGTGGGGACAAAAATTAAAAAAAGAAACATTAGATGACCTATAAATAAATCATCAGCGAGAGTAGATGATGGAACTGAAGAACTTTCGGATAGATGTAAAATAAAACTTGATTAGAGCAGCAAGCAGCAATGAATGCATTTCGATTCTTTCTAGAAAAATTCTCCTGCTCAAGCATTTCAATATAAACAGAAACTAAGGATGTGAATATCATAACAAATTTTTGCTAGATGCCATGGCAACCCACTGGTAATACAACTATCTTGACATGGAGCTTTTGCATAAGGGTGTTATGACTAGATATGCCTGAAAAAGCAGTAACAGCTTCTTTCACTAAGAGATTCCCAACAACTCTGAGGCTAAGCAGAGTCAGAAGCCTCAAATGGCATCTTCAGCTTTCAAAGCCCAGAAGCTCATTTAGAAAGCTTCAGACCTTTTGTATGTTAAACGCCTAACAGGCAGTTCTCAGTAGAAAAAGTAGTCCTGATTCCATGCCAACCAAACACTACGAGATTCTCCTACCCTCTTCAGGCTGTTCTTTCCACATTCAAGCTTTTAGCCCCTCAAAATCAAATGGCTGCAAGCATGTGGTGTTTTAACACTGATGATTTCGCCTCAGGATATACCCACCGTCATCAAGTTCAATGCTCTTTAGTACGCAATTCGCCTGATGAGACCAACTAAACATTTACTTCACAAAGCTACATTTAGTGAATTAATGACTGCAGTTTCTAAGTTTAACACAATTGATACAAACTAAAGGGTCAAATAAGCCACCCAGCACAGGCTGCAACACGGAAGGCAAGGAAAGACATGGCAACAAGAAAACCAAAACCTTAGGGGATGGTACACACAAGAATAGTCACAGATAATAGTAATTACCTTTCTTATTTCTGCCTCTGAAACCTTAGTCATGTTAGCAGGCAGCTCATCCCTCTCATGGTCCTGTCGATCACATACCAAAGTTTTAATGAATCAAGAAAAGGAAATTGATTAAAATTTACAGAATTGCAATTCATGATGTACAGGAGAACTCCATACCAGTTCTCCTATTAAAACAACATTCTCTCCACGGATTACATATAGACCAAGAGGAACATCGCAATACAGATCCCCAACAATTACTCGCTCGCAGGCACCCAGAAGAACAGCATTTGCTGCATAGGATCCAAAAGACAAATTGAAGAGATTTGGTAAAACATTGATATGAAAATATAAAATATTATGACAAATTGAAATATTTTCTGAAGAGATTACAAAAAAAACATAGATTTCAAAAGGCATACCAAATTGATCAAACGAACAAAGAGTACCGAGTAGCTTTCGTCCATCTCGTAACAAAACAATCAGTTTCTCTGCAAAATGATTAATTTAGAAAAATGTAATGAGAAGGTCAAAGGGAAAGAATCAGTTATTGCAGAAGAAACATCTTAAAAAACATTTAACGCTTAAAGCTAAAAGTTAACGAAGAAAAAATTTAAAGCTTAAAGCTAAAAGTTAACGAAGAAAAAATTTAAAGCTTAAACCTAAAAGTTAACGAAGAATAAATTTAAAGCTCAAAGCTAAAAGTTAATGAAGAATACATTAAAAGCTTAAGCTAAAAGTTAACGAAGCATTGTGAGCCAAAACCTAACGTCTTGGGCTAATTGTCATAGCAAAAAATAACTACCTCCCTCAGTGTACTACACCAATGAATGAGCAAGGGTAAATAAAGCATGACAAGTATAATATAAGTGGAAGGACAGTTGAAAAGGATAACCATAAGTCAAGTCTCTACCGTACTAAGATTTCATTTGGAGTTGTAATGACAATCACTTGAAGAAATGGTCTTATATAGTATGGACATGGAGAATGTACAATTGAGCTAATATGTAGACGTGACGGACATGGACGCAAACACGACACGATTTGGACACGATTTGGACACGACGACTCGACAAATTCCAAAAATTAGGACACGGACACAGCAAGAATACCGCTAATAAAACATAATATAATTAATATAATAATATATATATTTATTATATATAAAATATTAATTTGCAAAAATATTGTTATATTTCTCATAAAAATGAAAGTTAATAAATTTCATTAATAATTCATATATTTTAAGGAAAGAAATTCTCCACCATATATAATTTGTTTATATTGTCCAAAATAAATTTGTACGCATTCATCAAAAGCCAATATATGTCCCATCTTACATTCCATATGCATAAAATAATAAAAATAAAAATATTGTTTTAATGGGATGCGTAATAGACCTATGTCGACCACGTGTACATGGCGTGTCCGCGTCCGACACGGACACGTGCGTATCCGACACGGACACGCGAGGCTTATAAAAGTGTCGGTGATACATAGGCTAATATAGACAATAATCACACTAACGCAGAGCATAGTCTCCCAATTCTAGTGATGGAAACAGCTTCCAAGTTTGGGAGATCAGTGAAACCACATAACTACTGGAGATAAATATATTTTCCTCTTGGATTCAATCTTCCCTCTTTGCAGCACGTGAAGTTTTTAAATCCCAGAGTCTACCACTCTATGGTAAAGAAAGCTACCAACTATGAAATTAAAAAATGAAGCTCGCTAGTGATTCTCAGGTTTGCAGACGCACAACAAGGATACGTAGACATCAAACAGTTTAAAAATTCAACCCAATTATAGATTTATAGCCATAACTCGTAAGTCATTATCACTATATGTCCAGCCTTTGACTATCAAATTATGGCCCTCATCTTCAGTCAGAGAATTCATATTGCCGCCGCTAAATACTATACACCGTCAAAATCATGTATTCTTTGATTATTTCAATCTTCCATAGATATATCCACCGAGTAAAGGACTGGCAAAACACTATTTCATGCTAGTTGCAGAAAAAAGTAACACTTCCGACGTAATTTATATCAATACAAGGCTAGTTTTACATCCCATACAACAAAGTTGCGACCATGGCACCAATCAAATCACCGGCCTTCTACGTATCACTTAAAAAACTCTAGTTTCTTGTAATCTTTGGCACTGTGAACAAATCAGTGTATTATCAGAAGCAAAGTAAACAATACACTGTCGAGCTTCCCAACCAAGAATAGCTGATACACATCTACTCAACTAGTCTATCAAACCAGATATAACACTACAAGAACAAATCTTTATCCAATCCTTAAACTACTAATAAGTAATTCGAAACAAAAATACACCAATACTTTCACTCTTATATCAAACAAAGAAATAAGCTGCAAAAAGAAACAGAACAAGGAGAAAACACCATCAAATTACAACCTTGTACCTTAGTTCTTTGCTAACAACTCATTACATTGTCAAAAAAAAAAAAAAAAGGATTTTTTTAAGCGAGAGAGAGAGAGATTACTATCGAGGAAGCTCGCGAGCGAGGTGGAGAGAAAACTATCATCTGGCCCCGCCCAAGACATCGTGAAGCACACCAATTTCGATCTCTGCGCACTCCAACACCTCACAAAAGAGCATCGGGAGATCGATTCCCCTCCAATGCCCCGATCAAATCCCCGAAATTTCTAAACCCCTTCGCCAATCCCACCCAAAATCCCGCAATTAACAAGAAAAAGAACAAATTTTTACCGAATCAAACCAAGCAGAAACCCGAATCGGAGAGGGAGACCGCGGCGGGTTCCGAGAAGAATCGGTAGGAAGAGGAGAGGGATTTTAGGGTTTCGCTCCCCGATTAGATTCCTAGGGTTTCTTTGTCCCTCTGATTTAGAGGGGAGAGAATGATGAAGAAGAGCGTGGGAGAGGGAGGGAGCGAAGGTCGGGATTTCGACTCCGAGTCGAACTCGGACTGCAGGTTTTGTCGTCCGATTGCGCGCGTGCGAGGGTTGGGTATAGTTCGTCCGACGAGGGTTTTATAATTGCGACACGTGGCGTGCATTTTTCTAGGAAATAACGAGTAGGATTTTTTATTTATTTTTTTTTTTTTCAAATTAACAGTTTACAAATTTATATTTGGCTAACTAATCATGTTATGTTAAAAATTTATTTGGCCAAATATTTTTGCTTTATTCATTTCAGTACCTGAATGGAATGATAATTGAAAAACGATAAATTTACAAAACGTAAGGATGAAAATTATTTACCATTTTTTTCTCTAAAAAAAAAAAAAAAATGTATTCACAATTTCTTTTTATTTTTTATATATAATTCAAAAAATTATATAAAATTCGAAGAATCCGTGTAAAAATCTAACAACCTTAAAAAATCCTAACAATCTACGCATACAATCTTAACAATCAAACAACAAATTTAATAATTCACATACAACCTAACCGTCTTACAAAAATCCTCACAATTCATAAAAAAAAAAAAATAAATAAATAAATAAATAAATAAATAAATCTATAGACAACCTTAAAACTAATGAAGATTTTCATCACAAATAATATTTTTTATTAAGAAATATATTATTTCTTATCAAGAAAATAATTTATTAAGGTGATCAAGAGACCGATTAGGAAGTACAATCAAATTCAAGAAGGAAATATTATGAAGGACTATTTGTGGAATATATACACAATCAAGATTGATTTCAATGACACAAGAAAGAAAATTATGATTATATTTCAAATTATTTTCTTTATGCATATAATGCAATTTGTAGCTTTTAATAAAATTTATATATTGAATAGAATAAAGTATACTTTCTATCCCAGAGAGAAACCATTAAAATAATTTCTAAGTCTTTATTTTTCTTGCTTTTTTTTTTTGCTAATCTTGAGGAGTCAAGATATGGCGGGCTAGCTTCATGAACGACGAAACACCACAACCAGCTCATGAGATTGATTTGGCTGATGGCAAAAGCCGGATTGTGAATCCAGATTTCATATTGTGGATTGGCATGGACCGATTAGTGAAGGCATAGATCACAAGCACCTTATCAGAAGAGGCGCTTGGTTTGGAGTACACTAGAGAATTCTTTTGGATGAGACTCAAGCTCGGGAGTTTGAATTTCTGCAAAAAAAATTGCGACTAATCAAAAAGGGCTCACATTCGTTAGCAGATTATTTTCGCCATTTCAAATCTGTATGTGATGAGCAGGTTGATGATAAAACAAAGGTATTCGATCTCTTTACTTAATGATTTGGACTCAAAGTATGTATCTTTTACTAGTATAATGTTGAAACCACCTATTCCTCTTTTACTGATATTGTTCCTTTATTGCAAAGTCATGAATTAAGAAATAAAAGTCATTATGATGAAGTAAATTATTCAATGGCTTTCTATGGCCACCTGTAATGATATGATCCTTTCGGTGTTCTTTTTTACTCTTGTTGTGAAATGTTAATGGTAGGAACCCTCTTTTCGATTTTTGGGACGTTGTGTTTTTGGTGCTCGTAATATTTTTCAATAAAAGAGCACGAAAAATGATGAACGGCGGCGCGATTGGATCGGAAATCCGACTTACGGATCTCCCGGAATAGAAGTTTGAAGCTCTAGGTGACCTTTGAGTGCATCGAAATCCGTGCATCATGATTTGCACGATTTTCGAGGAAGCTTGAGACAGATCCCTTGGCCTAGGGTTACGTGGGTATTTATGTAGGAACCGTATCTTTTTTTTAGTAGGAACCCTCTTATCGAGAGCGTGGACGGGGAAGGGGATTTCGAAATTCGAATTTCGGAGGAGAAAAGCGAGAGAAAGAGGGAGAGATCCATGTTCGAAAATTCAAAAGTTTAAAAGAGTTAGAACGAGAGAGAAAGAGGGGGAGGTCCATCCCTTGTGGATCATCGTGTTGATGGCGAGAGGGACGATCCATCTTCCCCTTCCTCGCGAGATCAAGGTAAACGATCGGAGAAATCCCTCTCCTCATTTTCTCTCTTTCCTTCCTTCTTCGTAGTTCTTGGACCGCCGCCGCCGCGCAGCCCGTGCGGGGCTTAGGCCCGCGCGGGGCGCCGCGCCGCAGCGCTGCGCTGGCGCCGAGCCGCAACGCTGCGGCCCTGCCCGCGCCCACGCGCGCAGGGCACGCGCGCGCGCTGCTGCGCCGTCGCGCGGCCCATGGCGCGCGGCCCAGCCGCGCGCCACACGCGCGCGCACAGCTGCGCCGCCGCGCGGCCCAGGGCATGTGGCCCACGCCGCGCGGGGCACGGCGCTGCTGCGGCCCGCGCGGGGCTCTTACCCGCGCCGGGCGCCGCGTCGCGCCGCTGCTGCCCGCGCGGGGCCCTTGCCCGCGCAGGGCACTGAGCCGCATCACCGCCGCAATGCCGCCACACCGCGTATGGCCGCGCGGAGCGCCACATCATGTCGCCGCCGCTCGTTCCCGCTTCCACTCCAAATGTCCGCGTCTTGGTTTTACTCGGGTAGCATGGGTTTGTCGGGTGTCGTTATCTTTTCGCAAGCAAGATTTAAATATAACTGTTATCTTTCTTCTTGGGGACTCCATAGGTCTGGGTGCCGTTCGAGACTAAGGGCTGACGTCGGGCGAGTTGGTTAATACAAATTAAGGTGGGTACTCCCCCTCTGTCACTTGAGGAATGCGGTAAAAATTATATCTTTGCATGAATAAAGCAACACTTATATCGTGATCATGTCTAACCCCTGTTTTACATAAACAGTTTTATTACTAACATCTCTGGCGACTGCGGGTCGCTCTGGTTTATGATACACATAATTATCACATTATGAGCCCAGGGTTGCTTGCACGCACACCGGCGGTTTGGCCACCGCACTGGTATATTTTTTCGGAAAGATGGCACATTGGCCCATGTACCCCACAAGGTGCCGTAGTGGGGACCCCTCACGGCTGCTCAGGGGTCGCACGAGCGTCGTGGAGGGGTTATAAGCAACAAGGAGGGGCAGGTGCACTTGTTTATTTGTTACAGGGGTGCTGTGGAATCTCGAGGGGAAAGCTTGGATACTCTAGTGTTTTCGGTTTGCAAGAGTTTAAATTCGTACTTTAGCATCTCACTCATGTTACATCTAATCCTTTTGCTAGTAGTGTTGCTGACTCCCCATTGTTGTGACAGGTCAGGGGAGGGGTACGGGACGTCGGTGAAGCCGCAGCGCGAGAGTCCTGTTAGAGTCGCAATTAACTGATGCTCCATTTATTTTCTGTTTCCCCTAAATAACCGGAATTGTGTGTGTGTGTGTGGCATGTAACTGTGTGTGGATTGTAACTGCGTGAAATGTGGTCGATGGATGTTTGGTCCTCCGCCTGCCCCGGTTGGGATTATTCGTCTTGCAAATAAAAATCAAATGGTTTGCGAAAACGATTTTGAAAACATTTGGTGCCGGGTGGGCACCGTTTTACAAACCCATGTGTTATCCTTTCAAAACGTCGGTGGCTGTTCTAAGTAGTTCATTTCTCTTTCCTTCTAGTGTGTATGATTAATGTGGTTAAAGTGTATGTTGGAATCGCTACGCCGCGCACATGCAAGCGAGGCCCGTCGGTGCGAGGAATCGCATTTGTATGTGAGGCGGGTCTGGCACGGATCGAAAAATGCTGTGCCTTTCAAAAAAAAAAAAAAAAAAAAAAAAAAAAAAAAAAAAAAAAAAACCCGGGACGTGACACCACCAACCCACTAGTAGAGGAAAGAATTATTGAAGAAAACCTAACCCATTTAAACAAGGTGGACAAAAGTTTACTTGGGAAGGATGTGGTTTTCCTCGAGCGAGGTGATCGACGAAAAGATAGTTATTTTCCACAAGCACAATCCAATCAAATCAATTCTAGAGCAAAACAAATGGCAATGTGGTGGGCATGTCAGACCTACAAAAAACGGGGCCATGATGCACTTCATTGCTGGCATCGGTTTAATCATCATATCAGGCAGAAGATATCCCAAAAGCACTTGCATCCATAAGCATTTATCCTGACACTAGAGCAACAACTCATATGACAGGTGATGTCGGTAAGATTCAGAATCTCACTCCTTACTACGGTTATGATTTTGTTATGATGGGAAGTGGCTAAAGATTCAAAATATCACATGTAGGAAATTCTAATATCTCTACTACAAAATCTGGTTCTATATCTTTGCATCATGTATTATTAGTCCCTGAAATGAAAAGGAGCCTATTATCTGTATCACAGCTAACTTCGGAGTTCCTGTGTTTCTTTGAATTTAATTCTAATGGCTTTTAGATAGAGGACCAGAGAATGAGAAAAGCGATGGCATCAGGGAGTAGAAAGGGAGGACTATATTCACTGAATAATGGCAAACAAGATAGAGATTCAAGCCTATTTTTCAAATAGACAGCAAATTGCACCTGAAGAAACTTGGCATCGACGATTGAGACATCTGCGATCTAGTATTGTTCATCATCTTTATAATAATAATCTTATTAGAGTTAATAAATGGAACAATATGTCTTATATTTGTTCTAGTTGTCATTAGTCTTCAAAACTCCCTTTCTCTAATTTTACTCAAGTCTCTCGCGAGCCATTATTCAAAATTCATTGTGATTTATGAGGATAGGCCCCTATACGCTCAGTGCAAGGATTTAAATACTATGTGATTTTTGTCGATCATTTCTCTCGTTTTACTTGGTATCATCCTTTGAAAAGAAAGTCTAAATTTTTTGAGTATTTCGTGAAATTTCAAAAATTTGTCGAGAGATAATGTTGGATTATATAAAATCATGTTTCGAGTCGATATCGACGACGACTAGAAGTGATTTGGAAACTCGGATGGACGGTGGAGATCATTTCCTATTAGAATTAGGTTTTTAGAGTTACATTAACGTACTCTTGTGATTCATCTTTTATTTTTTAGGACTTCATTGAAAAAATCCTAATTGAGAGGAAAAACGTGGAGAGCCTCCGTGAGAGAGTTTCTTATAAATCAATTTTACTCCTTGTGCTTTTGTGTCGTGGATTAATTGAATAACTGTAGTATCACGACCTTTCTTGTTTTTCTTTTAAATTCTTTTTGAATAAATTAGTTGTTAGGGGATTAAATTATCGAGTTTTCTTGGATAGAACGTCGGTGCTTGCGGGTATTTTTCTATGATAGAGCTCGAAAAACGGTGAACGGCAAAGCGATCGGATCTGAAATCCAATTTGCGGATCTCCCGGAATGGGGTTTTGAAGGTCACGGTGTTCGTCGGGTGCATCGGGATCCGTGCTAATTATCACGGGACGTTTGATGATCGGCACGCTTTTCGAGGAGATGGGAGTCATTTTATATACCGAATGAGTGTTTTATTTTATACGTACAAGTAAAATATAATTAAATATTATTTTATTAACATCTTTCAAGAAACGAAAAAAAAATCCTAGTTCGGAAAGGAAAAAGAGATCGGATCTTCCATCTGCTTCGATCAACGTGCCGAAAGCCGGGATCGAAGCGTCACTGTCAACGGGGAGGGGATCCGGATTCTCACTACCGCGAGGAACGAGATCGGGCCGTCTTCTCCGATTGAGTGAGGTTAGCGACGTTTATCTCTCACGCGTTTTCGTCATTCTTGGTTTCGTGTTTTTAGTTTTGGGTTTTGCGTTCTTGGTTTTGTTGTTTGGGCGACGCTAGGATGCCCTAGCCGCCACCGCGCCGCCGCCTTGCTGCCGCCGCGCGGCTAAGGCGCGCGCTACCCGCGCGCCGTTGAAGGCCCGCTCACCGCGCCGCGCGTGGGGCAGCATGCTGCTGCGCCACTTGAGCGCTGCGCGGGGCAGCATGCCGCCGCGCCGCTTGCGCACCGCGCGGGGCTGGTGCCCGCGTGGGGCAGCTGTTGCTGTCGCGCTGCGCGGGGCTGGTGCCCGCGTGGGGCAGCTGTTGCTGCCGCGCCGCGCGGGGCCGCCGCTGGTGTCGTGCGCTTCCGCGCGGGGAAGGTGCCCGCGCGGGGCCGCCGCTGGTGTCGTGCGCTTCCGCGCGGGGAAGGTGCCCGCGCGGGGCTGTCGCATGCACTGCGCCGCCGCGCCGCGTCGTCTTTGTGCCGCGTTGTTCTTGCGCCGCGTCAGGATGGGTCTTGGGATTTTTTGTCTTTTCTGGACAGAGTTCGAGGCTACGAGTTTCGCAAGGGACGGTTTAGCTTATTAATGTTTCTTTTTTTTTGGGACTTCTTAGGTCCGTGAATCGTACGAAGGCGTCGGGCGATTTTAGGTGTTTCGGTCGACACACTCTAAGGTGGGTACCCCTTTCGCGCGTTTCCTTGGAGTTTGGTTCCATTTGTAATACGAAAGAGTAAGGTAATAGCGTTTTTGAATCTTGACTAACCCCTAAAATGCATAAAAATTCTTATTATTACTATTTGTTGCGACTGAGCGTCGCGGTGCACTATATTACACATTGACCTGTCACGCCCCGGGGGTTTATTGAAGCGGAAAATAGCGCAATAATTTTTATTTTGAAAGGGAATACTCACCGGGCACGTGCACAGACCCGCCACATACGCTAGCGTCCTCGATTTTAATAATCGAGCCACCCTTGCGTATGCACGGCGTAGAAACCACCACAACACTTTAACCACACCAGTCACATATAAGACTAAAAGAGAACCATCATACAATCATATTGACCAACCGTTAACGTAAACTTGAAAGGATAAAACCACGGGTTTGTAAAACAGTGCCCACACGACACTTAGTTTTTTTCTGACGGCAATAAGAGTTCGAAAGGATAAATCCACGGGTTTTTTCTGACGGCAATAAGAGTTCGAAAGGATAAATCCACGGGTTTATAAAATAGTGCCCACACGACACTTAGTTTTTAGAATCGTTTTCGCAATCCCTTTTCATTTTAAAAACGGCCGTACGTAAAGCATAACTGAAGCATAAAGAAAAACGGTCGATCTCCGAGTCAAAAGTCCATCCTAACATCCACATTATCCACAATGAAAGAAATCACATGCTCATAACTAACTAACCGAAATATTCAAGTGCAAAAAGAAAAAAGTCACCAGCCACAGAAGAGCTAAATCCCTCTAGTTGTAGCCTCACCGCTGTAGCGTACCAGATCTTGGTATATTAGCAAGTATGAATAAAAATGGTAGGAAATACCATTTTTATTGAGCTTAGAGAAGTAAAAGAATGACTTGGAAGTGAATTGGGCCTAAATCGGGATTAAAATAAGAGAGTAGGAATTTTATATGAGAAAGTGGGCCCAGATTGTAACTGGAAAATTTACAGTGTCAGAAGATTCCGAGAAAATTACGGGAGCTCCGTACATATGTTTTAGGGCCACAGTAAAAGTTTCACGTTGATCGGACACCCGGATAGTCAGAACGGGCTCCGCCAGCGAAATTGAATACAATGGAACTTTTGGTGACCCAGAGGTGGTCCAAACTGAAAGATTAAGGTACCATGAAGTAAATTAAGTTAAACTGTGGCTGCTCGTCAAATTTGAACGAAAACGGGCGAGAAACGGGCGAGAACGGACGAAAACGGGCGAAACTGGGCTTGGGCCCAAGTTTCGGGCGCCCGAAAGTGGGTTCCGGGCGCTCGGAAAGTACTGTAGCAAACCGGTTATTTGGGCTGCAGCGAACCGGGACTTTGCACTGTAGCGAACCGGTTACAGTAGCAGCCCGGTCCAGAAGATGAGCGCTCGAAAGTTACTGTAGCAACGCCCGAATCCCAAGTTGGCACGGATCCCGAGGCAGTTGGCACGGATCCTAAGACAGTTGGCACTGATCCCGAGGCAGTTGGCACGGATCCCGAGGCACGGGCGTGAATCCCGAGGCAAGGCTTGCGCGCGCGCCGCACTGGGGCGCGTGGCTCGAGGCGCGCGGGGTGATTGGGGAACGCCACGTGGCGTCTCCCCATTGGACGCAGCAGCCAAGGCGGCAGGCGTGCGCGGGGAACGCGCGCGGGCACTGGCGCGGCGTCAGCGGGCAGGGCCACGTGTCGGCCTCCCATTTGCGGGTCAGCGTGCGATGTGAAGCGTCGCTGCGGCCGGCGTCAGTGCGGGGCGTGGGTGCAGTCCACGTGGCGGCCACCGATTGGCCGTCGCTGTTCAGTGGTCGCGGTGCACGGGTCCAGGGACACGTGTCGTCCCCTAGTTGGCCGAGCGATGGTAACGTGGCGCCTAGCTGGCATGGCGTGGACCCGTGGACCTTGATGGGCCGATTACTATAGCCGCCCGGAAGTTTTCGGGCGCCCGAAAGTTGCGCCCGAAAGTCGAGTTTTGGCCTATAAGGGCCCGAATGGCCCCATTTCTTCTCCTTTCTCCTTTTTGCTCGCACCGAGAGGCTAAGGGGAGGGAGAAGGCGATTCCGTGGGGGGGGTGGTTTTGAGGGCGCACGAGCGCGCCGTGGACCCCGTGGAGCGTGCGAAGTATTCCAAAGAGGCTAGTGGACGCGATGGACGGCACGACGATGTCGAGGTAAGTCCCGCGTGTTGTTTTTGCGGTATTTTGGCACAGTTTCGAGGTTTCCTTTTGGATTTGACTCCAGGCCCTTATGCGTGTTAGGGACCGTGTTTTGTTGTGCCGTTTTATTGCACGGAGTATCGCCGGGCGCTTTGGCGCGCATCGTTTTGCGTGCAAGCACGTGAAAGACTTGCACTGTTTTGCGTGCGGACTCGACGAACGTGCGCAGTTTTGGGCGCAAACTCAGAAAATGTGCATCGTTTTGCGCGCAACGTTGCGAAAGGGACGTGCACCGTTTTGCGTGCCAACACAAGGTACGTACTCTATTTTGCGTGCAGGTTGGACTAACGAGCACCGTTTTACGTGCAAAGTCTAATGTTTTGTATCGTTTTGCGTGCAGGACTAGAAAAATATGCACCGTTTTGCGTGCAACCCCACAGTGAAGCATGCACCGTTTTGCGTACAGATTTTAGGTACGTGCACCGTTTCGCGTGCAGATCATTTGGTCGCGCACCGTTTTGCGTGCCGTCACTAATGTTGTGCACTATTTTGCATACAGGGTTAGAAAACACGTGCACCGTTTTGCGTGCGATCTTAAGAGAAGCATGCTCCGTTTTGCGTGCGGACTCGAGGGATGTGCACCGTTTTACGTGCAAGCTCGAGAAAATAAGAGGAAACGCGCGGAGACCAATTGCAAATGTCTACAAGCAATTGGGGGCAATCCAAGGTGGGGGATTCTGTCGAAATTGGGTGACCTCTTCCCTTGCTCCTTTGCTTTTCGATTTCGAAGAATGATAGTAGCCTGTTAGAGGCGTTAGGTAATTATGATTAAGATTGCCTGTGTAGATGGATTCAGATGAAAAAGTGCAACTGTTGGTTGCCAGAGATAGAGGAATAAATGTGCATGTGTAGATGGACACAGAGGAAAAGAGCGACTGTTGGTTGCCAAAGATATGTGATGAATATGCATGCGTAGAAATAATTATTATTTTATGAATGAGATGGAAATAACTGCATGCATGAAAAAGATTAGCTATTTATGATCGTGATCATGTTAGGGTATAACCCTAGGAATCAGGTGACATCAGGAAGAGAACTTGTTAGTAGTAAGACTAGGAGAAAACCTAGTATAAGGGTTTGATGAGTGACATAAACTTAGGAGTTGTCCTAGGATTTGGACGAGTGGCATGGTCTTAGGTGATAACCTAAGGACACTGGATAGAGTGATCAACATAGAGTCAGGGAACTCTAGGATGAGCATGACATGGAACTGGGTAAAAGGAACCTAAGGTGAACCAATGATCAACATAGAGTCAAGGAACTCTAGGATGAGTATGACATGGAACTTAGGTAAAGGGAACCTAAGGTGAACTAGTGATCAACATAGAGTCAAGGAACTCTAGGATGGGAAATAGATCAAGTGTGGAGACATGAAAGGGAAAATGGGAAATAGATCAAGTGTGGAGATAAGAGTGGAACAGGAAATTAGAGTCAGTGTAACTCTAAGTTAAAAGTGGAATAGAAAAATAGAGTTAAGTTAACTCTAGGATTCAGTGAGGAATCAGGAAAGTGGGATAAGATCCCAAGGTTAAAGAATTGAACAAATATAACCCTAGAAAGTCATAGGGTGTCCGGGCAAATGGACAATAACTTTAACTTCAATTGGAGTTAAATAAAATGAAAGAGAAATGTTTAAAGAATCCAGGAGACTCTCTAGTTACCCGTGAGGCAAGACCTAGGGTAAGGGATGAAAAAGTGGTTAATAAGCAAGACAAGCAAATCGCTCAAGATAGAGCTAAAACTTGGTTAATAAGCAAGACAAGCAAATTGCTAAAAAAAAGAGAACAGAAAGAAAATGCAGATGGTGCATTGTGATGAGACTCATCAGTTTGGGAGCAGGACTCCTTGGGCAGTGACCCGTTGGACGAGATACCTTTGGGAAACTAAAGGAAAGAGTGATAGTAATTGCCAGTGGCAATGTGAGCTGAAGGCTCGAGTGAGAAAGAAAAGAAAAAGCAAGTGCTTAAGAGTAAAGATAAAGACAAATGCATAAAGTGCAAAAAGGGGCTGAGTGCCCAGAGAAAAGGAAATGAAAGATAAGAAAAGATAATAAAACGGGCGTGCCTTCGAAGGTTGAAATGTGGGTCTGCGGGACGTAAAGGGCTTGCCCTCTCCCCGGGCGCACCAGGATCGGACGTAAAGGGCAGTGCCCTCTCCAGATCGGTGGCCCGAAGAACACATTTACTTCGTAGGATGGGGTAACACTTGCGTGTGTTATAGGCAACCTTAGAAATCCTTGTCTTATAGTAGCATGACTACTGGGCTGGAACCCGTGGGACAAGAATTTTCGAGGGTTAACTTTAACTAAACCACCAGAATGTAAAAGAATAAAGTGGTAATGGAGTGACCAAGGTGGCCGGGTTAGTGTAACCCTGTATACAGCGGCATAGTGGCCGAGTTGGTGCTTAGCAGCCTAGTGTGGCTAGACAGAGTAGTGCTGGGTCGATGAGTATACACAGATAGTGTAGTGATATATTGCATAGCCGCATTTTGATATTGAGGATTTTAGATTCCTAGCACTATTATTATTGCTTCCATTGGACCAAGCGGTGTAGGACACTTTTTCTAGGTGGTTGAACCCACTGGGAACTTTGTCGTAGTTCTCACACCCCTTGGGTGACCTCCCCACAGGTTCAGGCATGGATACAACGGTCGAGACGGGTCAGATGCAGACGGCGAGATATACGACAGGGGCAAGAGCCCAGCAGCATAGAGACCTAGAGGGTCTAGCAGAGGTACCTTTCTTTTATGTTCGAGTGAACCATGTATTGTGAGGAAAAGAATTGTAATATTATGTAACTGTAAGTTGAGAGATGTAAAATGTAATAAAGTTTATTATGGTTCATTCTTATAATGCTTTCATATCTGCTTAAACTATTTGTTTATTGAATGAAAGTTTTAAATTAGTAGTGATCTTACTCTGATATTATATCTCATCATACACATTGTTTTGATTTGAGACAATTGTTACCGTTCCTTTCGGGTAGCGAGAGGTCGCGCCCGATTGGCGGGTCTGTTGGCGTGCCCGAACCGACCAAATTGGCGGGCTCGGGGCGTGACAACCGCCGTCCTAGATCCCACCCCTGACCGAACCTGTCACATAATGGGAAGTCAGTGACACAAAGAGTAAAGGTAAAGCATAGAAACAGGTATGATAACAAGAGGTATAGATATTAAATAAAACCGTAAACTCTAGAGCATCCACAACTCCCCATCATGCAATCAATCATACTTCCCTGTAAAAACCGTACCTAACACCTGCCTAATCGGTCCGTGGACCTCAGGCACTAGAACAACTACCCCGCTCTCACCTTGGTGCATTTAACCCCCCACTGCACGAATGCAGCACCGCAACTAGCCGCAAGGGGCCCCCACTAACGTCACCTCGTGGGGTTCACGGGTCCGCATACCACTCCTTCGGAAAAGTACACCGACACGGTGGCCAAACCGCTGGTGTGCGTGTAAGCGCCATGAACATAGTAAAAGAAACACCGACATGTGTCATAGGATCTCGCGACACACGGTCGCTCCAAATAAGATAAGAACCGATGCATAATAGGGGTTAGTCATCAACTCACAACGTGGATCAGAACGCAACTACCATACTCTTAAATCATGTGATTGCAACCAAGCGTGCACGACGAAGGAAAGGTTACCCACCTCAGAACGCGTTGACCGGAACACCAGAAGTCGACCCGCGCCCTCGCACGAAACCCAGACCTAAAAGTCCCCGAAAGAAAACATCAGTAACACTAAACTTAAAAACCAAAACCACCCGGACAAAGAACCGAACTAGAAACGCACGGGAGGACACAGAGACCGGGTGGCGGAGCTTGACAACCCCGCGTGGGCGAATTCCCCGCGCGGCGCGCGCTGCGGAGTAACCGTGCGCTGCCTGCGGGCAGCCTCGCGTGGCACCACCCCGCGCGGGCGCGCGCTGCCTGCGGGCAGCCCCGCGCGGGCACCAGTTTGCGCGGCGCGTGCTGCCTACAGGCAGCCCCGCGTGGCGTGTGCTGCCTACAGGCAGCCCCGCGCGGCGCCAGCCTGTGCTGCGGCCAGGGTCTCGCGGCAGCGGCCCCGCACGGCACCAGCCCGCGCGGGAGCCACCTGCGGTGCGGCCCCGCGCGGCACCAGCCCACGCGGCGCCACAAACGGCGCGGCCCCGTGTGGCACCAACCAGCGCGGGCGCCACCCGCGGTGTGGCCCCGCGCAGCACCAGCCCGCGCGGCGCTGCAAGCGGAGCGGCCCCCCGCGCCCTCCCTCGCATGACGCGCAGTGCGGGCGGCGCGTCCGTACACCGCGGCAGCGGTGATCTAGGGCATCGCGGCGGCGGCGCAACGCGCGGCACAAGCGATCCGAACCCAAAAAAACGGCTAAACCCTAAATGCCAAAAACGCCAAACCAAGAACGACGAAAACACAAGAAATAAACGCCGTTTACCTTGATCTATCGGAGAAGATGATCCGTTCTCGTTCCTCGCGATAGTGAGGATCCGGATCCTCTCCCCGATGACGGTAACGTCTCGTTCCCGGCTTCCGGCACGTCGATCGAAGAAGATCGGAGATCCGCTTTCCTTTTCTCTCTTTTCTATCCGGTTAGGATTTTTCTTTTCTTGAAAAGTAATTAATTAAATAATATAATAGATTTCCTTCTCTTATCCGTACAAATAAACCCCTAATCCGAATATATAAGGAGATAAAATCCAATCTCCTCGAAAAGCGTGCCGATCACTTGGCACGGATTCTGATGCACACCACGAATACCGAGACCTTCAAAACCCCATTCCGGGAGATCCGTAAGTCGGATTTCAGATTCGATCATTTTGCCATTCACCGTTCTGCGAGCTCTATTACAGAAAAATACCCACAACTACCGACGTTCTACCCAAGAGAACTCGATAATTCATTCCCTAACAACTAATTTATTCAAAAGGAAATAAAAAGAAAAACAAGAAGGGTCGTGATACTACATCACTCACCCCTTAAAAGAAGTTTCTTCCTCGAAACTTAACATCAGCCCACGCTAAACAACTCTAGAAAACACTCTCTCATCTTCGATTCTAATTCCCAAGTCGCTTCGCGTTCTTCATGATTGCTCCACAACACCTTCACATAGGGAAAAATCCGGTTGCGCAACTTTTTGTCTTCACGGGCCAATATTCGTACTGGTGATTTATCAAAGCTCAAGTCCTCTCGAAGCTCAATTGCAGTAACATCGAGAACAAGCGACGGGTCAGGGAGGTATTTCCGGAGCATCGAAACATGAAACATGTTGTGCACTTGATCGAGATTTGGCGGCAAGGCTAAACGATAAGCTACCGCGCCAACGCGCTCCAAGATTTCAAAAGGTCCAACGAACCGTGGGCTCAACTTGCCTCTCAAACCGAAATGTTTAATCCCCTTGGATGGCGAAACCCGGAACAATACGTGCTCCCCTACCTGAAATTCCAAGACACGTCGTCTCCGGTTTGCATAGCTTTTCTGCTGACTCTGGGCGGTCAACAACCACTGCCTGATAAGGCGCACCTTTTGCTCAGTTTTCTCCACTAAGTCCGGACCCAAGAACTTTCGCTCCCCTAAGTCATCCCAACAAATAGGAGATCGACATTGACACCCATACAAGGCTTCGTACGACGCCATCTGAATACTAGCCTAGTAGCTGTTGTTGTAGGCAAACTCTACGAGAGGTAGATAACGTGACCATCCTTCACCCAAGTCAAGTACGCACGCTCGGAGCATGTCCTCGAGAATCTGGATCACCCGTTCTGATTGTCCGTCGGTTTGGGGGTGAAAAGCCGTGCTGAACTGTAGTTTGGTCCCCAAAGCCCGCTGCAAACTTTGCCAAAAATTCAACACAAATCGAGTGTCCCTGTCCGAAGTAATTGATGCCGGCACCCTATGCAATCTCACAACCTCGTTGATGTAGACTTGTGCCAAACGGTCTCGAGTCCACGTCGAATGAATGGGTAGGAAATGAGCCGACTTCGTCAATCGATCCACTATGACCCAGACCGCTTCGTGTCCTTATTGTGATCGTGGAAAACCAGTGACGAAATCCATGGTGATCCGCTCCCATTTCCACTCTGGCACTGGTAGAGGTTGCAGTTTTCCCGCTGGGCGCCGATGTTCAGCTTTTACCTGTTGACAAATCAAACAGTGTGCCACGAACCGCGTTATGTCCCCCTTCAGTTTAGGCCACCAAAAAGTCTGCTTAAGGTCCCTGTACATTTTTGTACCACCAGGATGCGCCGCATAGGGAGCATAGTGCGCCTCAAACAATATCTCTTCCTTCAGATCAGGTAGATCGGGCACACAAATTGTAGTGGCCCAGGTTCTCATGCAACTTTTCCGGAGAATCCATTGTGTAGAACACCTAGTGTTGGTGTGTCTGGCCCATAGTGGATCAAAGGGATGCCACAGATGGACCCTGTGAGGTATCTTTAGCTGTATTGGCCTTCGGCTACATTTGTTGAAATTTTGAAAAGGTTTTTGGCCAAACAGAGGTTGGATTTGGATTCATCGCAGAAAAATGCTTGAAAACAGCTATTTGCTTGTTTGATTCTAAGTCCGGAGGCCCAAAAACAGACTCCCGGAAGTTTTTATTGGATTTCGGTGCATGGGAGGGGCCGTGGACCGCCGACATGCCGCGTGGTGGCCTGTCATTGGCCGGTTTACCGCGTTCGGTCCACAGAGTGTCGCGGTTGGGTGCATAGACCCGGCGTAGGGACACGTGGTGTCGCCTGATTGGCGGGCTCTGGATACGCGGTCTACAGAGTTGGCGCGGCGGTGCATGGACTGGGACGGGGACACGTGGCAGTCCCTGGTTGGTCGGTGCACGCGGCGTGGTCCACGGAACCCGAAGTAGGGTGCGTGGACCGGGTGCAGGGGACACGTGTCGGCGTGCCATTCGCGGGCTCACGAGACGCGGCGCACGGGACGAGGGCGAGCGCCTCGGGGCGCGTGCGTGGCAGGCGGCCAGGCGGCTCCTGCCCGCACGTGTGACCGCGACAGTGCGGGACAGGTGGCGTGTAGTGGTCCAGATTTCCCATGCAACATTTCCGATGAATCCACTATGTAGAACACCTAGTGTTGGTGTGTTTGGCCCATGGTGCATCAAAGGGATGCCACAGATGGACCCTGTGTGTCATGGTTAGCTGATTTAGCCTTCGGTTGTATTTTCCGAATTTTAGAAAAGGTTTTGGGCCAATCTAAGGTTGGATTTGGATTCAGCGTGGAAAAACGCTTGAAAACGGCTATTTGCTTGTTAAATTTGGAGTCCGGATGAACAAAAACGGGCTTCCGGAAGTTTTCGGAGACTTTCGGTGCATGGGGGGTGACCGTGGACCGGCCTGAGCCACGTGGCGGCCTATCATTGGCCGGCTCACGCAGCTCGGTCCACGGGGACGTGCGGCGGTGCATGGACCGCTGGCGGGGGACGCGTGGCGTGCGCGGAGTGGTTGGCGTACGCGGCGCGGCTCAGCGATTTTTGCGCGGCTTCGGTGGACCGGGCGCATGACACGTGGCAGCCTGGCATTGGCGGGCTCACGAAGGCACGGTCCACGGTGCGTGCGGGGGGAGGCGCCTCGGTACGAAGCGCGCAGCGGCGCCTGACGCGTGGTCGGCCGCACTCGAGTGCGCCACGCGTCGGCACGCGAGAGGCGGGCCGTACCTACCCCCGCTGACCGCGGGGTGACGCGTGGCGCGCGCCGGAGGCCGCTGCACCGCTGTCCCGTGTTATGTGTACACGTGGCAGCACCGCAGGCTTTCGGGCGCGTCGGACGGGGAAGCTGCGACCGAATTTTCGGATCCTGGCGCCCGAAAATTGCGCCCGAATCCGGCCCAAGGTGTTTGCGGGCTGGGCCTATAAATAGTGGACTTTGGGCTCACCTAGCTCTTTTTCTGGGCTGTTTTTCCAAGTGTTTCCTTTAGGGATTTTCTTCCTCCACCTGAGATACATTTCACAGAGCATCCTTGGGATTTTTAGGGGCACGCATCCCGAGGTTCCCACTATTAAGGCGCGGCGCGACGCTCGTTCTCCGGCGACCCGTTTCGTCACAGTTCAGTGCGTGGTCTCCCTCGGCTCACTCCGACCTCGGAGGTAGTGTACCGGTTTTTTTTTTGGGCTTCCTGACTCCACCGACGAGCTTTTTGACTAAGGAAAGGTGCGAGCATGTGTATTTTCAGTTTACAGCGGGGTTCGGGAGGTTCCGGGCAGCGGCGGAGGTGCGGAGGTCGAAAAGTGAGTTATCGTGGCCCTTTTTGATTATTTTATTTATTTAATTGCTTTAATTAAATTTTTAGTTAATGTTGCCTTTCCTAGTGCTGTTGGTGGAGAGGGAGTTGTCTGAGGGTGTTGCTTAATTAATTGAGTGACTAGGTGAATTAATTAGTGGTGAGTTGGTGGGCTAATTAATTCCTTTCACTTTATTTAACTCCCTCTCACTCTCTCTCTCGAGCTCCACCTCACCACAACCTTCTCCAAGCTAATTTTTTTGGTGGTCTGAAGCAGAGGAAGGAAAGAGGAAGAAGAAGAAAGGAGGGAAAGAGGAAGAAGAAAAAGAGGAAGGAAAGGTGTTCTTTACCTTTTGCCTTCGCCGCGAGGGCGTGGAGCCGACTGTGGGCGCGGCGAGCCTCGGCGAGGTGGGCTTTATTTCCTGCTGTTTTTTGTGGAGTTTTGGGTTTTTGCTTCTCTTCTCTCATCCTCTTTTCTTTTCTTTTTGCTGCTTGGGGCTTGGAGGACCTCTTGTCCGAGGTGGCGGTGTGGTGCGAGCCGCGCTCGTGCTTTTTGCCGGCGCTTTGTTGGCTGGGCTGCCGCTGCGCGGGCGCGCATGAGCGCCGCGCGCAGCAGGCGCCCTGCTGCCGTTGAGGTGCAGCAGGGTGCGAGGCCTCCGGCTGCTAGTGCTCGGAGTGCTGCGCCCTGGCGGGCTGGGAGGGGCGCGCAGCACCACCAACGCGCGCAGCGGCCATGCGCTCCGCGAGTTCCGAACAAACAACCCCGCCACCGAGGCTGGCCTTCAAGCCGAGTATATTCCGCCTAGCCGGACAAACTCTCCTCGAGAGCGCTACTCAACCGAATGTCCCTTTGCCTCCGAAACAAGCATCCAGGACAATACAAGTTCTCCCAACTTAGTCCATTCGAATGGGCCCGAGCGAGCTGTCCTTGCGCGTTCCACTCGTCTGCTTAACCGAGCGACCTTTCCCACGCATCTCGCCCGTCTGCCAGCCCATTGCCTTGCCAAGGCGCCGCGCGCCCCGCAATTCCCACGACAGGATCCATAGTCAGGTCGGGCATGTCCCGTTCCGCCGGCCACCTAGTTCCGTCATCGCTCCCGATTCGGTCCAAGGTCCGCTTCCCGAATACCCCACACTACTTGTCCCCGCGTGTGTTCCCTTCGCAAGGGTTTGCCAACCTAGCGACATTCTCCCCGCGTCGCCAACCCCCTGGCACCTCCATTGCACGACTATGCTTGGCCGCCAACACACTCGGCCCAGCATCCAAGGTTGCTTGACGGATGTCGCTCACAATCGAATCAGCCTCGCTCCGCTTCGCTAGCCATTCGGCACCTCCATTGCACGGCCATGCCTGGCCGCCAACACCCTCGGTCCACACCATGGCTCACTTTACGAAAACCAGCATCGATTGTCTCCTCCTACTTCGTGGGCCTCGCGCCGCACGAATCCCCGCTCGGCATCGCTGCCTTTGCGAGCCTTGTCCATTACGGCGGACCGACCGTTCCTTCGCCTAGCAAACTTCGTAGGCCTCGCGCCTCACGAATCCCCGCTCGGCACGTACATGCCTTCGCAAGCCTTGTCCCTTGAGGCAGACCAACCTTCGCAAGACTGTCCCTTATCCGCTCGTTCGCTCCACTACAGAGATCCGAAACGGCATAAGGTAGTGCAAGCGAACCGAGAGGCAAAACCTCTGGGCCAACCCCGCTCCGTAATGCCGTCGACCTCGTGTCTTTGGCATTACCCTAAGCCCGTGTGCTCAACGACCATCAAATCCCGCTCACACAAACTTAGGCTTGGCGACTCCGCTCGCCAAGGGATGGCCTATGTCCTATAGGCCAACGGGGGAGTCGGGGCCACTTCGCAAGTGTCCAACCCCTCCTCTCAATAACCCACGAGGCATCCACCCCTTTGGCACCCCGGGGGTACAAAGGTGCTCACCGAGGGGTACGTTTTGAAACCCCGCATGCGGCACCATTTCCATGGTCATGGCATGGGCCATTGCTAGGGAATTGCCCCCGTTGGTTCGCCCACGGCTCAACCCTGACGGATTGTCCCAACTTCGCAAACCCGTAACTCTGTCAACCCAAATGCCTACCAAATGTCATCCAAAAGTGGCCCCCAAGGATGTCACGGTCGAACCAACCCGATCGACACGTGACAGACTCCCCCACCCAAGTTATCGACGTCCTCGTCGATGTCCATCCGTACTCCAGCTTTGTTGATAGCTGCCAAACACTACTCCAGATCAGAGCCGCCCTCGGCCTTGGCATCGCATGCCACGCTGACCCGCCTTGAGTATGTCCGCTACCCAACGCGTTGCTGAAACTCCTTGGTCCTCTCGACCAAACCACAGATCAGAGCCGCTCTCGGCCTTGGCATCGCATGCCACACTGACCCAAATACTTTGTCAACACCATTCTGTCCCCTTGAGTTGAAGCTCCCCAGCTCCGGATGCCTCCCCCGCAACACAAAACTCCTCCACGGAACTAGAATGTTAACCTTGTCGTCTGCTCACGACTATCCGAATGGCGCTGGCACTCCACTGCAACTCGGTCCTTCTCGAGGCGCTACTCGGCCCTTCTATCCCTTTCGCCCCTACTTAACCCAAATCTCCTGCAGCTAGTAGCCAATCTTGTGCCTCCCTCGCAGGGAAATCCCTTTCCAGCTAGCGATCTCTTCCCAGAACGCTACCGGACCAACCAGTGCACTCGGTATACTCCGCGAATACACTCATCTCAAGCGTGCACAAGTTCCTTAGAAAATCAGTAGAGTGGCCCTCCCTCGCTCCCTCCGAGGTCAAACTCCAAACGTCCCAACGTCTTGGAGCGTCCAACGCGAATCAGCTCGCAGCTCGGCTTCGCTTCTCCACCTCCAAATATCACAATATTCATCTAGGCTTCTCCACCCTGGAGCTCCCAATACACAAACTGTGGTCGGGCCAGATCACATCCAACCCCTTCCATTATCCATGAGTACTTCTACCCATCTCGTGCCATTCCCGCACACAACTTTGGCCTCACAAATGCCCCCGCAATCACATAACGTCAAGCCATCACCATGGTCTCTCCGAGTTTTCGAGTCTTTTGCCGAGACACACCTGCCCTCGACTACTTCGCACATCTACTTGCTCTACCATGAACTCTTGTTATGCCTCCTGACTGCTTTGCACTTTCGCTACTCGTTGCTGCTTAGCACCTTTGGCTTCTGTACTCCCAACTTCGGTTACCCACCAAAGTCCTCGGCCAAGTTCGAGACTAACAACACCTCGTTTCCATTGCTCAAACTTGTCGTCCTCCATACCTCCAGCAATCGCCTTCGCAATAGCCGCTGAACGGAACCCAAGCTTAACCCATCTGCTAGTCTTTCTCACAACTGCTGATAACGGTGATGTCGCCATCCAACGTCCACACCCTCACAAAATGCGATACCTCGACCCTTTGAGTTGACAACTGAGTCTTTCCCCTCCCAGCAACCTGTCACTAGGCGATCCTGGACCACGGTCCACCCGAGTGTCATGACTTGTCTCCTCGTCTACACTCGAGTCCCAGTTTCTCCGCTCCAAAAGCTCAGGTCCTCGCACAACCTTTGCAATCTGCCAGCAGAGCCCACACGATCCGTCGCACGGATACGTGCCCGCTATCTCGAGACCTTAGCACTGTCACTGCTTTTCCCGAACATAGCTCCTTACCTTGTTCCTCTGAACAAAGTCCAATCTCATCGTTTGATTCGCTCGAATAGTCATTCGTCCAACCTGTGGCCACACCATCGAGAGCAACCGATCTCCCCATCGGCCTTCTCGCCCCAAGTGAGGAACACCAAACCATCCAGTAACCCTTGGCCCACTTCGCAACCCAGCCCAAAGCTCAGCTGTTACTGCCACGGACCCGATCAGTCTTGGTTCCCAACTTGTGCTCCACGAAGTGAACTCTTCTGTCATGTGTGTTTTATCCGCCACGTTCCTTAGACGAGATCCCTTTTATCGAGTCACCAAACATCGGGACACATTCTGCTCAAATGTGCTCCCCCACCCTGAGTCGAAAGCACCGCCGAGCGAACTCAGACCAAACCCAGGCATTCGCAATGCCCACTTCCGCTGCGCGAGTTTCGGTTCTACCACAACCTTGACTACACCCATCAGCGGGATCCACGTCATTCGTCCATTGTACACGTGGATGCTG
Source organism: Tillandsia leiboldiana (assembly GCA_029204045.2). Taxonomy (NCBI): domain Eukaryota; kingdom Viridiplantae; phylum Streptophyta; class Magnoliopsida; order Poales; family Bromeliaceae; genus Tillandsia; species Tillandsia leiboldiana. The sequence continues at coordinate 49,548,732 of CM055060.1, read as the reverse complement.
CCCTGAACAATCAACGCTGTCACCGCCCTGCCCAGATGCAGACTTTCTCCTTACTCGAAGAGTTAAGGCCCAATTGTGATCTCTTTCTCGCACCGAGATAACTCTATCCGATTCATGGGTACACACTCGAAGAGTAATCGACCTCCCCATCGATCTTCTTGTACTGAAATACTTAAACTCAGTCACAACGAAGTAACACTTCTGCCGCGTGTGCTGCATCCCAATCCTTCCCTTCTAGAGATTCCTGCGCTGCAAGACCACAAACCCGGAAGCACATTGTCGCACAATGTGTTCCTCTCTTTTCCTAAGCCGCGAACGCCCCTTCACGAGCTCAGGTTCCTTAGGCACCCGCCTAATTCCACTCCGTGGTGACCGCGACCACGGACCACATAATGATTCTCCCAATCATTGCCTCGTCGCCTGTCACACGACTTAGGACTTAGCCATTTTCACAAGTAACCGTACTAGAATCCGCTGCACTCTGACTCCGCATCTCCCACAAGCGTAGTACCGCCACAGTGCCTCGCCGACGCTTAGTACCTTCGTTGGAGTGACTCCACTCACACCAACTTCGCCGTCAAGGTCGCACCTTCCGGCCAAATCTTCAACCCATAAGCTCAACTTAGCTCTGATACCACTTGTCACGGGGTTAGCTTTTTCGCCTTAAAATTACCCCATGCGGCGCTCAAGTGTCGCACACCCGAGCCAGCCTTCCCGAGTCCCCTTGCCACGGACACGCCCTCGAACCTAAACAGCGGGATCCAAACTCAAGAATTAACCAAGCATGCTCCTCCACGAGCCTGACTGCCCGGTGCCGCGCCTTACGTCGAACCCTTTGTCGAACTCCGCGAGTTCCGAACAAACAACCCCGCCACCGAGGCTGGCCTTCAAGCCGAGTATATTCCGCCTAGCCGGACAAACTCTCCTCAAGAGCGCTACTCAACCGAATGTCCCTTTGCCTCCGAAGCAAGCATCCAGGACAATACAAGTTCTCCCAACTTAGTCCATTCGAATGGGCCCGAGCGAGCTGTCCTTGCGCGTTCCACTCGTCTGCTTAACCGAGCGACCTTTCCCACGCATCTCGCCCGTCTGCCAGCCCATTGCCTTGCCAAGGCGCCGCGCGCCCCGCAATTCCCACGACAGGATCCATAGTCAGGTCGGGCATGTCCCGTTCCGCCGGCCACCTAGTTCCGTCATCGCTCCCGATTCGGTCCAAGGTCCGCTTCCCGAATACCCCACACTACTTGTCCCCGCGTGTGTTCCCTTCGCAAGGGTTTGCCAACCTAGCGACATTCTCCCCGCGTCGCCAACCCCCTGGCACCTCCATTGCACGACCATGCTTGGCCGCCAACACACTCGGCCCAGCATCCAAGGTTGCTTGACGGATGTCGCTCACAATCGAATCAGCCTCGCTCCGCTTCGCTAGCTATTCGGCACCTCCATTGCACGGCCATGCCTGGCCGCCAACACCCTCGGTCCACACCATGGCTCACTTTACGAAAACCAGCATCGATTGTCTCCTCCTACTTCGTGGGCCTCGCGCCGCACGAATCCCCGCTCGGCATCGCTGCCTTTGCGAGCCTTGTCCATTACGGCGGACCGACCGTTCCTTCGCCTAGCAAACTTCGTAGGCCTCGTGCCTCACGAATCCCCGCTCGGCACGTACATGCCTTCGCAAGCCTTGTCCCTTGAGGCAGACCAACCTTCGCAAGACTGTCCCTCATCCGCTCGTTCGCTCCACTACAGAGATCCGAAACGGCATAAGGTAGTGCAAGCGAACCGAGAGGCAAAACCTCTGGGCCAACCCCGCTCCGTAATGCCGTCGACCTCGTGTCTTTGGCATTACCCTAAGCCCGTGTGCTCAACGACCATCAAATCCCGCTCACACAAACTTAGGCTTGGCGACTCCGCTCGCCAAGGGATGGCCTATGTCCTATAGGCCAACGGGGGAGTCGGGGCCACTTCGCAAGTGTCCAACCCCTCCTCTCAATAACCCACGAGGCATCCACCCCTTTGGCACCCCGGGGGTACAAAGGTGCTCACCGAGGGGTACGTTTTGAAACCCCGCATGCGGCACCATTTCCATAGTCATGGCATGGGCCATTGCTAGGGAATTGCCCCCGTTGGTTCGCCCACGGCTCAACCCTGACGGATTGTCCCAACTTCGCAAACCCGTAACTCTGTCAACCCAAATGCCTACCAAATGTCATCCAAAAGTGGCCCCCAAGGATGTCACGGTCGAACCAACCCGATCGACACGTGACAGACTCCCCCACCCAAGTTATCGACGTCCTCGTCGATGTCCATCCGTACTCCAGCTTTGTTGATAGCTGCCAAACACTACTCCAGATCAGAGCCGCCCTCGGCCTTGGCATCGCATGCCACGCTGACCCGCCTTGAGTATGTCCGCTACCCAACGCGTTGCTGAAACTCCTTGGTCCTCTCGACCAAACCACAGATCAGAGCCGCTCTCGGCCTTGGCATCGCATGCCACACTGACCCAAATACTTTGTCAACACCATTCTGTCCCCTTGAGTTGAAGCTCCCCAGCTCCGGATGCCTCCCCCGCACCACAAAACTCCTCCACAGAACTAGAATGTTAACCTTGTCGTCTGCTCACGACTATCCGAATGGCGCTGGCACTCCACTGCAACTCGGTCCTTCTCGAGGCGCTACTCGGCCCTTCTATCCCTTTCGCCCCTACTTAACCCAAGTCTCCTGCAGCTAGTAGCCAATCTTGTGCCTCCCTCACAGGGAAATCCCTTTCCTGCTAGCGATCTCTTCCCAGAACGCTACCGGACCAACCAGTGCACTCGGTATACTCCGCGAATACACTCATCTCAAGCGTGCACAAGTTCCTTAGAAAATCAGTAGAGTGGCCCTCCCTCGCTCCCTCCGAGGTCAAACTCCAAACGTCCCAACGTCTTGGAGCGTCCAACGCGAATCAGCTCGCAGCTCGGCTTCGCTTCTCCACCTCCAAATATCACAATATTCATCTAGGCTTCTCCACCCTGGAGCTCCCAATACACAAACTGTGGTCGGGCCAGATCACATCCAACCCCTTCCATTATCCATGAGTACTTCTGCCCATCTCGTGCCATTCCCGCACACAACTTTGGCCTCACAAATGCCCCCGCAATCACATAACGTCAAGCCATCACCATGGTCTCTCCGAGTTTTCGAGTCTTTTGCCGAGACACACCTGCCCTCGACTACTTCGCACATCTACTTGCTCTACCATGAACTCTTGTTATGCCACCTGACTGCTTTGCACTTTCGCTACTCGTTGCTGCTTAGCACCTTTGGCTTCTGTACTCCCAACTTCGGTTACCCACCAAAGTCCTCGGCCAAGTTCGAGACTAACAACACCTCATTTCCATTGCTCAAACTTGTCGTCCTCCATACCTCCAGCAATCGCCTTCGCAATAGCCGCTGAACGGAACCCAAGCTTAACCCATCTGCTAGTCTTTCTCACAACTGCTGATAACGGTGATGTCGCCATCCAACGTCCACCCCCTCACAAAATGCGATACCTCGACCCTTTGAGTTGACAACTGAGTCTTTCCCCTCCCAGCAACCTGTCACTAGGCGATCCTGGACCACGGTCCACCCGAGTGTCATGACTTGTCTCCTCGTCTACACTCGAGTCCCAGTCTCTCCGCTCCAAAAGCTCAGGTCCTCGCACAACCTTTGCAATCTGCCAGCAGAGCCCACACGATCCGTCGCACGGATACGTGCCCGCTATCTCGAGACCTTAGCACTGTCACTGCTTTTCCCGAACATAGCTCCTTACCTTGTTCCTCTGAACAAAGTCCAATCTCATCGTTTGATTCGCTCGAATAGTCATTCGTCCAACCTGTGGCCACACCATCGAGAGCAACCGATCTCCCCATCGGCCTTCTCGCCCCAAGTGAGGAACACCAAACCATCCAGTAACCCTTGGCCCACTTCGCAACCCAGCCCAAAGCTCAGCTGTTACTGCCACGGACCCGATTAGTCTTGGTTCCCAACTTGTGCTCCACGAAGTGAACTCTTCTGTCATGTGTGTTTTATCCGCCACGTTCCTTAGACGAGATCCCTTTTATCGAGTCACCAAACATCGGGACACATTCTGCTCAAATGTGCTCCCCCACCCCGAGTCGAAAGCACCGCCGAGCGAACTCAGACCAAACCCAGGCATTCGCAATGCCCACTTCCGCTGCGCGAGTTTCAGTTCTACCACAACCTTGACTATACCCATCAGCGGGATCCACGTCATTCGTCCATTGTACACGTGGATGCTGCCCTGAACAATCAACGCTGTCGCCGCCCTGCCCAGATGCAGACTTTCTCCTTACTCGAAGAGTAAAGGCCCAATTGTGATCTCTTTCTCGCACCGAGATAACTCTATCCGATTCATGGGTACACACTCGAAGAGTAATCGACCTCCCCATCGATCTTCTTGTACTGAAATACTTAAACTCAGTCACAACGAAGTAACACTTCTGCCGCGTGTGCTGCATCCCAATCCTTCCCTTCTAGAGATTCCTGCGCTGCAAGACCACAAACCCGGAAGCACATTGTCGCACAATGTGTTCCTCTCTTTTCCTAAGCCGCGAACGCCCCTTCACGAGCTCAGGTTCCTTAGGCACCCGCCTAATTCCACTCCGTGGTGACCGCGACCACGGACCACATAATGATTCTCCCAATCATTGCCTCGTCGCCTGTCACACGACTTAGGACTTAGCCATTTTCACAAGTAACCGTACTAGAATCCGCTGCACTCTGACTCCGCATCTCCCACAAGCGTAGTACCGCCACAGTGCCTCGCCGACGCTTAGTACCTTCGTTGGAGTGACTCCACTCACACCAACTTCGCCGCCAAGGTCGCACCTTCCGGCCAAATCTTCAACCCATGAGCTCAACTTAGCTCTGATACCACTTGTCACGGGGTTAGCTTTTTCGCCTTAAAATTACCCCATGCGGCGCTCAAGTGTCGCACACCCGAGCCAGCCTTCCCGAGTCCCCTTGCCACGGACACGCCCTCGAACTTAAACAGTGGGATCCAAACTCAAGCATTAACCAAGCATGCTCCTCCACGAGCCTGACTGCCCGGTGCCGCGCCTTACGTCGAACCCTTTGTCGAACTCCGCGAGTTCCGAACAAACAACCCCGCCACCGAGGCTGGCCTTCAAGCCAAGTATATTCCGCCTAGCCGGACAAACTCTCCTCGAGAGCGCTACTCAACCGAATGTCCCTTTGCCTCCGAAGCAAGCATCCAGGACAATACAAGTTCTCCCAACTTAGTCCATTCGAATGGGCCCGAGCGAGCTGTCCTTGCGCGTTCCACTCGTCTGCTTAACCGAGCGACCTTTCCCACGCATCTCGCCCGTCTGCCAGCCCATTGCCTTACCAAGGCGCCGCGCGCCCCGCAATTCCCACGACAGGATCCATAGTCTGGTCGGGCATGTCCCGTTCCGCCGGCCACCTAGTTCCGTCATCGCTCCCGATTCGGTCCAAGGTCCGCTTCCCGAATACCCCACACTACTTGTCCCCGCGTGTGTTCCCTTCGCAAGGGTTTGCCAACCTAGCGACATTCTCCCCGCGTCGCCAACCCCCTGGCACCTCCATTGCACGACCATGCTTGGCCGCCAACACACTCGGCCCAGCATCCAAGGTTGCTTGACGGATGTCGCTCACAATCGAATCAGCCTCGCTCCGCTTCGCTAGCCATTCGGCACCTCCATTGCACGGCCATGCCTGGCCGCCAACACCCTCGGTCCACACCATGGCTCACTTTACGAAAACCAGCATCGATTGTCTCCTCCTACTTCGTGGGCCTCGCGCCGCACGAATCCCCGCTCGGCATCGCTGCCTTTGCGAGCCTTGTCCATTACGGCGGACCGACCGTTCCTTCGCCTAGCAAACTTCGTAGGCCTCGCGCCTCACGAATCCCCGCTCGGCACGTACATGCCTTCGAAAGCCTTGTCCCTTGAGGCGGACCAACCTTCGCAAGACTGTCCCTCATCCGCTCGTTCGCTCCACTACAGAGATCCAAAACGGCATAAGGTAGTGCAAGCGAACCGAGAGGCAAAACCTCTGGGCCAACCCCGCTCCGTAATGCCGTCGACCTCGTGTCTTTGGCATTACCCTAAGCCCGTGTGCTCAACGACCATCAAATCCCGCTCACACGAACTTAGGCTTGGCGACTCCGCTCGCCAAGGGATGGCCTATGTCCTATAGGCCAACGGGGGAGTCGGGGCCACTACGCAAGTGTCCAACCCCTCCTCTCAATAACCCACGAGGCATCCACCCCTTTGGCTCCCCGGGGGTACAAAGGTGCTCACCGAGGGGTACGTTTTGAAACCCCGCATGCGGCACCATTTCCATGGTCATGGCATGGGCCATTGCTTGGGAATTACCCCCGTTGGTTCGCCCACGGCTCAACCCTGACGGATTGTCCCAACTTCGCAAACCCGTAACTCTGTCAACCAAAATGCCTTCCAAATGTCATCCAAAAGTGGCCCCCAAGGATGTCACGGTCGAACCAACCCGATCGACACGTGACAGCGCGCTAGGCGCGCGGGCCTGCAAGGCACCGCGCGGGCGGCCCTTGGGGCCTCCCGGCCCTGCAGGCCACGCGCTAGGCGCGCGGCACTGCAGGGCACCGCGCGGGCACCCTTGGGGCCGCGCGGTGGCGCGCGGCACTGCAAGGCGCCGCGCGGGCAGCCCTTGGGCCGGGCGATGCTGCCGGCCGTGCGGGGGCTGGTTTCTTGGGGGCTTTGCGGCCGTGAGCCGCACAGGGCCATTGTTTGCGACACGCCGGTACGCCGTGGCGGATGCGCGATGGGCCTTCCGCGCAACGCCCGGCGTTCGTCGTCGCCAGGTGGAGTTTTCCGTCGTTTTGAGTGCGGTTTTGACCGCAGGCCTTTCTGATCCCTGTTTTTCACCTTTTCGCAGCTGAGGCTCAGTGTCAGCTTGGCTTTGTGATCGGTGGTGAGCGCTGTGCCGCGTGGAGTTGTGGGATCGCGCCGACACCTCCGTTTGGCGCGCGGTTTTTGCAGATTCTTCACAGGTGGGTTGGTTTCTTTCGAAAGGATTACAAGATGCCACTTTTGTTTCCAGACGCAAAGGTATGGTGACCTTGTGCTATCAGGCAAGTGCGGGTCAGTCGTGTAAGTCGCGGGTTCTGGTTTCCGACTAGGGCATGTATGATGCTCCTGGGTGTTCGCTCTAGATTACACAGCTGTATTGGAAGCCCTGGCCGAGTTACCAGGAGGGCGTTTTCCCCGGCCGAGTCACCGGGAGGGCAGTTTTTTCCAGGCCGAGCTACCAGGAGGGTACCTTTCCCGGGCCGAGTTACCGGGAGGACTATTTCCCTGGCTGAGTTACCAGGAGAGTACTTCCCTGGCCGAGATACCAGTGGAAGTTCGCCCCCGGCCGAGTTACCGGGTGGCTGAGGGGAAATGACATATGCGGGTGGTCATTTTCATATTATGCTAGATGTCATTTAGTACAGCATTGCATTGAGGCATATAGTGATAGATTTACTTACAGCTTTCATTCCAGTACTATCTATCTATCTATCTATCTGTTTTTGCCTCCAGTGGACTTGGTGGGCTACCGAGGATAGGGCATCGGTACCCACTGAGATCTGACTTTTTAGTTGATCTCACACCCGCCGTGTGTGACAGGTGTTTCTGAGGCGGCCGTTCCAGGGCCGGTACGTGCGGAGTCTTCAGACCGTGGCAAGGGCTTGGCCGACTAGTGCCTCCTGGGTCTGTAGAGTCACAGGTAGAGCTACTCGGGTATTTTTGGTTTCCCACTTTTGTACTAGATAGTGGTGGTGTACCCCTTTTTGGGAGGTAGTGGATGTTGTACCTGGACTATTTACTTAGTGACTCTTGTATGCAGTTTATTTTCTTCAGTGTTGCATCTCCTTTGCTCTGATACTTGTATGGCTAGATCCCTTTTTGCAGGTTAGACGCTTCATGTGTGCGGCAGTTTCCGCACAGACGGCGGATCTGTTGGCGAGCCCGGGTCGCAGGCTCGACCCCGGGGCGTGACAGATTAGGTGGTATCAGAGCCTAGGTGTTTAGGTCTTTGGGGACTTAGGGACCCTAGGCTTTTGGTTGGACAGTAGAGTGACTGTCGAGAGAGATGTGTGGTAGCGAGAGTTTTGGTTGTGTTGTGACTCCCCCGGGATTTCGGGCGAGTGACTTTACATGTTAGCTCTCTAAAGTAGTTCTGTTGGCTGTAGACAACACAACACTTTAGAGTTGGAAACATGTTTTAGACTTTCGCTGGCTTTGGGTTGTGAGGTTTTGGTTCTCTGACACCCTGTTTTTCCTGTTACAGTTGCCTGAGATGCCTCCTAGACGTCGTGCGACGACGAGGGCGCACTCCGCGTCGGAGGACAGGCCCGAGCAGGAGGAGGCTGCACAGGGTGAGGTTCATGAGCTGCGGGCCCAAGTGGCCCAGATGTCTGAGGCGTTGCGGCGCCAGGAGGAGGCTGCCAAACGCCAGGAGGAAAATTTGGAGCGGATGATGAGGTTACTTGAGCAGAGGACATCTGCGGCACCGCCAGCGGCGACTTCGTCGACCTCATCTCACATCGCCCCGTTGACAGAATCGGAGCAGAGGGAGCTCACGGATCGTTTAGCTTATGTCAGCCAGTTCCGTCCTCCGCGTTTCGCCGGGCAGAGTTCTGAGCCTCGGGAAGTAGAAAACTGGATTTCAGCAATAGAAAAGTTATTTGAGAACCTGTTTATTAAGGAAAAGCATCAGGTGTATTTAGCTACACACTTCCTGGAGGGTGACGCAGAGACTTGGTGGCATCGTGTCCGCCCCCCGGGACCTCCAGGAGCTCAGGTGATGTCTTGGCAGGAGTTCCGCGCTTTGCTACTCGGGGCCTACTTCCCCGACAATGCAAAGCAGAAGCTTGAGGGGGATCTCCGTCGACTGCAGCAGGGTAGCCGACCCCTTCCGGACTATATTCGAGAGTTCCAGCGCTTATTGAGCAGCGTGCCGCATGTTGCCCCTGATGAGGCCCAGAGAGTGGACCTGTTCGAGCGAGGGCTGCACCCGGATATTTATCACCTGGTTCATTCACACCGATCGTTGACTCTGGACGCGGCCATGGAGCGTGCACGGTGGGTCTCTCGAGGGCGGGTGATCATGGCTGAGAGGGGCGGGGCGCCAGGGACTAGTTCCGGGGAGAAGCGCCCCGCACCGCAGGATTCTGGACAGACGAGCAGACCGCGGCCCCCGAGGCCGCCTCAGATCCCGCCTCGAGGCCGCGGGGCACAGAGGAGACAGAGATCGGGGGGCTCCCGGCCTCCTAGGCAGCAGCAGCAGCAGAGCCGCACTGATAGTTGTGTGATTTGCGGCGGACCCCACGCCCCCCAGTAGTGTGATCAGCGGCAGGGCCGATGTTACCGGTGTAGGCAGGCAGGGCACAGATCGTGGTCTTGTCCTAGAGCGGGGTCATCAGCAGCGTCGGCAGCTTCGGTTCTTCCTCCACCGCCCTTTCTGACGGGCGGATCCTCGACAGGTTTTTGAATATGTTGGATTTGATCCTAATTTGATCCAATCTTATTCCTAAAGATTAGGGATGATTTAGGAATATTTTAAAGAGTATTCTTAAAAGAATATCAACGACTAGAAGTGAATCGGAGACTCGGATGGACAGTGGAAATTATTTTCTATTAGAATTAGGTTTTCAGAGTTATATTAACTCTTGTAATTCATTTTTTATTTTTTTAGAGCTTCATTGAAAAAAAATTCTAATTAAGAGAAAAAACGTGGAGAGCTTTCGGGAGAGAGTTTCTTATAATCTAATTTTACTCTTTGTACTTTTATATCATGGATTAATCGAAGAACGCATTGAGATGGTCTTACCCGTGGACGTAGGACGACACATTGTTGGCCGAACCAATTAAACCTTGTGTCCTTGTATTTTCTTATTCGTTTTATTTTCTTAGTTATTCTTGTGCTTGTTTTCTACGATCATTCTCGTTTACTTTCATCTACGAAAGGTCCTGTTTCCGCTGCTCTCGTGTGCTGTGTGGGTTGATGTGTGCTTGGTAATCCCACGGCCGGTTCCCCCTTTAATTGGTATCAGAGCATTTGGTTCTTCGTAGTTCGTTGACGGTGAAACGATGGCAGAAAAAGTTTCAGCGATAAAGTATGAGATTTCTCGGTTTGATGAAGCGAACTTTGCATTGTGGAAACTGAATATGCAAGCAGTTTTGATTAAATGTACTTATGAGATCGCCCTGCAAGGAAAGGAGAATAAGCCGGAGGAATGACTGATAAACAATTTGAAGAGAAGGATAAGATGGCTTTGCCTAACTTATATTTGGCACTGGATGATTCGGTGCTATTCAATGTGGAGATCGGGACTACTACAAAGGGAATTTAGAATAAATTGAAAAATCTCTATGAAGGAAAGTTATTGGTGAACAAAATCTTCTTAAGGCGACAATTGTACAATCTAAAGATGAAGGACGGGGCACCGGTACAAGAACATCTAAGTACATTCAACTCTATCATGAGCAAACTCGTTGCTCTAGATGTGAGAATCGATGAAGAAGAAAAGGCAAGTATTTTACTTTGCTCGATGCCGAAAACTTGGGATAATTTGATTATGAACTTGAGCCATATTGAAACCCTTAAGATAGAGTTGGTTGTTGCATCATTACTTAACAAGAAGATGAGGCGGAAGTCTAGTCAAGGAAGTTCTTCGGGGGAGGCTATGATAGCACGGGGAAGACCTTTCGAGAGGGAGCATGGTGATCGAGAAAAGTCGAGATCAAAATCCAAGGGCAAAAAAAAAGTAAAGTGCTGGAATTGTGAAAAGTTGGGACACGTGAAGAAAAATTGTTGGGTTAAAGGAGTTGATGGTAAATTCGATTCAAACAATTTTCAAGGTAATATAGCCGAAGCGGATGCTAAGTCGGCTAGTTCGGAGGATGAAGATGCGTTAGTCGCATTGGATAGATCCGAGCTTATTTATCATTGGATCTTGGATTCGGGGCGTCATTCCACATGACTCCCTATAGGGAGTGATTTCATTCTTATAAGTCACGGAATAGTGGAGTTATCTATTTGAGTGACAACACGGCATGTCCGGTGGTTGGAGTGGGAGACGTTCGTATCAAGATGTTTGATGGTATTATTCGGACGGTTTCTAATGTTCGACATGTTCCTACACTTCGGAAAAGTCTTCTATCACTTGGAAAATTTTGCAAACAAGGCTTTAAATTCATCGGTGAGAAAGATTACTTGAATGTATGTCAAGATTGTTTAGTGTTGATGAAAGAAGAGCAAGTAGGTGGTCTTTATAGATTAGTGGGCGATACTCAAGTGGGAGAAGTGGTTGTTGCAAGCGCAAAGGTGGAGTCTTCAACAGTGTGGCATCGCTGTTTAGGACACATGAGCGAGCGCGGATTGCGGGTATTATCCAATCGTGAACTTCTTTCAGGTTACAAGTCTGCGCCATTAGATTTTTGTGAAGATTGCATCTACGGGAAGCAACGAAGGTTGTCTTTTTCAGTAGGACATTTGCATTCATGCATGGGCTAGAGATAGGACCGTTATCTTGTGCTCGTGAGATTCAGGTACCCGATCATGTTCTACACGTTGATGAGTGTTGTTGGTCCTGCCCTGTGCAGTTAGGGCCTTGGATTTTACCTGTTGATCTTTTGGTCCTTCGCCAGCTCCGGGATTTCGACGTAGTTTTGGGGATGGATTGGTTGACTCGGTATTTCGCTGCTATTGATTGTCGAGAGAGGACTGTGACCCTTAGGGAGCCGGGTCAGGAGGAGTATGTTTTCAGAGGTTGTCAGAGTACGCTGTTTGCAGCGACGATCTCTTCTGCTAGAGCCCGACAGCTGATGAGTCGTGGTTGTGTTGCCTTCTTAGCTACTGTTGTTGAGGCGCCTACGGCGATGCCTGGACTCGAGGACATTCCTATCGTCCGAGAGTATCCAGATGTGTTCCCTCCCGAGCTATCGTCTATGCCGCCGGATCGAGAGATTGAGTTTGTGATTGACGTGGTTCCTGGAACCACGCCAATCTCTAAGGCACCCTACAGAATGGCACCAGCAGAATTGAGAGAGTTAAAGGCTCAGCTCCCGGATCTCATGGATCGCGGGTTTGTTCGTCCTAGTGTTTCTCCTTGGGGAACCCCGATTCTTTTTGTGAAGAAAAAGGATGGGTCACTTAGGCTTTGTGTGGATTACAGAGAATTGAATAAAGTGACCGTCAAGAACAAGTATCCACTTCCTCGGATTGATGATTTATTTGATCAGCTTCAGGGAGCCACAGTTTTCTCAAAAATAGATCTGCAGTCCGGTTACCACCAGCTGAGGGTGAGGGCCGAGGATGTGTCCAAGACGGCGTTTACGTCTCGGTATGGGCATTACGAGTTTACAGTGCTACCTTTTGGTTTGACGAATGCCCCGGCTGCGTTCATGGATTTGATGAACCGAGTCTTTCAGCCGTACTTGGACCGTTTTGTGGTGGTTTTCATTAATGACATCCTGATTTACTCCCGTAGCGACTTTGAGCACGAGGAGCACTTGAGGTTAGTGTTGCAGCTTCTGAGGGAGAAGAAGCTGTATGCGAAGTTAAAGAAGTGCGCCTTTTGGCTTCGGGAGGTTTCTTTTCTAGGCCACATTGTTTCAGCCGCAGGAGTGGCAGTGGACCCGGCGAAGATAGTTTCAGTTCGGGATTGGCCTAGACCTACGACGGTGACGGAGATTCGGAGCTTCTTGGGCCTTGCGGGCTACTACCGTCGTTTTGTTGAGGGCTTTGCGAAGCTCTCTACCCCCCTCACAAGATTGACCAAGAAAGGGGTAAAATTTGTATGGACAGAGCAATGCCAGCAAAGCTTCGAGGAGTTGAAGCAGAGGTTGATTTCCGCACCAGTTCTTGCACTACCAGTTATGGGAGAGGGGTACGTGATTTATAGTGATGCCTCCCACAGCGGCCTTGGTTGCGTGTTGATGCAGCATGGTAGGGTGATTGCCTACGCTTCTCGCCAGTTAAAGGATTATGAGAGGAATTACCCTACGCATGACCTTGAGCTCGCTGCTGTGGTTTTTGCCTTGAAGCTCTGGCGGCACTATTTGTATGGAGAGCGTTGTGAGATCTTCACCGACCATCAGAGCTTGAAATACCTGTTCACCAAGAAAGAACTCAATCTAAGGCAGTGCCGGTGGCTTGAGCTTTTGAAGGATTATGACTTGAGCATTCTCTATCATCCCGGCAAGGCCAACGTGGTTGCGAATGCGTTGAGCAGGCGTTCAGGGCAGACCCTGAGCATGCTTATTACCCAGCAGAGACCACTGAGAGAGCAGCTGAGGAGTTTGGATTTAGAGATTGTGTTCCCAGGGGACTCTGCGAGACTTATGTCAATGGTTTTGCAGCCCACTCTGCTGGATAGGATCAGACAAAAGCAGAGTGAGGACCCCTATCTCCTGAGGGTTCGAGACCAGATGCAGCTTGGTCAGGGCAGGGACTTTTCTGTGGATGCCGCGGGAATACTCCGGTACAGGGACCGCATTTGTGTGCCTGTGGATTTGGATATTAGAGAGCTGATCCTGAGGGAAGCTCACTATACACCTTACACCCTCCATCCTGAAGGAACTAAGATGTATAGGGATTTAAAGGCACAATTTTGGTGGCAAGGCATGAAGAGGGATATTGGTAGGTTTGTGGCCCACTGTCTAACTTGCCAGCAGGTTAAAGCGGAACACCTGGTTCCCGCAGGCAAGTTACAAAGCCTACCAATCCCTGAGTGGAAATGGGATTGTGTCACCATGGACTTTATTGTGGGTCTGCCGAGGACTCAGAGTGGAGCTGATGCTATTTGGGTGATCGTGGATCGATTGACTAAATCAGCCCACTTTTTGCCAATTCAGTCAGGTTGGACCTTGGAGAGATTAGCGCAGTTATACCTTGACGAGATTGTGAGGCTTCACGGTGTGCCAGCATCTATTGTATCCGACAGGGACCCCAGGTTTACCTCTCAGTTTTGGAGGAGCTTGCAGATGGCTTTGGGGACCCAGCTTCAGTTCAGCACCGCCTTTCACCCACAGACCGACGGACAGTCTGAGCGGACTATTCAGACTCTGGAGGACATGTTGAGGGCTTGTGTCCTGAGCTTTAGCGGTAGTTGGGATCGACATTTGAGATTAGCTGAGTTTGCCTACAACAATAGCTTCCAGGCGAGTATCCAGATGGCGCCCTATGAAGCATTGTATGGTAGGAAATGTCGATCGCCTCTTTGTTGGAGTGACGTGGGTGAAAGGAAGACTTTGGGGCCAGATTTGCTTTTGGACGCCGAGGATAAAGTCAAGGTTGTTCGACGCCACTTGGTCACTGCTCAGAGCCGGCAGAAGAGCTACGCCGATAAGAGGCGGCGAGACTTGGAGTTCCAGGTGGGGGATCATGTGTTTCTGAAAGTCTCGCCGTCTCGAGGGATTCGACGCTTTGGGGTGCGCGGAAAGCTGAGCCCGCGTTTTATTGGACCATTTGAGGTTTTGGAGCGTATCGGACCTGTCGCCTATCGGGTTGCCCTACCGCCGCGTCTAGCCGATACTCATGATGTTTTCCATGTATCTGTCTTGAGGAGGTATGTCTATGATCCCTCTCACGTTGTGGACTTCACTTCTTTGGAGCTGGACGAGGAGCTGCACTTCCGGGAGCGCCCGATTCGAATTCTGGCTCGAGAGACGAGAGAATTGCGAAATCGGGTCATACCTTATGTAAAGGTATTGTGGAGCCACCATGATGAGAGAGAGGCTACTTGGGAGCCCGAGGATGTGCTGAGGACTACCTACCCGTTCTTATTCGAGACCCCCTCGTGATTTTGGAGCTTTTTGGGTTTCGGGGACGAAACCATTTGAAGGGGGGGAGAGTGTAGTGTACCGGTTTTTGTTTTGGGCTTCCTGACTCCACCGACGAGCTTTTTGACTAAGGAAAGGTGCGAGCATGTGTATTTTCAGTTTACAGCGGGGTTCGGGAGGTTCCGGGCAGCGGCGGAGGTGCGGAGGTCGAAAAGTGAGTTATCGTGGCCCTTTTTGATTATTTTATTTATTTAATTGCTTTAATTAAATTTTTAGTTAATGTTGCCTTTCCTAGTGCTGTTGGTGGAGAGGGAGTTGTCTGAGGGTGTTGCTTAATTAATTGAGTGACTGGGTGAATTAATTAGTGGTGAGTTGGTGGGCTAATTAATTCCTTTCACTTTATTTAACTCCCTCTCACTCTCTCTCTCGAGCTCCACCTCACCACAACCTTCTCCAAGCTAATTTTTTTGGTGGTCTGAAGCAGAGGAAGGAAAGAGGAAGAAGAAGAAAGGAGGGAAAGAGGAAGAAGAAGAAGAGGAAAGAAAGGTGTTCTTGACCTTTTGCCTTCGCCGCGAGGGCGTGGAGCCGACTGTGGGCGCGGCGAGCCTCGGCGAGGTGGGCTTTATTTCCTGCTGTTTTTTGTGGAGTTTTGGGTTTTTGCTTCTCTTCTCTCCTCCTCTTTTCTTTTCTTTTTGCTGCTTGGGGCTTGGAGGACCTCTTGTCCGAGGTGGCGGTGTGGTGCAAGCCGCGCTCGTGCTTTTTGCCGGCGCTTTGTTGGCTGGGCTGCCGCTGCGCGGGCGCGCATGAGCGCCGCGCGCAGCAGGCGCCCTGCTGCCGTTGAGGTGCAGCAGGGCGCGAGGCCTCCGGCTGCTAGTACTCGGAGCGCTGCGCCCTGGCGGGCTGGGAGGGGCGCGCAGCACCACCAACGCGCGCAACGGCCATGCGCTGCGCGCACAGTGCTGCTGGCCCCGCGCGGGTTGCAGGCCGCGCGCTGTGCGCGCGGCACTACAGGGCCCGCGCGGGCGGCCATGGGGCCGCGCGGGCTGCAGGCCGCGCGCGCTGTCCGCGCGGCACTGCAGAGCCCCGCGCGGGCGGCCATGGGGCCGCGCGGCACTGCAGAGCCCCGCGCGGGCGGCCATGGGGCCGCGCGGGTTGCAGGCCGCGCGCGCTGTGCGCACGGCACTGCAGGGCCCGCGCGGGCGGCCATGGGGCCGCGCGGGCTGCAGGCCGCGCGCGCTGTGCGCGCGGCACTGCGGAGCCCCGCGCGGGCGGCCATGGGGCCGCGCGGGCTGCAGGCCACGCGCGCTGTGCGCGCGGCACTGCAGAGCCCCGCGCGGGCGGCCATGGAGCCGCGCGGGCTGCAGGCCGCGCGCGCTGTGCGCGCGGCACTGCAGAGCCCCGCGCGGGCGGCCATGGGCCGCGCGGGCTTGCAGGCCGCGCGCTAGGCGCGCGGGCGGCCCTTGGGGCCGCCCGGCCCTGCAGGCCGCGCGCTAGGCGCGCGGCACTGCAGGGCACCGCGCGGGCACCCTTGGGGCCGCGCGGTGGCGCGCGGCACTGCAAGGCGCCGCGCGGGCAGCCCTTGGGCCGGGCGATGCTGCCGGCCGTGCGGGGGCTGGTTTCTTGGGGGCTTTGCGGCCGTGAGCCGCACAGGGCCATTGTTTGCGACACACCGGTACGCCGTGGCGGATGCGCGATGGGCCTTCCGCGCAACGCCCGGCGTTCGTCGTCGCCAGGTGGAGTTTTCCGCCGTTTTGAGCGCGGTTTTGACCGCAGGCCTTTCTGATCCCTGTTTTTCACCTTTTCGCAGCTGAGGCTCAGTGTCAGCTTGGCTTTGTGATCGGTGGTGAGCGCTGTGCCGCGTGGAGTTGTGGGATCGCGCCGACACCTCCGTTTGGCGCGCGGTTTTTGCAGATTCTTCACAGGTGGGTTGGTTTCTTTCGAAAGGATTACAAGATGCCACTTTTGTTTCCAGACGCAAAGGCATGGTGACCTTGTGTTATCAGGCAAGTGCGGGTCAGTCGTGTAAGTCGCGGGTTCTGGTTTCCGACTAGGGCATGTATGATGCTCCTGGGTGTTCGCTCTAGATTACACAGCTGTATTGGAAGCCCTGGCCGAGTTACCAGGAGGGCGTTTTCCCCGGCCGAGTCACCGGGAGGGCAGTTTTTCCCTGGCCGAGCTACCAGGAGGGTACCTTTCCCCGGCCGAGTTACCGGGAGGACTATTTCCCTGGCTGAGTTACCAGGAGAGTACTTCCCTGGCCGAGATACCAGTGGAAGTTCGCCCCCGGCCGAGTTACCGGGTGGCTGAGGGGAAATGACATGTGCGGGTGGTCATTTTCATATTATGCTAGATGTCATTTAGTACAGCATTGCATTGAGGCATATAGTGATAGATTTACTTACAGCTTTCATTCCAGTACTATCTATCTATCTGTTTTTGCCTCCAATGGACTTGGTGGGCTACCGAGGATAGGGCATCGGTACCCACTGAGATCTGACTTTTTAGTTGATCTCACACCCGCCGTGTGTGACAGGTGTTTCTGAGGCGGCCGTTCCAGGGCCGGTACGTGCGGAGTCTTCAGACCGTGGCAAGGGCTTGGCCGACTAGTGCCTCCTGGGTCTGTAGAGTCACAGGTAGAGCTACTCGGGTATTTTTGGTTTCCCACTTTTGTACTAGATAGTGGTGGTGTACCCCTTTTTGGGAGGTAGTGGATGTTGTACCTGGACTATTTACTTAGGCAGCGTTTGGTTGGAGGATAAAGGGGGAATAACCCCCTTTATCCCCCTATTCTTGCCAAACAACCTACAAAAAAGACAGGGGATAAAATTTTATTTTATCCCCTTCTTAACGGGTTATCCTAGGATAACCCGTTAAGATTTATCCCCCCACCCCCCCGGAATAGGGGATTATCCCGGGGGCAGTGGATGGGAATTTTAATGTGAAATTTTACATTTTAAATTTTAAATTTCAAAATTGATTTTGAATTTTTAAATTTTAAAATTTTAATGTGAAATTTTAAATTTTAAATTTTAAATTTCAAAATTAATTTTGAATTTTAAAATTTTAAAATTTGAATGTGAAATTTTAAATTTTAAATTTTAAATTTCAAATTTGAATTTGAATTTTAAAATTTTAAAATTTGAATGTGAAATTTTAAATTTAAAATTTCAAATTAAAAAATTTCAAATATAAATTTTAAATTTTAAAATTTAAATTTAAAATTTACAATTAAATTTTTAAAATTCAAAATTTAAAATAAAATTTGAAAATTAAAATTTAAAATTAAAGTTTAAAATTAAAATTTAAAATTTAAAATTAAAATTTAAAATTAAAGTTTTAAATTAAAATTAAAATTTATAATTTATAATTTATAATTAAAATTAAAATTTAAAATTTAAAATTTATAATTTTTAAAATTTACACTTTCATTTCCAATCTAAAGCTATCTACAACTTGAATTTTGCATTTACTAAAATATACTATAAAATAAAAATTATTATTTTTTTAGGTAAGATATAATTTATTACTTATAATTAAATTGCTTCAAATTAAATATAATTTTAAAATTAATTTTCCTACAAAAAAAAGATAAGGGCAAAGTTGGTATTTTAAAAAAAATTCTATCTTCTTTTTTCATTATCCTCCACTATTCCATAATTTCAACCAAACACTATTTTAGCAATTCCAGAGAATACCAACTTTTCAACCAAACGCAATTTAACTTTTATACTTCTTTATTCCGGAATAGCAAGCTATCCCAGGTATAAAAAAATTTATACCTCAGAAATTAATCCCCGAACCAAACGGGGCCTTAGTGACTCTTGTATGCAGTTTATTTTCTTCAGTGTTGCATCTCCTTTGCTCTGATACTTGTATGGCTAGATCCCTTTTTGCAGGTTAGACGCTTCGTCTGTGCGGCAGTTTCCGCACAGACGGCGGATCTGTTGGCGAGCCCGGGTCGCAGGCTCGACCCCGGGGCGTGACATCGGACTTTGGCGATTCTTGCGCCGTTGGACTCTCGACAGGTAGGACTCCAACTTCTGTGTTTTGAGTTTCCTCGCTTTCCGTGCTGACCTTGGAGTTTCCTGAGCTTCCATTTGACCCATTTTTCTTCGCGGATTTTTGGACAGCACTGCGGTGTTTTAGCTGTATCTTTTCGCACAGACGTCGGAATGAGGCGATTCAAGAGGCATTTTTCATCTTCACTTCACAAGGAATCTCTTGGATTTTTCCCTGAATTTTTAGAATATTTTCCGAAGGTGAAAGTCTCCTTTTACTGTAGTTCTTTGTTACAGAATTTCTGTACAGTGTTTGTTGGGGTGTTTCCCTTGCCGAATTTGCATCTCAGCGTAGGAAACTCGGATTTGGGCGTGCAGGTATTCGTTTCGACGGGTTCGTCGCAAGGATCGCGACAGTATTTTTCGTGGATTTTTCTGGGTATTTTTCGCAGGTGAAATCAGGGCAACTTTGGACTGTGTATTTTGGGACAGATTTTGTGAGGCATTGTGTGATTAAAATATGTATATTCTTCTGGGGAATTTTGTGCAGTGTTGTAGAGTTGGTTTTGGCCGAGCGTGGACTGCACCTTTGGGGACCAGGATTTAGCGCTCGAGGTGGGTACCGTTGTCACCTCTCACTTTTGATCACCCACTAGGCATACTAAGAGATGCTCCTAAATCATGTTGATAGCTGTATCAGTGGGATGAACTTAGCATGCTTGTATGAAAGTATCGATTGGTTGTTAGCACTGGCATCTTTAGGGGACTAGTAATTAGTGAATTAATATTTCTTGGCAAAGGATAAATTGATTAAACCTTTCGATAATAATGGGCTAAAACCATATCATGCTTTATGTGTAATTGGGGGGACTAATGCATGTGTATGAATTAGCTTATGGCATGTTAGTATTTCAGATATTCAAACCAAGGCATACTGTAAATCATTTAAGAACTAGAACACTGAAATCATTTTAATAAGTAAAGGACTTTTGCATGCTTGTATGGTCACCTAGATAGGCCACCTTTTTCTGCTACACTATCATGCTGGAACTGACTTAGGAGAAACCATGCTTTTTATTCTTTCTCCTGTTGTCTAGTCTTAGGGGATAGTGTGCTCGGGTTCGAGCGGGGTCTGGGATAGTGTAGTCAGATATTTAGAGTTTGGGACAGATAGGGATTGATGGTTGGGTATTGCGGCAACCGCGGACTGTGGGCGGTTGACCGGGTGATTATTATTATTATTGCACCAGATTAGGGATAGAGTTTCCCTTTAGTGGATGGGTTTTCCCACTTTGATCAGAGTCGTGACCCAGTCCTGCTATTTTATGATACTGATGATACTGGTTACAGTGATACCTTACTCATGTGGGTCGCTCCCCTCGAGTGCTACTCCGGAGTAGGCTTTAGACCGTGTTGGGTGCCGGTCAGACCGTGTTGGGTTCCGGTCATTTGGACAGTAGAGATACTGAGTTCGTGAGTTTGATGACAGAGCAGGCAGTGCCGGATTTTATACCGGATCATCTGATTAGGTCTTGTTGGTAGATTCTTTCACTGATGCATCCGTAGTTACTCTTTCCGGCTTTGTATTTAGAGGCACAGTAGTGGTAGCTTTATTTTATCAGTAGTTTTACTTATAGCTTACCACCTTTGTTTTATTTTCGCCTCTGGTAGTCCTAGTGGGCATGTCTGAGTTTGAGGTCTACCCACTAGGGGAGGCTACTGTTTTTATAGTAGTTCTCACCCCCCACTGTTTTTCCTTTTCTTTTCCCCTTTGTTTTGCAGAGTCCTCTGCGGGAGTCGCGGGACCCTCTTCCCAGGACCGAGGTAAGAGGATCGCTGATTAGATAGCTACTGCCCCGAGCTCGAGTTTAGTAGTTTTGATGTATCCCCTGTACACTCAGACGGTTGTATTTTCTTTTATTTTGGGTCTGGCTGCGGCCAGCTGGTTGTATTTATTTCGTGAGCTGGGAGAGACACATGTATATTTATGAGAGTTTATTGTACTTTTATTTCCAGCATTTGTCTGAGATGTATTAGTTTTAGTTTAGCTCTGTTTTATGCTCCTTTATTACATTTTTATATCTGAGCAGGTTACCAGCGCTTCGTGTACACGGAAAATTCCGTATGCACGGCGGATCTGTGGACGGGCCCGGGTTCTGGTTTACACCCGGGGCGTGACATGGCGCCCCGCCATTCGCGGGTGCCACCTACCCGTTTGACCGGGGAGGGCCCACGTGGCAGCACGGGACGTGCCCCGCACAGCTGTTTGCTGTGTGGGACACGTGTCGGGCCCCGGGTGTGCCACGTGGCCACTCCCGACGCGCCCCGCATAGCTGTTTGCTGTGAGGGACACGTGTCAATCCCTGGGAGATCCGGGCGCATACAGTAACCCCCCTGTGTTGGCGGATTCGGGCGCCCGAAACTTCTCCGAGCGCCCGAATCCGGGGACCTTTTCGGTATTTTCTGAATTGTTTGGTGCCGCCTATAAATAGCCCGAGCTGCATTCACCTTGGGTTTTTTCGCATTTCTAGGCCTTTTCTCACTTTGGTTTCTTCAGATGAGTTGATCCCCGGGCTGTGCTGCTTCCATCTGTGGATTTCGGGCATTTTACGTGCCTTTTGAGAGTTTTATTTTGAGAGACTTTTGTATTGTGAGGATCGGACTATACCATTTTGGACTTGTATCTTTTATTTCAATAGTTTATTTTATAGCTCTGATATTTGTATAGTTCCCGTTTTATCTTTTGCAGATTAGACGCTTCGTCTATGCAGGGCTTCCCGTATGGGCGGCGGATCTGTTAGTGATCTCGGGTCGCAGTTTCGACCCTGGGGCGTGACATTAATAATTAAATTAATTTAAATAAAAATAAATTTTAATCGGTATATGTTTCAATATAAATTTTCAAAGAATTTATTAGTAATTAACTAATTAACTATGATATAGTAATTAACTAATTAACTATGATATATATATATATATATATATATATATATATATATATATATATATATATATATATATATATATATATATATATATATATATAAGTAAATGGCTAATAATGTAGGTATTAAATAATTAAAATAATTAAAAATAAAAAAAATTGTAGGATATAATTAGTAATTAGATAATTTTATAAGATGATAATTATATAAAAAGAATAATATAATTAAAAAATTAAATAAAGTTGGATTAAAAAAAAAGACATATTGCAAGAGAAATATGATAGCTAATAGTAATTAAATTATTATATATAATTAAGGGAATATGTGAAAAAAACATTAGGAAAAATTAGTTCAAATAAATTAATAAAATAATTATAAGATGGAAAAAAGAGAAAAAATGGTTTCATACACCGGATGTATAAGAATATATTATATTTTTTAATATTTTACATAAAAAATTATTATATAATTTAAATTTCAACGACTGAATTAGATTTGATTTTAAAAATATTTATCATTATTTAACTATTTGGTTCATGAAGTGTACTAATAAATCGGGTGCACTAAATAATTTTTTATAGTTGAGAAAAATATGATGAGATAATAGGGGAAAAAAAATAAAACAATGAGTATAAGTATATTTTATACAACTTAAACATCATTATAAAAATTTAAATCACTATAAATTTTTCATATATAGACTGTCTATATGATTTAAGTTGTATTTATTGAATTATATTTTAATTGTATAATAATAATTTTTAAAAAAAATTATTCAGTGTATATGTTATTATTTGGTTTAGATTTGTATTTATCTAAATTGAAGTTAAATCCTAATCTAATTAGGATAATATAAGATTTAGATTGTTGGGTAAAACTAGAATTTAATTAGGAGCTTAATTAGACTACAAATCCTAATTAGATTCTAGTTTGAAGGCATATATTATATATAGCATATCCGGCCACTTTAATGACGCCGCAACTTTTAATTAGCCGAAGCGCTAATTAATTTAGGTCAATCAAGGAAGATACGTGTTGTTGGTGTTGGTACATACGGCCATATTAATGAAGCCGGAATTTTAATTAGATGTTATGCTCTAATTAAGGCCACTTTAATGACGCCGCAACTTTTAATTAGCCGAAGCGCTAATTAATTTAGGTCAATCAAGGAAGATACGTGTTGTTGGTGTTGGTACATACGGCCATATTAATGAAGCCGGAATTTTAATTAGATGTTATGCTCTAATTAATTTAGCAACCCAAGAGGAGAGAGGTCGTATTGGAGGAGCCATATGTTGCTAATGAAGCCGGCAATTAATTAAGAAATTGAAGCTCTAAGGTGAGGGCGTCCATACGATTGGATTCTTAGGAATCGTTAGGGTGGATGCAAATTTTGATATTTCGGATCTATTTGGAGTTTCGGTTTTCTTGAGAGATATAATCTTTGTATTCTTCTTTTGGCTTTAATAAAAGTCTTTGCTCCGTTTTCGCCCGTGGATGTAGGCCGGTGGCCGAACCACGTAAAACTTGGTGTGCTCTTTCTTTTCTTTTCTTCCATTATTTTTATTCTTTGATCTATTTTTCGCCGTTTCGATTTAACAAACTGGTATCAGAGCCTTCTATTCCCTTGAGGATTAAGAATTATGACGACGAAGTTCGAGATCCAGAAATTTGACAGGACCAACAGTTTTGCATTATGGCAAGTCAAGATGCGTGCTATACTAACGCAGCAAGGATTGCAAAAGGCACTGTTGGGAAAAGAAAAGATGTCCGATTCGTTAACGGCGGAGCAGGAGGAAGAGATTGATGACAAAGCTCTTACGGCAATACAATTATGTTTATCCGATGAGGTATTGCGAGAGGTCTTGGATGAAAAGACCGCTGCAGGGCTTTGGCTTAAATTGGAATCTCTCTACATGACGAAGTCTCTCACCAACAAGTTATATTTGAAGCAACGTCTCTTCATGTTGCGCATGGCGGAAGGTACCTCTATTAAATCGCATTTAGATGAATTTAATTCTATTATTATGGATCTCCGCTCGATAGATGTCAAAATCGAGGAGGATGATGAAGCCCTTTTATTATTATGTTCTTTACCGCCCTCTTATAAGAATTTTCGTGAGACTTTCTTGTTTGGTCGGGATACTCTATGTCTCGATGATGTCAAATCTTCTTTATTATCAAAGGAGAGGATTGATATGCAGATAAGTAATGAGACAGGTGGAGTTTCAGGAGAAGGTTTAGTTGCTAGAGGGAGGTCTCGGGAAAGGGGTTCCGGTAATAGAGGTACATCGAGATCAAAGTCAAAACACAGGAATCTGATTTGCGGCTATTGCAAGAAGAAGGGTCACATAAAAGCTGATTGTTTCAAGTTGAAAAGTAAAGAGCAGCGGAAGAATAACGGTGATAAGAATCAAGATCAGAAAAACACCAATGCTAAACCAGAAGCAAGTGTTGCAGCAGGAGAATCAGATGGCGGCGATATTGTCTTCACAGTTACGGATAAGACACGCAGGCAAGATGAGTGGCTTATGGACTCCACATGCTCCTTCCATATCTGTTCACATAGAGATTGGTTCTCGACGTACAAGCCTATTGATGGTGGAGATGTATTGATGGGAAATCACTCTAAGTGTACAGTTATTGGTATTGGCGCTGTTCAGGTACGGATGTACGATAGAGTAGTGAGGACTATATCTGAGGTTCGGCATGTTCCGGATATGAGAAAAAATCTGATTTCATTAGGTACACTTGATGCTAAAGGTTTTAAGTATTCTTCGGCTGATGGATTAATGAAGGTCGCTAAAGGGAATCTTGTAGTGATGAAGGCCAAGTTGACCGACATGTTATATATTCTACAGGGTTCCACTGTGACGGGTTCAGCAGCGGTGATTTCTTCCTCTATGTCATATTCAGATAGCACCAAATTATGGCATATGCGACTGGGCCATATGAGCGAGTATGGTATGATAAAGTTGAACGAGAGAGGTTTACTTGGTAATCAGAGTTTAGAAAAGTTAGATTTCTGCGAGCATTGTGTTCTTGGCAAACAAAAGAGAGTCAGCTTTAAGGCCGCAGTTCATCGAACAAAAGGTACTCTAGATTATATTCATTCTGATCTTTGGGGACCATCTCGTACTCCTACTCATGGTGGTGCTAAATATATGTTGACTTTTATTGATGACTATTCTCGTAAGGTGTGGGTATTCTTTCTGAAAAGTAAGGACGAGGTGTTCAGTTATTTTAAGCAGTGGAAGGTTATGATCGAGAAGCAAACTGAAAAGAAAATCAAAAGATTAAGGACTGATAATGGTTTGGAATTCTGTTCATCAGAGTTTGAAAAATTCTGCAAGAATGAAGGGATCGTTCGACACAAGACCGTTAGGCATACTCCACAGCAAAATGGGGTGGCCGAACGGATGAATAGAACTCTTTTAGAGAGAGCACGTTGCATGCTCTCTAATGCTGGCTTAGCAAAGAGTTTCTGGGCAGAGGCGATCTCTACGGCATGCTATCTGGTAAATCGTTCTCCACATTCGGCACTTGATTGCAAAACTCCGGAGGAGGTATGGTCTAGCAGCCCTTCTGATTATTCTAATTTGCGTATATTTGGTTGTCCTGCTTATTTTCATGTAAATGAAGGCAAGTTAGAACCTAGGGCTAAAAAGTGCATCTTTATTGGTTATGCGACGGGGGTTAAGGGATATAGATTGTGGTGTCCTGAATCGTCTAAATTAATTATTAGTAGGGATGTCACGTTTGATGAGTCTATTATGCTATATCCTAACCGAAATTCTTCTGATAAGACCCCGAGTGCTAGCAAGCAGGTGGAGGTAGAGACCGATGGTATAGTTCAATCACAGAATTCTTCTCAGTCAAAGGAAGTTCAGTCGCCAGACACCTCAGTTACTGAAACCCCACAAGTTGAGAGGCAGAGCATTGCTACAAGTAGAGCGAGGAGACAGATAAAACCACCGCAGAGATATGGTTATGAAGATATGGTTGCCTATGCTCTTTCAGTGGCACAAGATACAGAAGAAGAAGGAGAGCCTTCCACATATAATCAAGCTATTTCTAGTGCCAGTTCTGCAGAGTGGTTGGTAGCAATGAATGAAGAGGTGGAGTCTCTTCATAAGAATCGCACATGGGAGTTAGTAAAACCGCCTACAGGCAAGAAAATTGTTGGCTGCAAATGGGTCTTCAAGAAAAAGGAAGGAATCCCTGGCGTGGAAGATACAAGGTATAAAGCTCGTTTAGTTGCTAAGGGCTACAGTCAGGTAGAAGGTGTTGATTTTAATGATATTTTCTCACCCGTCGTGAAGCATACTTCTATTCGTGTTCTTTTATCGTTAGTAGCCATAAATGACTTGTATCTTGAGCAGCTTGATGTTAAGACAGCTTTTCTCCATGGAGAACTTGAGGAGCAAATTTATATGAAACAGCCAGAAGGATTCATTATTGAAGGGAAGGAGGACCATATTTGCATGTTAAGAAAATCGCTTTATGGCTTGAAGCAGTCTCCTCGACAATGGTACAAGCGGTTTGACTCCTTTATGACAGGTCACGGATATTCGAGAAGCAAGCGTGACAGTTGCGTATATTTTAGGAAGCTTGATCAGGGATCTTTCATATATTTGTTGCTCTATGTCGATGATATGTTGATTGCTTCCGACGACATAGTTGAGATTAATAAGTTGAAGGCTTCATTAAAGGGTGAGTTTGAGATGAAAGATCTGGGTGCTGCTAAGAAAATTCTTGGTATGGAAATTAAGAGAGACAAGAATTCAGGACTTCTGCATTTATCACAAGAAAAATATATAGAGAAAATTCTAAAGCGTTTCGGTATGGCAGACGCAAAACCGGTGAGCACTCCTTTTGCGGCGCATTTCAAACTTTCGGCTGAGTTATCACCACAGTCCGATGATGATAGGGAGTACATGTCACATGTTCCATATTCTAGCGCTGTCGGGAGCATCATGTACGCCATGGTTTGCACACGACCGGACATCTCTTACGCAGTGAGCATGGTTAGCAGATATATGACCAATCCTGGTAAGGCTCATTGGCAAGCTGTTAAGTGGATTTTGAGATACTTACGAGATACCACTAACACTTGTTTGGAGTTTGGGAGGTGTAAGGATGGTGTGGTTGGATATGTTGATTCGGATTTCGCAGGTGATTTGGATAGGAGGAGATCACTTTCGGGGTATATTTTCTCTATTGGAGGATGTGCAGTTAGTTGGAAAGCTTCATTACAACCCATTGTCGTCTTGTCCACGACCGAGGCGGAATATATTGCTATGACAGAGGGTGTGAAGGAAGCTATGTGGTTAAGAGGCTTATATGGAGAACTTACTTCTTGTTGGGAGCCGACGATTGTTTATTCAGATAGTCAGAGTGCTATTCATTTGTCTAAAGATCAAATGTTTCATGATAGGACGAAGCACATCGATGTAAAGTTTCACTTTGTTCGGGATGTGATCGGAAAGCGCACAGTGACTGTTAAGAAAATTGGTACCGAGGACAATCCGGCAGACATGCTTACTAAGTCTCTTACAATTGCCAAGTTCAAACATTGTTTGGACTTGGTGGCAGTTAGCAGCATTTGAGGCCCTATGAGGCGTTTGGAGAAGACGGAGCACGGAGCATTAAGGAGCATTAAGGTGAAATTCAAGTCAAGGTGGAGTTTTGTGACAACCTCAACACAGCGGCTAAAGACTACAAATCAAACCAAGGTGGAGATTGTTATTATTTGGTTTAGATTTGTATTTATCTAAATTGAAGTTAAATCCTAATCTAATTAGGATAATATAAGATTTAGATTGTTGGGTAAAACTAGAATTTAATTAGGAGTTTAATTAGACTACAAATCCTAATTAGATTCTAGTTTGAAGGCATATATTATATATAGCATACCCGGCCACTTTAATGACGCCGCAACTTTTAATTAGCCGAAGCGCTAATTAATTTAGGTCAATCAAGGAAGATACGTGTTGTTGGTGTTGGTACATACGGCCATATTAATGAAGCCGGGATTTTAATTAGATGCTATGCTCTAATTAATTTAGCAACCCAAGAGGAGAGAGACCGTATTGGAGGAGCCATATGTTACTAATGAAGCCGGCAATTAATTAAGAAATTGAAGCTCTAAGGTGAGGGCGTCCATACGATTGGATTCTTAGGAATCGTTAGGGTGGATGCAAATTTTGATATTTCGGATCTATTTGGAGTTTCGGTTTTCTTGAGAGATATAATCTTTGTATTCTTCTTTTGGCTTTAATAAAACTCTTTGCTCCGTTTTCGCCCGTGGATGTAGACCGGTGGCCGAACCACGTAAAACTTGATGTCCTCTTTCTTTTCTTTTCTTACATTATTTTTATTTTTGGATCTATTTTTCGCCGTTTCGATTTAACAGTGTATATATAAGATTATAAACCGAATGGCATCAATAACTTTTATTAGTTGAGAAAGATTAACATGGCTCCAAAGATCCCAAATAAATGTGGTTATGTTATGTGTATAACACATTGGAGATTAATATATAGTTATTATAGATATGAATTTTCAATATTTTTTTATTATATGTCAAAATTTCTTTATCCTCATTAACCTCCTCACATTTTATTATTATTATTATTATTTTGCATTCTCGGTCACCTCCTTCACCTTTCCTACTGTCCCATCAATCCATCATCTAACATTTTTTTTTCTTTCTTTCACACCTTCTTTCTTTATTTAACAAAAAATTAATTAAATATTTTATTAATTATAATTGAGGAATCAAAGCGATGGTTTAAAAAATTTAGAATACGTAAGTTACTAATTCGATGAAACAAAGCGGCGAAAAAATATTATTCATGATTGAATTATTATCTTATCAATTTTTGATCATTTTTATTGAATTTGAATAATTCAAAATATTTATCCACACCAATGCGGAAATATTTTCACTAGCTAGGAATTAAAGATCAACACGAATTTGATTAACTCCAAATTCCAGATAATGATTCCCACGTAATTAATGAATTGCTGAACCAAAAGAGTGCATACCCTTTTCAAAAATTGTGATGAATGATTTTGACTTTGATTCAACAACACATAATTGATCTTCCAGGTAGCAAAAGTGCTTCACATAGTACTACTGCAACTGCAGGTCATTCAGCTTCAGCAGTAATTAACTGCACTCCTCTCTCTTCTTCTTCTTCTTCTTTTTTTGCCTTTCTCTTTGTCATCTTCTCTTTGTTCACATTCTTCTCCTGATTCAAAAGAATCTAAATCGGCAAATATTATTTTTAGGCTTAATTATAAAACTTTCTTGCATTTTATTCGGTATCTCAAATATTTGTTACATAAAAAAATTAAATCACATTCTTCCTGTACTTTACAACTGTTTCAAATAAACTCTTTTGTCAAAAAAATTTCGTCCAAAATAACATCTGTAGACTAACATAGCGCTATGCGGACAGTCACGTCGACAGTTACGTTGGCCGGAAAAGATATAAAAATGCACAAAACCCCCTCAACTAAAGAAATTTTAAATTAATTAAGCTCCCTTCCCTTTTTAATTATTACCCAAACTCCTCTGCCCCTTGCACTTTGCTCTTGTAATGTGTTTAGGTAAAAAACTTCTCTTCCTCTTCCACATATATATATATATATATATATATATATATATATATATATATATATATATATATATATATATATATCTTCTTTTCTAAATCAACTTGGAATTCTACAAAGATTTTATTTGAATCTATGAAAAAATTGCTTGTCTTCTTGGAAAGGGTAGTGGAGTTTAATTTGTGAAGAGGGGAGAGAGAGAAGATGGGAAAGGAAAAAGTGGGATTTTTGGGTACAAATAGAGGGAAGAGGGCCTGGTTCAAAATGTCCTATAGTTGAGAGAGCTTTGTGCAATTTTTTTTTTTTTTTTTTTTTCTTGGGAACAATGCTAAAGTGTGTATTTTACATCATCTTTATTTAAGAATCATTATATCTTTACTTGTAAGTTAAATTTTTTTACTCAAATTATTTAAAGTTTTATAAATTTTAAAATTATAAGCGTAAGATTTTGCATCCTTCCTTTTGAAGCGTACAAATAAAATTTTTCTTTTTTCACTCACGGCATGGCTGCTATCTGATGCTATATATGTCAACATGTAACTATTATATTAGATAAAAAATTTTGATGATGAAACTTATTTGAGACAATAGTAAAATATAAAGAATTACTATTTAAATTTTTTATATAGAAAAATATATATTTGATGCAATAGGGAAAGTTTAGAAGGTTGTTTTATAATTAAGTCTTATTTTTATTATAGACAGATCAGATTAGTTAAATATAATTAAATTATGTCGGTAATTAATTAACAATTGGATTCGAGAGATTTGAATCAAAATGTAGTTAGACACACATGTTTTATTTTTGGACTCTTGCAGTGTGAAGGTTTTTTATTTTCATTTTAAGATGGTTACTGTAAATGACTGCTCTCAAGTACAAAGAGTGTGTGAATAGGGAATGGCTAGCATTGTCTTTAACTACTTTAAATTTTTTTTAGAAAAAATTGTTACTTAAATGCTCAGTTTTACAACAAATAGCTAAAAAATAGTCTTAATAACATCACTTATGTGCTTAGTGAATATCAAATGAGCTATGCCACATTCACAGACAAAAAAAATAATAATTAAGAAGATTCAAATAGCAACTAAAAATATGTGACATAAAATATATATTACATGCAAAACTCAATTTTTTATTAAAATAATCAAAAATAATTTTAACAAATTAAGAAAATTTAGAAAACGAATAAACAAATGATAGATTTTTTTTCCCTCTTTTTTGGGGGGAACCTCGTACTCCACAACATGTAAAGCTCTTCAATTACGTATTCAATTAACAAATACATAACAACTTAACAAAGTAAAAAAAAAGCTATTGATAATGATGCACTACATGTTCTCATGTCCTTTTTTTTTCCTTTTTTTTTTTTTGGTACTCCCTCCAAATTCATCAGATCACGCTATTGGTCAAAAGCCAAGCATTCCAAACTCTCAGAAAAAGTGAAAGATTTCTCCTTTCTGTTTTACTAAAAGTAAATAGATTTAAAAAATAATAATAATAAAAAAAATAAAAAACACATCAGGGAAAAAAAAAAAAATTTGATGCATGAGATTTCAAGTACCAAACCTAGTTACTTTATATTTTTAGTTGAGTTTATTTTTATGTTTTTTAATTACTGCGGTTGAAATTATATAAGAAGACTCAAATGCAGTTGTCAGAACTACGTATGGTCAAATCAATTGTAGTTCCAACTGCAATGTTGAAAATAGTAGTATTAAACAAAGATAAGCTTATCTTCCTAATAATCTTCCAAATATAAAGTATTTTTTTTTGAGTAATGCTACATGTACACCCCGAAGGGGTGTATATCCTACACCTCCACCCTTTTAATGGTGTCGATATTTTTTACGGGTCACATCAAGTGACCCCTCATCACACCCCCACCCTTAGATGGGTGGGGGTGTGAGATGTACACCCCTTACGGGTGTACAAGTAGTATTTTCTTTTTTTTTTTCTATATAGTAGGTAATCTCACCGTTCTATTTATAAAATAATAAAATTTTATAAATACCTTTGTCAACAGCACATAACTAAATAAAATATTTATAGTTGTCTCACTTTTTACTACGTTCAACCAAATAAGATCTATGTAATTATAACTATTGTATTTTGAAGGGCGTGCATCTTAAACTAGTCTGCATTTATAATTATATTCAACCAATGAGTCCTAAAAGCAAGATTACTATACAATTATAACTACAAAGGTCTTTGTATTCATAAATCGTTTTTTATATTAAAACTTTTGAATTGACGATCCATAAGTGAGTATTTAAAAATCGAATTTTATAATTTTTTAAATTATAATAAAGTTCATCAAATGAGTATAAAACTAATGATCAAAATCGAATAATCTTCTAGAAATAGAAATAGATTGCTTAAATTCAAATTTTGATTTATTGATCTTGATCTATACAATGAACAAAATGTTAGATTATGTAAAACCATGTTTCGAGTCGATATTACGGTACTCAACTCCGTAGCGGGTTGAATATGTTGGATTTGATCCTAATTTGATCCAATCTTATTCCTAAAGATTAGGGATGATTTAGGAATATTTTAAAGAGTATTCTTAAAAGAATATCAACGACTAGAAGTGAATCGGAGACTCGGATGGACAGTGGAAATTATTTTCTATTAGAATTAGGTTTTCAGAGTTATATTAACTCTTGTAATTCATTTTTTATTTTTTTAGAGCTTCATTGAAAAAAAATTCTAATTAAGAGAAAAAACGTGGAGAGCTTTCGGGAGAGAGTTTCTTATAATCTAATTTTACTCTTTGTACTTTTATATCATGGATTACTCGAAGAACTTATTGAGATGGTCTTACCCGTGGACGTAGGACGACACACTGTTGGCCGAACCAATTAAACCTTGTGTCCTTGTATTTTCTTATTCGTTTTATTTTCTTAGTTATTCTTGTGCTTGTTTTCTACGATCATTCTCGTTTACTTTCATCTACGAAAGGTCCTGTTTCCGCTGCTCTCGTGTGCTGTGTGGGTTGAGGTGTGCTTGGTAATCCCACGGCCGGTTCCCCCTTTAATTGGTATCAGAGCATTTGGTTCTTCGTAGTTCGTTGACGGTGAAACGATGGCAGAAAAAGTTTCAGCGATAAAGTATGAGATTTCTCGGTTTGATGAAGCGAACTTTGCATTGTGGAAACTGAATATGCAAGCAGTTTTGATTAAATGTACTTATGAGATCGCCCTGCAAGGAAAGGAGAATAAGCCGGAGGAATGACTGATAAACAATTTGAAGAGAAGGATAAGATGGCTTTGCCTAACTTATATTTGGCACTGGATGATTCGGTGCTATTCAATGTGGAGATCGGGACTACTACAAAGGGAATTTAGAATAAATTGAAAAATCTCTATGAAGGAAAGTTATTGGTGAACAAAATCTTCTTAAGGCGACAATTGTACAATCTAAAGATGAAGGACGGGGCACCGGTACAAGAACATCTAAGTACATTCAACTCTATCGTGAGCAAACTCGTTGCTCTAGATGTGAGAATCGATGAAGAAGAAAAGGCAAGTATTTTACTTTGCTCGATGCCGAAAACTTGGGATAATTTGATTATAAACTTGAGCCATATTGAAACCCTTAAGATAGAGTTGGTTGTTGCATCATTACTTAACAAGAAGATGAGGCGGAAGTCTAGTCAAGGAAGTTCTTCGGGGGAGGCTATGATAGCACGGGGAAGACCTTTCGAGAGGGAGCATGGTGATCGAGAAAAGTCGAGATCAAAATCCAAGGGCAAAAAAAAAGTAAAGTGCTGGAATTGTGAAAAGTTGGGACACGTGAAGAAAGATTGTCGGGTTAAAGGAGTTGATGGTAAATTCGATTCAAACAATTTTCAAGGTAATATAGCCGAAGCGGATGCTAAGTCGGCTAGTTCGGAGGATGAAGATGCGTTAGTCGCATTGGATAGATCCGAGCTTATTTATCATTGGATCTTGGATTCGGGGCGTCATTCCACATGACTCCCTATAGGGAGTGGTTTCATTCTTATAAGTCACGGAATAGTGGAGTTATCTATTTGAGTGACAACACGGCATGTCCGGTGGTTGGAGTGGGAGACGTTCGTATCAAGATGTTTGATGGTATTATTCGGACGGTTTCTAATGTTCGACATGTTCCTACACTTCGGAAAAGTCTTCTATCACTTGGAAAATTTTGCAAACAAGGCTTTAAATTCATCGGTGAGAAATATTACTTGAATGTATGTCAAGATTGTTTAGTGTTGATGAAAGAAGAGCAAGTAGGTGGTCTTTATAGATTAGTGGGCGATACTCAAGTGGGAGAAGTGGTTGTTGCAAGCGCAAAGGTGGAGTCTTCAACAGTGTGGCATCGCTGTTTAGGACACATGAGCGAGCGCGGATTGCGGGTATTATCCAATCGTGAACTTCTTTCAGGTTACAAGTCTGCGCCATTAGATTTTTGTGAAGATTGCATCTACGGGAAGCAACGAAGGTTGTCTTTTTCTCTATCACATCAAAAAAGTAAGAAGCATCTCGAATTGATTCATTCGGATACTTGAGAGTCGCCCGATACTTAATTCGTTGGGCGGATGTTCTTATTTCGTTTCATTTATTGATGATTACTCTCGGAAGGCTTGAGTGTATATTCTAAAGAGAAAGTCCGATATGTTTGAGATTTTTAAGATGTGCAAAACTCTTGTGGAGAATGAAAATGATTTAAAAATTAAGTCCCTACGTTCTGATAACGGAGGGGAGTATTGTTCAAGAGAATTTGATGAGTTTTGTAATGAGTATGGAATTAAGCGGCATCTCACAGTACCTGATACACCGCAACAAAACGGTATAGCGGAGAGGTTAAATAGAACACTCACGGAGAGGGCCCGTAGCATGTTGAGTACCTCAAAACTCAACATGAGATTTTGGGTGGAAGCCGTGAGCACGGCTTGTTATTTGATTAATCGAGCGCCGACAAAATCACTTGGTTTGGAAATTCTTGAAAAAGTTTGGAGCGGCAAGTCCGTTGATTACTCCTATCTTCGTGTCTTTGGATGTGATGCTTATACATGGATACCGAAGGAGAAAAGGTCAAAATTGTATAAGAACTCTCGAATGTATATATTTCTTGGCTATGCAAAAGGTGTTAAGGTGTATCGATTGTGAGACCCTACTACCCACAAAATAGTCGTAAGTCGTGACGTTGTCTTAAATGAAGGGTCCTTTCAAGGCACCAAGGAAAAGCAAGATGTGATGCTATGATTCCAATTAAGCTCTTTGAAGCGCGCGATGAGGTGTAAGTTGAGCATGCACAGTAGGATGATGAAATGGTTGATGATGAACCAGACTTTGAATCTCTGCAATAATTCGGAAATACAGATTCACCGGTAGAGTCGCCAGCGGATTCCAGACGCCCTAGGAGGGTCATTAGACCTTCTGTAAGGTATAATGACTATATTACTTTATTTATTCCTTCTGCTAACCATGTTAGTACATATGTTGCTCTGGCGGAGGAAGATAAGCCAACTTCATATAATGAGGCTTGTGAGTCGACCGATGTTGCGAAGTGGCAATGCGCGATGGAGGATGAGATGGAGTCAATTCGGAAGAACAGGACTTGGAAACTTGTTGATTTGCCGAAGGGAAGGAACGTGATTGGATGTCAGTGGGTGTTTAAGATGAAGAAGGATACAGATAGGAATGTGGAGAGGTTCAAGGCAAGATTGGTGGTGAAGGGATATGCTCAGAAGCCGGGATTCGACTTCGATAAGATCTTCTCATCGGTGGTTCGTCTTACTACTATTCAGATTGTTTTTGCGATCGCAGCGGTCATGGATTTGGAGCTTGAGCAGATGGATGTAAAAACAACATTCTTGCATGGTGACCTGGAGAAGGAGATATATGTGTTGCAACTGTAAGGCTTTGTCAAAAAAGGTAAGGAGTATTTGGTTTGTCGGTTAAATAAATCGTTGTACGGCTTGAAAAAGGAGCCAAGGTGTTGGTACAAGCGATTTGATTCCTTCATTATGAGTTTAGGTTTTGATAGGCTTGAAGCGGATCATTGTGCATATTTCTGCGATTATAATGACGGAGCTTCTGTATTTTGTTATTATATGTCGACGACATGGTCGCCGAAAATAATAAGGGTCGGATATCTATCTTGAAATCTCAGCTAGCCGGTGAGTTCGATATGAAGGACTTAGGAATTGTGAAGCAAATACTCGGGATGAAGGTACTACGGGAGAGAAAGAATAGGAAAATTTGGCTTTCACAGAAGAGTTATGTGGAGAAGGTTTTGCGGCGTCTCAATATGTAGAATGCAAAGCCATTTTCTACCCTGTTTCATATTTATTTAAAATTATCGGCCAAGCAATCACCGGGTACAAAAGCAGAAAAGGCCGACATGACTCGGGTACCATATTCATTGACAGTAGGGAGCATTATGTTTGTCATGGTGTGCACGACACCCGATATTGCTCAAGCAGTAGGAGCAGTGAGTCGGTATATAGCGAATCCAGGTTGTGAACATTGGAATGCAGTGAAGTGGATTCTCAGATATTTGAGAGGCACTGCGGATTTCTCACTCTGTTATGGTTCTGCGGGTTTTGAGTGCGTCGGATATGTGGACACAGCTTTCGCATGAGATAAAGACAGAAGAAAGTTTACCACGGATTATATTTTCTTCGTGAACGGTAGTGCTATTAGCTGGGAGTCGAAGCTTCTGTCAGAAGTCGCTTTGTCGACGACGGAGGCGGAGTACATAACAGTGACACATGCTTGTAAGGAGGCTATTTGACTAAAAAGACTTTTAGGAGAATTGAAAGTGAAGCAAGATGTGGTGAGAGTGAATTGTGATAGTCAAAGTGCAATACACTTAGCAAAGAATCCGGTGTTTCACTTTCGGACGAAACACATTGATTTTCGTTATCACTTCATGAGAGATGCGGTGGATGAGGGTTTTATCTCATTGTTGAAAATTCACACAGATGTGAATCCAGTGGACATTTTAACGAAGCCGGTGACTCGAGAGAAGTTCAATTGGAGCATGACTTCTCTCGGTCTTAGAGCTACATGAGGAGAGTGGGAATTTGGCAAGATCTCCAATTTTGTATTTTATGGAATTCGGCACATATTTTTAAGTAGAAGAATTGTTGGATTATGTAAAACCATGTTTCGAGTCGCTATCACGGTACTCAACTCCGCGACGGGTTGAATATGTTGGATTTGACCCTAATTTGATCCAATCTTGTTCTTAAAGATTATGAATGATTTAGGAATATTTTAAAGAGAATTCTTAAAAGGATATCAACGACTAGAAGTGAATCGAAGACTCGGATGGACGGTGGAGATTATTTTTTATTAGAATTAGGTTTTTAGAGTTGTATTAACTCTTGTGATTCATCTTTTATTTTTTTAGAATTTTATTGAAAAAAAAAAAAATTTATTTAAGAGGAAAAACGTTGAGAGCCTCCGGGAGAGAGTTTCTTGTAATCCAATTTTACTCTTTATACTTTTATGTCATGAATTAATCGAATAACGTATTGAGGTGGTCTTGCCCGTGGACGTAGGTGTTAGCCGAACCACGTAAATCTTATGTCCTTATGTTTTCTTATTCGTTTTATTTGTTTAGTTATTCTCGTGCTTATTTTCTGCGGTCGTTCTCGTTTACTTTCATTTACGAAAAATTCTGTTTCCGCTGCGCTCGTGTGCTGTGTAGGTTAAATTGTGCTCGGTAATCCCATGGTCGATTCTCCCTTTACAAAATTTTCTATCAAAATTTCAATCAATTTTAATTTTTTTACACTGTTAACTAACAAACGCTCCATACCAGGTGTTAAAAATATCAATTTTAAGGTCCTTTGATCGAAAAATATATAATGTCAAAAAAATAAAAAATAATTATTATAATATTTAAAAATATTTTAAATTATGCTTAACGTGTATAGGTCGATTCGAAAGCTTTATGGTGACCATAATCATAATAGTATATTAGCTGGACTTGTGTGTTTATACAACTTCTCGAGCAACTTCTTTGCTTTGAAAAATAGTATTTACTTTTGCAAGTAATACAAAGTCTACATTAAATTTTAATTTTCACGAGTTTAAATTTCAAATTTTTATTTCGAAAATAATTATTGGTATCGATTTTAAAAACTCTATTCTAATTAATACCACTCTTGTAGTTGCACACCAGTGAAATAAATCTCCAGTTTGAAATATTTGTATAGTTTTAATGATTCATAAGATCATAATCATATTAAAATATTATTCCACATTTTTTCAAAAGAAAAGAGAAATTAGAAAACACCTCGATCAATATGACCATTACAATGGCTAGCTAACAATAATACTTAATTTTTTTTAGGAATAAGTGTCCGTGTAACCCTGAAATCTGAAGAAATATCTGATTTATTCTTCTTATTTTTTTCTTTCCAATATACCCTTCATACGTTCCACCGTTATTAAAAATACCCCTACCGTTTCCCTTTATTAAGTTAACTAGGGTTAAACTAGAGTTAAATAATAATCGGAGTTGAAAACTATCAGATATACCTATTTTGCCCGGGTTTAGGGTTTAGGGTTTAGGGTTTAGAATTTTTTAGGGTTTTAGGATTTAGGGTTTAGGGTTTTAGGGTTTAGGGTTTAGGGTTTAGAGTTTTTTAGGGTTCTAGGGTTTAGAGTTTAGGGTTTTAGGGTTTAGGGTTTAGGGTTTTTTAGAGTTTTAGGGTTTAGGGTTTAGGGTTTTAGGATTTAGGGTTTAGGGTTTAGGGTTTTAGGGTTTAGGGTTTAGGATATATTTGAAAGGGCAAAATAGTAATTACACACAGATAACGGCAGTTCCAAACGGTACACTAACAGAGTTTAACTTCAGGGGTATTTTGGAAAGAAGGTTGAACGTAAGAAGGGTAGTTTTAATATTAGCCTTCTAAGATAGGTAAATATGAAAACAGGGAAATTTTTAGGGGTGATAGCGGGGGGGGGGGTAAATGCATATTTCGACAATTACGAGGGGGCAAAATGTAGGTTTTTAAAAGATAGGGGTGCAAAGTGAAAAAGCGGGATATTACAGGGAGGTTTTCTGTAATTTAGTCATAGTTTTTTGTGGATAAACTGCACGCCTCCTCAAACTATGGGAAGGGTGATACTTTAATTTATTGTGATTTTTTACTTAAATTTTTAAAATTGTTGCAATAAATTTTTTTAATCTAATTTAATTGACTAAATATTGATGTATCACTAATATAAAAGTGATGTAGTAGTATTATGATTGGTGATGCATCAATAATTAAAATGATACATTATTTTCACATTAGCGATCCGTCAATATTTAGTCTACTAAATTATATTGTAAAATTTAATTATAATAATCTTAAAAATTTGAGTCAAAAAATAAAATAAATTAAAATTTGAAAATTACCGTGTCATCCGCTTCATTGTCAATATTTTAAAAATTAGGTCGAACAATGACTCGAAAATATTATTGGGTCAAAGACCATTGGTTCAACCGGTAGGTCAACTACCGGCTGAACCTGCGACGTCAACATGATATCATAAATATTTAATTATTATTTTTAACTATATTATATAAAAAATATATGTTATTATTTTAGTATTATACTTAATTATAAAATATCAATTTTTCAGACCAAATTAAATAGATATAATTTTTCAAGTCTTATTTTTTATAAAATTAATGTGTTAATAGAAAATAAAAGCATCCAAATTGAATTTAAATCGTTGAATTTTAACATGACTTATGAAAAAATATCCATTCGGTTTGATTAAAATCAATGGACTGGTTTACCGGTTCAATGATTAAACACTACCTCGCACGATTCAAAACGATTTCCTAACTTAGTCAGTATAAAAAATTGAGCCAAACTGCTTTATAAATTTGGTCACGATCAGATAGATCGAACTGTCCGTTCGATCCGGCTTTTAAGTTTTTTAGTTTGAGAACCAAATATGCAATTTACCCTCTCTTTTTTTTAAATTTAAACACATGCATGATGTGAAACTAAAAAATACATTAATTATAGGCCTTGACATACTATCTAACAAAGTGTTCATTAATAAGTGATTAATTAGTTGCAACCACCACAAAATTATGGCGATTGTATCTCACAACCATAAAACACAGCACAAGGATTAACACTGCATTCTACGCTATTAATAAGAGTGTAAGGATTGAATTAGCTCGGATATAATAAATTGTAAAAATTTAAAATTTAAAAATCAATCTGATAGAAAATAACCAATTGGATTAGTCGCAATATCCCTAATAATTAATTAAGAAGTGGAAGTCCAAGTAAAAATTCTCTAAAGAATGAAATGAAGCGTAGTTAGGACTGATATATCATATTATTCAAAAAATTAATATAATAAAAAATAATTTAAAATTAATACTCTTGTTCACATGCATGGTAACAAATCAAAATTACCATTTTGATTTTTTTTTTTTTGGCTTATAAAATGAAGAATAATTTTTTTTTCCTAAAATGGGGAATAGCATGGAACTTTAACTTTTATTCAATTCGCGTTTGCTTTATCCCGTGTGGACAATTAGCATATAACAAGCAAAAAGCCCGTGCAAAGCAGTGCTAAAGGTATCTCATCTAAAAAGGGGGGAAAATTCAAGAGATTTGCATGTTTGGGCTTTTTCCAAAATGAGAACAAGCCTTTTTTTTTTTCCTTTTTTTTTTTTTTTTTTTTTTTTTTTTTTTTAGAAAGCTGTGTTTGAAGCCCCAAATTCTCTTGGCTAAATTTATTTTGTTTAAAGAGTTCGACAGAAATACTATCGGTAGTAAATGAATTTTATTATTATTTATTTGTTTTTTATGTTGGAGCTTCTAAAATGGCGATCGGCATCAATAAATATGATCCAGATTATTTAAACTATCTAAAAATTAAATTTTGTGTTTTCTTGATATTATTTTTTTATTCATCAAGTGGTCACGAAAATAAACGGCTGAATATGAATATTCTTTAAAAATGATGATAGAAATCTTGTAATCAATATCGATAGTATAAATTTTATTTAAAATAATTTTAAAAAATTTCTATTTAAAATTTAATTTATTTAGATTTTTTTACACCGTCAAACGAATAAAAAAACTCGTATCTGCTATTAAAATTATAAATTTTATAATTTTTTGATCATTAGGCCAATGAAGCTGAAAAGATTTAAAATTTGACTTTTAGATATTTTCAGTAGTGTAGATCATGCTCAATGATGCCGATCGTCAATTTAGAAATTTTATCAATCGAAACTAAATAAGTGACAATAGAGTCTATTTGTTACTAATAGCATTCCGGCTCAACTCCTTAATTTAAACTTTTGAATTAGATATTCGGCATTTTTAACATTTTAAAAGTGCTTTATTTTTCTTAATCGTGAGGATTAGAACATGGGATAAGATTAGAGATCCCAGAATATATATGATACATAAAATGTACATGTGCAACTGATGCAAGCAACCATTTTTTTTTACTAAATTAATATAAATAAGAATTAAGATGAATTAAATAGGGTATATCCCTGTTTAATCAAAAAAGAATTAAGATGAATTTTTTTAAAAAAATTCAGGTGGTAAATGCCCATATTAAATTGTTGGAGGATCAAAGAGAGAGACTAATGGTGCAATTTAAGAGTAGGAAAATGCTACTTGTACACCCGTAAGAGGTGTACATCTCACACCCCTACCCATCCAAGGGTGGGGGTGTGATAAGGGGTCAATTGATGTGACCCGTAAAAAACATCGGCACCATTAAATGAGTGGAGGTGTAGGATGTACACCCCTTCCGGCGTACATGTAGCATTACTCTTTAAGAGTAATATTATTCACACACTCCAAATAGAATGTATTATATATATTTTATTCATCAAAAAATATATTTTTTTATTATTATTTTAAAGTGACTAGTAAAATTTATTTTATTCTAGAATAAATAAAATGTAAGATATACATTTCATTTGAAATTTATAATTAGTATTTTCTGCAATTTAATCAATTACTATCTATGCTTGTAGAAGAAAATCTCAAGGAATCAACAGCCGAGATTGCATCTTAGATGTTTTCATTCCACAAAAATAGATAAAAACAAATTTTGTTTGGACACTATTTTGAATCGACTAGCCAATCTTTTAAAATTTTAGTTTTACTATTTATTTTTAAATTTGTTTGATTTAAATCAGTTAACGATATTTTGACTTCAAATTTTAAATATATAATTTATTTTTACAGACTTTATTTTTACAAAATTTTAGTTTTATGATCATACAAAACTTATATAGAGTATGAACCATTTTTGAATCTGCGCTATCCGATCCTTCAAAATTTTATTTTTCTATTCAACTTTTTAGTTTGTTTGATTTGAATCGGTCAATAACATTTTGATCTTAAAATTTAAACTAATTATTTATTTTAATAAATAAATAGTTAGTAGAATTGTATAAAATATACTAAAACTAAACCTGCTAAGATAAATAAAATATTCAAAATTTAAAATCAAAATACTATTAAATGATTCAAATCAAACAAATTGAGAGATTAAGTAGTAAAATCAAATTTTCGAAAGGTTCAGCAACCGATTCAAAATGATCTATATAGTTCAGATAAATTTTATATATTTTTATCTAAAAAAATTATCATATATATAATTTAAGATCTCACACAAATTGAGATACAAACGTAATAAATTCTGAGGTGGAAGGAGTTTAGCACCTCTAACTCAATTTTCTTGATAGATTATGACGGATTCCAAGTAAATGGATTCTTATTTTATTTTTCTATTTTTTCTTACACGTTATTTTTGGAATGAATCGGAATATAAGCAAACTATTAATAAATATCTAATGGACGGATATTAATCGTTTCTAGTACAAGTGGCAAAAGACTTGGTAATTGATACAGTAATTCGAGTTCCAAACCTAATTGTTTTACATTTTTAGCTAAATTTATTTTAAAAATAAACGAAACGAATAACATACCAAAAAAAAAAAAAAAAAAAAAAAAAAAAAAAAAAAAAAAAAAAAAAAAAAAAGGGGGAAAAAGAAAAATCTAACCGATCAGAACAGATTAAAATTTTTTTTAAAAAGAGGCCTACAGCCTTCTGATCCAGTAGATTGGGATAAATTTAAGGTAGATTATTTTGTGGCTACTTTTGAAATCTGTTTACTGCGCCAACTGAGACGGATCGGAATGAAAGGTCCACCAACCCGAATCCATTTGACCATTTACGAAGGAGGCAATCAATGCATTGTTTTTTTTTTATTTTTTTTTTTCTTCTGGGAGCGGCGTGATAACATGCAGCAGGTGAGTCCACCCACAAAGGTGGTTCAACTGTGGGGAAAAGACCAAATTAGCCTCTTGAGATTCTCGGCGGAATCAGGCGGGGGTGTGTTGATCAGGCGGTCGCTGTTGCGGTCAACTGCTGCTGGGCGATGTGGGGTAATTGATTACGAACGCTCATTTACGCCACGGAAAATGACTTCCAACCGTATCGAAAGGCCAAAACTTTCTAATGCCAACATTGCCCCTCAAATATATATTTTTATAAAATTTATTTTTTTATATTTAAATTTTTTAAATTATTCATATTTATTTTTACGATTATAATTAATTATTAATTAAGTATTTAATTTTGGTTGGCTAGTTATACTTAACTATAAATATATTTTTAAAATTAAAATTTTTAGAAGAATATTATTAATATTTTATTAAAAAAATTTAACTGTAACAAATTAAAGAAATATATACGAACAATTTAGGACTTGTGAAGCGATAACATATAAAAAATTAAACTTTGTAGAAATATATTTACTATTCGATATATTTACAGAAAC
Source organism: Tillandsia leiboldiana (assembly GCA_029204045.2). Lineage (NCBI taxonomy): Eukaryota > Viridiplantae > Streptophyta > Magnoliopsida > Poales > Bromeliaceae > Tillandsia > Tillandsia leiboldiana. The sequence goes on along the minus strand of CM055060.1, from coordinate 49,505,513 downwards.
ACTATATAAAATTAACCTAATTAAAAATAAAAAAAATAGTTTTTATACATCCAAAATAAAATGTACACCTTATATTCCATCCATTTAAGAATAAAATAAATTATACTAATCATTTCGAAATGACTAATAAACAAAATTTTATTTTTGAATAAATAAAATATGCACCATACATTCTATTTGAAAATATAGAGGGCATTGCTTTTTAAAAATATATTCAAAAAATATATATGCATGTATCCATCGCATGCAACTGAGAAGTGTTTTTTTTAAGTTAAATTATTTTAGAGATAAGAAATATATACTTTTTATTTAAAAAGTGATTAAAATGGTAATTAAACTTATTTTTTATTTAAAATTATTTTTTTAATTGTTGTAGTTAAAATTATGATTAATTTGGACGTAGTTCCAACTTTATTGCTGCCGGATTTTTTCATGCAATTTCAACTGTAACAATTGGATTCAAATATAGTAAATTAAGTATCAAACTTAAATATGAATGAAATTATAATTATAATAAATTATAAATTATGTCACGCCCCGGGGTCGAAACTGCGACCCGAACCCGTCAACAGATCCGCCGCTCATACGGGAAGCCCCGTATAGATGAAGCATCTAACCTGCAAAAAGAAGGATACTAAAACTATACAGATATCAGAACTGAAAAGTAAACTACTGAAATAAGATAATACAACTGTCAAATAGTACAAGTCTGAACCTCACTACATAAGTCTCTCAAAAATAAAACTCTCAAAAGGAACAGATTACTAAAATCCAGCAGACTGTACTACAAGCTCCAAAAAGGGGTACAGCTATACTCCAAGGACGGGTAGGGAACTAGCTCGCGACTTCCTTACCTCGAACAGCCATAGAGGGATCAGCAACTCTCGTAGAAGACTATGCAAAACAAATGAGAGGAAAAGAGGGAAAAAGGGGGAAACCCCCAGCGGGTGTGAGAATTACAACCAATAATAGTTCTCAGTGGGTACCGCCACCAAGCCCAACGGTCTGCCCACTAAGTCTACTAGAGACATAAGATGACAGGGAAACTGTAATAATAGAAAGATAAGCTGAAAATAAATCTACAGCTATCATGCCTCTATCTACAATGCTCAAAAGGTGATACAGATGAAAATGATGCATCGACTCTAACCCACAATACTCAATCAACCCAATCACAGTGACTGCCACATATGGTCCAGTCAAACCTGCACCCACCTACTGCCATTACATCCACGGAGGACTGGACTTACGTAGGGCGTCCGTGACTGCCAAAACTGGCCCAGCCAGAGGGATTGCGTCGACAAGTCGCGATAGCAAAATAACAGGCCTAGCTCCGGAGTGGCACTCGAGGGGCGCGACCCCACCGAGGAAAGTATCAGCGCATCTCTGTCGAGCTCAATGTGACTCATGCAGGCTATAATCCAAATCAATGATCAACAAGATCAACAGTGCCCAAAACACATCTCTAACTTACTAGCTGGAAAAACTCGACAGCCAGGACTGCCGTCCACCCAACGACTCCCCAACGCAGAACACCAACTCACAGATGACACATAATAGACCGACACCATAAGGGTTCGGAAACCCCGTTAGGTCGGTGCCTAGAACCCAATCAAACAAGAACAGACTCCAGGCTCCGCCTTTCGAAGTTCTCAGCCCCTTACAGTTCGGAAAAAGACAAAATATACGGAAGAAAACAACCAGGGTTCGAAAGTTCCGGGAGACCATCACCTACAACCCTATCAAACAAGAACAAGTTCCAAGTACAGCCTCCGTAGCTTTCGTCCCGAAATAAGGGAACGACCCCTAGAACCCAGGTCACCCAAACTCTCTCGGGTGAGGAAGTTTGTAATAAAAGATGACAGTTATTACTGAAAACTATTTTAATATGAGAAACCCAATTTAATATATTTTAGTTCTTTAATAAAATCAGTTCAAATAAGTTTTATTTTCCAAACCCCGAAGGGCTATTGCCTTCACCCAAATCAAACAAGAACAGGCTCCGGCGACCCCTCGAAGTTTGAAAGGAAAACATTAGTTTACAGAAATTATGTATGTCCAAAAACAGTCTGAGTTCTAGGTCCTGCTATCACTAGTATACCACTGTCACTAACACAGTGGCGACACATAAAACAGAGAATACGACATCCCGGCACCACCGTTTACCCAAACGGCTTCCACCACAGATATAAGACCATCTACATCTATCAGACTCCACTCTGCCCCCAAGCACGAGTGTACACATGCATCCCACACTAAGAGAAATTCCGACCACTTAGCCCACTACCCGGGCGAGAAAAATACTATATCCAGGAATGGAGTATAATGTGTAGATGTCTAAAGCATAAATAACCCTAGCCCAAGTTTGAGTTTTCTACTAGTCTGGCTGAAACATGCAACATATGACAGGGTGCTAGGTCAAGTCCAATACTAACATTTAATCAACATAGATAGGAAGTAATAATCAACCCGATCAGAATCACCACACTAGAAAATCCAATATGATACAACATGCTTTCTAATACTGCTCACATAATGCATGCTCACTAACAATATAGAGTTAGAGAACCCGTCCACCGGTTTTGGAGACGAAGCAACGCGCTTGAAGCGCACGTCAATCCAAGATCCAAATAGGCTGAAACTGAACGGGGACAAATCCTCGGATTCCCATGATTCCAACGGGCCCAAAAATACCCAAAAACTCATCCTGGGTACAAAGATATGGTCCAACATTGCAATAAGTCAAAATTCCCATAACATACACACTGCTGAAAAATCTGTCCCAAAGAAGCTTAATTACCACCTGCGAGATAATCTCCAAAAATTCCAATAAAAATACGACGATGATCCTCGCGAAGAGTAGATGTCAATCAAGTCCTCACAAGCCGAAATCCGATGCCCAAGCACAAGGATAAAAATCCGACAAGCCTTCGCTGTCCAACAAAAACCACCAGAAGGAAAGGGGTTCAAAGATGTTCCGAAAACCCCAATAAAAACCCAAATCTGGGAGGAGTGGAAGACACAAAAAACGTAGATTTACCTCTCATGAAACCGACGCCATGAAAATCATCCAAACATTCCATCGGAGTAGCTCTGTGGATCTCGTGGACCGAAACACGACGGAAATAGGCCACCGAAGAAGAAACGTCGCACTGCGCCGAATCGCCGAAGCCGTCGATGCCGCGTCCTCCAAAAATTTCGAAACTCCTTCGCAAGATGCAGTACAAGATGAAGAACAAGGTTGCTTGAGGGCTCAACACCAGAAGGGCTCGGGAAAAGGGCCAAAAGGCCCAAGGAAACCACCTATTTATAGCCTAAATTGGGGGGGGGAGGGGGGGAGAAAATACCCATTTGGGGTACGATTTCGGGCGCCCGAATTGATCGGCCGCCGAACAGGGAACACGCGTGGCTGCGCCCAGATTAACCCGGGCGCGCCATGCGTCCCGGTACACCCCACAGCGCGGCGCGGCCAATTGGGCCGCGTCGCATGGCCCGACACGGGGGAGGGGGCAGTTTGCGCCCGCGAATGGCGGGGTGCCACGTGGCGCCCCCTCGCGTGGGCGCCATGCCGCCCCGCTTGCCCCAACCTGCCCCGACCTGCCCCTCCAATCCACGGCCGCCACGCGTCCACGGTCCGGATTCGCTGCACCCAGCACACGCACCTGCTCCATGGACCGCACCTCCGCAGCACTGCGTGGACCGAGCCACGTGAGCCATCCAACCTTGAGCCGCCACATGGCCCGCCGCCCTGGTCCACGGCTCCCCGCGTGCTCCCATGGACCGCGCGTGCGTGAGCCGGCCAACCAGAGACTGCCATGTGTCACTCCCCGGTCCACAGCTCCCCCCATGCACCGAAACGCGCGGTAAACTCCCGAGTGTCCCTTTTTGGGCATCCGGACTCCGAAAAATACAAGTAAATACCCGATTTTCGACGTTTTTCCGTGCTGAATCCAAATCCGATCTCGGATTAGCCTAAAACCCTTTCTAAAATTCGGCGAAAGCAACCGAAGGACAGGCTTGATCCAGAAACCTCTCTGAGTCCGTCCAACGCGTCCATTTGACGCGTTGCGGGTCCGACACACCACTAATAGGTGTTCCACTACATGGGTCATGAGAAAAGCTGCACAGGGGTCGGGGTCACTACAAATTATATGCAACTAAATGGTTCTAATATGTTTAGGAATCGCCCCTCAATCTCATACTAAACCATTTAGACCAAAAAAAAAAAGAAGTTTGGACCAAAATACTACAAATTTGGGTTTAGATTTCGTTGCTCATAGGATAATATTTCTTAATAATAGAATTAATCTGTTCGGATTTACTAAAATTATTAAATTTGTGTCAAGGATTTAAGTGTTGGAGTATAAAGTCATGCCGAAAACTTATGGGCAACTGACAAGATACGAAATAGCGAGTGCATCGGCTGATGCCATTAAAAAAAAATATATGTGTATCTACACATAATGACATAAAATATTTATTTTTTTTAGTAATCTATAGAAATTTATAAATTCTTAATACCTTTTGTCACGTGATAATTTTTCTTTTACTCTCACCAACTCTTATTTGATGAAAGCTTTTCTTCTCCCGTCCTCTCTATTCAACGGATACAATTTTTTCTCTCCCCTCCTCTTTATTCAACATATACAATTTTTTCTCTCCCCTCATCTTTATTCAACATATACAATTTTTTCTCTCCCCTTCTCTCTATTCAACGGATACAATTTTTTCTCTCCCCTTCTTTCTATTCAACTTATATAATCAATGTGCTTTTTAATTATCTCATAACTTTTTTTTTTCTTTTTCACCCTTGTCAACTTCTTTTTGATAAAACTTCATGGTTTTTTTTTTCTCTCCTCTTTTTTTAATGGAGGTGGGACCTTATCATTTTGTTTCTTTTAAATCCAGAATTTTTTAAAAAATATAAGCAAAATTTTCAAATCTTATTCCACGTCAACCCGCCTTAATTTGACCATTATCGTTTTAAAATGAAGTGTGTTGAGGGTATTACACCGCCTCTTCTGTTGCTGCGGGGTTTATAGAACGCTTAGGGCGAATAAGACTCAGGGCAAAACGAAAGCCTTTCGATGCGATTTACATTTCGTACTCTCTCTCAAGGAAGAAAATATATAATATCTTTATTTATTTATAATAAATATATAAATTTGTTATACATTTAGATTAATTTATTATTAATTTGATATAATTTTTTTTATTTTTATATATTTATTTTAAAATTTATAAAAAATATATCTTTTATATATATATATATATATATATATATATATATATATATATATATTCTATTATCAACCCGCCGTATTGCGGGTTCGAGACGACACAGCAGATCCAGAGCAGTGGCACTCGCTCGTAAATAAATGCGCATTTCCGACCATTTACATTTCTCTCTACATAAACACTCCTCCGAGTTGAATTCCACATTCTCCAACGGATACCTCTCCACCTCTCTCTCTCTCTCTCTCTCTCTTCGCTCCAAAACCTCGCCTTTGACTCTCGAAACCAGCACCAAATCCCCGACACCGAAACCCTTACTCCGTAGATCTCCATCGCGTCGATCGATGCCATCATTACCCCCACAATCGCCCCTTCTCTTTCGAGGATTCGGCGCTCCGATTCGGCCGCTATATCATCCACCACGCTGTTGCGGCGATTTCACGGGGGGGTTTTTTGATCGATTTTTGGGGAGCTAGGGTTTTCGGAGGAGTAGGTGAGTGTGGCCGTTGACGTTTCTGGTGCTGAATAGACGTTTTTTTTTTTTTTTAATTAAAACTGGTTAAATGCTTCCGTTTTTTCTTGGGTGTTGGATTGATTTCTCTTTAGTGAGGTTTAATTTCGTGGATTTATGGTTTGGAATTGATGCGCCTTGATGCTAAACTACATTTTCTTGAGCAGAATTTTTTCCCTTGTTGATTCGCTTCGAGAGCAAGTTGAGCTAAATTCTTGAATTTGAGATCGTGTCGAAAATTTAATTTTGTTAAAAATAGGTTGCGCAATCGTGCTGAATTTTAGATTTTGATAAAGCTAGGTTTACAGGATTGTGCTAAACTGTTGAATCTAACCAAAAATAGGCTTAGCGGATCGCGCTTAATGTTCAATTTGGTTAAAAATGTAGGTTTGCAGGTGCTAGAATTTGAATTTTGGTAATTTTCGGTTTTTTTTTTTTTTTTTTTTTTTTCACTGCAGGGTAAAGTCGAAACCTTTGGCAAATGCTCGGAAGGAGGAGAGTGTTGTTGTTATGGCCGGTGGTAGAGTGCAGGTGATCAGCAGCAGGGGCTGCTCACGGCTCTTTGTAGGTGCTTCTCTTCCTTCTCTTTGTAGTTTGAGCTCCGCCGACATGATGTCGTCGGCTTCTTCGTCGATGCCCCTCTTGGAATCTGCTGGGCCTTTTTCGGGTCTTGTGATATGCGTCACCGGGCTATCGAAAGGTAATCACGAATCATTTCTCCTCTTTATGTTTTCTAGTATTTTTCAATCTAATTGTTGGTTTGATAATTGCATTACAGTAATCACCTGTGGAGAGCCTTGGCTGTAGTTTTTTCTGAGAAAAACCGAAGAAATAGTTCTAACGGTAGCTTTTACTTGTTTAATGCTGTGGCTGAAATGAGGAAAAGTATGCAAACTTCGATCTTTGACGTCTAGTCCAGCCAAATCCGTATTTTTGATAGGTTCTTCGATGATTGCATTGAAAACAGAGTCTTTGAACTTTCTTTTCCGCACAGATTTAGGGTTTAGAAATCGAATAAAATAAGAAAATGGTTTAACTGACTTGCGACTAAAGTTTATAAAGCTGCACATTGCATATTATCGGGAAGAAACTGCATAAATTGTGTGCCTTATTTATGACAAATTGTTGATTTACCGTAGCATCGTGGATTGGAATTTGGAAATACTGAGAACACTACTGAAGCTTTTTAAGAGTGAAACCCTGATTGTTATGCTAGACTCTTAAGAGCTATAATCTTGATCTGTGACATATTTTGTATGTGAGATGACTCTTTAAGTGTGCTAACTGTAATACCTTTTGGATGACAGAAGCAAGAGATCAAGTCAAGGCTGCGACAGAGAAATTAGGTGGCCAGTATAGTGCAAGCCTACATCCTAAGTGTACTCATCTTGTTGTACAGATATCCTATTCAATAACATAATGTTGAAAGGTTTCTGATTTTGCTGATATTTCTTGCTCTACATGTCATACTGGCATTTTTCTTTATCAATTAATGTTATAGCAAGAGAGTTGTGCTTCTGTTGGGACCTTAACACTTATACAGCTTTGGCGGACGCAAGTTGGACCATGCACTTAAGCATGGAGCAAGGAATGGTCTTTTAGTCATTACACTGGCTTGGTTTGTTGATAGTGTGAAGAAAAATGGTGAGTGTTAGATTCGTCTCTGCTACTCTATTTGCAGTCATAGAGTTGGAAAAGAACCTACAACCACATCGACTTACTTTCCCTATGACTCATAATTTTACCTTCTTGATTATTGAAATAAGTTGTCGGATCTTGAATTTTATCGTTCTCTGGTATTTATTGTGTTTCTTGTTGATTTACTGCTGCAGTGAGGTTGAATGAATCTTTATACAGCGTAAAAAATATTGGGGAGAATGGCTTGCCTTTAGGGGAGTTCAATCGCCTTGTTGGCCTTCCCGGCACTGAGAAGTCCTGTCTTCCAGCAATGGTCTTTGAAGATCATAAATTTTCAAATACAGCTAGGCAGCACCAGTTAGAATCCTCTAGAAAGGAACTAAAAACTGCTGGTTCAGTTTTCTCCGATGACTGTATTTACATCGATTCAGATATTTCAAGTGAATTGAAGGAGAAGGTACGCATTTGTAATGAGTTTTGTGTGACATAAACAGTTTTCTGGGTTTTATTTATATTGCCATTAGTGTATGCCTCGACTGATTTATTTCTCATATGTTTCAGCAATCGGTTTATTTCATATAAATATCATATTCTGCAGCTTGTTGATGCAGCTTCCAGAGAAGGTGTTAAAATGTTGGAGCACTGGTATATTGGTTGTCAAGCAAATTATGTTGTTTGTGAAGGTCCTTCAATCCAAAAATATATTGGCCACTCCAACAATCTTGTTACCGTAAGCAATTCTGCATGGTATCTCCAAATACTGTAGATGCCTTTTCTTTTCTCATTTTTCTCTAATATTTTGTTGTTATGCGGCAGCCACTGTGGATCCTAAAAACAGTTAAGGAGAAGTCTTTGCAGCGGCTCGTGCATTTCTCATCGGACCTAGCTAGGCAGGTTGCCATGATTCTTGAAAATATTTCGGTTTCCAAAGAGGTATCTAGTTATTCCCTTAATTAGTAATTACACTTGTTTGCAATAAGCAACATGCTTCTTCCAAGGTGGAACTTGTTTTATTTTTTCTGGAGTCCTTTGTTTTGTGCTGTCAGTATGCTTGGTATACTGTGTGGATGTCAGCCTCATTATGTGATTTTGGATTTTTATTATCACTCTTAAGACCCAATTTAAGAATGTTCACTCTTTTCGCATGATGATGAAAAGACGATAACCTATATTGTTGCGATTAGAGATATGCTGTTGAAAGCTTATCTGAACTGTCATGGTGCAATTGTTGTTGGACAATTTGATCTTAAAGGATCATCAAAGATTGTTATTTAAGAACTGAATGAAAGGTGCAGCATAGCATATGTACTCAACAAGTCTATCCAATTTTGATTCGGTTCCATTGCACAAGAAAAAATATTGCTTTTGCATTTTTATCCATGGTGGTTGTTAAGATTCTCTTTTTCTGGAAAGATATTACGTATGGATTGGAAATCTGTCAAGAGCATGGACTGTCTTTTTTTTTTAACTATTTTATCTTACAAGCCAGTAGCATATATTTGGTAGCTTTTCAGATTTTAAATTTTTCATGGAGAAACTTGCAATTTATTCTAAACTTTTCCTGGAGAGTCAAAGCTGTTCTCGGAAGATCTTCTCAAGGAACAGTTTAACATGTTCCAAAATCCTTTAAACAACACTTCGGATATTCGTCATACGATTAAATTAGTCCCTAACTTAATATGAATGGGAGGATAACTAATTTAAACTTTTCACCTGTTTGTTATTTCGTTAACCAAGTTGGCGAATAATGTTCTGGAAACTGTTGGCAGATGTTCACAGTATAATGAAATAATTTAGTTCAGTTATCCAAATTGACTCTTGATGCTGTTGTATTTTTTTTACCAAAGAATGTCTTTCTCGTGTCAGATAGTAGCAGCATGTCATGAATGCCAGAAGCATCATTTTTTTGGTTTTCTGATTGCCATTGCCCTGCAGGATACTTGGGCACTTCTCTTCTTCTATAGGTGACATTTTCTTTTTTTTTATCTTCATCACTAATTTCAGGAAACAAACGGTGGAAGTGTGTGTCCTGTTGCGTCAAATTCTAAAAAATCGCCGCCAACATGCAAGGGCATTGAAGAAAGCCTTGAAGAGAGGCAGAAAATAACTGATTTAGCAAAATTGGGTGTCCGAAATCGCCGTCGTCACCGCATGCAAGTAAGTGTTAGTTGACATTTATCTTCTCCTGGGCTTGTTCGATTCTTCAGTATACTTGCACATGTGGTTTTCAGTTTCATGATTACATGGGCTATTCGAAGCTTTTTCAACCTTTTTCTCAATATGTTATTTGTTCATGCCGTTTGTTTTATGGAACCTATATGAAAAAACAGTTTGATTGTGACATAACTTATTTTTGTTCGGTAACAGACATGCCAAATTCCGATCCATCCGATTACCCCATCCAGCCTTTTGGATACAATCTGCTGGTCAATATCTGAGCCAACCCCATCCGCATGTGTTTATACAGACTCTTCTTGGTCAGAAGATGTTAATGAACAGCAAACCATCTTTTCTTTTGATGTGAGAGGAGATGCAACAGGGGCAGAATTATCATCTGAAAACTTCTCTCGCCCACTTAAAGAAAGGTAATTCACCCTCTCGAAAAATCCGTCGTTCACTTTAAGAGCTGTTAAATTGAAGAAGCGGCACTGCTAACAATTTCTCTTATAAAAAAAATCTACTAGCAACATTCCACTACAGCAGAAGTAGAAGTTTCAAATTGAAGCTCATGCTTTTGCAGCTCGAAAGCTCATTTTAACATACTGATGTAGCAGAAGCTTTAAATTTTTTAATTGCCAAATGCTTGGCTATTGCTTTTTGAAGCTGAGAAAGCTGAGAAGATGGCTCTACAAGCTAGGCCGAATGTTCAAATGTGCCACCAGATCTCAAACTGCTGTTTGTAAGCATTAATGTTTGCTTTTGTGGTTACAGTGAGAAGAGGGAAATGATCTTCAAAAACCACTTCCTTACCATACTCTTTCCAGTTGACCGTTTTGGTGAATTGGGGCCTTTATCGAGGACATTCTTTAGCAACGGTGGTTTTACATGCATGCAAGTATTGGATTATATTTACAGCTTTTATCAGGTATAGGACAAGAATTTTTTTTCTTCTTTTGCCTATAGTTACGACTCTGACATTAATATTGAAACATATTGAAACTTTTTGCTTTTCTGAGTTACGTAATAGATGATACCCTTAACTACTATCCTGTTAAATTCAGGTTCTTATTAAAGGTTTTTCAATTTTTTAGCTACAAATTAAATCTTGGCAAGTTAACCATTTTCTATTTTCTATGCGAACATAATAGCAGGTTTCTCCTTAAGTTTTATTCACTTTCCATTGAGAAAATCGATAGAGACTCCTTTTTACGTGGTTTACTTTTCACCTTTCTATTTCTAATTCATTACAGGAATTTCTTTGCTGTTTCCTTACCGTTACATGATTGATCTTTCTAAACTTCAAGCTGAATTTAAAGTGCCAATATATGAGGAACTTTCTTTCCTTTCCAGGAGAACATGTTGGAAAATGAAATCGAAGTTGCAATTCACACAGATTCAAGACATGCCGATCGCCTCCGGTCTCTGTACGCAAGCAAAGAATCGGTAGAGCAAGGTTACTTCTCGTTCAAGAGAATCGATTTCATGGGGAGCCGAAGGAGCTTTGAGGCGTTGAAGCGGTTGAATGGGGAGACCAACTGCAATGTTTACGAGCTTTTGATCAGAGCGTAGGTCGTTTTACTGTTTGATCCAGGTTTGATTTTTTCTTCTTTTTTTTTTCTCTCTCTATCTCTCCCTCTGATGCTAATTGTTGATGTGGGTTTACAAAAGTATAGAGCTCGCAATATTGTTTCTTGTTCATAACATGTGTGATGTGAATATTCACCAATTAGCAAAATAATAACAAGTTTAATATGGTGCTTATATACTCACAGCGATGAACTTCGCCAGGCTTGCATTTGCCGAACGAACGCTTCGAAAAGAAATTAATGCTGTAAAAAATTGGGCCTAATTTGGGATTCGCGCCTCTAACTGCATCCGCTTTTATGTTTGGAAAGATCCAAAATTTTGAAAGCCACTGGCCTCTATCGTCGGAACTTTATAAAGCAGTGACAGAAATCGCAATCTGATTGATTGTTTTATAGCATCAGAGGTCGATAGATTGAAAGTGCATTAAGATGTTTTGGGGTTTCTAAAGTAAGAAAGCGGGTGCTTATAGGCACTGCAATTCCAAACTAGACATCGGAAATTGGTCGAGAATGCACACACTGCAGAACACCTTTTAAATTGCTGCTCGGTGTGAGAAGAAAATTCATTACTGAAACAGCAGAGATCAGACTTCCTAAGCAAATTATCCAGCTAGTAATGGAGTAAGTAGTAGAATATGACCTGATAATACATATTATTGGTTTCAATGGGTCCCGAACCTGTTGCGCTGACAGCAACAGTTTCGCTGTCAAGTTATGACGCATTGAAGTGAGAGGTCATAGGAAATTTTCTGTTTCGATCAAAATATTTAGGGAAGATGCTGCCAATTTGCAGAGATCCGGAAACCATGTCTCCTGCATCCAATGTATGAGTATGAGCTTGCTAAATTTTTATGTACCACGGACGCAGCTCTAATCTTCGTGTGTTCATGTCCGGATCGTGTCATTAATGCGTGTTCAGCATGAGTCTACGGCGCATTCCAATAAAAAATATATAATTTCTATTTTATCCTTTTTTTTTATTTATATATAATATAAAATGATAAATATTTTGGTCTTTGGTGAATGCATATATTTTATCTTTTTTGAATGATATAAATAAGTTATGTTATGGCCGAAATTTTTTTTTAAAAAATATAAACTATCAATATAAATTTTATTCATTCTAATATATATATATATATATATATATATATATATATATATATATATATATATATATATATATATATATATATATATATATATATATATATATATATATATATATATATATATATATATATATATATATATATATATATATATGTTAATTGCATACGACTTTCTGTAAATATCGAATAGCAGATATATTCCTACAAAGTTTAACTTTTTATATTTTTTCCTTCAAAAGTTTAACGTTATTCATATATATCCCTACCGTCTATCTCTGTTAGAAAAATTTAGTTAATCATAGATTAAATGCTTAGTCTTGGTTAGTTATTGAGGTAAATTTATTTTTTTACCCATTCAGATATTTCTGCATTATTTTTTGAAAGAATATTTTTGAAATGGCAAAATTGTTATTTTATATATAATATGTTAAAAAATAAACAGTGAACTAATGATAATAAACCGGAGGAATATATATGAATAACGTTGGACTTTTGAAGAAATAAATATGAAAAGTTAAACTTAATAGAGATATATCTGATATTCGATATATTTACATGGAGCCGTATGCAATTAACTATATTTAATATTTAGTAGATATAATAATTAATATTGTATTTTATTTTAGTGTTTATGTTGTTTTAATTTTTTTAAAATGATCCGAGTCACCGAATGTGTAAATTGTCTTGCTGCTGATTTTAAATCATAAGGCGCACGAATGTGTAAATTGTCTTTCAGTTGGTTTCAGATCATGAGACGCACGTATGACGCATTATCTACCAAAAAAAAAAAAAAAAAAAAACAATTCTAAAAAAAGACATGCTAATGGAGAACTTAGATTAACTAGGTGATCTACCCTGAAACTGTTGGAAAAAATTTATATTTTCAAATTAATTTTTTTAAATAATTTAAATTTAATTTAAACTCAAAATACTATAAAACAAAGTTTAGATGAAGCCTGTGAATGTCGAGACGTGCGTGAGCACTGTCCTAGAAGCGAGATTGCCCCTCCACGTGCGAGGCTCCGGCAATCACCCCTAGCGATACGACGACCACTGTCCACCCCGTCGGCAACGACTCCTGGATGGTGCGTAGCGAACCCAACGTCTTTCAGAGATCCAGCAAAATAGAAACTCAAAGAGAAAAATTGCAATATAAATCTCAGTGTACTTCTTTGTAAATTAGAGAAGAAAAAATTGTAGCTTAGGTTATTCCCAAGCTCTCTCATGCTCTCTTTTTAAAGAGCCCAAAACCCATTAGGAGACAAGCTCCAACGAGTGCTTTCTCGGGCAGCCCACAAAGGCTCTTCCCAAGGGAGGCTCTTGGGTAACCCAAGAAGCAAGTTCCCAAAAAGCTTTAAATGCAAAAAGCAAAAGTCAAATGGGCCAAGTAAAGATCGCGCGCGGCCCGGCCCAGCCCGTGTGTGTATTGGAGAAGCTTTGCTCTCACTTCCTAACCAATACATGCATAAGAGATGAAATTAATATACCCACTCTACATGTGATGAGTTTTCGATGTGGGACTAAACATCACATGTAGAGGGAAAATGGGTTTGGGCTCCCAGGCAAAGCCCATTGATATTGGGCTGCCTAGAAAAGCCCAAAGGCCAAAAATTATAAGTTTCAAATCACCAAAAAAACATATAAAATCCAACAATCCCCACATGATTTAAAACTTGTAAAATCGAAATACAAAATAAAATAAACGAAATACAAAAACTAAAACAGATGTTGGATTCCTTATACCACGTATTCGGCGAAGCTACCTTTCGGGTTTGAACCTTCACTTAGTACAGGTCTATGTATATCCGAGGGGACAATGGTGGACTTCGCCTTGAACCAAGGCCGGTGAATCGGATTTCCACAAACAGTACACATGATACAGCCGTTTAGGTTCTATGCGGGTTAGCACTTTTATGGCCATGCGCTCATATCGATTCATGTGTGTTTTTAGGGAACCGCCCTCTTCCCACAGTCACGGCCTCACGACTACACACATATAGTAGGTCCTGATAAGGGTGCATGCAAGGTCACACCCTGCCTCAAGGGTCTCGGAACCATTCAGGGTAAGAACCCTTACTAACCACTTGCATTAATGAGCACTGTCGCCATAGGGATGAGTATATAAAAGCAGTGCTCTGCACAACTACCAATTCGACTTGTTTCTACCCATTGAACCTCCAAGAGGTTGGGTTGCCGTCGCCGGTAGTTTCTATTGTGGGCTAAGCCCCATCCCCCTCTACGATTCTAGGATCACTGTCCTAGACAATCCTTTAGTAAGCTGATCAGCTAAGTTCTTCGCAGATCTCACAAAATCCAATACAATTACATTTTCTCTAATATTCTGCCGAATATACTTTTGTCTTACTTTCATAAATCTATTCATCTTTGTTTTCACATTTTCTTGAGCACACTTGTCAATAGCAGATTTGCAATCACAATGTATACATACAGGTGCCAAAGGTCGCTCCATCAGTGGCAAGTCATACAAAAATTCTCTAATCCACTTAGCCTCTGCTACAGTGGTATCTAAAGCTATTAATTCAGATTCCATTGTACTTCTAGCTATCAATGATTGTTTCGATGACTTCCAAGAAACAGCTGCTCCACCAAGGAGAAAAACAAATCCAGTGGTTGACTTCACATCAGCTGTATCACTTATCCAGTTAGCATCACTAAATCCTTCTAATACAGCAGGGAATCCACAAAAATGCAATTCATAAGATACAGTGCCTTTCAGATATCTAAAAACTCTTTCTAAGGCATTCCAATGTTCTCTATTTGGGTTATGGATATATCTTCTCAATCTGTTCACAGCATAGGCTAAATCAGATCTAGTGTAATTTACAAGATAACCTAGAGATCCTATAATCTGAGCATACCTATTCTGTCCTATAGTATCACCTTTATTCTTCTTAAGATGTACACTAGGATCATAAGGTGCTACAACAATCTTAGAATCAAAATATTCAAATTTCTTTAACACTTGTTCACTGTAGTGAGATTGACTCATAATAATTTCATTTGATTTTCTTGTGATCTTCATATTCAGAATCACATCAGCTTGCCCAAGATCCTTCATATCAAAGTTATTATTAAGTAATTTCTTAACATCCATTATCACATCCATATTTGTTCCAAAGATCAAAATATCATCAACATACAAACATAGGATAACTATCTGTCCATTGTATTCCTTAGAGTACACACATTCATCAGACATGTTCACATGAAAACCAGCTTTCACAACTAAAGAGTCAAATTTCAAATGCCATTGCTTAGGAGCTTGTTTAAGTCCATATAAAGATTTTGTCAACTTGCAAACTTTATTTTCATGTCCAGCAACAATAAATCCCTCAGGTTGCTTCATATAAATTTCTTCCTCTAAATCACCATTTAGAAAAACAGTCTTAACATCCATCTGATGAATAATCAAATTATGGACAGAGGCTAAAGCTAGCAGAATACTAATAGAAGTAATGTCACGCCCCGGGGTCGAACTGCGACCCGGGCTCGCCAACAGATCCGCCGTCAGTATAGAAACTGCCGCACAGACGAAGCGTCTACCCTGCAAAAGATCTATAACTAAACATGTATCAGAGCTGAAAAAGAACTAGTAGCTACAGAATCAAACACTGAACATCTGAAATATATAAAAATCATCAATACAAAGTCTCTCGCCCTCACTAAGTAAATAAGTACAAATATCTCAGGCTGTCCAGTACAAAAGTGGAATCATAAAACAAAATACCGGGTACATCTACCTCTGACTCTCAATGCTGGTAAGGAACTACTCGGCCACGTCCTCACCCCGATCAGCTGTCTCCGCGCGTGCTAAGCCGGAACAGCTACCTCAGTAACCTGTCACCGCAGCGGGTGTGAGATCTACTGCAGAAGGTAGATCCCAGTGGGTACCGTCACCAATATCCACGGTATGCCCACTAAGTCTACTGGAGGCAAACAGATAGGTATGCAGATAGATAGATAAAAGGTAAGCTGAATGAAAACTACAGCTAATATGTGTCAACCATCATGCTCAAAAGGAAACTCTACTATAAACATGTTATGCATACCCTCGCTACTGCTAAAATGTCTCAGTATCAATGCTCAAAGGAAAGAAACTCATCTAAGAACATAATATGCATACACCACTCGCACACTAGGTGCACAATCGACCCAATCGAACTGGCTGCCTCCTCGGGTCCAGTCAAACCTGCGCCTACCTACTACCGTTACATCTACGGAGGACGGGACTTACGTGACTGCCAAAACTGGCCCAGCAAGAGGTACTGCGTCGACAAGTCGCGATACAAAAGTAACAGATCCACCCCGGGCGTGGCACTCGAGGGGCGCGACCCCATCGAGGAAAAAGGTATCCGCGCACTCTGTCGAGCTCAAAGTGGCTCTGTAGGCTATAGTCAAAATCCACGCTCACTCTCAGAACGGAAAGACTCAGGATCCTCAAACATCTCGCACAACTGTCGGAGCACTCTCGACGACTCAGCTGATCAGCTCTCTCGAATCTCAAGACACTAGCAAACTCCACCAACTCAGGGCACAAAACACACTGGCTGGAGATACTCCACAGCCGGGATCGACCCACAACTCAGGGCTAATAAAACTGGTCGGACAACACACAACGACCCGGGACCACCGTCAACCCCAACGGTTCCCAACGACACTAGCACGGTCTAAACTCAGTTACCGGACTCCACTCAGCCCCCAGGCATGAGTGCAACAATGCCTCACAGAAACCTGACCCCTCGGCCCACTACCCGGGCGAGGCAACACTATGTCCAGGAAAGATGCAAAGTGTGGGATGTCTAATACATAAAGGAACCTAGCCCAAGTAAAGGCTCTCTACTGACTCATCTGTGTCAACAAGCGGCACATGCAGGCTATGATCCACGATCAAACAGATCGGAAACTCAATGCTCAAAAAGCATAACTCAGTCGGGAAACCTTCCACGACTCGATCTGATATGCCCTCACCAACCCCCGAGACACTAGTAAAAATATCCATAAGTCAAATAAAATCTCCTCGGCCCCCAGGCACGAGGTTACATGCACCCTGGGACCCTATCATCTCATTGGCAATCTCGCAGTTTAAAAACCACTTTTAAAAAGCCGATTTTTTCTTAAAACGGGTTTCATGATTTTTAAAACGATCCCGGTGCAAAAGTAATGCTCTCTAATCATGCAATCTAGTGTCATACTATAC
This sequence comes from Tillandsia leiboldiana, assembly GCA_029204045.2. Lineage (NCBI taxonomy): Eukaryota > Viridiplantae > Streptophyta > Magnoliopsida > Poales > Bromeliaceae > Tillandsia > Tillandsia leiboldiana. The sequence continues at coordinate 49,488,053 of CM055060.1, read as the reverse complement.
CAGGAGTACACTAAAAATAATCTGGGGTTCCAAAAAAATTTCTGTAATTTTTTAGGCAACTATCAGATTTACCAACAGTGAAAATATTACACTAAACATGCTCAAATTGCATTCAGAAGAATTAAAGGGCATTCCATATATTTTGGAAGAAATTCTAACCCACCTGGATCGCTTTCCGTAGGCATCGCTGAAGTCGGTGTAGCGCCGAAACCCCAAACTCTCGGAACTCTGAAAATCGCGCCGCGCGCGCGCACACTGCCGCGAACCACAGAAAAATTCTGGAAGCTCAAATAGTACTCACAAGTCCTCTACAAAAATTTGCGCACACTCTGGGTCGCTCCACGGCCAACTCACGGTGCTAACAAAGGCTCAAGTACACCTCAAATCCACCACCAAAGTCTCCCAGCCTAACACTTCACACACACACCCATAGAACACACACCACACACTCACAGCACAACTAAAATACATAAACCAAGCCCATCAGCACAAAGGTAACCCACACACACACACTGCCAAAACTCCAGCACAAAAATAAATCCCACACACACAGTCCTCACTCTGGAAAAATCCGCGCGCGCGCGAGCTCCACACAGCACCTCGGCACGAGCCGCTGCTACTATCCGCAGCCCTAAGAGAGAAAAGAGAGAAAAACTAATAAAAAAAATGTTAAACTCGGCCAACACCCGCGAACGCCGGCGAAAACCAGACCCTGCCGACGAAAATGCCGCGCGCCGACGTGAGAAGCTTGCTGCGCACGCGCCACTGCTCGCTGCCCAGCAGCTGCCCGCACGGCCCGGCGCGCCCGCAGCCTGGCCCGCTACGCGCGCCTGCAGGGCGCTGCGCCTGGGCCCGCCGCGCAGGGCCCTGGCCCGCTACACGCGCCCCCTGCGCGCTCGCTACGCGCCCGCGTGGCGCATCTGCGCGCCCGCGTGCACCTGCGCAACGCCCGCGCGGCGCATCTATGCGCCCGCGTGCACCTGCGCGGCGCCATGCGCGCTTGCCGCGCCCCCGCGTGGCACCCCTGCACGCAAGCCGTGCGCCCCTGCGCGCTTGCTGCGCGCCCGCACGGCGCCTACGCAGCGCCCGCCGCTGCGTGCGCCCGCTGCTGCGCGAGCAGCGCCCGCAGCTGCTGCGCGCGGCGCCCTGGCGCGCCCGCGCAGCAGCCTACGCCAGCCGCGCGCGGCCCCCATGCGCGCCCGCGCGGCTCCCCTGTTGCGGCACAACCTCACAAATGGACAACAAGTCCACACCTCCAACACCACTACAAACACCAAATCATCCATCAAAAATTTAATCCATACTCCAATACAAAAAGAAACCCAAGCTCTCTCTCTCTCTCTCTAAAAAAAAAACTGTACATACCTCTTTCAAAACCGTCGCGCGCCGCTCGTCGCGCCCTCCGCTCGGCCCCTCATGGCTCCAAGCAGGAAGTTCCCATCATCACTCTTAAACATTTCCTCCCCTTTTCCTTCATTTTCATCTTCTCTTTTCCCTCATTCACTACCTTTCTCTCTTACTCTGCTTCTCTTTTTTTCCTCTGTTTGCAAGCTGATGAAGGAGGCGATGAGGTGGCACTCTCTAATTAAAGTGACTTATTTAGTGGCTTGAGGGTGGAAGGCAGCTATAGCAGAGGGATTAAAATAACCCCTCAACTAAAAATATCTAATCCCACTTACAAATAAAAAATCCACATTAATACCATCTTCTCTTTTCTTACTTTCTTTTCTTCATAGACCTTAATTACCAAACAATTAAATTAATTAATTACTCCATCGAAAGCCCACTCCAACTCATTTTTTGCCTTCGAAGCTTCCGCACCAGTCCGAAATCTCTCGAACTCCGCTGTAATCTGAAAATACACATGTTCAAAGTTTTTCCCCTTAAAAAAGCTCAACTGTGGAGTCGGTGTGCTCAATCCAAAAACCGGCTCCAATAATTGCCAACTCCAACTCACTTTTTGCCCTCGGGGCCTCCGCATCAATCCGAAACCTCCTGAACTCCGCTGTAATCTGAAAATACACATGTTCCAAACAATTCCCAATTTTTCTGCGCACAACGGCGGAGTCGGTACACAAACAAAACCGGTCCTCTATCGGCGCACAAAGCCCGGAAAACTCCGATTCAAGCAGGGGCTTCCACGTCGATCTGAATCAACCCGAACTCATCTGTAAACACATATGGAACTCACCCAAGGCGATAACTCCGAAATACGCCATCTTGCGAGATCGGTACACTCTACAAAATCCTGGTACTCTACAAGTAATCCTAGCTACAGGAGCATAGACATCAAAATAATCTACACCGGGCTTCTGGGAAAAACCCTGAGCTACAAGTCTAGCCTTATACTTATCTACAGACCCATCTGGTTTCAATTTCTTCTTAAAGATCCATCTACATCTTACAGGCTTACAACCTACAGGTAAATCAGATAACTCCCAAGTATGATTCTGTAGAATAGATTGCATCTCCAACTTAACAGCTTCTTTCCAAAATGATGCATCTACAGAAGTCATAGCTTGGTCAAAGGTAGAAGGGGTATCTTCTACAAGTAGGACACAGAAATCATCGCCAAAAGTCTTCTCAATCCTAGGACGCTTACTTCTCCTAGGTTCAGACTCTTCTATAGGTTCACTAGTGCTGGGTCTACTAGATCCACTTATAGTCTCAACAGGAACAGGTCTATCTACTCTAGTTCTAAAAGGAAATATATCCTCAAAGTATACTGCATCTCTAGCTTCAATAATTGTATTGTTAGAAATTTCATTAACCTCAGAATTTACCACCAAGAATCTATTAGCATTACTACCATCTGCATAGCCTAAGAAAACAGTATCCACAGTTTTAGGACTAATCTTTCTCTTCTTATTTTCATGAATCTTTACTTTAGCTAGGCACCCCCACACTTTAAAATAATTCAGATAAGGTTTTCTACCCTTCCAAATTTCATAAGGAGATACAGAAGAACTCTTGTGGGGAATCCTATTAAAAATTACACAAGCAGTCATCAAAGCTTCACCCCACAAGTTCTCGGGTGCACCAGAACTAATAATCATAGAATTTACCATATCCATCAAAGTTCTATTTTTCCTTTCAGCTACTCCATTAGATTGAGGTGTATAAGGTCCAGTCACTTGATGTACAATTCCAAATTCTTGACAGAAAATAGTCATATCATTTGATGTATATTCACCTCATCGATCAGATCTTAAAATCTTAATTTTCTTATCCAATTGATTTTCAACCTCAGCTTTATAAATCTTAAATTTATTCAAAACTTCATCTTTATTCTTAATCAGATAAATATAACAATACTTCGAATGATCATCAATGAATGTTACAAAATATTTTCTTCCACCCCTACTGGGTCTACATCCATCACAAACATCACTGTGTATAAGTTCTAGCAGATCAGAATCTCTATCTACATATCTAAATGGTCTTCTAGGTTCCTTTAGCTTGCACACATATTTCACATCTATGATCATTTGAAACAGACTTAGGAATTAAATCAAAATTCATCAATCTCTTAATAGTATTAAAATTCACTTGTCCCAATCTTCCATGCCAAACATAAGATGAAACAACATTCAAAATCATACTTTCATTAATAGTAGAAGTCATCACAGAAAGCTTAAATAAACCATCACTCAAAAATCCTTTTTCAATAAAGTTCACTCCTAAAGGGTTGGAAATTTCTACCCTTAGATTTCGGGTTCTCTAATAGGTTGGCTTGGGTAGAAGGCTCGCTAGGCTTCTTATCCCTAGCTCGTTTGGTTTTTTATATCCTAAGAGATCTTAGGACAAAATTCAGGGAAAGTTCTCTTTGATTGTGGTTCAGATTATTGGCATGGCTAGACCAGGAAGGAGGCAACTTATCTATTAAAGTGACAACTAGAAAACTCTCATCTAGATCTATACCACTAGATCTAAGCTGCTCAATAATGTACTCAAAATTCTGAAGTTGGTCGGACATTGGTTTACTATCTACCAATTTAAACTTGAGCAAATCTGAAGCTTGGTATCTCTTCTTAGTATGATCAATCTGGCCATACTTTTGTTCTAAGGAAATCCAGAGTTCCCTAGCAGTCAGACTACTATAGTAAATATCATAAAGCTTATCAGATAGGGTGCTAAGGATCCTGTTCAGACAATGATAATTAATCATAGTAGGATCAGTATGAGGCACAGGTAAAGGTGCAGGTGCAACAGCAGGAGGAGTAGGAGCACTCTGAGACTGGCTGCGAGTCTGAGGGCGGTTTGCCACAAACTGAATAGCACCATCAGGTGCAGTTTCATTACCATTCTCAATAGGATCTGAGATAGCATAAACAAGTCCCAGCGTGGTGAGTCAGAATCGCATTTGATTCTGCCACCTTCTAAAATTACGACCATAAAAAATAAGCGGCTTCGCCGAATACGAATCCTCCATAAATCTGTTTAAATAAAAACCTACTATAATGTTACAAAATTATTCTAAATTTAAAATAGTTAATCTAAGTTGATGGGTTTAAATTTAATCAACAATAATTATACTAAATTTAAATAACAGTTTAACTATGTTTTAATTAACAGTGTTAAAAGAATTAAATATTAAACAATGTGAAGATCAACTACACATTAATATTTAATTAACAATATAAGAATAATTAAATACTAACAGTAATAAAATAATTAAATGTTTAGATAAATAACAGTGTAATGGAATCTTATAGTAACAGTACTATAGAAATAGTACAAACAGTAAATAGATATTCTAAACAATTACCCGAACAAAATAGTATAGATCTACAATGTAGATAAATTAATTAATTATAATAACATGCAGTTTAAATAACAAAAATTATACTTAGCAATTTTTATTTAATTAATTAATACTATCCGTATTAAGTTATCACAATTAACAGAACAAACTAAATAGTTAAATATGTGATTCACAGTACTAACAATTATAAATACTAACAGAGTATATATGGTCAACTATTTAATTAAATAAACTAATTAAATATTTATCTTATTCACAGTACAATCACAGTATTTCATTAATTATTTGAAAAGATATTAAATCTCGCTTCTAGAATGTTGGAAAAAATTTATCTTTTCAAATTAATTCTTTTAAATAATTTAAACTTAATTTAAACTCAAAATACTATAAAACAAAGTTTAGATGAAGCCTGTGAATGTCGAAGCGTGCGTGAGCACTGTCCTAGAAGCGAGATTGCCCCTCCATGTGCGAGGCTCCGGCAATCACCCCTAGCGATACAACGACCACTGTCCACCTCGTCGGCAACGACTCCGGGATGGTGCGTAGCGAATCCAACGTCTTTCAGAGATCCAGCTAAATAGAAACTCAAAGAGAAAAATTGCAATATAAATCTCAGTGTACTTCTTTGTAAATTAAAGAGGAGAAAATTGTAGCTTAGGTTATTCCCAAGCTCTCTCATGCTCTCCTTTTAAAGAGCCCAAAACTCATTAGGAGACAAGCTCCAACGGGTGCTTTCTCGGGCAGCCCACTAAGGCTCTTCCCAAGGGAGGCTCTTGGGTAGCCCAAGAAGCAAGTTCCCAAAAAGCTTTAAATGCAAAAAGCAAAAGTCAAATAGGCCAAGTCAAGATCACGCGCGGTCCGGCCCGTGTGTGTATTGGAGAAGCTTTGCTCTCACTTTCTAACCAATACATGCATAAGAGAGAAAATTAATATACCCACTTTACATGTTATGAGTTTCCGATGTAGGACTAAACATCACATGTAGAGGAAAAATGGATTTGGACTCCTAGACAAAGCCCATTGATATTGGACTGCCTAGAAAAGCCCAAAGGCCAAAAACCACAAGTTTAAAATCATCAAAAAAAACATATAAAATCTAACATAAACAACCTGACAAAGTAGAGGCCTAGTTAGGTTTTGCGGTGCCAAAAGTACTCGAAGATTCAAAAAACAAAAAAAAAAAAAATATCAAACTTCCAATCTTTCTTTCTTTAATGTAATAAAATTATAATGGATAGGGTCACCAAAAAAAAAGCATGTAACCACTTATTAGCGGCAGTTCCTATCATAATTTTGTAGTATATTAGAGGCGAACATATTAAAAACACCCTCAAATTTTTCCTACTTTACAAAGCAAAAGGAGCGGACGCTTCAAGCACTACAATCCCGAGCAAGGTTGAAGCAAAAATTTAGTATGCACTGACCTTAGAATCTAAGGCTGATACCCGAGGTCCCAAATTCAAAAATTAAAAATAATTTATCACACTAAACAGCCCCATAATAGATGATGATGATGATAGAAGAATTATGGAGTTTACAGGGAGTAAATGCAGTATGATTTAAGCATTTTATAGAGAGGAAGCCGAGTTGTCAAAGCTCCAACAAGCAGTTAAGTCTCAGCAACCGAACACAATTTAAGATGAATGAGAATACTATGACTTCAAAGTTCAAAATAATATGCAACCAAGAAAATAAAGGAGATTCTGGTGGTTTCATATAGTCCACTCCTGGTTGAAAATTTTAGAGAGGGACGAGAAAAATTGATAGGGCCTATCAACCTGTATTTTAACAAAAAAAAATGAGATTCGAATAAATAATAATAATAATAGTGAAGAGAGTGTACAAAATGTTAATGAAATATCAGTGAAGATGAAACTACAAAACTCTACAGTGTTAGATATATATATATATATATATATATATATATATATATATATATATGTACCCCTCTCTCTTCCGCATATTAATTTACAAGGCTTCTTCCTGTGCTTCATTCATACCTTTTCCTTTCCTTTCCTTTCCACACTCTTGTTTCTTTTCTTTTGTTCTTTTGTTCTCTTTTTTCTTTCTTTCTTCTTTTTTTTTCTTTTTTTCCCACGACGTGAACCCTAAAAGGAGGTTTAATATATCACAACCCGGAGAAGACCCGGTTGAGGCTGGGTGAAGTGAAGGCCCTCTTCTAGAAGGAACTGCTCAACAGCAATCGGCAACCTAGGAGTGGTCCGTGCACCCTTCGTGTGGTGGCCGGTCCCGACACAGATCATGACCTGAAGCCGGTGACCAGATGACCTAGCCGTGCCCTTCAGAATACTCAGTTCGTGTTTTAGAATGTGCAATGCTTCGCTTACGTGGAGGCCGTGCAAGTCGATCAGGCGATCTTGCCCTTGGCTGTATCCTTGGAGTTGGGAACCGACAGGGTTTCTGCAAGAAAGAAAGAAAAGCAAACATTAAAAGGGTTATAATGCATCAGGGGTGCTCAATCCTCTAAAAGGTAGTTTCATTTTTGTCCCCTTTTTTCTTCTTTTCATTTCGTTGCAGTCTTACCTTTTCATGTCAAATTCCTCCACTGAATTGGGCACCAATTTTACCACATCATCATATAACCACCACATAAGCGACTCTCGGATTTCTCGACGGACGATACTATTTTAGTGCAACTAAGGAATTTTATGAGAAGGGTAAGATTGCAACAAAATGCAAAGTTTACGGATCCAATTGCAAGAACTGAAAGGTTGGGACCAAACTGACGCTATCCTGAGAGATTGAGGACCCCTGGTGCAATTTAACCAATCAAGAACGAATGATGGCTCATCTATCTAGGCCAACTTGGAAGTAAACTTTAATGAGGTTGTCAATTATTAATTTCCACAACAACTGCATCAAATGGACTTGAAAAGAATACACCTTTAGATTAGCAGCTACAGTACGCATACTTCCATTACCATGAAGACACTTCACTGCTGGCAATATAATTACCAGGAAAAAAAACTGTGCCAGTAGAATTTAAGACACCATGACGCTAAGGCCTTGTTTGGAACCTCTGCCACATTTTTTTGTTTGCCTTTTACAACCCAAATTTGTGCAGGTGGAAACCTAATACATCTACAGGGTCTGTTTGGCAACAGAAACCAAAAACCTAGCAGAAACTTTTTTGGCTTATTTAGTTTTCCGAAAATGCCAATCAGCATCAGAGTAAGGCGCATCACGAGCTAACAAATGATAAGATCAGACAAGTTCATCCGTTGGTGCATTCAGATGCATAAATTTGTCTTGTCCACTAAAAGGGCAACAATATCAAACAAGGCCTTAACTAATGGACTGCGTATTATCAGTTGAGAGAAAAGAACAACAGGGAACCTCTGACGGTAAATTGATTCCCTGGCTTTCTCGTGTGCTGCTTTCATGTGCATGTTGTACAGCTGTCCTTTTGCGCTCAGTTCCTTTGCCAGTGCCTTGTTCCCAATCAGATAGGCCTGTCTTGCCTGTCAAGAAACAGTTAAAATTAAGGTTTAGTACAAGTTAACAAGACCAAATGAAAGAAAAAAATAATCAGCTAAAAGAAAAAAGTTGTCCTGTCAAAACTCCAAAGAGTAATCAAAACTGGAAATCTCATATTGAGAAATATGAGTTTTTTTAGATGAGATTTAAAATCTTCATTTGGTTTACCATATGAAAGCAACGAAGGGACTTTTGACTGTTACATCCACTAAAATTTAGGGTTTGAAAGTAGCTCATAAAGGAGAACGAGTTTACAAAACACTATACAAGATAGTAGCTCACTAACTTACAAATATAAACAAAGATAAGTACACTGAATCAAGGGAGGGCAGTGCCAACAATTAACAAAAATGTTGTATACATAGCAACCCGTCAGGAACTACTTATCCCTTGTCCATTATTGTAAATCCTCAAAAAACAAATGTGTCACTGACACTTCTATAAGTCTCGCGTGTCCGACACGGACAAGCACGTCTGTGTCGGACTCGTGTCCGACCAAACACGCTGTGAGCGCGCATTCAACGCGGATTCATAGCATATCCTGTTAATATATATATATATATATATATATATATATATATATATATATATATATATATATATATATATATATATATATATATATATATATAGTAGAGTTTATATACTTTCAAAAGCACGAGTCAAATCATGCTTTATGAATTTTTTATCATTAGATTTGCATTGAGATTTGTGCAATTGTAAAGTCAACTAAAGAGAGAGAAAGAGAAAGTACAATTGCACAAATCTCAATGCAAATCCAATGGTAAAAAATTCAAAAGCATGGTTTCGCTTATGCTTTTAAAAGTATATAAGCTCTACTCTCTCTCTCTCTCTCTCTCTCTCCTCTCTCTCTCTCTCTCTCTCTCTCTCTCTCTCTCTCTATATATATATATATATATATATATATATATATAGTCCGGCTACTATGCTATCGATAGCACCAAGCATTTGGTGTTATCAAATTTTCTACCGTTAGATCAACCCTTTTGATCATTTTCAACCGTTTCCAAAAGTCAAAAACTTAATAGCACCAATGAATTGGTGCTATTAATAGCATTCCACCCTCCCTCCCTCCCTCCCTCTCACTCTCTATATATATAGCACCAAGTCATTGGTTCTATTAAATTTTTAACCCTTGGATGAAGAGATGTGCGATTAGAATGATAGTGGACCCCTAGGATTTAGTGGGTGGTTGAAAAAATAGTATGATCTAAGGAATGGAAATGATTAAAGGGGTAGATCTAACGGCGGAAAACTTGGTAGCACCAAGTGCTTGGTGCTATCAATAACATAGTAGCCGAACTATATATATATATATATATATATATATATATATATATATATATATATATATATATATATATATATATATATATATATATATATATAGTAGAGCTTATATACTTTCAAAAGTACAAGCCCAATTATGCTTGTAAATTTTTTACTATTGAATTTGTATTGGGATCCGTGCTATTATACTCTCTTTCTCTCCCTTTAGTTGACTTTACAATAGAACAAATCTCAATACAAATCCAATGGTAAAAAATTCACAAGCATAGTTGGGCTTGTGTTTTTAAAAGTATATAAGCTTTACTCTCTCTCTCTCTCTCTTTCTACATATATATATATATATATATATATATATATATATATATATATATATATATATATATATAAATAGAGAGAGAGAGAGAGAGAGAGAGTTGTGCTGGAATACTATCGATAGCAAACGGGCACCGTTGCTACCGATATTTTTTCGATGATGGAGCTTTCAAATCAACGATCGACACCGTTGAACACGATCTATACGATTTGAAGTATTTAGAAACCAAATTTCAAATCTTTTCGACATCATTAACCTACCGATCAAAAGATTGCAAAATTTGTAATTTTAAAAGTCGATATTTTGAAGGATATTCATTTCAGCCGTTCATTTTTGTGTTCGCTTGATGGACAAGAGAACAATATTGGAAAAATATGAAAATTGATTTCTAGATAGTTTAAATTATTTAGATAATGTTTAACGGTGCTGATCGTCGATTTGAAAGTTTCATCATCGAAAACAAATTGGTAGCAACGGAGCCCGTTTGCTACTGATAGTATTCCAGCACAACTACATATATATATATATATATATATATATATATATATATATATATATATATAGATATATATATATATATAGAGAGAGAGAGAGAGAGAGAGAGAGAGAGAGAGAGTCCGGCTGACTTGGTACTATTAATAGTATACCAGCCTAGCTCTCTCTCTCTCTCTCTCTCTCTCTCTCTCTCTATATATATATATATATATATATATATATATATGAGTAGACCTTATATACTTTTAAAAGTACAAGCCAATTTATACTTGTGAATTTTTTACCATTGGATTTGTATTGGGATTTGTGCTATTGTAAAGTCAACTAAAAGAGAAAAAGTAAAAAGCACAAATCCCAATACAAATCCAATGGTAAAAAATGCACAAACATGGATGGGCTTGTGCTTTTAAAAGCATATAAGCCCTACTATATCTATATATATATATATATATATAAAATTAGGCTACTATGCTATTAATAGCACCAAGTCATGGATGCTATTAAGTTATTAACTCTTGGATGAAAAAATATGCGATTAGGATGATAGTGATTCCCTAAGGTTTAGTGGGTGGTTGGTTGAATAGTATGATCTAAGGGTTGGAAATGATCAAAGGGGTTGATCTAACGATGGAAAACTTGGTAGCACCAAGTGCTTGGTGCTATCGATAGCATAGTAGCC